>LR738545.1:31197500-31880000 GCA_902685375.1 Neostethus bicornis | reverse complement strand
AAATTTCTGCAGGAAAACCAGAACTGGTTCATTTTGAAGTCAAAAAGTTAGTTCCCTTCCGTCATCTTCCGCTTGTTCCGGGGTCGGGTCGCGGGGGCAACACCCTCAAACGGGCAGCCCAGGCCTCTCTCTCCCTGGCTGCATCCTCTAGCTCACCTGGAAGGATCCCAAGTCGTTCCCTAGCCAGCCGTGAGACATAGTCTCTCCAGCGGGTCCGGGGTCTGCCCCTTGGTCTCCTCCCTGTGGGACGTGCCCAAAACACCTCGCCTGCGAGGCGCTCGGGGGGCATCCTGACCAGTTGCCCGAACCACCCCATCTGGCTCCTCTCGACCTGGAGGAGGAGCGGCTCGACACCGAGCTCCTCCCGGATGGTAGAGCTCCTCACCCGATCTCTGAGTGAGAGCCCAGCCACCCTGCGGAGGAAGCTCATTTTGGCCGCTTGTACCCGCGATAACAAAAAGTTAGTTCAATAGAATAAATGTGTTGTTTTAAGCAGACTCAGTGAATCCTCTGTGTGTGTGTGTGTGTGTGTGTGTGTGTGTGTGTGTGTGTGTGATCAGGCGTTCCTGGTCTCATTACAGCAGACATGGTCAAAGAGGGCGCCGCGGTGATTGACGTTGGAATAAACCGAACCCGGGACCCAGAGACAGGCAGAGTCCGGCTCATCGGAGACGTGGATTTTGAGGGTAAAAAAAAACAAACACAAGTTGTGTTTTTCGAAGCGTCGCTTCATGTGATTTTGTTTGTTGCAGGAGTGAAGCAGAAAGCAGGTTTCATCACGCCGGTTCCCGGAGGTGTCGGTCCAATGACGGTGGCCATGTTGATGAAGAACACGGTCACCGCTGCCAAGAATTCAATCATGCACTGAACCGGTTCAGTGTGACACGACCAATCAAATATTAGCTCCACTAGACCATCGTTCACACGCCGCATGCACACTGCGATTTTAGAACGTTTATGCGATTTTAGAACGTTTCAAATAGAACCCACGTCAAACTGTGCGACTAGGTTGCCCACGATGTGAGCTCAGCCTCAGGATTTAAATGCCCCAAACCTCAGAAGTAGCGTTAGTCGACATGCTTTCTGAGTCAAAGAAACATGCTTTCCTTCATGCATGTCCGTTGTAGCATGTGCAAGAAGACGTGATACAGGGATGGGTGTTGTTCCAAAAGCTCCGCCCATTTTTCCTTCCTGTTCTCATAAAACCAACCAATCAGGAGAATCGGTTCATAGCGCTGCTTCAGCAGTGACATGTCGACAAAATTTGACTAAATTTCAGACACATCGGAAATTCATCGGACTGTCAAAAATGACTTGGAAGGAAGAGAAGAACCCGATCTATCAGAGTGTTTCTTTCTCTCTATGGATGTAACGTTCCTTTCTGGACTGGATGTTACATACGTAATGCACCCGAACAGTCAGTGTAATCCAGAAAACAGAGTGTAAAAGCGACCAACCGTGTAGCATGGTTTATCTACAGAACTACAAACATGGAGGATGGATGCTTGTGTTCATGTCACGCCGTCATCTCTGTTCTCTGATTGGGTAGAACGTTTTTACATCACTGCAATCATAACCTAACACCCGCTGTCCCTGACGAGTTTTGGAAGAAAAAACTCGCCAGACTGGCACTAGGTGGCGCCAGTCTGGCCAACGTGTACAGATGTCGAAGTCACACTTATATGAAGTTCCGCCCCATCTCAAAATTGCCCATCGACTTGAAACTCAGGCGGCACGGTGGCACAGTGGGTAGCACAATAGCCTCACAGCAAGAAGGTTGTGGGTTCAAGTACCGGGGGGGGGGCGACGAGGCTTGGAACACTTCCCTTTCTGTGTGGAGTTTGCATGTTCTCCCCGTGTTTGCGTGGATTTCCTCTGGATACTCCGGTTTCCTCCTACCCTCCAAAAACATGCATGTTAGGCTGATCGGCTAACCCACACAGACACGAGGCAAACATGCAAACTTCACACAAAAAGGACAGTGATTCCAGTCTCGTCCACAACCGGGACTCAAACCCCTGACCTTGTTGCTGTGAAGCCACTATGCTACCCACTTTTGGCAATGTGCCATATTTATTCATTTTCTGGATTTTCTGATTTTCTGTTGACTATTAAATTATTTAAATTATTTGTATAATTTTTGCTTTTGAGGGTTATTAAAGTTTGTTTTTTTTTAATTCTGAAGATGTTCTGTTTATGTAAAAAAAAAATATGAGAAAAAAAATGACATTAAAAAATTTAACAAAGTGTTTCTGAATAATTTCTGACTTTACAAGATGTTTTGATGCATAAAGAGGAGGCCTTAAAATCTCAGGCTGTCCATACGTTTGTAACACTTAATGAAACTGTCCACAGTTACTCAATACCAACTATTGATGGACTTATCCAGTTTTGAGGGTTGATTGAAGGCCACGATCACAAAATTGAAACCCTTACATATGTATACAACTTTAATATAGGACCTTCCCCAAGAGGAGGAGTTTAAGTATGTCGGGGTCTTGTTCACAATGGAGAAGGATGGAACGGGAGAGCAATAGGCGGATCAGTGCAGTGTCTGCAATAATCAGGACGCTGCATCGATCCGTCGTGGTGAAAAAAGAGCTGCGTCGAAAAGCAAAGCTCTGGATTTACTAGTCGATCTACGTTCCTACCCTCACCATGGTAACCAGGATCTACGTTACTACCCTCACCATGGTAACCAGGATCTACATTCCTACCCTCACCATGGTAACCAGGATCTACGTTCCTACCCTCACCATGGTAACCAGGATCTACGTTACTACCCTCATCATGGTAACCAGGATCTACGTTCCTACCCTCACCATGGTAACCAGAATCTACATTCCTACCCTCACCATGGTAACCAGTATCTACGTTACTACCCTCACCATGGTAACCAGGATCTACGTTCCTACCCTCACCATGGTAACCAGGATCTACGTTCCTACCCTCACCATGGTAACCAGGATCTACGTTACTACCCTCACCATGGTAACCAGAATCTACATTCCTACCCTCACCATGGTAACCAGTATCTACGTTACTACCCTCACCATGGTAACCAGGATCTAGGTTCCTACCCTCACCATGGTAACCAGGATCTATGTTCCTACCCTCACCATGGTAACCAGGATCTACCTTCCTACCCTCACCATGGTAACCAGGATCTACGTTTCTACCCTCACCATGGTAACCAGCTGTGAATGTTGACCGAAAGAATGATATTGGATACAAGCAGGTGAAGTGATCTTCCTCTGCAGGGTTTCTGGGCTCTCATTCAGAGATAGAGGGAGGAGCTCGGAGTAGATCCGATGCTCTTCTGGGTCAAGAGAAGCCAGGTGGGATGGTTCGGTCATCTGGTTAGGATGCCTATCGAGTTCCTCACTGGAGAGGTGTTTCACATATCATTTTGTCTTTTATTCTGAAAAATGCACAAATACCTAAAATCCTCCACCTTCTTTTTTCTGCTCCTTGGAACAGAAATCTCTGTCGTCACCCATGCGTTCTCCGTCTTGTTGTAGCTGATCTTCCATAGAAGAAGAAGAAGAAAAAAAAAAGAAAGAGATCAGGTTTTATTGTGCTGTTGTGGAATTTCACAACAGATGGGAACTTGTTAGAAGTTGTGAACCTTTAGGGAACACATTAATGTTGTTAATGTCTTCTGAACCGCTTATCGCTAATGGTGTCGAACAGGGTGCCGGAGCCCATCCCGATGAGTTCAGGCGAGAGGCAGGGTATAACCTGAACAGGTTGCCAGTCTGTTGCAGGGCCACACAGACGGACAACCATCCAAACGCACACGCATTCCAAGGGGCAATTTCCTAGCAGCCAATCAACATAACATGTATGTTTTTGGAGGAAACCAGAGAAAACCCACACATACATGAGGAGAACATGCAAACTACACACAGAAAGACCAGGGTTTCAAGTCTCGCTCCCGCTCTGGAACTTTAATCCCCAACACTGTTAGTGTTTAAGTGTCTTTAATTCTATTATTTTTCTCTGTTTTTCATGAAAGAAACCGATATTTTATAATGTCTTCCTGTGAAATAATTCAGACCTTTTACTCCCTCGACTCAGAGAAAATGATACGTTAGTTTTCTAAATGATTTAATATTGATATAAAATGTCTGATTACAGCTTATAAAACATGAAGAGGTTTTTAACGAGCAGGCTGAGAAATAACTGGAGGCGGTTTATCCTTCCAGTCATGGTTCGTTTATTTCTATGGAAGCTCTGATTGGTTTTTAATGTTTCCTGAAGATAAAAAGAAAAAAAAAAAAAGAGTCTTATTTTTACTTCTTCTTTCATTTTTTCCCTTCAGGGGGCGCCACAGCAAGTCAGTTTCTTCCATCTAACCCTATCTTCTGCATCTTCTTCGGTCACACCAACTATCTTCATGTCTTCCTTCACTGTATCCATGAACCTCCTCTTTGGTCTTCCTCTAGTCCTCTTTCCTGGTGGTTCCAAACCCAGCATCCTTCTTCTGATGCACTCTCTCTCTCTCCTCTGCACATGTCCAAACCATCTCAGTCTTACCTCTCTGACTTTAAAACCTCTAACATGTGCTGTTCCTCTGATCCTGTCCATCCTGGTCACTCCCAGAGAGATCCTCAGCATCTTCATCTCTGATACAAACATCTCTGCTTCCTGTCTTTTCCTTAGTGACACTGTCTCTAGACCAATCAGCATGGCCACTCTCACCACACTGTCTCTAGACCAATCAGCATGGTCACTCTCACCACACTGTCTCTAGACCAATCAGCATGGCCACTCTCACCACACTGTCTCTAGACCAATCAGCATGGCCACTCTCACCACACTGTCTCTAGACCAATCAGCATGGTCACTCTCACCACACTGTCTCTAGACCAATCAGCATGGCCCCTCTCACCACACTGTCTCTAGACCAATCAGCATGGCCGCTCTCACCACACTGTCTCTAGACCAATCAGCATGGTCACTCTCACCACACTGTCTCTAGACCAATCAGCATGGCCACTCTCACCACACTGTCTCTAGACCAATCAGCATGGCCCCTCTCACCACACTGTCTCTAGACCAATCAGCATGGCCGCTCTCACCACACTGTCTCTAGACCAATCAGCACGGTCGCTCTCACCACACTGTCTCTAGACCAATCAGCATGGCCGCTCTCACCACACTGTCTCTAGACCAATCAGCATGGCCACTCTCACCACACTGTCTCTAGACCAATCAGCATGGCCCCTCTCACCACACTGTCTCTAGACCAATCAGCATGGCCACTCTCACCACACTGTCTCTAGACCAATCAGCATGGCCCCTCTCACCACACTGTCTCTAGACCAATCAGCATGGTCACTCTCACCACACTGTCTCTTGACCAATCAGCATGGCCGCTCTCACCACACTGTCTCTAGACCAATCAGCACGGTCGCTCTCACCACACTGTCTCTAGACCAATCAGCATGGCCGCTCTCACCACACTGTCTCTAGACCAATCAGCATGGCCGCTCTCACCATGGTTTTAGCTGAAATGCCTCTATTGTGCATCACACCTGATACTTTTCTCTACCCGGTCCAACCTGCCTGCACACGCTTCTTCACCTCTTTTCCACACTCTCTCCCTCCAGCTATGACTCTATCAAACTGATAAAGTTTGCGGATGACACTACCCACATCGGGCTCATCTCTGATGGCGATGAGTCGGTCTACAGGTAGACTGGCTGGTGTCCTGGTGCAGCAACAACAACTTGGAGCTCAACGCTCAGAAGACAGTGGAGATGATTGTGGACTTTAGGAAAGTCACAGCTCCCACTACCCCCTTGCACTGACCTCATCACCACTGTAGACTCTTTCCGCTTCCTCGGCACTACCATCACACAGGACCTGAAGCGGGAGCCGTCCATCAGCTCCCTGTTCAAAAAGGCCCAGCAGAGGATGAAAAAAGCCAAGCTGCCTGCCCAGATGATGGTGCAGTTCAACACCTCCATCATCAAGTCCATCCTCACCTCCTCCATCACCGTGTGGTACGCTGGAGCCACAGCCAGGGACAAACACAGACTGCAGCGCATTATGAGCTCCGCAAAGAAGGTGATCGGCTGCAGCCTTTCATCTCTCCAGGACCTGTACGTCTCCAGGAGTCGGGGGTTCGACGGCCAGATAGCAGCTGACCCTTCCCACCCTGGACATGGACTTTTTGAGCGACTCCCCTCGGGCAGGAGGCTCCGGTCCATTCGGACCAGAACGTCCCGCCACAAAAACAGTTTCTTCTCTTCTGCCGTTGGACTTATGAAGACTTTGCTCACTAGTACCACAGCAAGGTCCTAGTCTCTGGTCTTCTTCATCGACCATGGCAATAAAAGCATTCTGATTCCTGTTCCTTGATTGGGTAGGGAGCTATCAAACCGCTTCATTAGAGGGACCTTAATGAGCACTGTGTTGTCACCTTTTTGTCACTAATGCGTTACATCTCTGTGATGAAATCACAAGTCTTCAGACTTACATCATTCTCTTGTGTGTTACAGAGAAACTCAGCAGTTTCCCAACATCTCTGATTATAAAAGAAAATACCTTTTAGAGGCCAGAGGAAGCCTCCCAGTTCACCTGCGGGCATGCGTGGGCTTATTTGAGGAAGGAAGAACACGTGAATCCCACCGCCACTCCTCCTCCCACACACCTACCGGAGAACTCCTGTTCCTGCATGCAGGAGAATGTGTGTTCTGGCCACTGATTCTGTCACAATGCCAAGCTAATCAACCTAAAATGCAGGGTTTTAGAGGGCGGAAGGAAACTGGAGACTCCACACTGAGAGGCCACTCTGGGACTGGAACCCTAACCTTCTTGCTTTAAGGCCACCAATGACCATGCAGCATTTTTTTTTTTTACATTGTTACAGTTTCTTTTGTTTTTTTATCCCCCTACTTTTTACTTACGAGATAGAAAATAACTTTTCTTTTTGGTCAAATGCAAATTACATTTCCATCAATGTTCCATTCCGTCATATTCTGCTCATCCAAGGCTGGGTCACAAGGGCAACAGCCTCAGATGGGAAGCCCGGGCTTCTCTCACCCCGGCTACATGCTCCAGCTCATCCAGGAGGATCCCGAGGTGTTCCCTGTCCAGCTGTGAGACATAGACTCTCCAGCAGGTCCAGGGTCTGCCTTTTGGTCTCCTCCCAGTGGGACATCCAGGACACACTTCACCAGTGAGGGTCTCGGGATGCATCCTGATAGGATGCCCGAAATCCCCCATCTGGCTTCGCTCAACCATAAGGAGCAACGGCTCTACCCTGAGCTACTCCATCTATCTCTGAGAGAGAGCATTTCGGTCGCTTGTATCCACAATCTTGTTGATTTGGTCACCACACTGGTTACCATGGTGAGGGTAGGAACGTAGATCCTGGTTACCATGGGGAGGGTAGGAACATAGATCCTGGTTACCATGATGAGGGTAGGAAGGTAGATCCTCGTAACCATGGTGAGGGTAGGAACGTAGATCCTGGTTACCATGGTGAGGGTAGGAACGTAGATCCTGGTTACCATGGTGAGGGTAGGAACATAGATCGTGGTTACCATGGTGAGGGTAGGAAGGTAGATCCTCGTAACCATGGTGAGGGTAGGAACGTAGATCCCGGTTACCATGGTGAGGGTAGGAACGTAGATCCTGGTTACCATGGTGAGGGTAGGAAGGTAGATCCTGGTTACCATGGTGAGGGTAGGAACATAGATCCTGGTTACCATGGGGAGGGTAGGAACGTAGATCCTGGTTACCATGGTGAGGGTAGGAATGTAGATTCTGGTTACCATGGTGAGTATAGGAACGTAGATCCTGGTTACCATGGTGAGGGTAGGAATGTAGATTCTGGTTACCATGGTGAGGGTAGGAAGGTAGATCCTGGTTACCATGGTGAGGGTAGGAAGGTAGATCCTGGTTACCATGTTGAGGGTACGAACGTAGATCCTGGTTACCATGGTGAGGGTAGGAACGTAGATCCTGGTTACCATGGTGAGGGTAGGAACGTAGATCCTGGTTACCATGGTGAGGGTAGGAACGTAGGACTTGTAAATCGAGAGCTTTGCTTTTCGGCTCTGCTCTGTCTTTAGCATGACGGTTCAATGCAGCATCCTCATTATTGCGGATGCCGCACTGGTCTGTCTGTTGATCTCCCGCTCCATCCTTCCCCCACTCGTGAACAAGACCCCGAGATACTTAAACTCCTCCACTTGGGGCAGAACCTTGCGAGGGCCATTCCACAGAAAAACGCAGTAAACGTCTTTTTTAAATGTGATTCTTTCACAAGCAATCACAAACAAACTCCACACAGAAAGGCCAGAGGGTCTAGTCTTGCCCCCACTCAGGAACTCAACCTGCACCTCCTTTCGACCACTGTGAGGCCACCGTGCCAACCACTGCACCACCTTACATTAGATTAGCTCCGACACAGTTTAAGAAGAATTTTTCGTGGGAAACCAAACAGAAGAGAGTTACAGTAAACCAGATTGTGTATGAGTAACTGCAGTGGACTGAGGGGGGAAGGAGAGGGAAAGCAGAGCGGGTGATGGTGTTTATATGAGAGGTTAAAGAGGGGCTACTGTGGAGGATGACACCTAGTTCTGAGGGGAGGGAGAGATGGTGGAGCCGTCGATGGAGATTGAGATCTTGCTTGGGGTTGATTTGGTGCAGATCAGGAGAAGTTCAGTTTATTTATTACTCAGTTTAAGAAAGTTTGAGGTGAACCAGGGTTTGACTTGGTTGAAGCTGGGTGTCATCTGCATAGAAGTGGAAATGAATGTGGTGTTTCTAAAAAAGATGACCAAGCATCATCCTAATGCTGGTGGAAGAAAATTTATATCTAAGAAACTTCCAGATGAAAGGATTTGTTTTTCACAGAAACAATTCTATATTGTTACCACTTCACTGCAAAATAGTATTTTGGGTCTGAATCCTAGTTCGGTGGGATTAGCTTTGGTGGTCAGGGTGATATCATTCCTAGTGGTAGAAAACGGTGACATATGTCAAGGTTCACACTGAGAAATAAACATTTTGGTCATAATTAATATAATTAATGTGGTCCCAGGTGGTGTTGGCCTAGTGGTAGAGTTACTGTCTTTCGATGGGGGAACCTGGTTCGATTCTCGCTGGGCCCAAGTCCTCCCTGGGACTACTGGAATACTAACTTAAAGAAAGAAAAAAAATGACACTGTTTTTAAAACTTTGCTCCATCTTTTTTTTTTGCACTCGTTTTAATATGTGATGCGAAATTATGTAAAAATGAAAAAGATTTTATTTGAACAAAAAAAAAGAACTGATCTAATCTAACTTAAATTAAACAGAGACGTGATTTTCTCAATGGTTTTTAAACATTTAATGAAACAAAAAAATCAAATCCGAAGATAAATTATTGTTAATTATGAAACAAATTGAAATTTTATTTTATTTGCATTGTTTGGCATCAAAACACAATTCTCTAAAAAAAAAAGACTTCACACAATAAACTGAGCAAAACTCCAAAAAAAAAAAAAAAAAAAAAAATTTACACAAATATGCTTAAAAGCAGTTTTAAAATAAACCATTTTTAATAAAAAAAAAAAAAACTTAATAAAAAAATGTAAATTAACTGCAAATTTTATAATAAATTAGATCATTTTTTCAAGCTTTGTGAGGTGATGTCGTGCAGCAGGGCACGAGTGGAAGACAACAGAGTGGGAGGCGGTCACCACGGTAACACTGAGGGTGGCACGTACTGATCTGTCAGTGAAATGAAAAGAAATGGTCCGATCTCAAACTAGGAAAAAAGAATCCAGCAGGAATTTATCTCAGTCTCTGGAGGCGGTCCGTTTCATTCCCAGCTCAATGATATTAATTTTGCGTGTTGGTTCACAATGGGTGGAGACAATGGCTCAGTGGTAGAGCATACGCCCACGGACCGGAAGTTAACTGGAAGTTTGTGGGTTCCATTCCCACTGAGTTCACATCTAGGGTCTTTGGAGTAGACACCTAAACCCCCTGCTTCTCCCACCATTGGCGCTGTCGTGGCAGCCTGCTGCGGTGTAGGAGTGCAGCACACAAATTTTCCCGGTGAGGGATGAATAGAGTGAGTAAAAATAAAATAAATAAATAAATAAACAATGTATAAATAAATAAATAAACAATAAATAAACAACAAACTTAACTTAGAATCCCTTGATGTGGGCGGCCCGGTGGTGCAGTGGGTAGCACAGTGGTCCCACAGAAGGATGGTTGTGTGTTCAAGTCCCGGAGTGGAGACAAGGCTTAGAAACGCTGGTCTTTCTGTGTGGAATTTGCATGTTCTCCCTGTGTCTGCGTGGGTTTCCTCCAGGTACTTTGGTGTTCTCTCACCCTCCAAAAACATGCATGTTGCGTTGATTGGCTGGTGCCAAATTGCCCCTAGGAATGAGTGTGTAAGGTTACGTGTGTGGTTCGGCAACAAACTGACGATCTGTTCGAGGTGTACCTTCCCGCTCGACTCAAATCAGCCGGGATAAACTCCAGCACCCCTGTAAGGGATAGATGGTTAAGAATCAGAATCTACTTTAATGATCCCACACATGGGAAATTTGTGTGTCACAGCAACAACTTTCTATCTGCTAAGTGAGTCGTTGTAGAGCCCAACCACCTATGGGAAGAAAGACCTCTGGTATCGAGATGTTCTCAAGCTGTCTGAGCCTCTTGGAGAAGGAGCTCCGCTCTTCGTCCAGGAGTGGGTAGAGAGGATGTTCATGATTGTTCATGATGATAAAAGTTTGTTCAGTGATCTCCTCTCTACCACTGCCTCAAGTGAGTCCTGTTTGCTGCCAATGACAGAGCCAGCCAGTCTGATTAGTTTATTCAGTCTGTTGGCGTCACTGGCTGCGATGCTGCTCCCCCAGCAGATGACAGAGAAGAACAAGGAGCTGGCCACCACAGACTGGTAGAAGGTCTCCAGGATCTTGCCGTACACAGTGAAGGACCTCAGCTTCCTTAGGAAATAAAGTCGGCTGCAGGTCTTCTTGTACACAGCAGTACTGTTGCTCCTCCAGTTCAGTCTGCTGTCGATGGTCACTCCCAGGTATTTGTACTCCTCCACCACCTCTACATCTCTACCCAGAATGCAGAGGGGCCGCAAGGCAGATCTGTTCTTCCGGAAGTCAATCACCATCTCCCTGGTCTTGTCTACATTGAGCAGCAGGTGATTCTCTCCCGCCCACTCCACAAATCCGTCCACCACCCTCCTATACTCCTCCTCCTGCCCACCACTTATACACCCCACAACTGCAGAGTCATCAGAGAATTTCTGTAGGTGGCATGACTCCGAGTTGTGCTGAAAGTCTGAAGTGTACAATGTGAAGAGGAATGGAGAGAGCACAGTGCCCTGTGGGGCTCCTACACCACTCAGAACCACGTCAGACCGGACTTTGCCCAGCCGGACGAACTGTAGCCTGTCTGTCAAGTAATCAGTGATCCAGGAGACGGTGGATGTACCTGCACCCATCAGCCGCAGCTTGTCACCCAGCAATGAGGGCTGGATGGTGTTAAAGGCACTAGAGAAATCAAAGAAGGTGATTCTCACCACGAAGGTGACTGACTAAGAATCCCTTGATCATTTTTTTTTCTAATGACAAGTATTTATGTGTTTCATTTCACCGTCTACAGGTTCTCTCTGTCCTCAGTTCACCTCAGGTTCTGTTTTCATATTATTTGCATACAGCAGCTTCTCAGAGTTACTCAAGAGTCCACACTCCACCATCTTCGTAGATTCCTCTTTATAAATGAGGCTCATCGATCTTTTCCTCTGCAGCGTGTTTGATCGTGTCGTGTGGAATGCATCCTCACATGTTTCTGCTCTGCAGCTGCAGGTTCTCCTAAATCGAGATCGTTGCCTGTTCATCCTTGATCAAACTCGCTCTGTGCCTGATTTGGACAAGGTGATTTGCATGAGCTTTGGAGTCATCACGGTGATCATCCTGGTGCCCTTGATCATCTACTGCTGCATCTACAGGAGGCGAGGCCCTAAAGTTTCAGATTCTGATGTGGAGGTCATGTTCTGGTTGCTTACTGCTGAAAATGTGTGTGTGTCTGCAGGTGTGTAAAATCCACACTGCTGATAGAGTCTGCTTCTTCTTAGACTTCAGTGTGACCTGCTCTTTCATCAGGTCTGCATTCGTACCTGGAAACCCAGAAACATGTACCTGTAGATGCTCTCTGCGTCATGACAACCAACGGACTGTATCTATTTACAGAAACTTTACTGCCATAAATTTTTACTTTTTTAAAATTTTGTTTTCTAAACCCCTTATCCGGGAACGCGGGAAGTGCCAAAGCCTATCCCGGCTGATTTGAAGCGAGAGGCAGGATACACTTTGAACAAGTGCCCAGTCGGTTGCAGAGCTGACTCTGGACACGAGCAGGAGGCCGGTCCCGGAGGTCCTCAGAGTTCTAGATGGTCCATGTTTAGTCCTGACTCTAGACACCAGCAGGAGGCCGGTCCCGGAGGTCCTCAGAGTTCTAGATGGTCCATGTTTAGTCCTGACTCTAGACACCAGCAGGAGGCCGGTCCCAGAGGTCCTCAGAGTTCTAGATGGTCCATGTTTAGTCCTGACTCTAGACACCAGCAGGAGGCCGGTCCCAGAGGTCCTCAGAGTTCTAGATGGTTCATGTTTAGTCCTGACTCTAGACACCATCAGGTCTTTTTGTTCAGAACCGTTACAATAATCGGACCTACTGGAAACAAATGGATGGATTAGAACCTCTAAGCTTGACAAGGAGTGTTGGTAAAATGAATCCTTGTGAAGCATCGACTCTTCAGCTGCAACATTGTCTCAAATGGTTCAAAGTGTCTGGGGCCTTAAAAACATTAACCTCCAGGGAACAAATTTAACCAGTTCAAACTTTGCGATGGTGCAACGTATGAACCTAAATGACGAGATGAGCTCTCATTTCATTGTCATATGATCTGAGTTAATTGTAAATTGTCGACACCTTAAAAAAGAATAAAGAAAATGTGCGCGTGGGGAGAGTGGGGTTACACAAAAAGGCTGAACGCGTTCAACTATGTGTTCAGTGTTCATGTTAAACCAGGGGTGGCCAAATCCGGTCCTTGAGGCCGGTGTGCTGAAGGTTTTCCATATGTTTTTGCATCTACACACCTGATCCGCCTGTCGATCTCCCGCTCCATTGTTCCCTCAGTCTTGTTCACGAGTGGTCGAAGGATGGAGTGGAAGATCGACAGGCGGATCGGTGCGGCGTCAGGACTCTGCATCGGTCCGTCGTGGTGAAAAGCAAAGCTCTCGATTTACAAGTCGATCTACGTTCCTACCCTCACCATGGTAACCAGGATCTACGTTCCTACCCTCACCATGGTAACCAGGATCTACGTTCCTACCCTCACCATGGTAACCAGGATCTACATTCCTACCCTCACCTATGGTAACCAGCTGTGGGTGGCGGCCGAAAGAATGAGATCGCGGATACAAGCGGCCGAACTGAGCTTTCACTCAGAGATCGGGTGAGGAGCTCTGCCATCCGGGAGGAGCTCGGTATCGAGCCGCTCCTCCTCCAGGTCGAGAGGAGCCAGATGGGGTGGTTCGGGCATCTGGTCAGGATGCCCCCCGAGCGCCTTGCGGGCGAGGTGTTTCGGGCATGTCCCACTGGGAGGACCAAGAGGCAGATCCCGGACCCGCTGGAGAGACTATGTCTCACAGCTGGCCGGGGAACGACTTGGGATCCTTCCGGGTGAGCTGGAGGATGCAGCCGAGGTGAGAGAAGCCTGGGCTTCTCGTTTGAGGCTGTTGCCCCCGCGACCCAATGACGTGGGGAAGATGACGGAACGGAACACCTGAGCCCCTCCGTCAACACTGAGACTGATTTTTTTTAAACTTTTGTGGGTATTCAGGGGGTTAATTGACGTGCATTAATACCAAGACATTTTGAAAGCTTTGAAAACATTTCTCACTCGAAGCCACACCTAACAACAATAACAACTAGGAAATCACTTGGAGATCTCAGAGCTCCGCCCCTTTATCTTGCCAGCCAATGAATGAACAGGTCTCCAGTCTATAAATATTTTCACTGGTGAAAAAATAACAGATGCACAAAAAGAAAAACACAGATTTTTGTTTTCTTCTAATCTAATCAGCATGTGGGTCGGCGTCCTTCTGTCTCTAGAGACAATGGAGTCTGCATTTGGATACTTACCTGTTTGCGCAGCGTTGGCTGTGGCTAAATAAGCCAATGCGGAAGCTGCAGCTCTGAGCGCACTTGTTTCAAATGTGATCGGAGGCATGAGTCATGGAGGAGCAGTGGCAGACTGACTTCTCTGCTGTTTCTGGGTCTTTGTGGCCTCGCACCAGATCTCTCTGTTCTCCTCTGACTGCTTGATACAGATTTTGATAGTTGCATGCCACCTTTAGCAGTCAGATGTCACTGACTCAAGATCTGCTGCGTTGATGTTGCACGACTTCAGGCATCTTTGTACTGCAGGGTAAGTCATCCAGTTGCCCGTGTTCCTGTGACGAGCTCCCCACCGAAAATGTCTTTTGGGATGCGACCATCATCCATTTTGGATACAAGGCCTAGCCAGTGCAGGTGCCTCTGTGAGAGGATGGTGAACATACTGGACAAGCCCATCCGGGTCCAGGCTCGTCTTTCCAGGTGATGTGCAGGAGACATCTAAAGTTAAGCAGGTGGAAGGCGTTTAGTCTCCACTCTTGGTTGGTAAACAGTGTCCAAGCTTCAACACTGTACAGTAGGGTGCTCTGCACGCACGCTCGGTGATCTTGTGCTGAGAGTCAGCATGGGGTTGTCCACACATGCTTTGTTAGGCGGGCCATGACGGTTGTTGCTTTGGACATCCACCAAAGCTCAATGACCATGGATATGTGGGGTAGGTCGTTGGCGATCGTGGAGCCAAGATAAGTATATTTGTCCACTACTTCCTAGGTGTGATTGCCAATGTGATCATGGGAGTGGTGTTGACTTTTATGGGGCATCTTCTTCTTCTCCTTCCGTCATTTCCCTTCCTGGGGCGCCACATTACGTCAGTTTCTTCCATCTAACCCTATCTGCTGCATCCTCTTCGGTCACACCAACTATCTTCATGTCTTCCTTCACTGTATCCATGAACCTCCTCTTTGGTCTTCCTCTAGTCCTCTTTCCTGGTGGTTCCAAACCCAGCATCCTTCTTCTGATGTACTCTCTCTCTCTCCTCTGCACATGTCCAAACCATCTCAGTCTGACCTCTCTGACTTTAAAACCTCTAACATGTGCTGTTCCTCTGATCCTGTCCATCCTGGTCACTCCCAGAGAGATCCTCAGCATCTTCATCTCTGCTACTTCATCTCTGTTTCCTGTCTTTTCCTCAGTGTCACTGTCTCTAGACCAATCAGCATGGCCGCTCTCACCACACTGTTTCTAGACCAATCAGCATGGCCACTCTCACCACACTGTCTCTAGACCAATCAGCATGGCCGCTCTCACCACACTGTTTCTAGACCAATCAGCATGGCCACTCTCACCACACTGTCTCTAGACCAATCAGCATGGCCGCTCTCACCACACTGTCTCTAGACCAATCAGCATGGCCGCTCTCACCACACTGTCTCTCGACCAATCAGCATGGCCGCTCTCACCACACTGTCTCTAGACCAATCAGCATGGCCACTCTCACCACACTGTCTCTAGACCAATCAGCATGGCCGCTCTCACCACGGTTTTGTACACTTTTCCTTTCATTCTAGCTGAAACTCTTCTATCACACATCACACCTGATACTTTTCTCCACCCGTTCCAGCCTGACTGCACACGCTTCTTCTCCTCTTTTCCACACTCTCCATTGTTGATCCTAAGTACTTTTAAATAATCCTAATAGAACCTTTAAAACACTCTTGATCCGGAACGGTCACCCAGATCATCCCCATTTCTTTTGTCTGATGAAGTCGAGCCTGATGCTTGGTTTCTTTTAAACCTTCTCTTCCTGTTCGTCCCGGAAGCTCCACAGGTACAGGGTACCTCTGGAGGAGGTCACACTTGTCACAGGTTTTACTGGTACCTGTATGTAATTCGTTTCTGTCTGTGAAGCCTCAGGGGCCTCTCTGAACAGTCGGACCGTTAAGACTGAGAGGAGTGTCTCCACCACACCCACACCTGCCCACTGGGAGTGTTCACACACATTTAAAGGACTGGAATCTCATCGTGTTCACCTGAAGGAAAGACTTCTAAGCTCTGAAATGGAAACCAGCAGCTCCACTTTTCTCTTTTCCATCTTAGGTAAGCTTTGATTTTTATCATATAAAACTGAACCGTTAAAAACGGGGCGACCGTGTGGGTTTAAATACAGAGGGGTACATCAGGCAAAACAGACCTCATAATCAAACCTTATGAAATGTGACCAGTTTGACTCTACAGGGTTTTAAACATGGTTGAAAAAACATTTTTATTACCTGATGGATTAATTAAGTCGTTAAAAAAAAGTAGGCTTTTGTTTTTCTTTGTGTAAAAATACATTTTAAATGTTTTAAATCTGCTCATTTTAAAAGAAAACTGTATTTGATATTTTAGTTTTTAAAAAAAGAGGGTTTATTTTTTCTTAAAATGAAAAGAAAAAGAAACTTTTATGTTAGTTTTTTCATTCATTCATTTTACGTAATGCTGCTCCACTGGTATGAGCGGGTTGGCAAGAGGCGGGGTACACCCTGAACAGGTCACCAGTCTGTTATGGGTCTTTAAACCCTTTTGTAATTTTTAAACAAACAAAAAGAGGTTTTATAAAGTTTTTATGTCTTTGCTTAAAAACTGTGGGCTGTGCGTGTGAGTGTGTGTGAGAAGAAGATAACTAAAAAAGCTAAAGGATTTTGTCAAATTTTTCAGTATTTATTCACAATAGAAAGATAAAGGAGATTAATTTCTGGGGAGGATCAGAGTCACTGTTTTGGGTACAAGAATCTTTTAAAGGTTTTGTTTAGATTTTTAGTTTTTATTGCAAACAGTCGGTGTACGGTGACCCTCGTTCGTCCAGGAGTGACCCGTCATAAAAGAGGCTTTGAAGTGTCTGTTGCACAGTGTATGGAAGTCGAAACCTGACGGGACTGTGGTTAGGACAGTGTCCTCAAAGCAAGAAGGTTAGGGTGTGAGTCCCGGGTGGGACGAGGCTTGGAACACTGGTCTTTCTGTGTGTAGTTTGCATGTTTTCCCCTTGTATATGTGTGGGTTTTCTCTGGTTTCCTCTAAAAACATGTGTGTTATTTGATTGGCTGCAATGAAATTGAGACCTGCAGCCACAACGACAAAACGACATGGATGAAGACTTTGTCATCCCAGTTCCACAGGCCAATGGTTCCCCCACAGCGACGTGTGCCCTGGTACTGGGTAGTGATACTAAATGTCACAATCATTTAGCCTTTCCTTGAGCTTGATCCTCAGCTTTCACTAGAAATGAGTGTATGTGGCCTTGTGACAGACTGGTGACCTGTTCGGGGTGTACCCTGCCTCTCACGTTGAATCAGCCAGGATAGGCCCCGGTCCGTCTGCGACCGTGTCAGGGATGGACGGTTCAGAAGATGAATGAATGGTAATCTCACGTTTGCTGAGATTTTATGACAAAAATATGAACGGATCACCTCCTGAATGTTTGGATTTAGTATTAAGCGATATGTCGGGTTTATCACTTAATGAAAAAAGAATCCTCAATAAGTTTTATGAAAACATGAGCACAGTGTTTTATCTGTGTGTGTGTGTTAAATACAAACAGTATGGTCTTTTTATGTTTATGTTAATTTTATGTAGATTTTTTCCAACCCGTAGATGGATATGAACGATGAAAGAATATGAACCTGTTCTTTTCCGTTCAATCAATTTATTTATTCTTTTATTCTCTCGATGAAAGTCGATGATTTCATGGTACAAGCATACATGATAATTTGAGAAAGACAGAAAAATGACAGAGTATTACAAGTTCCATATTTTGTTTGTTTGGCATGCAAATAGGGAAAGATGGAGCAGACGGATCGGTGCAGTGTCCACAATAATTAGGACACTACATTGGTCCGTCATGGTGAAGAAAGACCTGAGACGAAAAGCAAAGCTCTGGATTTACCGGTCGATCTGTGCTAGCACCCTCACCATGGTAACCAGGATCTATGTTCCTACCCTCACCATGGTAACCAGAATCTACGTTCCTACCCTCATCATGGTAACCAGGATCTATGTTCCTACCCTCACCATGGTAACCAGGATCTATGTTCCTACCCTCATCATGGTAACCAGGATCTACGTTCCTACCCTCACCATGGTAACCAGGATCTATGTTCCTACCCTCACCATGGTAACCAGGATCTACGTTCCTACCCTCACCATGGTAACCAGGATCTAAATTCCTACCCTCACCATGGTAACCAGGATTAACATTCCTACCCTCACCATGGTAACCAGGATTAACATTCCTACCCTCACCATGGTAACCAGGATCTACGTTCCTACCCTCACCATGGTAACCAGGATTAACATTCCTACCCTCACCATGGTAACCAGGATCTATGTTCCTACCCTCACCATGGTAACCAGGATTAACATTCCTATCCTCACCATGGTAACCAGGATTAACATTCCTACCCTCACCTTGGTAACCAGGATTAACATTCCTATCCTCACCATGGTAACCAGGATCTACGTTCCTACCCTCACCATGGTAACCAGTATGTTTGGTTTCTCTGCCGGGTGGCTGGGTTCTCACTCAGAGATAGAAGGAGGAGCTCTGCCAGCCGGGAACATCTCAGAGTAGAGCGTTGCCTCACCGGGTTGGCATCTGTTTAGAATGCCTCCCGAACGCCTCGCTGGTGAGGTGTTCCGGACACGTCCAGCCGGGAGTGGATCCAGAGGCAGCTTTCAGAAATGCTGGAAGGACTTTGTGTCACAGTTGGCTCTTGGACACCTCGTGATCCTCTCGGTTGAGCTGGAGGATATACCCGGGTGAGGGAAGCCTGGGTTTCCTGTCAACTTTTTTTTAACCAAGCGGTCCTTTCTGGTGGGGACCGGACGTATCATATGCAACGCACCTGAACAGTCCGATTAGTCCAGAAAACAGACCGTAATTTTTTTTCCCTGTATATTGATATATTATCGGTCTGATCACGGCTGATCTCCTTTATTCAGCTTCAGAACTACAAACATGGCGGACGGATGCTTGTGTTCATGTCACGCATTCATCTCTGTTCTCTGATTGGGTAGGATGTTTTCCCAATCACAAGCTAATGCCTGCAATGCCTGACCTAGTTGCTGTATAAGACTTTTCTCTCAGTTGAACTCTCACCTGAAAAGTGAGAGGGTGACTATCGGTTTTTGAGGGATTATCTGGTGACAGTCAGGGTGACGGATCAGTCGGAGGAAAGTTGCTTCACCCTTCAGCGTTCAGTCAAACGAGCTGGAAGCAGAGTGAAAAGAGCAGATTAGTAACAGGACGCGTCTTGCGTCAGGCTTTCTGTGTTTTCCTGTCCAGGAATGTGGGCGTCCTCGTCTGGGCAGGTCGGTACAGGCATGTAGGCACAGCAAGAAACTCAACGTTCCCTCAACGCTTCCATTTAACTCTGAAACTCAGGTTTATTGGAGGTTTACGTGGAAGCTGTTATCAGATGAAATCAGGATGTAGTCATCGTGGTGCCAACAGAAGGTCAGCACAAACAGGAAACGTGTCTGTGTTTAACGTCTTCTTTTTTAACTGAAATCAGATCCTACTTTTTAAAACTCAGACGTTATGACGTGATATGTGACAAACATGACTGGTCTCAAAGCAAGAAGGTCAGGGGTTCAAGTCCCAGGTGGGGACCAGGCTCTAAACGCTGGTCTCTCCGTGTGGAGTTTGCATGCCCTCCCCATTTATGCATGGGTTTTCTCTGGTTGCGCCACCCCCCGCTACCCACTTAAGGACAGAGGGCTCAGAAGATGAAAGTTTTTACTGATAAAACATCTTAAAAAATTTATTCTAGAAACCATGTTTTGTTCCGTAGCATCATCGTCCGCTTATCCAGAGCTGGGTCGCGGGATAATAGTCTCAGATGAGAAGCCTGGTTTCTCTCCCCCGACTGCATCCACCAGCTCAACCGAAAGGTGCTCCCCGGAAAGCTCTGAGACATAGTCTCTCCAGCAAGTCCGGCGTCTACCTCTGGGTCCCCTCCCGATGAGACGGAACACCTCACCAGCGAGGCACTCGGGGATTATCCTAATCAGATGCCCGAACCAACCCAATTGGCTTCTCTCGACCCGAACGAGCAATGGCTCTACTCCTAGCTCCTCTGAGATGGTAGAACTTCTCCCTTTATCTCTGAGGAAGTGCCCAGCCATTTTCCTGAGGAAGCTCATTTCAGCCGCTTGTACCTGCGATCTCGCTCTTTCGGTCACCACCCACAGCTGGTGACCACAGGGGAGGGTAGGAACTAAGTCCTTGTTACCATGGTGAGGGTAGGAACATACTGTAGATCCTGGTTACCATGGTGAGAGTAGCAATGTAGATCCTGGTTACCATGGTGAGGATAGGAACATAGATCCTGGTTACCATGGTGAGGGTACCAATGTAGATCCTGGTTACCATGGTGAGGGTAGGAACGTAGATCCTGGTTACCATGGTGAGGGTAGGAACATAGATCCTGGTTACCATGGTGAGGGTAGGAACATAGATCCTGGTTACCATGGTGAGGGTAGGAACATAGATCCTGGTTACCATGGTGAGGGTAGTAACATAGATCCTGGTTACCACGGTGAGGGTAGGAACGTAGATCCTGGTTACCATGGTGAGGGTAGGAACGTAGATCCTGGTTGCCATGGTGATGGTAGGAACGTAGATTGACTTGTAATCAAGAGTTTTTCTTTTTTGGCTCATGTCTTTGTTCCTAATGGACTGATGCAGCGTCCTTATTATTGCGGATACCGCTCCAATTCATCTGTCGGTCTCCCGCTAACATGCCATAAAAATTTATCATATCTTTTTGTATGGATTTCCAAAAACAGGTCATTAGATGGAGGTAGTGTAGCTTTAGAGTTTAAAGGACTTTACTTGCCATCACTAGTATAAAGATATGACACCATGTGGGCGATTCATTTAGTTTCCAAGTAAAACAATCACAGCAGTCACAACTCGCTCCGCTGGTTTTCTACCTCTACAGTTTTATGGAGGCCACCATGATTCTCTGAAATCATGAGAAAGGAGTGATAATTTCAGGGAAGGGGCTCGTCAATGCACGTCACGGTTGTGTGATGTGTAAGTAGGTGGTCCTACGGCCCACCTGGCTGTAGGTGAATTGTACATTATCCGCCTAGGAAGTCAGGTGTACATGTTTACACTAGTTTTAACTTCCAAATCTTATCCATCGCCACGTTATGGTACAGATGACGTTCTAACTTGCATGTTGTGTGTGTATGTGAGTGTGTGTCACCATCAGCAGCTTCAAGTGGCAGCACACGAGCGTCAGGAGGTGAAGAGTCTGACCCCAATTTGAATGAATTCTGGGGACGTTCCACAATGTCATGATTTCATTTCATGTATTCAATCCCATCTGGGCTTTTGCTCCGAGATAGAGGGATGAGCTCAGCCATCCTGGAGGAGCTCGGAGTAGAGCCTTTGCTCTTCCGAGTAGGGAGAAGCCACATGGGGTGGTTCAGGCATCTGGTCAAGGTTTCTTTCCAGTAAACAGGAATCATCAGAAATAATCCGTTTCTTTTTTTTTTTCTTAAAACAGGTCTCCTGCTAATTTGGCCATGTGTCTTCACCACGGCTGCGCACACGACACGTCATGGAGGTAATGACCTGAAAAAATTCACACAAATAAATTCTTTACATCAAGACATTTTTAAATGTTTAAGATGAATTCTGATTTTCAGAAACACAGAAAAAATGACTGAACAGAACTGAAAAGAACAACCAGTGATTGTTATGTTTATTCTCTGCCTTAGAGCCCCCTCATGTGGTTCTTACTCAGCCATGTAACGAGACCCACAAACACTACTGCATGAACAATGGAACGTGTAGACTACAGGTGGACACCAACAAATCCGTCTGCTGGTAAGTCTGTCTGTCTGTGTGTATGCATGTGTGTGTGGGGATTATTTTTTTAATCTTATTTTTTAATGGATTCTTAACCTGAACCATCAGACCATTTTTTTATCTCTGTGAAAATAGTCTGACCTCGCAGCATCAGGATTCACTTACTTCACGATCGGCGGGTTCTTTTTAAAATCAAATTTTATTTTATTTATGAAGCACTTTTCAAATAAAGTTACACAAATAAATAAATAAAAAATGACAAAATTAAAATCCAGATCATTAAAAAATAGAAAACATTCATTCATTCGGAGAAGGAGATGGTCTAGAGGACTGGGTCGTCGGGGGCGACAGTCTCAGACGATGAACCCAAGCTTCTCTCACCCTGGTTGCATCCTCCAGCTCACCCAGAATGATACCAAGACGTTCGCTGTCTAACTAGGGGACATAGTCTCTCCAGCAGCTCAGAGTCTACTTCTAGGTCTCCTCTTGGTCAGACATGCCCGAAACACCCCATCTGGCTTCTCTCGATCCAAAGGAGAAGCGGCTCTACTCCTCACTCCTCAGGTGCTCCCTCTCTTTCTGAGTGAGAGCCCAGCCATCCTGCAGAGGAAAATCATTTCGGCCACTTGTATCCGTGATCTCTTTTTTTTGGTTACCACCCACAGCTGGTTACCATGGTGAAGGTAGAAACGTAGGTCCTGGTTACCATGGTGAGGGTAGGAACGTAGATCCTAGTTACCATGGTGAGGGTAGGAACGTAGATCCTGGTTACCATGGTGAGGGTAGGAACATAGATCCTGGTTACCATGGTGAGGGTAGGAACGTAGATACTGGTTACCATGGTGAGGGTAGGAACGTAGATCCTGGTTACCATGGTGAGGGTAGGAACGTAGATCCTGGTTACCATGGTCAGGGTAGGAACGTAGATCCTGGTTACCATGGTGAGGGTAGGAACATAGATCCTGGTTACCATGGTGAGGGTAGGAACATAGATCCTGGTTACCATGGTGAGGGTAGGAACGTAGATCCTGGTTACCATGGTGAGGGTAGGAACATAGATCCTGGTTACCATGGTGAGGGTAGGAACGTAGATACTGGTTACCATGGTGAGGGTAGGAACGTAGATCCTGGTTACCATGCTGAGGGTAGGAACATAGATCCTGGTTACCATGGTGAGGGTAGGAACGTAGATCCTGGTTACCATGGTGAGGGTAGGAACGTAGATCCTGGTTACCATGGTGAGGGTAGGAACGTAGATCCTGGTTACCATGATGAGGGTAGGAATGTAGATCCTGGTTACCATGGTGAGGGTAGCATCGTAGATCCTGGTTACCATGGTGAGGGTAGGAACAGAGATCCTGGTTACCATGGTGAGGGTAGGAACGTAGATCCTGGTTACCATGGTGAGGGTAGGAACATAGATCCTGGTTACCATGGTGAGGGTAGGAACGTAGATACTGGTTACCATGGTGAGGGTAGGAACGTAGATCCTGGTTACCATGATGAGGATAGGAACGTAAAATAACCAATAGCACAAAGTGTGTGTGTTTCTGTATGTGTGTGTCTGTGTGTGTGTGTGTGTTTATACCCACTGACTGTGTTTCTGATGTACCTTCGTGTGTTCCAGGTGTAAGACTGGTTTCAGAGGTGTTCGCTGCAGCGATCTTCAGACCTCCTCTGTTCATAAACCAGGAAGAGAAGAGCAGGTGCTTCTCATTTTGTTCTGCGTGGCTCTGCTGCTGCTAGGGGGCGCTGGAGTCCTCTATGTCTGCTTCAGATGGTAAGATTGGCTCCTGCTTACAGCCATCTTTAATATTAAAGTGGGCGTTGCATCGGGTTCTGTGTTGGGCACTTTTTTTTTTCAGTATCACTGCCTTCTGTGTCTGATCTGTTTTTTTTTTTTCTGCAGGTACAAAATCAACACGTTTCCATGTCACAAGAAGGAGCTGAAAGGTCCAAGCTACAAATTAGTCCGAACTGCTTAAACACACACGCACACACACACACACACACACACACACACACTGAAATATTCATTTATATTTTTAAGATTTTACACTTAATGATTTTTTTTAATTAAATCAGATGTTTTTGGTCAAAAACAGAAAAAAGTTTTAATCAAGTTGTTTCTGGTTATGAAAAAATGCCACACAAATTGTGTACAATATGACAGTGGGTAGGACAGTGACCTCACAGCTAGAAGGTCAGGGGTTTAAGTCCTGGGTGGGATGAAGCTCGGAACACTGGTCTTTCTGTGTCTAGTTTGCATGTTCTCCTGTGTATGTGTGGGTTTCTCCCACCTTCCAAAAGCATGCATATAAGGTTGCATGGCCGCTGTAAAATTGCCCCTATGAATAAGTATGTGTGTGTGTGTGTGTGTGTGTGTGTGTTTGTTTGGCCCTACGACAGGCTGGCGACCTTTTCAGGGTGTATCCTGCTTCTCGTCGGAAATTTGCCGGGATAGGCTCCTCAGCACCCAGTGCAACCCCTACAGGCATAAATGGTTCAGAAGATGAAACAATATGATAGTTTTATAACCGTGGCACAGTGGGTAGCACAGTGGCCACACAGCTAGAAGGTCAGGAGTTCGACTCCCGGGTGGGGACGAGGCTTGGGATGTTAGTTTTTCCGTGTGTGGTTTGCATGCTCTCCTCGCGTGTGTGTGGGTTTTCTCTGGTTTCCTCCAAAAACTTACATATTACTTTGATTGGCTGCTAGAAAATTGCCCGTAGGAATGAGTGTGTGTGTGGATGGTTGTGTGTGTGGCTCCGTAACAAAGTGGCGACCTGTTCGGGGTGTATCCTGCCTCTCACCTCCACCATGTTAGGGAGAAGTGGTCCAGAAGACGAAACAATACGATCATTTTATAACCATAAAGTATTTAAAGAGGGTCTGATTGATGCAGATGGAGCTCTGCTGAAGGCCCAGGTGTGACACACACACCCCTCCACTGGTTTAAGCTACGAGATGAGAGTTAATACACCCCCCAAAAAATCACAATGAAATCAGAGGTCACCTCATTACCCCCAGCTGAGTGTTCCACAGGACGTCTGCGTCCGCCCGCCCACCTCTACCACCTCACAGACGTTACCCTGCAGCTCGGGGTCAACGTTTTTATTTCTCTGAGTGGAAAAATAATAAAAAAAATGACGAAAAAAACCTGCCCCCACTTCCAGGACCAAATCGATGCCCCCACCAGGACGTCTCATTATTTCAACAAGCAGATGCTGAAAGAATTGAATTTTTATATCATTTAACAAGAACTCCGTGTAGTCCCTCATTCATCCAGGAGTGATCCATAGTTTTCAATCATTCAGATTGAAAATGATTTCCGGATGGAAGTCGAAACGTCTCGTTGAAGAATTAAACTGTCCAGAAGACTTTTTTGAAACTTTTTCTACTATTTAACAAGAACATTTTTTTCTTTTTTTTTATTCTCTTATTTATGTCTTTTATTGTTTGTTTTTATATTTATGAAATTTTAAAGCCATATTTTTAACGAATCTTAGTTTAGTTTTAATTATGATTGTTTTTTATTAACTTATTTTATAATAAATTGTAAACGCTGGAGTTTTATTTTCATTTTGCAGATATTTTAAAAATAAAACTTTTTTCACAGTATTTTGAACTTTTTGCATGAATTTTGTTTGAAATATAAACAAATAAAATTTGATCAAAATAAATTTGTTTTCTCGTTTCTTTCTGAACGTGATAAAAATCTGAAATCTGGGGTTTTTTAATTAAATGGAAGGATTTCAGGGGCAGATCCGGGAGGGATGGAGGTGAATTGGGGGCACAGATGACCTCGCATTTTGGTCCTCAAAAAAAAAAGTGTTCTCACTACCGCATTTTAATTATTATAAACTTTTGGTAAAATATGCACCAAAAAGCAGAAAAATTACTTATTTTTCAAAACGTTCTGGGGGCGATGCCCGCTGATGCCCCTGTAGTGGTGAGCACCTCCAAATCCTGAATTCGCCCGTGGACTTCATTTGATGTTAAAAACAGACTTGTCTTCTGAATTGGTGCAGTGGTTGGCAATGTGACCTCACAGCTAGAAGGTCAGGGGTTTGATTTCCGGAGTGGAGACGAGACATGAAACACTGATCTTTCTGGATGTAGTTTGCATGTTCTCCCTGTGTATGTGTGTGTTTTCACTGGTTTCCTCCAAAAACATACATGTTAGGTTGATTGACCACTAACAAATCACCCCTAGAAATGAGTGTGTGTGTGTGTGTGGTCTTGCAAAAGACTGCCGACCTGTTCAGAGTGTACCCTGCCCCTTGTTTTAAATCAGCTGGGACAGACACCAGCAACCCTGTGACCCTGTCAGCCATAAGCAGTTCAGAAGATGAAGTAAAACATAATAAAACCAGGACAATAGAACATCCCACAGAAACACACTCTTTCTGTTCTTTCTTGATAAAACTTTTCAAACCTCTAACGTTTGTAACTTCTTCCTGTGTGAAGCTGTCCCATAAACAAGTGTTTTCTGCACGAGCCATGCACAGGGGCGAATCCAGGATTTTCTAAAGAAGGGGGGGTGTGAGGTCATAGACAAAACGAGCACCTGTGGTGCTCGTATAAGGGCATCTGGGGGCATTCACCCAGAACATTTTGAAAAATGTCTGCATTTTGGTGCATATTTTGCCCAAAGTTTATAATAATTAAAGTAGTAAGAACACTTTTTTTTTTCATGTGGACCAAAATAGGGAGTGGGGCGTACGCTCACCATGGCACCCCGGCTCTGGATCCGCCCCTGATGACAAAATCTGGTGCATACAATTAATAATAGTACAGTATGAGGTGAACGACATTGAAAACAGTGGGCGGCTTTTTTCTGCAGCACCTAAAGTTTGTGAATGTCTTTCTTTGGAGCCCAAGATCAAACCACAAGCCCTGATCCAGATGTGACGAGACGAGTGACTGGATGACATGTTTGATTGAAGGTGTGGTCAGAAAGTACGCACATCTTCTAATAACAGAAATGACTCTCCTCATCCTCCTCACCCGCTTCTTAATATGTCTAGATTGTGTTTCTGGTTCAAAACAAGTGAAGTAAAGTGGAATCAACCATCAATAAAAATTTGACACCAATGACTCGTTAATGTAGATCTACCAGACACTGGCCGTCCAGATCCGGACACCTGTCCAGTGAAGGATCTAAAAAATTCACTTTTTACATGTTGGGTTCATGACATGAGAAAAAAGAACGACATCTACACTGTTTCAGACACTCAGTCCTCTCTAAGAGATAAAGGGAGGAGCTCCGCCACACGGGAAGAGATCGGAGTACAGCTGTTACTCTTCCAGGTGGAGAGAAGCCAATGGGGTGGTTCGGGCCTCGCTGGTGAGGACCAGGGAGCACCTCAGGATCCTTCTGGGTGAGCTGGAGGATGTGACCAGGGTGAGGGTCTGAGTCTGTTACTTCCGCTGCGTGGCTCCGAATGAAGTGGAAGGTAACAAAACAAATGTTTTCTTTTTTTTTAATAACATTGCACTTTTGAGCAAACAAAAAGCTCCATGTTTATCTAAAGAAGGATGGCTCAGTGAGTAGGCCGACCACCCTGTAACCGGAGGGTTGCCGGTTCGATTCCCCCGCAAGAGTTCACGCCAAGATGCACCTGAACAAAACACCGAACCCCCAATTGCTCCTGATGGTGGTTTGCACCTTGCATGCCAGCATCCCCATCAGCTGGGGACCCTAACCCTATGAATGAATTGAGTGCTGCAGTGTAAACACCTCAATGCCCCCTCGCCCCATCCACAGATGTGCCAATCCGTCACACTGTGTCCAACCTGGCAACCCAAAAGCTGGAGTCCAGATTGGGTTCACAAAGCCAGGCCGCAGTGAAGAACACCAAACTGGTTGCTCTGTATTTCACTGGGTCCGAGTGAGTGCTTCCAGTTCCTCAAGCGAGCAACAGGTGACGACAAAAACACAGGAAGCACCACCTCCTCTAGACCGTCTCCTGCTCTGCACCTCCTCTAGATTGACTCCTTCTCCTCAGCTCCCTCCGGATTGAACCAATTCCTCCTGCCATGACGAATGTGGCTCCAAGGGGCAACAGCTGGTTACACATGTTAACATGCATGTCAGCAGCAGAATGACTCCATAACCAGCTAGCCGTTGGGAGCTAGTCGCTGGGAGCTAGCCGCTGGGAGCTAGCCGCTGGGAGCGAGCCGCTGGGAGCTAACCGCTGGGAGCTAGCCGCTGGGAGCGAGCCGCAGGGAGCTAACCGCTGGGAGCTAGCCGCTGGGAGCGAACCGCTGGGAGCTAGCCGCTGGGAGCGAGCCGCTGGGAGCTAACCGCTGGGAGCTAGCCGCTGGGAGCGAGCCGCTGGGAGCTAACCGCTGGGAGCTAGCCGCTGGGAGCGAGCCGCTGGGAGCTAACCGCTGGGAGCTAGCCGCTGGGAGCGAGCCGCTGGGAGCTAGTCGTTGGGAGCTAGCCGCTGGGAGCTAGCCGCTGGGAGCTAACCGCTGGGAGCGAGCCGCTGGGAGCTAGTCGTTGGGAGCGAGCCGCTGGGAGCTAACCGCTGGGAGCTAGCCGCTGGGAGCGAGCCGCTGGGAGCTAGCCGTTGGGAGCTAGCCGCTGGGAGCTAGCCGCTGGGAGCTAGTTGCTGGGAGCTAGCTGCTGGGAGCTAGCTGCTGGGAGCTAGGTGCTGGGAGCTAGCTGCTGGGAGCTAGTTGCTGGGAGCTAGCTGCTGGGAGCTAGCCGTTGGGAGCGAGCCGTTGGGAGCTAGCCGCTGGGAGCTAGCCGCTGGGAGCTAGTTGCTGGGAGCTAGCCGCTGGGAGATAGTCGCTGGGAGCTAGCCGCTGGGAGCTAGCCGCTGGGAGCTAGCTGGATGATTTCGGAAAAATCAGCTGTTCGACACAAAACAACAAAATGACGTCCAAAGTGCTCAAACTGAAATCTTCAGAAAGAGACTAAACAAAGCAGAAGAGACAGAAACTCAGAGAAAGTTGGCGATTAAACGCTCAAGTAACAGGCAGCACTGCAGCAGGCAGCCGCCCAGGGCGCACCTTGGCTGTTTGGTTTGAATGGGTAAACGTAGGCTACACTGTAAAGCGCTTTGAGTTCCAACACAGGTGGAAAAGCCCGGTATGAGTACAGACTGTTTACCATTCACAAACTTCACAAAAGCTCAGCTTCTCAAATTTAAATCAAACTTCCTGAAGATCTCCTGAGCTTTGATGAAGACCGTTTCACCGTCTCCTGCTCGGCCACGTGGACCTGTAGGTCAGTGTGTTTCATCTGGTTAATCAACAGTAAAATGAGCGTGCGTGTGTTTCCTAATCTGATCCTCATCCAAAGGAAGTTCATGTTTCCTGAGTTAATGATACCCGGCTGGCACATAAACATTAACTCACCCGTTCTCTTATGACACACTTCAAAACACATTTACATGCACTTACACACACCATTAGCAAACACACCCGCTCACTTCTAAATATAGAAGCTGTGGCTGAGCGGACTCAGGACCGGGAAAGGATCGTCTGGCTGCATGGCTCCAGGTGTTGCATGATGAGTAGTAAGTTGCTCATCCTGTGAGTAATGTTGTCGGTGGAAGGGAATCCCTGCTAAGCCTCATGTCCGCCTGCAAAACAAAAGTTTCACATGTTCAGTTCTTCACCTCCACCTCACACACTGAACATCCGATGATCTGAAGTCATCTCCATCTGGATTTGGGCTGTGGTCCTCTAGGAAAGTGGAATAGTTCAAAACATGGAGCAGTTCATCTATAGTTTGTACTGAGAAACGGTGGGCCTTCCTTTGAAACCTGTCATGAAGTTTGGGAGGACCAAATTTTGATACCACAACCCTAACTAGTCCCACAATGGGGACATTACTGTGCTGCATTGCACCGCAGCAGCCAGCCACGATGGCGTCAACGGTGAGAGCAAGAAGGGGGTTAGGTGTCTGCTCCAGGGACACCTATGAGGCTCAGGGGGGCTTGAACCGGCTTCTCCCAGTCTGAAGACAGACACTCTACCACAGAGCCAACGCCTCCCCATTTGGTCCCCTGGTCAAAACCGTCATCTACAGTTTGTACTGAGTAACCGTGGGCAGTTTTAATAAATTGATTTGGTGATGGGGGATCTCTCCATCATGTGGATCACCATAACGTTTCTTATTTATTTTCCCAGTCCTCAGTTTGTTTTTTTTGGAGGTTCATCTTTTACATTTATTTTTGATTTTTTTATTTATTTTTCAATGTGAAGTTCAATGGACTTCGGTCCACGACGGACACTGCATCGGTCCGTCGGGGTAAAAAAAGAGCTAACCCAAAAAGCAAAGCTCTCGATTTACAAGTCGATCTACATTCCTACCCTACCATAACCAGGATCTACGTTCCTACCCTCACCATGGTAACCAGGATCTACGTTCCTACCCTCACCATGGTAACAAGGATCTACGTTCCTACCCTCACCATGGTAACCAGGATCTACGTTCCTACCCTCACCATGGTAACCAGGATCTACGTTCCTACCCTCACCATGGTAATCAGGATTTACGTTCCTACCATCACCATGATAACCAGGGTCTACGTTCCTACCATCACCATGGTAACCAGGATCTACGTTCCTATCCTCACCATGGCAACCAGGATCTACGTTCCTACAATCACCTATGGTTACCAGCCAGAGGTGTCAAGTAACGAAGTAAGTCTACTTCGTTACCTTACTCAAGTAGAAAATCTCGTTATCTTTACTTTAACGAAGTAATTATTTTTTTGTCTACTTTTTACTTTTACTCACTACTTTTTTATGCAATTATCTGTACTTTTACTTCGTTCATTTGATAAAAAGTAGTCGCTACTTTCGCCATTTTGTCACCGTTAAAATGCCGCGACTGTTTGTCGGAGTTTTTTTTTTTTTATGAACCCTGAATGCATCAAACAAAGGAACAGATGAATGATTGGCTGAAAGGTCCAGTCAATCCTTACTTTGGGGCGAGTAGCCCCGCCCACAAACTTTTAAAGAGCAGGGACGTCAATTTCCGTGTTTGAGACTCGGGCTCGGAAATCAAAGCGTTTCTGATGCTGCAACACTGAACTTTGATTGAATTATCAATTTTTTAAAAAAACAACAGCAAAGAAATGTTTTTTATTATTATTATTATTTTCAGTCTGCGGTTATTGTAAGCGTCTTTGCTGAAAATATTGTAGATGGTATTTTTATAAAAATAACTTTGATCTGTGACGCACTATTTTATCTTTAGAAACAAAGCTAATTGAACTGATTCATCCATAAATAGTAGTGGATGAAGTATTTGTGCTTAAAAGCATCCAAAATGTTATTGATTAGTTTATAAAGACTGACTAAGGAGATTAAAACTACACATCGCTTAGATTTTGTATCATGTAGATGTTTGGGTTAACATAAAACAAAAAACCTTATATGTACACATATATATGTAGATAAGTATATATGTAAATTTATATACCGTAATTTCACGGCTATTAGGCGCACCGTACGAAAAGGCGCAGCCTCAGTTTTGTGCGCCGTAGCAGGATTTAACACACACATAGGGCGCACCGTACGAAAAGGCGCAGTCTCAGTCACACACCGCTTTACAACAACACACACGCAAGCATGCAAATGTGCGTATTAAAAAAATAGTCCAGTGCTTCTCAAATAGTGGGGCGCGTGTGATCCTGTGGAACACGTTTTTCTTTTTTGCCGTACTAGAATAAAGTGTAATTGTACATCCACTACAGTAGTTGTAGTTTATAGTTTAAATAAGTATTATTTTTTTTTTAAATTCAAGTTAATTGATGCACTTTAAATATTTTCTTTTACACACTAAAAAACAATGTTAATAAAGATGTTCTTTTTTTTTTCTTTAATGTTAACGAGGATACAATGTTATATAGAAGTGTACTTAGAACCAAGGGTCCCCAACCTTTTCTGCGCCACGGACCGGTTTAGTGTCTGATAATGTTTTCATGGACCGGTCTACAGGTGATAAGACCAGCCGGAAAAACTGGCTTTTTTAATCAATAATAATACATTTAAACCCACGTTGTCTTCACGAGAAAATTTATTAGCAGCGTCTTTATAACGTGGAAACATTCTCTCTGCTCGAACGCACTCTGGTTGCCTTGGTAACGGTAAACATACCTTCAAAATAAAGACATCACAAAAACAAAGTGAATAAAAATACTAGTTTGGCCCCTCACACCAGGGGTGGTCCACCTGGTGGTTGGGGACCACTGCTTATAACAATTTCATAGACAAATGATACTAATTATGGTCATGGCGGAGAGTGGGGGGAGAGCGGGGGGCGAAATATTTTCTTCTTTCTAGGGGGGGCCCAACAGGATATAATTGAGAAGCACTGCGTTAGTCCAAGCATCTACAATCCATTGACTCGTTTATGCTGAAATTACTCGCGGCGGCTCGATTCCAATGTTCCTCCGCGTAGCTGATTGCCTTCAGCTTAAACTGAGCGTCATAAGCGTGTCTCTTTTCCATTTTCAGGGTTAAAACAGCAATGTTGTGCATACAGAACATACCTTTTTTATACACAATCCACGCTCACACTTCACTCTTTAACGTTCTCATGCTTTTCTTTCAGGTCCGCCTCACGGGCACCGCTTTTTTTTTTAGGTCACACACAAGGCGCACCGCACGAAAGGGCGCACCGCTCATTTTGAAGAAAATTTTAGACTTTTAGGTGCGCCTTATGGCCGTGAAATTACGGTATACCGTCTCCTAGGTCCCGCCCCTACTGGTTTTTTAAAATCTTGTTTCCCTGGTTATTTTTTCATTTTTACAGTTCTTAAAATTTTAGAAAAAGAATCCAAGGATTTTGCCTCCTGTGTGTTTCCTTCACTCCCACTGCCTTACGAGTGCATGTAAAGGGTGTTATTTTGTCAATGGGCGTGGTTTTACTGGGTGTACGATATTTTTTGTGAAATACGATAATTTTACGTCATTAGTACGATAATCCAGCACCTCCCACCTGGCAACGCTGCCCAGGCTGTATGTGGCACTCCCATACTTACTAACTTGTTAAAGACTATTCAGTATTGCCTCAAAGAACTTTGAAAACTAGCTGCCTTCAAGGCTTGAAAAAGCCTTTTGGTCATTTTTTTTTCATTTATTTATTTTTTTTTAACATTGAGTGTGTTTGTGTCTTAAAGTTGGTTAAATTAGGTGATGCAGAGTGAAGCTTGATAGCTGAAGGGACGTTACATAATGCCCTGCTTATGTTAATACATTTGATTGTGTTAATTAATCGATTTCCAATAAAGATTAAGAAATAAATGTTTCTGATTCATAAAGTTTAACACCAAAACACTTTCATTTATTATCATATTTTCTGCTCCTTAAAGCATGTGATAATAGTTAAAAAATATGTTCATACGCTTTTGTTAACAATATTCCTTTTTTTCTGAAAATTACTTTTACTTTTTTTACTTTAAGTAGTTTTAAAATAGGTTACTTTTTACTTTTACTTAAGTAGAAAACTTGAGTTGATACTTCTACTTTTACTAAAGTAGTTTTTTAACTCGGTATTTATACTTCTACTTAAGTAGAAAATGTTGGTACTTTTGACACCTCTGTTACCAGCTGTGGGTGGTGACCGAAAGAATGAGATAATGGATACAAGTGGCTCACTAAGAGATCAGGTGAGGGGCTCTGCCATCTGGGAGGAGCTCGGTGTCGAGCCGCTCCTCCTTCCAGGTCGTGAGGAGCCAGATGGGATGGTTCGGGCATCTGGTCAGGATGCCCCCCGACCGCCTCGCTGGTGAGGTGTTTCGGGGACGTCCCACCAGGAGGAGACCAAGAGGCAGACCCCGGACCTGCTGGAGAGACTATGTCTCACAGCTGGCCGGGAACAACTCGGGATCCTTCCGGGTGAGCTGGAGGATGCAACCGGGGTGAGAGAAGCCTAGGCTTTCCGTCTGAGGCTGTTGCCCCCACGACCCGACCCCGGAGAAGCGGAAGATGACGGAAGGGAACGGTACAAGGAATTGGGTACATGGATAGGTGACGAAAACAACCACATGAATGTTCTTTAATTAATAAAACACATGTATTAAAACTATGTTTTCTTTGGTGTTGGCCATCTTTAATGGTGGCTGACATCGTTCACATATTTTACTGGTTCTATTTGTCACAGTGAGGGTGCAGAAGGAGGAGGAAGACCCAAGCGCAAGACGACAAACATGGTTTAGTTAGTAAAGGAGTCCAGTAAAGCTGTAGGAGAAAAAACACACGGTTCAGATGAATGTCTAATGGTAAAAGTTCAGAGGCATGTCTCGGTCAGGCAGCCAGGAAGACCTGGTTGGAAGGGATGATGACCCGACACTGAAGGAAAGCCAGACTGCCTTTAAATACGCAGCAGGCCAATCACCCTCAGATTTCCTGAATGAGGGGAAGATGCAGGATGATCCCGGGCTTCCTCTGGTGGTAGGCAAGGAAGGTAGTCATTTCACAATAACTGTTAGTAAATATTAATCTTAAAATTTAACATGCCCGCCTTGCGCCTGATTTCTTGTACATAGGGATAGGATACCAATATGGTTTGGCACCGGTAACCAATTAGCATTTTTTACTGGACTAAAAACTGTTAGTCTTATCAGTATTCTTAACGGTATCGGTGGAGAGGCAGGGGAAGAGAGCAAACATGGCACACACTATTTTTTTCCTGTTTGTCAAGACGGTCTCCCTTTCTGCTTCACTAAAAATAATGCATGTCCATATGGGGTCAGAGAGACGTTTTTTTTTCAGCTGACAAACTACAAACAAACAGAAAAATCTCAGAGCAGCGAAGTTGAGTAAAAAGATGCAAAGTGTGGTTGCGCTTCTTTAAAGTTCATTCGAACAGCGCATGCTGCCTGAAATGTAACAAAAAGTTACACCAAAGACGGAAACAGCAGCAATTTAAACAAACACCTCATCAAAATGTACAAGATTCATCAGGAAAGATGCACCATATTTGAGAAGACCAGTATGGAAAGCCATCGGATCCAACAAACGCACTTAAACGAACACGTTAGATGTTAAAACAAGCGCGCTAGATTTCAAATCTGTGCACCAGGTGTGTGTTTTTTTAATGTGTTAAGAAGCGGTACATCTAACAGGCTTGTTTAAGTGTGTTTATTGGCCCTGATGGCTTTCCATAGACCAGCGCCGTCGAATCAACAGGCAGTTTGTTTGTTTTCCTCTGCTTTGTTTTTACATTGAAAAAGTATCAATAAGAGTATTGATAAGATACCGGATCAATAATGAATGAATTACTCTATTCATCCCTCAACGGGGAAATTTGTGTGCAGCACTCCTCACACCGCAGCAGGCTGCCCTTCGATGGCGCCAATGGTGGGTCTTCTCCAAGGACCCTAGACGTGCTTTCTGTGGGACGCAAAACCGCGAACTTCCGGTCCGCGCGCGAACGCTCTGACCACTGAGCTGCCGTCTCCTAACTACATAGTAATACCTACCTACAATAAGCGACGTCGATAAGAGTACTAGTGTCGATCAGATGGTATTGATAACCCTCCCCTACTCCCTGTACATAATAATGGGGGGAGACGGTGGCTCAGTGGTTAGAGCGTTCGGAAGTTAACCGGAAGTTCACGGGTCAGCATGCCACTGAGTACTCATATAGGGTACTACCCTCACCATGGTAACCAGGATCTACGTTCCTACCCTCACCATGGTAACCAGGATCTACGTTCCTACCCTCACCATGGTAACCAGGATCTACGTTCCTACCCTCACCATGGTAACCAGGATCTACGTTCCTACCCTCACCATGGTAACCAGGATCTACGTTCCTACCCTCACCATGGTAACCAGCTGTGGGTGGTGACTGAAAGAATGAGATTGTGGATACAAGCGGCCGAAATGAGTTTCCTCCGCAGGGTGGCTGAGCGCTCACTCAGAGATCGGGTGAGGAGCTCTGCCATCCGGGAGGAGCTCGGTGTCGAGCCACTCCTCTTCCAGGTTGAGAGGAGCCAGATGGGGTGGTTCGTGCATCTGGTCAGGATGCCCCCAGAGCGCCTCGCTGGTGAGGTGTTTCAGGCACGTCCCACTGGGAGGAGACCAAGGGGTAGACCCCGGACCTGTTGGACAGACCACGTCTCACACCTGGTTGGGGAATAACTCAGGATCCTTCCAGGTGAGCTAACACCTAACCCCCTGTTTCTCCCACCATTGGCGCCGCCATAGGTGGCAGCCTGCTGGGGTGTAGTACAGCACCTGATTTTCCCGGTGAGGGATTAATAAAGTTTATTAAAAAATAATAATAAATAAACAAATCAAAATAATGGAGAGTTGGTCTCAAACAAGAGGGTTCTATCTTATTTACGTTTGGAATTATTGATGTTTACATGTCCAAAGACTTTTAATTGGGCGTCTTGCAGGAAGTATTTCAGAGTTGCGTCCCAATCTTGGTGCATCCCGACTCTGCACCAGGTTTCATCATTTCTTCACAATGTGAAATATTTCTGTGTTTGCGTGCAGACAGCCTTCAGAAAGAGGTCACATCTTTCTGAAGCTGAGATGTCACGCTGTAAATGTTTCACCCTGAAAATTCTCCATCTGATAAACGCTCTGTTTACTTTGGGAGGCTTTCCAAACATTTCCAACACATGCCATCATCACACACAACCCAAACAGTGTGAGGAAGGCGTGCTGTGTGCAGATTCTACAGCTCGGTATTGATGTGGAAAATGTGCAACTATTCCTCAGAAGTTTTGATGGGATTTCTCGGTGGTGAGATACCTTCTCTCTGCAGCCACAACAACACCAGGGACACACCCTCAGCTCTTCTCCTGGTTACCCTGCAGGAACAGAAACAACTTTTTATCATTTTATCAGACATACAGACCGCAGAAACACCGGCTGACGCCCTCAGGAACAACACACACCAGTTTAAACACACCCCGGTGGTTTGAAGGGTTCATTAGATAAAATTATCTATTCAACTAAGGAATGAAAAGTATATTAAAAATGAGAAATATTTACATCCAAGTCACGATATGAATAAATCTGGGTTTTTTTTATGTATCTTTGGATCTTTTAGCCAATAATGAATAAACAAACAAATAAACAGCAGGGCGTTTCGACTTCAACGTGTCTTGGAAACTGTTCCTTTTCTTCATAATTTGCTTCTTAGGGTCACCAAAGATTTGTAGTGAGAGGAGGGAAGAGGTGGAGGAAAAGCTGGAGAGGTGGAGGTTTGAAGATTAGTCAGAGTAAAACAGAGTACATGTGTGTGAATGAGAGGGATCCAAATGGAAAAGTGAGGTTACAGGGAGAAGAGATAAACAAGGTGGAAGATTTTAAGTATCTAGGATCAACAGTCCAGAGCAATGGAGAGTGTGGAAAAGAGGTGAAGAAGCGTGTGCCGGCAGGCTGGAACGGGTGGAGGAAAGTATCAAGTGTGATGTGTGATAGAAGAGTTTCAGCTAGAATGAAATGAAAAGTGTACAAAACCGTGGTGAGAGCGGCCATGCTGATTGGTCTAGAGACAGTGTGGTGAGAGTGGCCATGCTGATTGGTCTAGAGACAGTGTGGTGAGAGCGGCCATGCTGATTGGTCTAGATACAGTGTCGTGAGAGCGGCCATGCTGATTGGTCTAGAGACAGTGTGGTGAGAGCGGCCATGCTGATTGGTCTAGAGGCAGTGTGGTGAGAGAGGCCATGCTGATTGGTCTAGAGACAGTGTCATTGAGGAAAAGACAGGAAACAGAGATGTTTGTAGCAGAGATGAAGATGCTGAGGATCTCTCTGGGAGTGACCAGGATGGACAGGATCAGAGGAACAGCACATGTTAGAGGTTTTAAAGTCAGAGAGGTCAGACTGAGATGGTTTGGACATGTGCAGAGGAGAGAGAGAGAGAGTACATCAGAAGAAGGATGCTGGGTTTGGAACCACCAGGAAAGAGGACTAGAGGAAGACCAAAGAGGAGGTTCATGGATACAGTGAAGGAAGACATGAAGATAGTTGGTGTGACCAAAGAGGATGCAGCAGATAGGGTTAGATGGAAGAAACTGACTTGATGTGGCGCCCCCTGAAGGGAAATGCTGGAAGAAGAAGAAGAGCTCACCGCTCAGCTGGTGACCATAAATTCGTAGAAACATACATAGATTGACTGATAAATAGAGATTTTTACTTTCGGCTTACCTTTTTCTTCAGCATGACGGACCAATGATCCGTGAACAAGACCTCGAGATATTTAAACTCCTCCACTTCGGGCAGGACCTTGACCTGGAAGGGACACTCCCCCCTATTCCGTTTGAGGACCACAGTCTCTTACTTGGAGGCTCTGATTTCCTTCCCAGCTGCTTCCCATTTGTCTGTGAATCTGTTCCGTCAGAGCAGAAGATCTCAATGACAAAGAAAATGTGTGAAAAGTAAAAAAGTCATTAAATTCGGTGTGTTTTATGGTTTTAAACAGCTTCCGTTCATTTGACCATATTTGTACATGTCAGACACACTCATAAAATGATCTTTTATGGTTATGGTTTTATGGTTATAGTTAATTGCTGACGAGTGTGTGTGTGTGTGTGTGTGTGTGTGTGTGTGTGTGTGTGTGTGTGTGTGTGAGATAGAACCATAAATAAACTGGGATTTAGTTTGAATAGTTTATTGGTGGAATGCCCCTTGAGATGTAACATCTCATTTTCAAGGGGGTCCACAAAACAACAAAAACAACATTACAATACAGTTTAACAAATAAGTAAAACAAATAAGTAAAACAAACAAACAAACAAACAAAACAAAAAACCACAGTCACAAACAAACAAACTCGCTCCAGACTTTTACCTTCACACCAGCTACCAATAGGTCATAAAGAGAAAGAAAATAAATAAAAGTATATGTACAAAAACAAACATATATGCAAATACACATATAGACAATCAAAATGATAAAATAAACAGTCAATATAAGAACACTCAATCTAACACAAGTACGTTTACTTAATAAATACATATAAAGAAATCACAAAATAAACATTTTCAATGTAACTATAAAGTTAAAATGAGGTTATGATAAAGAAAAAAAAAACAACTAAAGACATTGACAGGAGGTTTTCAAATATGTGAATAAAGATGACTTAAATAAACTAAATGATGTCATGGATCTTAACGAGGTGAGCAACTTATTCCAGTCCGAGGGAGCTTTATGTTGAAATGCTCTACGACCGACTTCTTTGTGAATGTGTGGAACTGAAAAGGTGAGACAGTGAGTACTCCTAAGTGAGAATGAAGAGGCTACTGGAACTAAAAATTGCTTCAGATAATAGGGACAAGAAAAATAATTAAATTTAAAAATGAGTTGAATCCAGTGTAGTTGACGCCTCTGGGAAGGCTGTAACCAGTTAAGTTGATCAAATAAAAAACAATGATGAGTTAGATAAGGACAATTTAAAATAAATCTACAAAGTGTATTGAAAAGAACATTCAATGGTTTCAGGTATGAGGCATATGTGTTTTGATATATTGTATCTGCGTAATCAATAATTGGTAAAACTAACTGGGTAATTATTCTTTTTTTAACGTCAAATGTAAAACAATTAGAAAATTGAAAAAGAGGACTTAATGTGGCATATGTTCTTTTAATAATGTGATCAATGTGAGGTTTAAAATTAAGCTCAGAGTCCAGCCAGAGACCAAGATATTTAACACGGTCAGCATTTAGCATTAGGGAACCATTATTGGACTTTATTGTGAGATTAGAGCAATTAAGTAATTTCTGATGGGTACCAAAAAATAAACAGCAAGATTTTTTCATATTTAAAAGAAGTTGATTGTTTAACAGCCAGTTTTGGACTAAATCAAAATCAAACTGCAACTTAGTTTGTAAAAATGAAAGATCAGAATGAGACGTGTAGATAACGGTGTCGTCAGCATAAAGATTTACAGAACAATGTGAAATAGCTTGAGGAAGATCATTAATAAAAATAGAAAACAAAAAAAACAAAAAAATTTCCCTTCTTATCTCCACCAGATTGTCCCTCTGGGTGCAGCGCAGTCTGTTTAGTAATCTTTAAAAATCTTTCTACATTTTCTCTAAGACCCCTCGATGTTGAACGACGGGCCACAAACAATTTGTAAACAAAGCAGCACAAAATAATTTAATGAAAGAAATGGTAGATAAAATACAGACAAGCAAATGAAACCAGAGTACAGCGTCCCTTGTGCAGTGCTTCCCCCAGCTTTTGGTTCCTAGTAAGAACTCTGACCTGCTCATAAGCTTTCACAAGGAAGGATGTTCCGTTACGTCGTCTTGTGCTTATCCGGGGCTGGGTTACGGGGGCAACAGCCTCAGACGGGAAACCCAGGCTTCTCTCACCCTGGCTCCTCCAGCTCACCCAGAAAAATCCCGAGTCGTTCCCCGGCCAGTTGTGGGACATAGTCTCTCCAGTGGATCAGGGGTCTCCCTCTTGGTCTCCTTCTGGTGGGATGTTTTAATCCTAACTTTGGATGGAGAGACTGGGTCTGCCGGTCGAACATGAGCCGAGTCAGCCAGGGTCATTGGGGTACCAGAGTCTGTCCTGACTGGTTGCCAGTCTGTCACGGGGCCACACACACACACACACACACACACACACACACACACACACACACACACACACACACGTCACGTACTCAGTCCTATGGATATTTTCATAGCTGCCAATTAACCTAACATGCATGTTTATGGAGGATGGGAGGTTTCCTCAGGAACACCTGGAGGAAACCCATTCATACACAGGGAGAACATGCAAACTTAACACAGAAAGGACAGTTCAAGCCTCCAAACACCCAGGACTCGAACCCCGACTTGAAATAGACGACTCAAACCCGAATGAAACAGATGTTTTTCTCCGTCTGGTTGGACCGTCTGGTTGATGTGAGGCTGTTGTGCTAACCGTTCCTGTTGTGATCCCCTCGCCTGCCTCCAGGGGTAGGCCTGATTAGGGACACCTGAGATTGATTCCTGATGCCAAACATCTGTGGACCCTGCCATCTATTTAAGGGCAATCACCCCAGACCATGTTGGGTAATACCATCCCTTCCAGCCAGGTCACTTGACCATGTTTGAACTTTGTTATTATTTGAACTTTTGAAATCCTGAGTTAATCCTGTGCTCTTTGCTTTACAGACTTACTCGACTTGTGTTAATAAACATTGTTTGATGTCCTGCAACGGGGTCCTCCTCCTTCCACATCCTTCCACATCCATAATACCCTGACAGTTCCAGTCACAGGTGTAACATTTTTAAATTTTGTGACCTCTACTTTTGGTGGCATGACACTGAAAAACCTAATCAGTTCATCTATAGTTGGTAAACGTGATGTCTCCCAAACCACTGAAAAGATTTTGATCAAATTGCGCATAGTCACTCGGTATCATCTATATATGAACTGATTTGGTTAGATTCTACAGTAACTCCTGACCATAACCCTAAACTTTACATACTACATATGACTGCTTAAACCTCGTGTAAGCAGTAAGGATTGATTTTTAACACAGTGAGCAACACGAAACCAGTTGACGTATTTTCTTTGACGTTTTTAAGTCCACTTCTTCTTCTTTTTTATTTTATTCATGTGTAACAGAGGTTTCATTAATGATTTGCACAGACGTGCGGGAGCAGCGGTGATTACAGATGCAGGACCAGCTGTTTCTGGTCTTTAATGGCGACCAGAATCCAGACTGAATACATCAAAGTCTGTAATGATTCTGTAATTAGTGCAAAGCAACATGAAGCGTGAAAATAAAGAGACGATGGTTAAACATTAAACACACACACACACGCACACACACACACGTGTTTGATTCGGCATTTGGTTTGATTATGACAACCATTCCCGTGATGGATCCATGTTAGAGCTCCTCCAGTCAGGAGGAAGATACCGATGTAACAGCTGGACGACCAAAGACATGCGAATTGATTTTTCTTGCCAGATGTTTTAAGTCTTCACAAAGCATTTAAAACTTCTGTTTCATCTCTGTCCACTTATCCGGGGGCGGGTTGTTGGTGCGACACACTCAGTTGGTGAGCCCAGGGTTCTCTCACCCCGGTTTCATCCTCCAGCTCTCCCAGGAGGATCCTGAGGTGTTCCCTGTCCAGCTGGAAGACATAGTCTCTCAACCATGGCAGGAGTCTGCCTCTGTGTCACCTCCCAGTGGGACGTGCCCAAAACCTGGTTACCATGGTGAGGGTAGGAACGTAGATCCTGGTTACCATGGTGAGGGTAGGAACATAAATCTTGGTTACCATGGTAAGGGTAGGAACGTAGATCCTTGTTACCATGGTAAGGGTAGGAGCATAGATCCTTGTTACCATGGTGAGGGTAGGAACGTAGATCCTGGTTACCATGGTGAGGGTAGGAACATAGATCCTTGTTACCATGGTGAGGGTAGGAACGTAGATCCTGGTTACCATGGTGAGGATAGGAACGTAGATCCTGGTTACCATGGTGAGGGTAGCAACGTAGATCCTGGTTACCATGGTGAGGGTGGGAACGTAGATCCTGGTTACCATGGTGAGGGTAGGAACGTAGATCCTGGTTACCATGGTGAGGATAGGAACGTAGATCCTGGTTACCATGGTGAGGGTGGGAACGTAGATCCTGATTACCATGGTGAGGGTAGGAACGTAGATCCTGGTTACCATGATGAGGGTAGGAACGTAGATTCTGGTTACCATGGTGAGGGTAGGAGGATAGATCCTGGTTACCATGGTGAGGGTAGGAGGATAGATCCTGGTTACCATGGTGAGGGTAGGAGGATAGATCCTGGTTACCATGGTAAAGGTAGGAGGATAGATCCTGGTTACCATGGTGAGGGTAGGAACGTAGATCCTGGTTACCATGGTGAGGGTAGGAGGATAGATCCTGGTTACCATGGTGAGGGTAGGAACGTAAATCCTGGTTACCATGGTGAGGGTAGGAGGATAGATCCTGGTTACCATGGTGAGGGTAGGAACGTAGATCCTGGTTACCATGGTGAGGGTAGGAGGATAGATCCTGGTTACCATGGTGAGGGTAGGAACGTAGATCTTGGTTACCATGGTGAGGGTAGGAAAGACTTATAAATCAAGTGCTTTGCTTTCCGCTCATCTTTTTTTTTTCTCAGGACGTGACTTGATGCAGCATCCTGATTATTGCGGACACCGATCCATTTGTCGATCCCCGTGAGCCCCCCTTCCTCAATGTGAACATTTTAAACTTTTGATTTTTAAATAGTTTTTACTCATATTTAATCAGTTTTATTGTATTTTATTGTTATTTATTTTCCGTTTTTCCATTTTTTTATTTTGTATTTTCAGGTCGTGTTTTTGTTTTGGTTAACTTTTATGTTTGTTTTCTTTTAATTAGTGACTTCATGCCGCGGTATGACGTCACAGAGCTGATCACTGTTTTGTTTTTTAATGTGGTTTAATTTCAAATGGCAGAAAAATGTCGCTGAATAAAGAAAAACACACACACACACACACACACACACACACATAATGTCTCTCATTAACACACACACACATAATGTCTCTCAATAACACACACACACACACACACACACACAGACACACACACACACACACACACAGACACACACACACACACACACACACAGACACACATAATGTCACTCACATACACACACACATAATGTCTCTCACATACACACACAAACACATAGTCTCTCATTAACACACACACACACACACACACACACAGACTCATAATGTCTCGCAATACTCCCCTACCCCCCCACACACACACAGACTCATAATGTCTCTCAATAACACACACACACACATACTGTACATGTATCATTACATTAACACTCTCATGTAAACACACATGTATGTAGTGGTACTACAAAACAGAAACACACACACATCATGTTTTTAAATGTCACACACACACACACACACACACACACACACACGATCTCTCACACAACACACACATAATTTCTCTCACACACACATCCAGAATCCACCCAGAATTTTTTGAATATTTTTGTTCTCACACACACACACACACACACACACACACACACACACACACACACACACACACACACACACACACACATACACACACACACACACACACACACATATACAATGACGTACATTCACATAAATATACACACACTTACATTCATAAACAAGCACAGTCATATTCAAACATGAACACAAACACACACACACACACACATACACACACACACACACACACACACACACACTAATCAGTACACACAAACATACTCACACACGCTGCTCCCTCCCTCCCTCCCTCCCACACACACACACAGCAGAGTTTGCCCTATAAAAGCTGCACCCAGTGCAGGTGAGCAGACACACTCTCCTCAGCAGGACTCCCTCACACACACACACACACACACACTTAGACTTTCAGACAGCCGTGTCTTCCTGTGATATGAACGCTCTCGTCTTCATCTGTCTGCTGTGCATCGGTGAGTGGAACCTTTTATTCTCTACTTTAGGATAAAAGGGGTGATCTGGGGGGTGAGACATGAGGTGAAGAAAAAAACAGTGAGAACTTGTCAGAATCAGAAAAATCGACACATCTTCTTCTGGATGGATGTGTGTGTGTGTGTGTGTGTGTGTGTGTGTGTGTGTGTGTGTGTGTGTGTAGATGTGTGTCTTCTGTTCTGTATCTATATCTATGTTTATATTGTAAATAAAAATGAACACTGTATCTTTAAATTTTTTTGGGGACGTAATGATTCTGTACTTTAACATCAAATCATTTGGAAAAAAATGTGAAGGGCAATAAGTTAAAGAAAATATCCTCAAAAAAGCAGCAAATGTTTGTCCGTTCTTTTCCGTCGTCTTCCGCTCATCCGGGGTCGGGTCACTGGGGCAACAGCCTCAGACGGGAAGCCCAGGCTTCTCTCACCCTGGCTGTATCCTCCAGCTCACCTGGAAGGATCCTGAGGTGTTCTATGTCCAGGATCCTGGTGAGATGAGACAACATCTCACCACAGCGAGGTGCAGGAGGCGTCTTAACCAGATGAACCATCCAAACAACCACATCTGGATTCTCTCAACCCAAAAGAGTCAGGTCGAAGATCTGGTTAGGATGCTCAATCCTATCATGGGCATATCATGGTTAGGATGTCCTCTCTAGGGGTGGTTGAACCTAGATTTCCTAGAGAACCTAGAGAGTCCAGCTGTGAGACATTTTGGTGTATGTCTCACAGATGGACATAGTCTCGGAATCCTTCTGGGTGAGCAAGAGGATGCAGCCAGGGTGAGAGAAGCCTGGGCTTCCCATCTGAGGTTGTTGCCCACGTAACCCGGCCTCAGAAATGCGGAAGACGACGGAACGGAAAGTTAATAATTATAGAAAAGTTTTCTTCATGTGAAACAATAAAAAATATTTACAAATTAGAGTTTAATTATAGTTCTTATAAAACTGCAGCAGAGCATTCTGGGATTTGTAGTATTAGTGCTCCATACTCTAAGCTGTAATTCCAGAGGACCAGATTGTATTATTATTTTAGGGTAGCTTTGTGGGTCAAAATCTGGCTCGTGGAGGAGAGTTTGATACCCCTGCCATGGCATCATATTTAAGACATACGGGTCACACACACGTATACGCCCGCTTACCCACAAAAAGAACTACTAATCAAAGAAATCCTTCTTCAATCGTCAATCCCAATAAAAACCTTCTCCTCCCACTGAGCTGCTCTGTAACCGTCCAGGTCTGACTGACTGTTTCCTGTTCTCTACAGTTGTCTGCAGCTCTCTGAGCACGCAGGGTTCAGAGGCCACGTACTCGACAGAACTGGCCTTACAGACGAGGGGTCCTGCCTCTGGGGAGGGTCTCCACACACTGCAGCCCACTGATGAGGAGCTGGAAGTAGATGAAGAGCTTTCAGGAGGAGAACAAGTCATCCTTCACGGTGTGTGTGAGGATCTTATGAGACGTTTCACTCTGATGGTCTAACTTTTATTTTTTGTTACAGCTGATTATTCCGACAAAAAAGATGATAAAAAGAAGAAAAAAGGAAAAGGTAGAAGGAGGAATAAACATAAAGGAACGACTCCTTTAAACCCTGAACACACCGTCTTCACCAGCGGCTCTGCTTCTATCTTCACCACCACCAACGACCCCTGCACCACCACCCATCTGAGCTACTGTATCCATGGTTACTGCAAGCACATGGAGGGTGTGCAGGAGCCGGTTTGTGTGTAAGTTCAGATTGATACATCTCATCTCATCACATCTGGGGCCTCATTTAAAGACTTAAGTAGATCTATAGCTGAGTTCGGGTCAGGGTTTCTGCTCCGTTCACGTTGTTTATTCTTTGAAAATGATTGATTCTGAAATTCTCATCAAATAAAAATCCTAGGGTACGACTATTAAAATGTCACCAATCGTAATAAACACGGATGGTGGGGGAGTGCGTCACCGACACGTTTGGACTTTGTTGGGAAATGTTTTGAGAGCCAAACACAAAAATCTCCGTCCTTCACTCAAAATGTCTGACTTCCTGGTTTTCGATTGTTTGTTCACGAGGATTTCACAAGGATTTCACGATCATTACGCTTAACGTTTTCTACAAGTGTGTAACGTTTCATAAAATATCCTTCACGATGTTTAGCGCTGTAGATGGACTTCACAGCTGGTATAAACTCTACATTAACTGTTGGTCCATCTACGCCAACCTGATACTTACAGTAAGCCAACTTGGTCTCTATCCCACCCAAATTACGCCTCTGGAACTTCAAATTCAGATCACCCAATTGACCCAAATGAGCCGATACCATCTGTTATTATTCATAAAGTGACTTAACCCTGGTGGAGTAACCCACGATGAAACCCAGCAGAGTGGGAGGCGGTCACCATGGCAACTCTGACTGGCGCACGTTTGTTTGTAAAAAAAAAAAATGATATAGTCCGGCCTTAAAGTTGAGAAGAAGACAATCTGGACGCGTACCGAGATTCCATGTCAGCTACTAGAGAAGGTTCAACTCATTCACGGCTTAGTTTTTGATGATAATATTATTAATTTTATGTTCGTTTCGGATTGAAAATATTCTGTCATAGACGGAGCACGACAGCCACAGTGTCCTTAAGTACAGTCCCACCCCGACAAGTGCTCATATACTGTATACTTTCTAATTGTTTCTTCACTGCTTCAAATGCTTCATTTCACTGTCCTCAGTTCACTTCATCTTCTGTCCACATGTCTCCTCTCGTACCCACGTCTCACCGTTTGACAGATTCTGATTTTACTCAGAGTTAAAGTCCACGCTCTCCATCATCTTCACAGATCACCTCGTTTCGGTGTAAGCTCGACCTGCTTAATAAATGAGACCTTTAATCTTTTCCATCCTCTCCTCCCCGTGCAGATGCATGAGGGGTTACGATGGGGAACGCTGTGGGATCCAAACCCTGGGGATCGGCCGACCTAATCAAAGCAGCAGTGGTAACTTGGGCCAGATGGTTTTGGTGGTCATCGCTGTGGTTCTGTCCTCCATCAGCTGCTGTGCCATCCTGCTCATGGCCTGCGCTCAGTAAGTTTCTAAATGAAAAGTTTATCCAGCAGGAAGCAGGCACAGGAATATTAATCAGGTTAAATAAATAACCAGCTCACGTCTTAAGTTGAAAATTTTTGGAATATGTCGACAAGCAAACTTAAAATGGGTTTTTTTGTAAACTCAGAAATGCGATGTTCCTGTAAAAAAAGTTTTTATATACTCTGATTTAGTTTCACTTCTGTTTCTGACATTGAATTCCCCCCTCCTCTCGCTGAACACTTACACAGCGTTAATCTCATCCGAGGCTGCAAATAGTGTAAAACCCGTCAAGTTAGCAATGTTAGCACATCCTCCCTGATGGGACCAAGCATGAGCAGAGTACATGTTCTAAAACACTTGGCCAACAAAAACCTGGTGTTTGAAAAGCATCTGAATACCAGACTTGTTGTTATTTTTTTTTTTAATACACTTTTTATTCCGGCAGCACCGTGGCGCAGGGGGTAGCACAGTGGCCTCACAGCAAGAAGGTCGTGGGTTCAAGTCCCGGGTGGGGACGAGGCTTGGAACACTGTCTTTTCTGTGTGGAGTTTGCATGTTCTCCCCGTGTTTGCGTGGGTTTCCTCCGGGTACTCCAGTTTCCTCTCACTCTCCAAAGACATGCATGCTAGGTTGATTGGCCGGTTCCAAATTGCCCCTAGGAATGAGTGAATGATTGTATGTGTGTGGCCCCGCAACAGTCTGGCGACCTGTTCGGGGTGTACCCTGCCCTTTGCCTTAAAGTAGCCGGGATGGGCTCCGGCACCTGCCGCAACCCCAAAAGGGACAGACGGATAAGAAGATGACTGACTTTTTAATCCCTCACCTGGAAATTTAGATGCTGCATTTTACCACAGCAGGCTGCCACATATGATGGCACCAATGGTGAGAGAAACGAGGGGTTAGGTGTCTTCTCCAAGAACCCTAGACATGCACCCATTGGGATGCAAACCTGCGAACTTATGGTTGACTTCCGGTTCGCGGGCGAACTCTTTAACCACTGAGCCACCATCTCCCCTCTGTTTGAGTCCACAAATACAATGTTGGCTCCTCATGTTTAGCAAAGCCAACGTGCGTTGGTTCATGTTCTTATTTTTCTACATAAAAATAACGATCAGCGCATTGAAACATGTTGAAATGAAACTCTGACACATAAAAAACACCCACATGCTTCATTTTGATCAGAACCATCGTTAACTCATCAGGTTTATTCATTATTTCATCAATTTATCGTAACATTAAACTATGACTCAAGCGTTTTTTCCCGTTTTACGTCATAAATCTGTCACAGCTCTTTATCTACATCAGAATGTCTGAAGTTAGGAAATCAATGAAGTCAGAAAAGAAAAAAAAACAAGCAAAACTATTCCTATTTTTAACCAGAATCTGGATCATAAACAGTATCAAGAGCGGCCATTTCCCGTGGCCGTGCTTCATGCTCACATTGTTTTTTTGTTTTTTTTTGCAGCTACAGGTCACATAAAAACTTCCTGGCGTCCTACCTGGGAACTGGGCCTGAGCAGGAGAAGCTGCAGAAATCCCTTGGTGACGTTGTGGTGTGAAGGCGTCGGGTTTAAATCACTGAGGTGGGTCTAGATCAAAGTTTAACCTACTTACAAACACACACCCAGAGTCTCAGTTTACAACTCCTGAGAGTCTAAGTCCACTTTTTATGAGATAAAAGTCTTTCTCATGGACAGATTTAAAGCTGTAAACTTTCCAAGTTGATTTTTATCAGCAGTCATAGAATGTAGAGGAGGAGGAGGCCCAAAGCTGACGGGCTGTTTGTGTTTTTATTGAAGCTAGAACGAGGTTTATGTTTCTATTGTCACAAAAACAAGAATTGATGGATGAAATTTTGATTTAAAAAATCTAATGTTGTGATAAGGGTGAAGCGTGTTGTCGCTTTAAGAGGCCGTTTTGTTTGGTCTCACCTTCTGAACGGTTTAATCCTAACAGGATTATGGGGGGTGCCGGAGTCTATCCTGGCTGATTTCAAGCAAGAGGCAGGGTACACCCCGAACAAGTTGTCAGTCTGTCGCGGGGCCACACACACAGACAATCTTACACACACAATCATTTCTAGGCGCAATTTCATAGCGGCCAATCAACCTAACATATACGTGTGTTTTTGGAGGAAACCAGAGAAAACCAACACATATAACGGCTCTACTCTGGTGGAGACGGTGGCCGCGTGGTTAGCGCGTTCGCCCGCGGACCGGAAGGTCGCGGGTTCGCGTCCCACGGAGAGCACGTCTAGGGTCCTTGGAGAAGACACCTAACCCCCGCTTCTCCCACCATTGGCGCCGTTGAAGGGCAGCCTGCTGCGGTGTAAGGAGTGCCCGGTGAGGGATGAATAGAGTAATTCAAAATAATCAAAAAAAAAAAAAAAAAAATACTCCGAGCTCCTCCCAGATGGCAGAGCTCCTCCCTCTATCTCTGAGAGAGAGCCCAGTCATCCTGCAGAGGAAGCTCATTTCAGCCGCTTAATAATAATAATACATTGTATTAATACAACACTTTTCAGGACTCTTAAAGACGCTTCACACATATTCATTATTCATTCACGCCATTCCAAAAAATGGTAAGCTACTGTTGTACCCACAGCTGCCCTCGGGAAAACTGACAGAAGGACGGCTGCCATTTTGCGGCATCGGCCCTTCTGACCATCACCAGCCAATCAACACACACACCATTCAGACTAGGCAACATGGGTGAAGTGTCTTGCCCAGGGACACAATGGCAATTTAATCTCAATAGCCGTCCCACCGTGGCACCTGGGGTTCCGGCGGTCTCCCATCCAAGCACAGCCCAGGTCCAGCATGCTTAGCTTCTGAGGTCTGACGGGATCAGGCATTGACAGGCTGGTATGGCCGACACAATATGGCCACCACTTGTATCCATAATATTACAATCATATCCATATTTTAATTGTTTCCAACAAAATATTACATGAAGTTAAAAGTTGGCTGTTTTTTTTGTGAATGAACGACGGCAATATTTATAATAGATTTTAGGAAAAACAGGTCAGAATCCTTTTAGACACGAGAAGCTGGTGTTTGTCTCCGAGGTTAGTTTGAGTTACTGGTTTTGTTCCAGTTCTGAAGCAATAATAAGTGATGCTGTAAGATAGAAGTGTCATCATCTCTTCCTGTTTTTCTTCTGAGCTAAAAATAGATGCTGTTTATTTTCTTAAAGTCTCACTAATACAGTTTAGTCTCACTCACGCGACGCCTAATCCTAACAGGAAGGATCGGGCTGATGAGGGAACTCCATGCTTGTTGTTGTTGATGGAAAAATGAGTTTGCATCATGCAGAGGAATCCCCACACAGGATTATGGTCTGGATCAGCAGGGACAGGAGCGTACACGTTCACCTGTGTCTCAGACAGGAAGGGAGTTTAGAAAATAGAAATCTACTATTGGGTGTTTTGATTTTGTCTCAAGCTAAAACTTCTATTTACATTCAGACGTAAAAAAACGCCCCTCATTTGCAGAAACCAATAAATTCTGCTTGATTAAAACAACCAAGTTTAAATTTGATTTATTTACAGGTTTTCGCTTCGTCTTCTGAAGCACCCCTAACGGGGTTGCGTGAGGTGCCGGAGCCTATCCCAGATAATTTGAGGCGAGAGGCAGGGTACATCCCGAACAGGTCGTCATATGTACACGGTTATAATTCAGAAATATTTACTTTTAGACGAAAAGAAAAACTGTATTGTGTTTTTTGTTTAACCTTTCGTAAAAATTTGAACCGAACCGAAAAAATCTCTCAGTTTACAAGTTGATCTACGTTCCTACCCTCACCATGGTAACCAGAATCTACGTTCCTACCCTCACCATGGTAACCAGAATCCACGTTCCTATCCTCACCATGGTAACCAGAATCTACGTTCCTACCCTCACCATGGTAACCAGAATCTACGTTCCTACCCTCACCATGGTAACCAGAATCCACGTTCCTACCCTCACCATGGTAACCAGGATCTACGTTCCTACCCTCACCATGGTAACCAGGATCTATGTTCCTACTCTCACCATGGTAACCAGGATCTACATTCCTACCCTCACCATGGTGACCAGGATCCACGTTCCTACCCTCACCATGGTAACCTGGATCTACGTTCCTAACCTCACCATGGTAACCAGGATCTACGTTCCTACCCTCACCACGGTAACCAGGATCTACGTTCCTACCCTCACCATGGTAACCAGGATCTACATTCCTACCCTCACCATGGTAACCAGGATCCACGTTCCTACCCTCACCATGGTAACCAGGATCTACATTCCTCCCCTCACCATGGTAACAAGGGTCTACGTTCCTACCCTCACCATGGTAACCAGGATCTACATTCCTCCCCTCACCATGGTAACAAGGGTCTACGTTACTACGCTCACCGTGGTAACCAGGATCTACGTTCCTACCCTCACCGTGGTAACCAGGATCTACATTCCTCCCCTCACCATGGTAACAAGGGTCTACGTTCCTACCCTCACCATGGTAACCAGGATCTACGTTCCTACCCTCACCATGGTAACCAGAATCTACGTTCCTACCCCCACCATGGTAACCAGGATCTACGTTCCTACCCTCACCATGGTAACCAGGATCTACGTTCCTACCCTCACCGTGGTAACCAGGATCTACGTTCCTACCCTCACCGTGGTAACCGGGATCTACATTCCTACCCTCACCATGGTAACCAGGATCCACGTTCCCACCCTCACCATGGTAACCAGGATCTACGTTCCTACCCTCACCATGGTAACCAGGATCTACATTCCTACCCTCACCATGGTAACCAGGATCTACATTCCTCCCTTCACCATGGTAACAAGGGTCTACGTTACTACGCTCACCGTGGTAACCAGAATCTACGTTCCTACCCTCACCGTGGTAACCAGGGTCTACATTCCTACCCTCACCATGGTAACCAGGATCTACGTTCCTACCCCCACCATGGTAACTGGGATCTATTTCCTACCTTCGCTGGTGAGGTGTTTCGGGCACGTCCCACCGGAAGGAGACGAAGAGGCAGACCCCGGACCCGCTGGAGAGACTATGTCTCACAGCTGGATAGGGTAATGACTCGGGACCCTTTCGGGTGAGCTGAAGGATGCAGCCGGTGTGAGAGAAGCCTGGGCTTCCCGTCTGAGGCTGTTGCCCCCGCGACCCGGACCCTGATAAACGGAAGACGACAAAACGAAAAAGTTACACATAAGTTTTTCTATCAACACAAGTTTAGTCAATCTTTTTTCTACGTCCCTGATAAAACGACCCTGATAGATTGGAGTAAACAACCACATAAAGACATGAAGTATCTTTAAAACACTTCAAAGAATCTGAATGTTTACCAAATCCTCTTTTTTGACCTCGTTTTTTTCCTCACGTTGGCACGCAGAGCCACTGATGGAGCTGATGGAGAAATTCTAAACATACTTCAGAATATTTTCTCATTTTTTCACAGCTTCTTTGTTTACATGTTGATCCAGTAAAAACAGATGTGTAGTTTGTAACATAAAAAAAGAACTGACAAGAAAACCAGAGTTAAATGCAAGAAGGAAATTGAACCATTTGCTAGACCTGCACTCATTCGTCCAGCCTGACAGCCAATGGGTGCAGGTTACCAACCTGAACAGGTCTCCTGTCTGTCTGGGGACCACATAGAGGATCACCAGTCACCCTCACACTTAATGTCAATTTGAACAAATTAATCAGAACATTGTGAATATTTTTAGGGTGTAAAAAAACACGTGTGTACAAAAAAAATTTTAAACTCTTATTTTCTTTAATCGATGCTGCAGAAAATATAAAAAAGCCAAAGATAATAATAAGGAAAAAATTAAGCTGAAAAGCTACTCAGATTTCCAGCCGAAAACATTCAACTAATTCCTTTCAAACAGCCAATCAGAGCTGATAAACAAACAGAACAAATACTTGAAACATCCTAAGGTTTCCATAGAAACCGGAGTTCCAATGTCCTCTGCTTTGCCTCGTGAGACAAGACTTTAGACCAGGAATAAGCAAACTATGAACCGCTCGCAGGGGTGTCAAACTCCGGTCCTCGAGGGCCGGTGTCCTGAAGGTTTTCCACGTGTTCCTGGTTCAACACACCTGATGGACATGTTTTCTTTGTAATTAAATTCAGTTCAGTTTAAATTACCTGGTATTTTAACAAAATCATCTCGTTTTGAATTAGCTGGGATGAGCTCTGGCATCCGCCGATACCCCTTAAGGTTGAGACGGTTAAGAAGGTGACTGACTGTAAATATTACTGTTATTTTGTTTCTTCTTTTGAGATTATTTGCGGCGGCACGGTGGCGCAGTGGGTGGCACAGTTGTCACGGCAAGAAAGTTATGGGTTCGCGTCCCGGGTGGGGATGAAGCTTGAAACACTGGCTTTTCTGTGTGGAGTTTGCATGTTGTCCCCATGTCCGCATGGGTTTCCTCCGGGTACTCCGGTTTCCTCCCACCCTCCAAAAACATGCATGTTAGGCTGATTGGCTGGTGCCAAATTGTCCCTAGAAATGTGTGTATATGTGTGGCCATGTGACAGACTGGCAAACTGTTCGGGGTGTACTCTGCCCTTGCGTTGAAACAGCCGGGATTGGCTCGAAGGGAGGACGGATAAGAAGGTGACTGACTGACTGTGACAGATTATTTCTGAGTTGGGCCGTTTGCTGAAGAAATAGGACCTTTTGTATTTTTCTGGGTGAGCTGGAGGATGCAGCTGGGGTGAGAGAAGCCTGGGCTTCCCGTCTGAGGCTGTTGCCCCCGCAACCGGGCCCTGCATGAGTCAGAACAGAACGGATTATTAAAAAATGATGTCTGGATGCATATTTTAAAAGGAATGAGACTCGTTTTGTTAGTAAGTGGAGGCCCAGGTAACCACTCTAGGGTTACTAGTTATTGTCAAATCAAGTGGGTTATTCATTCCTGTGACTAATCATATTTTTCTGCTTTTTTTTTCGCAGCCAGAAGAAGCGTGTGGACCAGAAAGAGTCGTTAGAAGCTTCATTAGATACTGTGTGAAAACTTTTCCACAAGCCGTTAGAATGTAATTTATTAGTGTGTATATTTATTGCTAATGACCGTCTGAGCATGTGAGTGTTGGACTTGTATTAAGCTGCATTGTGTGTGTGGATGCTGAGCATCCTACCTGTTTTTGGTCTGTAGGTTTGTTTTTATTTATTCCACTGGATTTGTTACATGTCAGAAAAACTCGATCAATAAACTGTCTCACTGTTACTTAAAATGTGGTCTGGTGGTTTTCTGTGCAAACTGAAGGTCGGGTGAGTTACTCTAAAACTGTGAGACATTGTGATACATTTCGGTCAATGAATCGATTTACTGCTGAGTGTGAAGCGACTGGAATGGGAATCAACGCCTCCAACTCAGAGACTATGAACATCGCCTAGAAAAGGGTGGAGTTTCCCCTTCAGGTCACAGACAGGATTATATCCCAAGTGGAGGAGTTTAAATATCTCAGAGTCGTCTTCACAAGTGGGGGAAGAATGGAGCCGAAGATCCACAGATGGATAATTGCAGCGTCTGTAAAAATCAGGACGCTGCATCGATCCGTCATGGTGAAGAAAGAGCTGAGACGAAAATAAAAGTGCTCTATGATCGTTCCTACCCTCACCATGGTAACCAGGATCTACGTTCCTACCCTCACCATGGTAACCAGGATCTAGGTTCCTACCCTCACCATGGAAACCAGGATCTACGTTCCTACCCTCACCGTTGTAACCAGGATCTCCGTGCCTACCCTCACTATGGTAACCAGGATGTACATTCCTACCCTCACCACGGTCACCGGGATCTACTGTATGTTCCCACCCTCGTCTATGGTCACCAGCTATGGGTGGTGACTGAAATAATGAGATCACGGATACAAGCAGCTGAAATGATCTTCCTCTGCAGGGTGGCTGGGCTCTCACTCAGAGATAGTGGGAGAAAGCTCAGCCATACGGGCAGAGCTCGGATTAGAGCCATTGCTCCTCTGGGTTTAGAGAAGGCAGTTCGGTTAGTTCGGGCATCTGGTCGGGATTCCTCCCGATCACCTCGCTGCATGGTGAGGTGTTTCAGGCACGTCCCACTGGGAAGATATCTAGGGGTAGACCCATTACCTGCTGAAGAGACTATGTATCACTGCTGGCCAGGGAACGCCTCAAGAGCTTGGAGGATGCAGTCAGGGTGAGAGATCCCTGGGCTTCCCGTCTGAGGTCCCACAACCCAGCCCCGGATAAGCAGAAAGGACAACCGAATGGAGTTATAAAGTTCACTCACCTCTGGTCAAAACCCAACAAACATTCACTGGTTATGAGGGAACGATCCAATGCTTGGTGAGTTCTGCTTTACAGTGATAGAAAAAGCCAATATTAAAGAAGGAAAAAGGCACTGTGGATAACTTGGTTATATCACAGATTTAACCACCGGTCTGTCTTGCTTGTGGAACCAGACATCCCCCCTTCAGCCCATACTTGAGCGGGTAAGTCTAACTTGTCTGGGCCTCATGAGTCTATTTATACATGTTTTAAGAAACTGCAGATTCTCAGAATAGACCGCCACTGGTTAGCGGTGATCCTTTAGATATTTGTTTCTGGAGGGTTCTGATTGAAAGTCATGGGGATGCAGGTTTCTGGCCTGGAATTTCTGATGGGAAATCTTGTGAATAGCTGGTGCAGGCTAAGCATTTCCTATTTGAGAACTCCAATAGATACTAGTGTTAGACCAAATGTTTTTTGGTACCAAGTAGATGATACTTTCTGGTTATCAGTTTCTGGTGGGCACACCTATGGCAACGGATTGTTTGCAAGGAGTCCCTGAGATGATCTGGTTGTTCACTGAGGTTTCCTGTGAAAGTCCAAGTCAGGTTGCTGGCTGGGGTTTGTTACATTGTGCTTAGTGGGTGGAGCTTGTTGGTATCCTCTTTCAGGATATCTGAATGTGTTTAGAAGAGTTCAACATCAGTTCATAAATACCTGGTTCACCTGAATAAAAACCTTTATGGTAGTTTTATGATCCCTGGTTTCCACTCCGTTCTGCTGCGTCATTACTGAGCAAAAGGTGAAACAAGGAGGGGGGTCTCTGTTCAGAGGTGATGCAAGTCCAGGTAAACACATCCTCACTCTGTGTGTGACAGAGGGAACGTTGAGGTTAACTTTGAGGTGGACGTTTTTGTTTTTACAAGTCAAAAAACATTCCAAAACATTCAAAAACTGAGTGGGTGTGGGTGGAGTTTACTAGTTTCGAGGGCCCCTCAGGTTTAAAGGGTGACCATGGAAACGGAGTAAACACGCAGGTAAACGGCTGGTCAGTGATAATTCATCCCATAAAAGACATGCTGGAATTTCATGGGTGTGGTAAAGTTTTTCCCCTTTGAGATCATTATTGCCACGGAAACCGCTTTGATGTTTTTATCTTTCGCCAACGTTCAGCTGGTTGAACGACCCGTTCACTCAGAGATTAAATAGGAGGGCAGCTTTACAGGTGAGAAAGACACCTGACCCGTCAATGTTTGATCAAAACAACGTCTCACTTTGAAACAAATGAATCAAGACATTTTTATTTGGATCTTTTCTAAATGCTCCTCACCCTCTCGCCCCTACCCTCAATCACACACCATCCAGACTAGGCAACGTGGGTGAAGTGTCTTTACCAGGGACACAGCGACGATTTAATCTCAACAGCTGTCTCATTGTGGTACCTGGTGTTCCAGCGGTCTCCCACCCATGTACTGCCCAGACCCAGCCTGCTTAACTTCTTAGGTCTGACGGGATCAGGTATTGACAGGCTGGTAAGGCTACACTAACAAAGAAATACAGACACATTTCTAGAACATACCGGGGTCCAACCGACTTAGTAGTCCACCCATTCGGTCGGCAGGCATGCTGTAAATTGGCCCCAATGGTTTTTATTTTACTACAGCGCGCTATGAAGCTTTTAACTATTCAAAGACGAGGCTTGAAACACTGTTCTTTCTGTGTGTAGTTTGCATGTTCTTCTTGTGTATGTGTGAGTTTTCTCTGATTTCCTCCAAAAACATACATGAGGTTGATTGGCTGGTATGAAATTACCTCCAGACTGGCGACATGCTCAGAGTGTACCCTGGCTCTAGCCGTGAATCAGCAGGGATAGTGTCCGGCACCTCCTGCCACTCCATTAGGGATGAACGGATCAGAAGACGAATGAATGAACAATATGTTCCGTTCCGTCATCTTCCGCTTGTTCCGGGGTCGGGTTGCGGGGGCAACAGCCTCAAACGGGAAGCCCAGGCTTCTCTCTCCCCGGCTGCATCCTCTAGCTCACCTGGAAGGATCCCAAGTCTTTCCCCGGCCAGCTGTGAGACAGTCTCTCCAGCGGGTCCGGGGTCTTCCCCTTGGTCTCCTCTCGGTGGGACGTGCCCGAAACACCCCGCCCGCGAGGCGCTTGGGGGCCTCCTGACCAGATGCCCGAACCACCCCATCTGGCTACTCTCAACCTGGAGGAGGCGCGGCTCGACACCGAGCTCCTCCCGGATGGCAGAGCTTTTCACCCGATCTCTGAGTGAGAGCCCAGCCACCCTGCGGAGGAAGCTCATTTCGGCCACTTGTACCCGCGATCTCATTCTTTCGGTCACCACCCACAGCTGGTGACCATAGGTGAGGGTAGGAACGTAGATCGACTTGTAAATCGAGAGCTTTTCTTTTCGGCTCAGCTCTCTCTTTACCACGACGGACCGATGCAGCGTCGTAGTTATTGCTGATGCCGCACCGATCCGCCTGTCGATCTCCCGCTCCATCCTTCCCCCACTCGTGAACAAGACCCCGAGATACTAAAACTCCTCCACTTGGGGCAGGACCCTGTCCCTGACCCGCAGGGGGCATTCCACCCTTTTCCGGGCGAGGACAATATGTCATTTTTTAATTTAATAAAAACAGCTAGAGTAAAATGTTGACTCTCAGTAGATGCAGTTTGTCCGATACTCCAGCAGAAGGCGCTAAAGACAAAGTGAGGAAGGGACGCGTCAATGTTTCAACCAAAACAAATGAAAAACAATGACAAAAAATGTCTTAACTTAAATATTTTAAAGATTCACTTTCAAGTTTTTCTTCACTTGATCACATTCTTTAAAATTCCTGCCTAAATGATGAACATAAGAATTTGTTTGTTCCTGTTTTAAGACCTGCTGAATGGACGGTCACTGAGCCTGGAAACATTATCCTGATACCATGAAACCTTTTTAAACCAGCAAACAACTAAACAAGGAAACAAAAACCAGATCAGGTTACTGATTTATTTTAAAGAGAATTTTAGGACAGACTTTAAAATGTGTTGGAATAAAATAAAGAAGTGTGAGCCGCTCGAGAGAGGACAGGGTGGACTGATGAGGAGAAAGAAAGATGGATTTTATCTACAAACTATACAAGTTAGGGCAACGCGGTGGCCCAGAAGGTGGTGGGTTTGAGTCCCGCGTGGGTACGAGGCTTGAAACACTGGCCTTCTGTGTGAAGTTTGCATGTTCTCCTCATGTATGTGTGGGTTTCCTACCACCCTCCAAAAACATGCATGTTGGACATGATTGCCCCTAGGAATGAGTGTGTGTGTGTGTTTGTGTGTGTGTGTGTGTGCGGACGGCAGAGCTCCTCACCCGATCTCTGAGAGAGAGCCCAGCCACCTTGTGGAGGAAGCTCCTTTCAGTCGCTTATATCCGCGATCTCATTCTTTCGGTCACCACCCACTGCTGGTGACCATAGGTGAGGGTAGGAACGTAGATCCTGGTTACCATGGTGAGTGTAGGAACATAGATCCTGGTTACCATGGTGAGGGTAGGAACGTAGATCCTGGTTACCATGGTGAGAGTAGGAACGTAGATCCTGGTTACCATGGTGAGGGTAGGAATGTAAATCGAGAGCTTTTCTTTTCGGCTCTGCTCTCTCTTTACCACAATGGACCGATGCAGCGTCTACTGTTGTGTTTTTTTATTTAAAACTCGTTTGTATTTGATTAATTAAAATGTACACTCAACAAAAATATAAACGCAACACTTTCGTTTTTGCTCCCATTTTTCATGAGATGGACTTGAAGATCTAAAATTCATTCCAGATACACAATATTACCATTTCTTTCAAACATTGTTCACAAATCTGTCTAAATGTGTGATAGTGAGCACTTCTGCTTTGGTGAGATAATCCATCCCACCTCACAAGTGTGCCACATCAAGATGTTGTTCTGACATCATGATTAGTGCACAGGTGTTCCTTATACTGCCCACAATAAAAGGCCACCCTGAAATGTGCATTTTGGTTTTGCTTTATTGGCGGTCTGGGGACTCAGAACCAGTCAGTAGCTGGTGTGACCACCATTTGCCTCATGCAGTGCAACACATCTTCTTCGCATAGAGTTTATCAGATTGTCTGTTGTGGCCTGTGGAATGTTGGTCCACTCCTCTTCAATGGCTGAGCGAAGTTGCTGGATATTAGTGGGAACTGGTGCACGCTGTCGTATACGCCGGTCAAGCACATCCCAAACATGTTCAATGGGTGACATGTCCGGTGAGTATGCTGGCCATGCAAGAACTGGGACATTTTCAGCTTCCAAGAATTGTGTACAGATCCTTGCAACCTGGGGCCGTGCATTATCTTGCTGAAACATGAGGTGATGTTCATGGATGTTTGGCACAACAATGGGCCTCAGGATCTCATCACGGTATCTCTGTGCATTCAAAATGCCATCAATAAAATGCACCTGTGTTCTTCGTCCATAACAGATGCCTGCCCATACCATAACCCCACCACCACCATGGGCCACTCGATCCACAACATTGACATAAGCAAAGCGCTCACCCACACGACGCCACACACACTGTCTGCCATCTGCCCTGAACAATGTAAACCGAGATTCATCCGTGAAGAGAACACTTCTCCAACATGCTAGACGCCATCGAATGTGAGCATTTGCCCACTCAAGTCTGTTACGGCGACGATCTGGAGTCAGGTTAAGACCCCGATGAGGATGACGAGCATGCAGTTGAGCTTTCCTGAGACGGTTTCTGACAGTTTGTGCAGAAATTGTTTGGTTATGCAAACCAATTGTTTCAGCAGCTGTCTGAGTGGCTGGTCTCAGACGATCTCGGAGGTGAACCTGCTGGATGTGGAGGTCCTGGGCTGGGGTGGTTACTCGTGGTCTGTGGTTGTGAGGCCGGTTGGATGTACTGCCATATTCTCTGAAACGCCTTTGGAGACGGCTTATGGTAGAGAAATGAACATTCAATGCACGAGCAACAGATCTGGTTGACATTCCTGCTGTCAGCATGCCAATTGCACGCTCCCTCAATGCTTGTGGCATCTGTGGCATTTTGCTGTGAGACAAAACTGCACATTTCAGGGTGGCCTTATATTGTGGGCAGTATAAGGAACACCTGTGCACTAATCCTGATGTCAGATCAGCATCTTGATGTGGCACATCTGTGAGGTGGGATGGATTATCTCAGCAAAGCAGAAGTGCTCACTATCACACATTTAGACAGATTTGTGAACAATGTTTGAGAGAAATGATAATATTGTGTATCTGGAATGAATTTTAGATCTTCAAGTCCATCTCATGAAAAATGGGAGCAAAAACAAAAGTGTTGCGTTTATATTTTTGTTGAGTGTATTTTGTTGTTTTTAAATTAGACCCCAGAAAGACTAACGACCACCGTGGTGGGAGCTAATGGGATCCTAATAAATAAAATCTATGTAAACATTTTTCTCATGTTGCATCACAGCTTTCATTAAATCAGTATTTTGTGTTAAAAATCTTCTTTTATTCCAAGAAAACATTTTTTTTTATCATCATAAACCACTTTAATTTGCATTCAATGGTTTCTTTACTTTGTTCATTCAAACGATGAACTCAGCTCTGCTCACTTCGTTGTTTTCTTGATCCAGTCGAGTATCTTCTCTGTGAGAAAGGCGTAGACACCGGGACGATTTTTCTTTGCACATCCTCCTCCAAATGATGTGATGCCAACCAGAGATCCTCCACACAACAGAGGTCCTCCAGAGTCTCCCTGGAGGGACAGAAAGGAGAGGTCATTCCCTGCCTGTTTTACTACTGAGTGGGAGGGTCTTACCACGCAGGTGTCGGTGGGTTTATTTCCAGTGAATCCGGCACAGATCATACCCTCAGTGATCAGGGGCTTCTGGTTATAGTATTCTGAAGAGTTGCACTTTGTTCTGCTGATCACAGTCACGTCAGCAGACATTAGAACGTCGGACATCTTTTTAATTTTAACATTTGTTACTCCCCATCCGGCAACCACACAGGAAGTGCCTTCCACCGGATCTGCGATGACGTTCTTCAGCTGCAGGACTTTCACCGTCGAGGTCTCCTTCACCGGCTTATTAAGCTGACATGCAAAGAAATGAAACACTGTGTTCTGGTGTGATGGTCTGACTCTGGTCTGTGTGGGACCTCCTTACCTTCAGCAGCATCAGGTCATTCACTCTGGTTTTCGGATCATAGCGAGGATGAGGAACCCGTTTCTTCACCGATTGTACTTGCCTCGAGTCCTTTTCCTGGCTTTTGATGGAGTGGACCCCCAGTAGGACTTTCTGAATGCTGTCAGGACTGGGTCCAAAGAGACGGGTCAGAGAAGGAACAACTAAAAACTAAATAATCTGCCTTTTGAAACAAAGTAAGATTACAAGCAAAAATACATCAAGCCTGTGGGTGAGCAAATCTGGCCCTTTAAATGTTGTCCTTTAATGGGGCGATAATTCATGTCTCAATTTTAGATAAATGTGATGACTTGTGCTCAGAAACACACACACACACACACACACACACACACACACACACACACACACACACACACACACACACACACACACACACACACACACACACACACACACACACACACACACACACACACACACACACAAAGAGATCAAAAACATATTTGCTTAGTTTTAATTCATTTTTTACCCTGTGTTCCCTCCTCCTCTACATCTTAAGTACTTAAAGAAAGTGGAAGATGTTAAGGACTTAGGATCAACAGTCCAGAGCAATGGAGAGTGTAGAAAAGAGGTGAAGAAGCGTGTGCAGGCAGGCTGGAACGGGTGGAAAAAAGTATCAGGTGTGATGTGTGACAGAAGAGTTTCAGATAAAATGAAAGGTGGTGAGAGCGGCCATGCTGATTGGTCTAGAGACAGTGTGGTGAGAGAGGCCATGCTGATTGGTCTAGAGACAGTGTGGTGAGAGCGGCCATGCTGATTGGTCTAGAGACAGTGTGGTGAGAGAGGCCATGCTGATTGGTCTAGAGACAGTGTGGTGAGAGCGGCCATGCTGATTGGTCTAGAGACAGTGTGGTGAGAGCGGCCATGCTGATTGGTCTAGAGACAGTGGCACTGAGAAAAAGACAGGAAGCAGAAATGGAGGTAGCAGAGATGAAGATGCTGAGGATCTCTCTGGGAGTGACCAGGATGGACAGGATCAGAGGAACAGCACATGTTAGAGGTTTTAAAGTCAGAGAGGTCAGACTGAGATGGTTTGGACATGTGCAGAGGAGAGAGAGAGAGTACATCAGAAGAAGGATGCTGGGTTTGGAACCACCAGGAAAGAGGACTAGAGGAAGACCAAAGAGGAGGTTCATGGATACAGTGAAGGAAGACATGAAGATAGTTGGTGTGACTGAAGAGGATGCAGAAGATAGGGTTAGATGGAAGAAACTGACTTGATGTGACGCCCCCTGGAGGGAAATGCCGAAAGGAGAAGAAGAAGATTCCTTCCTCCTTTCAAAAGCATTCCTAAAACACATGAGGGGAGGGGAGAGCGAAATTTGAATGGATGAAAGTATGAGCAAAATGTGGACGTAGTTGGAGACAAAATCCCTGGCCGAGAACAATCTGGCATTCATATAGTAGCCATGGACTGGAACGGTTCACTTGGACCTTACTCAAACATGCATGAACAAAATAGAAAAACAATATGATCAGCAAACAGAGATGACGGCGTGACATGAACACAAACATCCGTCCTCCATGTTTGTAGTTCTGTAGATCCACCATTTTACACCTCAGAAACATTGCCAAGCTCTGCCCCTCACTCACCTACGCCGCAGCTGAAAAACTGATCCATGCCTTCATCTCCTCCAGACTCGACTACTGCAATGCCCTCCTCGTTGGCACACCTGGCAGGAGCCTTGAGAAGCTCCAGCACATCCAAAACTGCGCTGCCAGGGTCCTGACGAGGAGGCAAAAGTTTGACCACATCACACCTGTTCTTAAATCACTTCACTGGCTTCCCATCCGTTTCAGAATTCACTACAAAATCTGCCTCCTCACCTACCAATGTGTCCATGGAAATGCCCCAACTTACCTCACTGAGCTCCTCTCCCCACTCATCAACCCAAGACACCTTCGCTCAAATTCCACCCACTGCCTCCACCAGCCCAGGACCAGGCTGACCACAATGGGGGACAGAGCCTTCCAGGCCGTTGCCCCACGACTGTGGAATGAGCTCCCGGAACTCCTCAGGGCCACAAAGTGTGGACACTTTTAAAAAAGGTCTAAAGACATTCATTTTTAATAAGGCTTTTAATCTTTGATTTTATGTTTCTTTGTTTTCAGAATGTAGATTTTAGTTTTTAAAATGTTTTTATTGTTTTTACCTTTCTATGCAGCGCTTTGGGATTTTCTCTGAAAGTGTAAAGCGCACTACAAATAAAATGTATTATTATTACCATGCTATACGGTCCGTGTTGGTCCTCCATGTTTGTAGTTCTGTAGATCAACCATACTACACGGTCCGTGTTGGTTCTCCATGTTTGTAGTTCTGTAGATCCACCATACTATACGGTCCGTGTTGGTCCTCCATGTTTGTAGTTCTGTCCTCCATGTTTGTAGTTCTTTAGATCCACCATACTATACGGTCCGTGTGCATCGTTTCCCCAGATTGAAAATTTAAAGAGTGTTTAGAAAGTTTATTCAGGAAAAAGTTTGATTTTACTCTCTGTTTTCTGGACGGGTTACATCTGTCACGCATGGTCCCCACCAGAAAGAAACGATTGGTTAAATAAAGAGTACCTGTTCACCGTGGAGCGAGTGAACCCAATGCTACGAGGTCAGACTGTTCCCATGGAGAAAGAGAAACAGTGCAATGGATCAGCCTAAAGTTTTTGCAAGACTACATGTCTATATTTAAAGCCAGGTTGTTTTCGGCCAGAGATTTTGTTCTTTTTTCGATCATATTTCAACGTATGCTCCTGCTTAGCTGTGCTCAGGCTCAGTCCCTCCATTCAAGGACTAAGCAGAAAGCGAGAGGAGGGGGGAATTCAAAGTTTCAGTGAAACGAAATAAAGATATTTGTAAGCTGTTTTTTTCTGTAAATCTTACATTTGCTCTGAGATGAGATTCATCATCCACAGGTTAGTGGATTAGAACATCTGGGGTCTTACCGGTCACAGTGGGCTGCAGTCAGAACCCATTTTCGACTGATTAAAACTCCTCCGCATCCGGGTTCTTTGCTCTCCAACAGAGCCATGTAAGGCAGCGAGTGTGGCTTCACTTCTTTCCCACCAATGATCTCTGATCCAAAAGCTGCAGACAAAGTCATGAACTTTATCAGTGCAGGTCTGATGTGGTCAGGATGTGAAAGGAGAACTCACCGGAGCCGACAAAGATGCAGCAGATGAAAGCGATGATGGAGAACATCTTTGTTCTTCTCGTTGACACTTTAACCCACCTGAGTGCACCCCTCGGCTTTTATCTGCGTGTTCAGAGGATGTGGTCTGATTGAGGAAAACATGAGTCAGCACTTCTGTTTGTTCTGAGTGGTCCTCAAATCAGAAGGTCTCACTCACTCTAACATGACGATACAACCTGTTACATCCCGTCAAAATGATTCATGGTCATTTACAAGAAAGCGTGAGAGAATCAACACGTTGCTTTCTGTAGATGAGAATAAAGAAATGAATCGTTCAGCTGCCTTCGTATTTATAACTCAGTTAAAATCATCCAAAAACTAACGTAAAGTCTCATGTTCTGTAAGACGGCTAGACAGATGATCATAAGGAGCAACCGAACAAAAAAAAAAACCCTAAATGAAAACTTAAACATTCAAAAGCTCTATTTCTATCTATCTCACAGCCCGACAAAGATTCTTCCAGGTTCTTCTTCCTGTCCAGAAGCAGAGCCCTACATCATCATCCTGGAACCTAAAGTCAGGATGCTGTTTACTGGCTTCAGCTCTGTATTTAACTCCAACATCTTCACCTGACAGGTCGCTGCAGCAACAGCAGCTTTTAACCTCCTTCTGTCACTGGATAAAGGTCTTCTTGACCAACAAACCTCAGCATGTCAGGATTGGCACCATCGCAGAGCCACATGGGAGTGAATGAATAATCTCACAGACAAGAATAAGTTTATATGAGAAGTTAAAGGTAACCACACAGGTAACCACGCCTGGCTCCTCTTCTTTAGATACCTTACTGATACTGGATTAAAACAGTTTGTACCTTTCATCCTTTTAAAAGTTTTAATGATCCACTTTGATATTTGGCGGTGATGATGCAGTTTTATCTGATGAAACCAGGTTAGAGTGAAGTGGTTTTTGGTCTCCCGCCAAGAAGCAGTTCTTGGTGGTTTCTGTCTTCATATCAGAGGGGCTTTGCAGAAGTGTGTTCAAAGTAAACGTCAAGCTGTGCAGGAGAGGAAGCTTCCACCACAGTCGTACCCACGCTGAACGTCTGTTCAGAAAGGGTCTGGTTGACACAGAAAGTTTTCGGAGGGGCCGACCTATTTATCATTTGGCCGATTAAATGGCCCATTTTTTCACCCTCATGAGAATATGATCTTTTGCAAAAATGTGCCAACTGGCACTGATGGTTTCCTGCCAAACACTCAGACTCAGAAAGTTGGTTGTTACAGGAGCAGAAGCAGCGTCACTGGCTGTGATGCTGCTCCCCACCAGACCACAGAGAAGAACAAGGAGCTGGTCACCACAGACTGGTAGAAGGTCTCCAGCATCATGCTGCACACGTTGAAGGACCTCAGCTTCTTCAGGAAGTAAAGTCGGTGCAGGTCTTCTTGGACACAGCAGTACTGATGCTCCTCTAGCTCTTTATCAGTAGATCAACCATGTCATACGGTCCGTGTTGAACTGTATAACCGTAGTCTGCTGTCGATGGTCACTCCCAGGTGTCTGTACTCCTCCACCACCTCCACATCCCTACCCAGAATGCAGAGCGGCTGCAAGGTCGTCCCTTTCCTTCAGAAGCCAAGGAAAGGAACTGCACAGTGCACTCTGCTCCGACTTGGAGGAAGAAAGCAGAAACAGACTTTTCTCATCTTGTTCATTTTTCTGTGTGATTAATAAATAAGTAAGTTTTGTTTTTATGCTGAAAGATTTTTATTGTTATAACAGTGTAATTTAGATTTTTATAAATGTTTGTCTTTGAAGGAGCGATACGGTCACTCCGATGCTGAGAACGTATCACCATTTGTTTTCTTAGATCATGGGTCTACGTCCCTACCCTCACCATGGTAACCAGGATCTACATTCCTACCCTCACCATGGTAACCAGGATCTACATTCCTACCCTCACCATGGTAACCAGGATCTACGTTCCTACCCTCACCATGGTAACCAGGATCTACATTCCTACCCTCACCATGGTAACCAGGATCTACGTTCCTACCCTCACCATGGTAACCAGGATCAACGTTCCTACCCTCACCATGGTAACCAGGATCTACGTTCCTACCCTCACCATGGTAACCAGGATCTATGTTCTTACCCTCACCATGGTAACCAGGATCTATGTTCCTACCCTCACCATGGTAACCAGGATCTACGTTCCTAAACTCCCCTATGGTCACCAGCTGTGGGTGGTGACCCAAAAAAAGATGTCGCGGATACAAGCGGACGAAATGAGCTTCCTCCGCAGGGTGGCAGGGCTCACACTCAGAGATCGGGTGAGGAGCTCTGCCATCCGGGAGGACCTCGGTGTTGAGCCGCTCCTCCTCCAGGTCAAGAGGAGCCAGATGGGGCGGTTCGGGCATCTAGTAAGGATGCCTCCCAATGCCTCCCTGGTGAGGTGTTTCAGACATGTCCCACCGGGAGGAGACCAAGAGGCAGAGCCCGGACTTGCTGAAGAGACTTTGTCTCACAGCTGGCTGGGGAACGACTCGGGATTCTTCCGGGTGAGCTGGAGGATGCAGCTGTGGTGAGAGAAACCTGGGCTTTCTGTTGCCTCCGCGATCCGGCCCCGGATGAGCGGACTACGACGGAATGGAAATTCAATTCAATACGTTCCCATAGAAAGAGGTGGTGAGGAGATGTGAGGGGTAGGAGGAGGGTCGTGGAACAGGGAGGGGTCAGTAGGAGTAGGTATTTAGAGGGGAGGTGACACGGGGACAGAACGTTCAAGTTGATTGGCTCTGGATTCTTGTTCTTTCAGTCATCACCCACAGCTGGGTTTCCTTTGGGATGAAGCCCATCTGCTTATTTCTTTATAACCAAACAGTTAGATGAGCTCAGATTTGATTAAAAGTTCTAAAAACCTTGTCTGTCTTTAGTAGTAGGGGATCCCTCGGTCACTGAAAAGGAGGGTCCAACAGAGGGGTGGGCAAACTAAGTCCCCACTTTGACTAGTTTAAAGAAACACAGCATGAATCTTGGTTCTAGTCCCGTCGTTAGTTAAAGATTGCAGACCCCTGGTCTAAGGAGACGATGTCCTGAGTTTGTTTACTTAGTTTAACAATTAGTTATGATTTAACTTAAAATCAATTTATGTGTATTTTTTATTATTAAATTTTTTTTTACCTTAAACTGACTTTTTTTGGTCAGTTTGATGTGTGAAGTTTGTTTAAAGAACTGTGGTGATAAAAAAAAACGATGTGGTTCTCACAGGAAGTTTTCACCGCCGTCCTGCACAAAGTGTTCTTTCTCATGTCGTCTGGTCTTATTTTCACCAGGAAGGAAGTCTTTCACCACAAGGAGCTTGTTTGGTTTTAAAAGTAGATTTTTAGCTTCTGCAGAAAGTGTGTGTGTGTGTGCATGTGTGTACGTGTAAGTATATTCTGAACATGATTCACCGTTCTGAGTAAAGCTTTGCAGGGGGGTTTAACTTGTTTAATAAAGGTACCAGCAGCAGGGTAAAGGTGTTGAACATGATGCCACCTCCTGCCATTTTAATAAACTGTATTAATAATGAATGTTTGAGGTTTATGTGAAGTTCAAGCAAATCAAATCATCTGTATTCTGGAAGGTGTTTGATGATGGAGAGATTTCAACTTCTATCTATATCCTGGGATGTAGGAGCGTAGATCCTGGTTACCATGGTGACGGTAGGAATGTAGATCCTGGTTACCACGGTGAGGGTAGGAACATAGATCCTGGTTACCATGGTGAGGGTAGGAACATAGATCCTGGTTACCATGGTGAGGGTAAGAACATAGATCCTGGTTACCATGGTGAGGGTAAGAACATAGATCCTGGTTACCATGGTGAGGGTAGGAACATAGATCCTGGTTACCATGGTGAGGGTCGGAACATAGATCCTGGTTACCATGGTGAGGGTAGAACGTAAATCCTGGTTACCAGGGAGATATCTCCCTCACCATGGTAACAAGGATCTACGTTCCTACCCTCACCATGGTAACTAGGATCTACGTTCATACCCTCACCATGGTAACTAGGATCTACGTTCCTACCCTCACCATGGTAACTAGGATCTACGTTCATACCCTCACCATGGTAACTAGGATCTACGTTCCTACCCTCACCATGGTAACTAGGATCTACGTTCCTACCCTCACCATGGTAACTAGGATCTACGTTCCTACACTCCCCTATGGTCACCAGCTGTGGGTGGTGACCCAAAAAAAGATGTCGCGGATACAAGCGGACGAAATGAGCTTCCTCCGCAGGGTGGCTGGGCTCTCACTCAGAGATCGGGTGAGGAGCTCTGCCATCCGGGAGAGCTTGGTGTCGAGTCACTCCTCCTTCAGAGGAGCCAGATGGTGTAGTTCAGGCTACTGGTCAGGATGCCCCTCGAGCGCCTCACTGGTGAGTTGTTTCAGACATGTCCCACCGGGAGGAGACCAAGAGGCAGAATCCGGATTTGCTGGAGAGACTTTGTCTCACAGCTGGCTGGGGAACGACTCGGGATCCTCCCGGGTGAGCTGGATGATGTGGCCGGGGTAAGAGAAGCCTGGGCTTTCTGTTGCCTCCACGATCTGGCCCCGGATGAGCGGACTATGACGGAACGGAAATTCAATTCAATTCTAAACGTTCCCATAGAAAGAGGTGGTGAGGAGATGTGAGGGGTGGGAGGAGGGTCGTGGAACAGTGAGGGGTCAGTAGAAGCAGGTATTTAGAGGGGAGGTGACACGGGGATAGAAATTTCAAATTGATTGGCTCTGGATTCTTGTTCTTTCAGTCATCACCCACAGCTGGGTTTCCTTTGGGATGAAGCCCATCTGCTTATTTCTTTAGAACCATACAGTTAGATGAGCTCAGATTTGATTAAAAGTTCTAAAAACCTTGTCTGTCTTTAGTAGAAGGAGATCCCTCGATCACTGAAAAGGAGGGTCCGACGGAGGGGTGGGCAAACTAAGATCAACTTTGACTAGTTAATGAAACACAGCATGAATCTTGGTTCTTGTCCCGTCGTTGGTTAAAGATGGCAGACCCCTGGTCTTAGGAGACCTGAGTGTGTTTACTTTGTTTAACAATTAGTTATGATTTAACTTAAAATCAATTATTGTGTAATTTTATTGTTAAATTTTTCACCTTAAACTGATTTTTTTGTCCAGTTTGATGTGTGAAGTTTGTTTAGAGAGGTGAGAGTAAGAATGTAGATCCTGGTTACGATGGTGAGTGTAGGAACGTACTTTGTAGATCCTGGTTACCATGGTGAGGGTAGGAACGTAGATCCTGGTTACCATGGTGAGGGTAGGAACGTAGATCCTGGTTACCATGGTGAGAGTAGGAATGTAGATCCTGGTTGCCATGGTGAGGGTAGGAACGTAGATCCTGGTTGCCATGGTGAGGGCAGGAACGTAGATCCTGGTTACCATGGTGAGGGTAAGAATGTAGATCCTGGTTACCATGGTGAGTGTAGGAACGTAGATCCTGGTTACCATGTTGAGGGAATGAACGTAGATCCTGGTTACCATTGTGAGGGTAGGAACGTAGATCCTGGTTACCATGGTGAGGGTAGGAACGTAGATCCTGGTTGCCATGGTGAGGGTAGGAACGTAGATCATGGTTACCATGGTGAGGGTAGGAACGTAGAACCTGGTTGCCATGGTGAGGGTAGGAAAGTAGATCCTGGTTACCATGGTGAGGGTAGGAACGTAGATCCTGGTTGCCATGGTGAGGGTAGGAACGTAGATCATGGTTACCATAGTGAGGGTAGGAACGTAGATCCTGGTTGCCATGGTGAGGGTAGGAAAGTAGATCCTGGTTACCATGGTGAGGGTAGGAACGTAGATCCTGGTTACCATGGTGAGGGTAGCAACGTAGATCCTGGTTGCCATGGTGAGGGTAGGAACGTAGATCCTGGTTGCCATGGTGAGGGTAGGAAAGTAGATCCTGGTTACCATGGTGAGAGTAGGAACGTAGATCCTGGTTATTAGTTATGATTTAACTCAAAATCAATTATTGTGTATTTTTATTGTTAAATTTTTCACCTTAAACTGAATTCTTTTGTCCAGTTTGATGTGTGAAGTTTGTTTAAAGAACTGTGGTGATAAAAAAAAAACGATGTGGTTCTCACAGGAAGTTTTCACCGCCGTCCTGCACAAAGTGTTCTTTCTCATGTCGTCTGGTCTTATTTTCACCAGGAAGGAAGTCTTTCACCACAAGGAGCTTGTTTGGTTTTAAAAGTAGATTTTTATTTTCTGCAGAAAGTGTGTGTGTGTGTGCATGTGTGTACGTGTAAGTATATTCTGAACATGATTCGGCGTTCTGAGTAAAGCATTGCAGGAAAGTTCATCTTGTTTATTAAAGGTACCAGCAGGGTAAAGGTGTTGAACATGATGCCACCTCCTGCCATTTTAATAAACGTTATTAATAATGAATGTTTGAGGTTTATGTGAAGTTCAAGCAAATCAAATCATCTGTATTCTGGAAGGTGTTTGATGATGGAGAGATTTCAACTTCTATCTATATCCTAGGAGCGTAGATCCTGGTTACCATGGTGAGGATACAGAACGTAGATCCTGGTTACCATGGTGAGGGTAGGAACGTAGATCCTGGTTACCATGGTGAGGGTAGGAACATAGATCCTGGTTACCATGGTGGGGGTAGGAACATAGATCCTGGTTTTCATGGTGAGGGTAGGAGCATAGATCCTGGTTACCATGGTGAGGGTAGGAACATAGATCCTATGGTGAGGGTAGGAGCATAGATCCTGGTTTCCATGGTGAGGATAGGAACATAGATCCTGGTTACCATGGTGAGGGTAGGAAGGTAGATCCTGGTTACCATGGTGGGGGTAGGAACATAGATCCTGGTTACCATGGTGAGGGTAGGAACATAGATCCTATGGTGAGGGTAGGAACATAGATCCTGGTTACCATGGTGAGGGTAGGAACATAGATCCTATGGTGAGGGTAGGAACATAGATCCTGGTTTCCATGGTGAGGTTAGGAACATAGATCCTGGTTACCATGGTGAGGGTAGGAACATAGATCCTGGTTACCATGGTGAGGGTAGGAACGTAGATCCTGGTTACCATGGTGAGGGTAGGAACGTAGATCGACTGGTAAATCAAAAGCTTTGCTTTTTGGTTCAGCTCTTTCTTCACCACGACGGATCGATTGTGATAAAGATATAAAGAATAGTTTAAAACGAATCGTGTTAATTGTTACTGTAACATTTTTGTATTAAATTTGTTCATAAAACCAGCGAAAGAAACAACAGTTGTTGTGAATGAAGTGTGTGTTTTGCAGAGTGTGGAGTGTGTGTGTAGTGTTTCTGTGGTACCTGTGATGTTTGTTGGGATTCAAGTGATAATGAGTGATTTGTAGCAGGAAACCATTCAGCATGGTGGGTTTACCCCGCATGGGGCAACCCCACAGATGTGTGTGATAACATCACACACATCTGATAGGACACCAGCTTGGGTTTAAATCTATAATTTAGACTCATAAAGTTTCATCAGACTCATAGTGTTAAATACGTAGATGATGCATATGTTTAATAATGTTTATTGTCATGATATTAACCCAGAAATACAAACCAAGTTTTGGCCAGTTTACTGAGATGAAAGGAAGAGACACAGATCTGAGAGACTGGTAGAACACCTGAATATGTTTGGGCCCTGGGTGAGTTTCAGAGGAACAGGTATTATCGGGACAACAGACACAAGGGGCTTAAAAGAGGAGCTATTTTTGGGTGGAAATAATATGTTATGCTTCGGCCAACAGGAGCCATAAAGCACTTGGGCTCTTCACGCATCCGTCTGTTTGTTTGTGGTTCCGCAACATTTTTCTGAACACAAATATGTCCAAACCAGTGAAGGACGTTAAATGAAACTGCCCACAGTCACTCAGTACTGACAGTAGATGTGTCACACATGGAGTATTTAGTAGGTGATTTTAAAAGTTTGGGTTTCAGCGTGTTTTAATTTGCTGAGTCACTTCATTAACTTAAAGAGGACTGACAGAATAAAACTGAAGCTTTCTCACTTGAGGTGGCCAGGTAGAGCCAGAGGGCAAAAGTCCTCTACCCCTCTAATCTGTGGTCTCCTTATGAGTCTCAGAAGATTTCTCGAGTTGTATCTGTATCAGGCATTAAACATCTTGCTTTTTGGTCACATGGTGATGAGAAGGAAGCACTTCTCTGCTCTTGTGATTAAACTGTAGATTGTCATGTCCTGATCGCAACTGTTCATGTGGTGTCTGAAACGCTCAGCTCCACCATCCATATTTTTATTTTAAAAAGTGGTTATATTTTAGTCATGGATTTCTTCAGAGCAGGCTCTTGGATAGATCTGACTTAGTTGCAAAAGCACTCGGAACCCTTTTAAATGGTTTTAAATGGTTTAAATGGTTTTAAATGGTTTAAATGGTGACTGGATGCTGGTGCCAGCCTGCACATCACCATGCAGTGGTGCTATGGTTTGTCCACAGGAAAGATGGATGTTACTGACGGTGCCATGCAGGATAGACCCTGCACTTCCTGTGGCACCGGCAGGAGGCAGGCCAGCGACTCGTGGACTGTGTTTACCTTTCTTTTTTTTCAAATAAAATAATTTCTAATGTTCTTTATTGTCTGCTCCTCTGACTTCATGCTCCTCCTGCTTGATCCAAACCGCGGCTTCTCCAGGTCACATTTTGGCGTTGTCGGTAGGATCAGAACAAGGGTGGTGTTGTGACTTAGAAGTAGGAGGACCCAAAATGCAGGACATCAAAACAAAGTTTATTAACATAATTCAGGTATGTCGTGGTTCCCTCGAGCCACCACCAGAGGGAGCCAGGGATCACCTCACCTTTCCCCCAATTCTGGCAATTTGACTAATCAACACCTGTGGGGTCAGCTGGAGCCAATCTCCCAGCTGCCTATTTAAGGGCAGCCTCATCAGCCTTTATTTGTCAGGTCTTACAATCACCTTTCCCAGCCAGGTTACCCTGGTTGCCTGACCATGTCTGCATTTTTTTAATTTAAGTTGGACTTCTGAAGCCTTAAGTTAATCTTGTTCTTTTTCCTTTACAGACTTTCCGGTATTATGTTAATAAACTATGTTTTAGTCCTGCATTTGGGTCCTCCTCCTTCCCTGTGCACTCGGCACCACAACAGAAAGACCTGACCAAAACTGGACCCAGCGGACTTACAACCAGTGCACTTCAAGCCACGCCACGCCAAGTCCGACTCCACGCCACGCCACGCCAAGTGATCTTTGACCACCCGGAGGTGGTCATTGACCAGGGGGCAGCGTCCGTCAGACTCCAACATTCTGGCTCCCGAGCTCGTCCCGCCGGAGAATCCCCTGCCTGAGGGGGCAGGGTCCGTCGGAGAATCCCCTGCCCGAGGGGGCAGCGTCCGTCGGACTCCCACCTTCTGGCTCCCGAGCTCGTTCCGCCGAGCTCCAACCATCTTCTGGCTCCCGAGCTCGTTCCGCCGAGCTCCAACCTTCTGGCTCCCGAGCTCGTTCCGCCAAGCTCCAACCATCTTCTGGCTCCCGAGCTCGTCCCGCCGAGCTCCAACCATCTTCTGGCTTCGAGCTCCAACCCGTCCTGGCTCCCGAGCTCCAACCCGTCCTGGCTCCCCCTGGCTCGTTCCGCCGAGCTCCTGGCTCCCCCTGGCTCGTTCCGTCGAGCTCCTGGCTCCCCCTGGCTCGTTCCGCCGAGCTCCTGGCTCCCCCTGGCTCGTCCCGCCGAGCAGCAACCCGTCTTCTGGCTCGTCCCGCCGAGCAGCAACCCGTCTTCTGGCTCGTCCCGCCGAGCAGCAACCCGTCTTCTGGCTCGTCCCGCCGAGCAGCAACCCGTCTTCTGGCTCGTCCCGCCGAGCAGCAACCCGTCTTCTGGCTTCTGGAACCCTGCCAATTCTCAACCACCTGCAGGTGGTCATGGGGAGGGTGGGGGGGTCACTGTCGTGGTTCCCTCAAGCCACCACCAGAGGGAGCCAGGGATCACCTCACCTTTCCCCCAATTCTGGCAATTTGACTAATCAACACCTGTGGGCTCAGCTGGAGCCAATCTCCCGGCTGCCTATTTAAGGGCAGCCTCATCAGCCTTTCTTTGTCAGGTCTTACAATCACCTTTCCCAGCCAGGTTACCCTGGTTGCCTGACCATGTCTGCATTTTTTTTATTTAAGTTGGACTTCTGAAGCCTTAAGTTAATCTTGTTCTTTTTCCTTTACAGACTTTCCGGTATTATGTTAATAAACTATGTTTTAGTCCTGCATTTGGGTCCTCCTCCTTCCATGTGCACTCCGCACTACAACAAGGTAAGTCTGTAAAGAAAAGGGCACAGGATAAACTCAGGATTTCAAAAGCTCAAACAGTAATAACGCCGTTCAAACATGGTCAGGCACCCAGGATGGTAGGGTCCACAGATGTGTGGCATCAGGAATCAATCTCAGGTGTCCTTAACCAGGGTGATGAGGAACATCCAGGGCTCCCTCTTGTGGCAGGCAAGGGGATTACGACAGTTGGGCAGGCTTTGTTTCACTCATCGGCCACAAATGGTTCTGAAACTGGATTCGGGAGTGGTTTGCTAAACTATTTTATAAGAAAAATTACTACATAAATTTGAACAAAAAATGGTTTCATCTGGTCAGGATGCCCCTCGAGCGCCTCGCTGGTGAGGTGCTTCGGGCACGTCCCACTGGGAGGAGACCGAGAGGCAGAGCCCGGACCTGCTGGAGAGACTGTGTCTCACAGCTGGCCGGGGAACGACTCGCGATCCTTCCGGGTGAGCTGGGGGATGCAGCCGGGGTGAGAGAAGCCTGGGCTTCCCGTCTGAGGCTGTTGCCCCGCGACTCGGCCCCGGATGAGCGGAAGACGACGGAACAGAAAAATAATTTTCCATTTCTTTGATTATATCTGCTCATATTTACTGAAAGGCCAAGTTGAACCACTTACTCTTACTTTTCTGTCTGAACGAAACCAACGAAACCTATCAATGACTAAGATGACTGTCATCAGACCGGCAATAGTAACAAAATTAACTCGACGGCAGGACAACAGGAACGGAACAAGTGTTTGAAATGTGTTGTTTTGGGAAGATCGGTCAGCCAGTGCTGCATGACTCTGGATGAAAGATGTCTGACTCTCAGCGGAGGATTGAAGCACCGTGACAATGTGGTGGGATGTGGTAGAATGCATCACCATGGTGATGGGATGTGGTGGGTTGTTTGACGTTTAGCAGTGAGAAGTTAAAGGGAGGTTTCTGTAGAAAGGACACCACGATAACGAGATTTTACTGGAAACGGTGATGAATCAGCATTTTTTTTTCTGTCAGACTGAATCAACCAACGTCATGTAGAGAATGATTAATCAGCAAAATCATTTTGAAAATAAACATTAGTTATTTATTAAATTTATTCAATTAGAAATGTTTTCTTAATCACGTGCACGGTTGTGAACATCATACCTTCATAGTAACAGGAAAGTTTTTCTCCATCAGTTAAACTGAGTCATTCTGGTTCAAAAACCAAGTCAATCTGAAACTATGAGCACATCGTAAGCTCTCACACATGATGTGTAACATATTTTTTTTCTATCTGTTTTTTGGGGAAATTACTTCTCAATAAACTACAAAGTTTTCTGTTTTGATGGATTTTGAGTTGTCTTACTTTCACAGGTATGATTTATGAAACCTAAGTTGTGTAAGCAACGCTTCTGCTGCCAAAAATATACAAGATTTAAAAACAAATTAATACCAAATATTCTTATGGGTGATTTTTTACTAACTACAGCACACAGCTGATGGACTACATCTCCTAGTGGTAAGGACTACATCTTCTAGCAGGAAGGACTAGCTCTATGAAGTTGGCCCCTCTTAAAAAAAATTATAAACAATAAAAATATAAACGAAAATTAACAAAAAATCAATCGTTTGTGCTGTAAAAATGTTCGTTTTTGCTGTTTTATTTTTTTAGATATTTACGATTCTTTTATGGGTCAATCTGCGGTCATCCAGCCCCTCACATTGCTGAAAAATGTGAGAAAACTCTTAAAAATGGTGTCAATCGTTTGTACCACGTTTGTGCTGTTTTACTTTTCTTTAATTTAAAGAAATAAGCCCTCCCCCCTTCCGCCTAAAAATGCGAGAAAACTCATAAAATTGGTGGAAATCGTTTGTGCTGCGTTTGTGCTGTAAAAATGTTCGTTTGTGCCATTTTAGTTACATTTTAGTTTATTTAAATTGTAGGAAAACGATTTGGACAGTGACGTAATCAAAGGTGACGACGTCCGGAAATAAATAAAGGTCTGGATGACGTCATCGTCCAAATCGTTTTTCTTAAAATTTAAATTAACTAAAATGGCACAAATGAAAATTTTTACTGCACATAACAGCACAAACGATTGACACCATTTTAAGGAGTTTTCTCGCATTTTTAAGCAAAATGAGGGGCTGGATGACCGCTGATTAACCTATAAAAGAATCGTAAATATCTACAAAAATAAACCAGCGCAAACAAAAATTTTACAGCACAAACGATTGACATATTTTTTGTTTATATATATATTTTAAGAGGGGCCAACTTCACGGAGCTGGAAGGACTGTATCTCCCAGCAGGAGGGACTGCAGTGAGGGGACTCTCCTGCTGCTAATACTTCGCCAGCCAACACTGCTGCTGCAGAGGATGGCTGCCAAGAAAATTTGAGATCAGAAGAGGAGTGTCATGTCTCGTCAACCTTCTGTTTTGTTTTTGCACTTTCTGGCCCATGTCTCTCTTGTTTTGTCGTGTGTTGCACTTCCTGTTTTATTTTGAAACACTAACTCTCCTTTTGTTTCAGGCCTGTTTCTCACAGGTGTGATGGTCTCATCCTCCCTGATTGTTTCCTTCCGTGTTTTCCTTTTGTTATATAAAAGTCTGCATCATCCCTTGTCCCTTCCCTTCTTGAACCACCCTCGTCTGGAGAGAACCAGATTGTTTTGGTTCTTGTCAAAAGGGTCTTGTCTAAGTCCAAGCCTGACAAGGAGAGACTATTAGACATTAATGAGATAAAGAGGTACTTAAGCGACATGTCTGGAGTAGGGTGGTCCAAATTTTTTTTCTAACACCTAGATTGGAAGGTGATGCATGGAACCCTGCCTTTGGTTCCATATCTGTCAAAAATATTTCAGTCCATATTTTATGTAAATTAATTAATATTTAAAGGTTGCTTTATTCAAATAACTCGTCATTTTATTCTGAAAACACAAACTTAAAACTTGCATAAAAATGACTTGTAAAGTCCATAAGAAGTTACTTAGAAAGTCCAGCAACCACTGTGTTGGCATCATAAAAGATGTGCCTGTGCTCATTAAGAACTTGGTGCAGATGTTGTTTCTGATCTTCATTCTTTGTTAGGTTACTGTTAAAATCTTGAATCAGCTTCACCCCCTTTCAGCAACGACATTGACAACTTTCCTTGAAAGCACAATTTTAGCAGCCTTTATAAAGTCTGAATCATCTGCCCAGTCTGATGGGGGAATTGTTAAAAATGTTTTAGATCAAGAGCTTTAAAAAAAAAACGCATTGTGCTGGTGGTGACAAAACCACTGATCTGCTTCTCTTTAATTTCTGCTTGGTTAGAGGCATCACATCGTTTTGGTGGAACCTCTGAACCTTCCTTTTCCAACAAATCCGTGTAGTCCCTCATTCATCCAGGAGTGATCCATAGTAGAAAAAGTTTCAAAAAAGTCTTCTGGACAGTTTAATTCTTCAACGAGACGTTTCGACTTCCATCCGGAAATCATTTTCAATCTGAATGAAATGGACTGAAACCTGGATCCATTTAATACTAACCTGAGTAACAGGTAAGAAGGGCTCGACCAATGAGACTGTGTTCCTTAAGATGGCCGTGAATGGCTCCTATTGTAACCACAGACCAGTAAACAAACCTATTATAAAAATGCTAAAAGCCTAGTGAATAGAGAAACCTGCTAACGAGAGGCGTGAAACTGAGTCACGAGGTGTCCTCTTTAGTCCATGGCTTCAAAAGGCTGCTATAGATACCGGGCAAAACGTATCTAACGCCTCCACTCCGATTCAATGAGGGATTTTCTTTCATCACAAAGATGGCTTCCTTCACCCCTCTTTCAAACCAACCTTTCTCTCTACTTAGAATCTTCACCTCGCTGTCCTCAAAAGTGTGTTTGGTGGATTTAAGATGTAGATGTACGGCAGACTGTGGACCACTAGAGGCTTCTCTTCTGTGTTGGTAAAGTCTTTTGTGGAGTGGCTGCTTCGTTTCTCCAATGTAGTGTTCTTTGCAGCTCCCTTCACTGCACCGGATCGAATAAACTACATTGCTCTGTTTTTCTGTAGGCATCTTGTCTTTAGGATGTACTAGTTTCTGCCGTAATGTGTTGACCGGTTTAAAGAAAACCGGGATGTCATGTTGTCTGAAGATTCTCTGTAACTTCTCGGACAGTCCTGACACGTAGGGAATAGAGACTCCATTTTTTCTCTTCTCAGTTTCTGTTTCCCTCTTCTCACGTTTCTTGGACGTTCTCACCCTATTCAGGTCCCATTTGGGGTGTCCACAGATCGAGAGGGCTTTTTGGACATGCTGTGTCTCCTTCTTCTTAGCCTCTGTGCTCGTGGGTACCTCCTCAGCCCTGTGTTGTAAAGTTCTGATGACGCCCAGTTTGTGTTGCAAAGGATGATTAGAGTCAAACTGTAGGTATTGGTCTGTGTGAGTGGGTTTCCTGTATACTTTCAGTTGCAAATTCCCGTCCTCTCCTATGATCACAGCGCAGTCTAAAAAGGCCAACCGGTTGTCCTTGGAGTCTTCACGTGTAAACTTGATGTTAGGATCCACAACGTTGATGTGTGAAGGCTTCCAGATCTTGCTTGTTGATCTTTACAAAAGTGTCATCAACATAGCGGAACCAGTGACTGGGCGGATTTCCTGGGAATGTGCTCAGGGCTTGCTTCTCGACCTCCTCCATGTAAAGATTAGCTACTATAGGCGACACTGGAGAGCCCATCGCACAGCCGTGGATTTGTCTGTAGAAACCACCACGAAACTGAAAGTAAGTGGAGTTGAGACAAATGTCCAACAGGTTGCAGATGTGTTCCGGAGTCAGTTTGGTCCTTTCTTGCAGTGTGGTGTCCCCTTGTAGTCTTTGTCTGACTGCTGCTACAGCTTCTTTTGTAGGGATGCAGGTGAAGAGTGATACGTCATAAGAAACAATGATGTCACCTTTGTCTATATGTAGATGTTTCACTTTCTCTACAAAATCTTGTGTGTTCTCCACGTGGTGTTCTGTGTTACCCACTAAGGGGGCCAAGATGGTTTTCAGGTATTTGGCTACGTTGTAGGTTATAGAGTCGGTGCTGCACACAATGGGTCTAAGAGGAACATCCTGTTTGTGGACTTTGGGTAAGCCGTAGATACATGGAATGGCATCACCAGGATACAGTCTGAAGTACAAAGTTTTATCAATCATGTCGTCCTTTTCCAGCTTCTGTAAATAGTCAATCACCTTCTTTTTGTAGCCACTGGAAGGGTCCCGCTTGAGTTTTTGATAAGTGGAAGTGTCTTCCAGGAGGTTGTTCATCTTGGCTTCATAATCCGTGGTGTTGAGAATCACAGTGCAACGGCCTTTGTCTGCTGGTAGAATGTTTATGCTGTGATCTTTCTGCAGGGCTGACAGTGCTTTCCTCTCCTCTGGTGTGATGTTGGACGGTGGAGGTCTCGCACTGTTAAGTGAAGCGGTGACTCGTAGCCTTAGATCTGCTGCTTCTGATCCAGACAAATTGTTCTTCTTTATGGCTGCTTCTGTGGCTGTGATGAAGTCTACGGTGGGGATGTCTTTTGAACTGTAACTGCAAAATTAAGTCCTTTGGAAAGAACATCTTTCTCTGCCTGTGAGAGTATCCGATCTGAAAGATTTCCAATCCAATTGTCCTTGCTGATTCCAGTCCCCTTCTGTGTGCTAGAAGCTCTCATCACCTGGTATTCTTGAAACTTGTTCTTTCTGCTCAGAAGAATGTTGAATTTCTTCAAATGCCGTTCCTTAACCTTCCTGTGTTGAGATAGCTGTGCCGTTTGTATGAAGTCTTTCACCTTCTTGCTTATTTCTTCCGGGAGGATTTTGGAAAGTTTACCTTCCAACCATTCTGCTCTGTCAGCAAATTTCTTGATGCTTACGTTGTTGGCCCTAATTCTCTCAGTAAGCATGAGGGTAAGATTTTTCTGCCAGATCTTCTCAGCTCTGAGTCCTTTCACCGGTGGTCTAATCTGTAGACTCTTAGGTATGATGCCGCTCTGTCTGCACCTCAGGTTAAAGCGAAGATGGTTTCTGTTGTCTGCTAGCTTTCTGACCGCATTCTCCAGTTCTCGAATCCATTTCAATGTTTTCTCCACAGAAAAACAGAGCAATGTAGTTTATTCGATCCGGTGCAGTGAAGGGAGCTGCAAAGAACACTACATTGGAGAAACAAAACAGCCACTCCACAAAAGACTTTACCAACACAGAAGAGAAGCCTCAAGTGGTCCACAGTCTGCCGTACATCTGCATCTTAAATCCACCAAACACACTTTTGAGGACAGCGAGGTGAAGATTCTAAGTAGAGAGAAAGGTTGGTTTGAAAGAGGGGTGAAAGAAGCCATCTTTGTGATGAAAGAAAATCCCTCACTGAATCGGAGTGGAGGCGTTAGATACGTTTTGCCCGGTATCTATAGCAGCCTTTTGAAGCCATGGACTAAAGATGACACCTCGTGACTCACTTTCACGCCTCTCGTTAGCAGGTTTCTCTATTCACTAGGCTTTTAGCATTTTTATAATAGGTTTGTATACTGGTCTGTGGCTACAATAGGAGCCATTCACGGCCATCATAGGTAACACAGGCTCATTGGTCGAGCCCTTCTTACTATTTTTTTTTACCTTTTACACAGGTTAGTATAAATAGATCCAGGTTTCAGTCCATTTCATTCAGATTGAAAATGATTTCCGGATGGAAGTCGAAATGTCTCGTTGAAGAATTAAACTGTCCAGAAGACTTTTTTAAAACTTTTTCTACTTCCTTTTCCATAATATGGCGAACCATCAGTTTCTTTTGTTCCTCTGTAACACTGGAGTCTAAGAATGCCAGGCCAACCACTTCTTCACTCAAGTACAACAGATGTCGGCTGAAACCTGTTAAAGCTGGTTTCTTGACAATTAAATTTTCATACTGTGACAACTTCTTAAGGAATACCAAATCATTTGCAGGAGCTTTTCACTGGTGATGGTGCTTCAAACCATACTGTAATGTATAGTCTTGCCACAATGAGGAGAAACCGCAGCATGCCACGTTCTTCAGATGCTTTCAAGGTGAACTGCTGTCTGGGGACATCCATATCTTAAAGCAGTAAATCACCTTACACATCCATTTTGCTCTATGAAGAGCACCTGGAGCTTGGAAACGAATTCCTCGAGGTTTATTCTCACCAAGAAAAATGATTGTAAGCTCCAAAAACTCTCTGTAATTGTCCCTTTGTCTGTTTTGGCTGAGCTGTTCCACCACAAACTGAACTCTGACTTCTTTAAACTGAGCAATCTCACTTTACACCAGCAGGTGTGGAGAAAAAACTGGTATTAATCGAGGACCACTTTTCCCTGAAGCGTTTAAGGCAATATCTGGTCCTGATGATGCCCGGGTTACTTTTATTGCTGTAAAGACTTTCTCCAAGATTAATGTCAAAGATGTGATGTCTGCAAACAAAGTGCAGGGTATTCCATCCAAGTGTACTTTCAATCAGCTCCATTAAAACACCCAGTGTTACTTGATGTGGTATCAAAACATAAGTCAGTGACGTGGTTGGTTACTCTCAATTCATCAATGCATGCCAGTACATCACTGGCTTGAGCTTGGCTTGTACCACTGGACAGCTTTGGAACCCAAGAAGGGTTTCAGTTAAAATTACTGGTAATCTGTCCACCTATTCATGTCTAGTAATATCTGGCAACATGTCCTTCCTATTTGCTAATCTTGCCCGACGGATTGAGCTACGATTCAGTGTCACATTTTCAACATTGTAACCAATAAGCAATGATGTAAATTTACAGTAACATAACTTGCTATTTTCCTCTTTAATGCATTTCTTTAAAGATGAAGAAGCACAAATCTTTGACCTTGATTGTGTTACTGCTTCTCTCAGTAGGTCATCTTGGCATATAATGAAAATAAAAAATGAGTCAGTTTTCAAGCATGCAGCTTGAGCAACCTCTAAGACTTCTTCCTAAATCATCTTTTGGATGGTAAAACCTAATGCAGGGTTCTTATCGAGGTTACATAGAACTTTATTTTTTTACCATGCCTTCATGGACCACCCTCAACTGGAAAGATTGCAACTATTGCTAAGCAACAAAAACCAATATTGCTTAATGAACTGGAAAATAAGCTTCCCAAATCAGCTCAGAAAACAATATACAAAAGATTTGATGAAAAAAATATGTATTTATAGATTAATTCCTTATTGACATTGATAGAAGAAATTTGCATCAAGTCTAAAACCAGGAGGCTGCTGTCACAAAGCGTAATATTTTTTTTTTTAGAACTTATTTGGATAATTTGGATGTTGGTAAAGCTCAGGAGAGCACTTGAGACAAGGCATGCACCCTGTTTGGATGCGGAGTTAAAGACATTAAAGTCTGAGGTGCTTCTAAGATCACTGTCACAAACTTGAGTTACCAATCGTACGTTAAAATTAAATTGATTCAAGAGGAAACTATATTTCCAGCAGAAATTCAAAGAGGCCGGTCACAACTGGAAGAGACTCAAATTCATCTCCATTACATCTAGAAACTGAAGATGGATACATTTCTAAACCAGTAGACATTGCACACTACTGACCTACTTATTAACAGAAAGGGGCCTTGCTTCCGCTCCTGTTACATCAGCATGCCTATAAACCCGGTTACTCAACAGCGACAGTGCTTGTACACATGATGGATGACTGGTACAAAGAATCAGACAAAAACAACTTGGTTTTGGTTGTTTTCATGGATTTCAGTGCTGCTTTTGATCAATCATTAATTACTTCTCTCCAAATTGAAATGCTGTGGACTTTCATCCAGATCTTTGTTTTTTTTATCTGTAATAGGACTCATCAAGTCGTTTAACAATGGCTATTTATAAGACGGTTCTCGGCCCGCTCCTTTTTTACACAACATAAGGCAACTGAAAAACCCAAAAACATGCTCAAAGTAAATCAAAACATGTGGACGTTACTAACACTCAGAAAACAGGTAATCCTGTGAAAGCTGCGCCTAAATCAAAAGACATCTCCGCTGAGCCATTACCTTATGTTTTCACAAAGTCATCAGTTGTCATGTATGCTGATGATGCTACCATGTACTATGCCAATTATAATGTAGACAAAATGTCAAATATTACAGAACGAGAATTCAAGTCTCTGCTGAAACAGGTTGAAGATGATAATATGGTGTTTATCGTTTTTACTGAGACGATGTCTTAATAAAACCGAGCAAAGTCATTGGTATCTTAGCCGCTGCTCGGATGCTTCAGCTGGAAGGTCTGATTGAACACTGTGAGGAATGCATGCTTGAAGTCATGGGCCTAAAACAGTCTGCTGTAGAAAATAGAGGTACAAACCCTGGTATTTTCACATTAGAATACTGTTCAATTATATGGTCTGCCACACATAATGCAGATTTATCCAGACTTCCGATTGAAGGCAAACTCAGTGCTAAGGCGCCCATATTTAACTAGTGTCACTGAGATGCATCAAATGTTATCTTGGCCATTGGTTCAGACAAAGTAAGAGCACATCCTACTAATATTTATCAAAAATGATCACTAGAATGATGTTGCTATAATTGTTTATGTATGTGGATCAGACCCGTTCTCATTTCATTCCTTGCGCGTATGGTGCTGATTCTACATTGATCAAAACAAACTTATTAAAAATGACTCTTTTACTGCACAACTATGGAATGAGCTGCCCGTTGAGATTGATCTAAATTCACTTTTAAAAAAGCATTGAAATTAATGAAATGAGTTATTATTACTTTTCTTTTTAATGAAGTATGAGACCCCAGAAAGACAAGTGACTACCTCGGTGGAAGCTAATGGGGTTTCTGTTATTAAATAAATAATGATCTGATGGTGAGATCTGTGAACTAAAACAACAAAATCATGAGAAAGACATTCAAGATAAGATTTTGGAGAAGTTAGTGGCGAACAACAAGCAGACTAACGTTATTAAAAATGTTATCATTAACGGGTTGGAGACACAGCACCGGTCCAACAGAAGAGTGATTGTTTCTGATTGGCCGTATACCACAAAGAGATCAGCTTATTTAAAACGGTTGGGTTTAATAACTTCTAAAGACAAAACTGATCTTTTCTTTAGAACCCTCGGACATTCAGTTTGTTTGTTCAGTTTCATGGCGGCGCGTACACACAACCAGGTGGTCAAGTGGATTTTTCAAGACACAGGAGTAACTCCTGGATTGAGCCAATCCATCCAGGAGGTAGCAATTAGTGATGGTCACACCATCACAACAACAGCAGTTCCAAAGGAGCACCATAACAATGGGAAGCAATGCAGGACACACTTATTCAGAAAGTATTCTCGCCGAACCAACATGCCAACCTACAAAATATTTATCAAAAGGAACACAGACTTTCTGCAAAGTACCCAAACCACTTCAAAAACGCACAAGCCCCTGTCTGTCCAACACCACACCTCTGGACAATCTGGAGAAGGAGGATCGCCTCCTCACAGTGACTTGATGAGTACAACAATTTGGAACAATATGAAACTCTTTCTCTGAGCAAAATGAGAAATCGACATTTCTGTAAAATGCAAAAAACTTATAAACAAACCTTAAACGTGCAATTGTTTTGTTCTATTTGGAGCCCTTGTCCAACAATGATGACATCAACTAGGAACGAGGTCCCAACAGGAGGATCACTCTGAAACAGGGTAGTGGAATCTATCTAATGGTGTCACTTTGTTTTTGACTTTTACTAAAACGAGTGATTTAATTGTAGAACTTGCACCACGTGTTTAAAGCCTAGTTACTGTAGGTAACAGTGATGGTGGTCATTTTGTGGAGGGAGTCTGGCCTGGCTTCCATCAAACCTATAGCTCACGTGAGAGTGGTGAAATGGAGTGGGAACCAAGTTCTCCAAAACTTCTGATTCACGGAAAAACAGGTATTCATTTAAAAAAAAAAAAAAACTGATGACAAATTTCCCTCATAAAACTGTCCATGGTCTTTACTAAAATTAAAACAAAGCTCTTAATTATAGCGGCATTATTGGAGCCAGACCCAACTGCATGTTTACAAAACATTTTCCCAGAGGACTTGAGCAACCATGTGTTTAGATGCTACTGGATCAGTTGCGAAAAAACTCCCACATTCAAATGATACATCAAGCCACAAGGAGTACTGAGAGACCAGTCAAATGAAACCGTTCTTGTAGTCGAAACGCTATCTGAACGACAAGTGAATGCCACTTCCACTGGATGACTGAGTAATTTTATTGCTGGAACATTTGTTCCAAAAGAGGTTGTGTGTAATTTTTCCTGGCGTTACTTGGAGCTTTATTCATGTCTTTTACACCACACCCAGATTGGAAGACACAATTAAAAAGTGCTTTCGATTCATGTTTGGCAAAACATCAGCAAAACTGTATCTTCATTTTATGCAATCTTCAGCACAAACGACTTAGTCACTTCATTCCAAACACTACATGTATTTGTATGGAACAAAGTGGATGTTGGCCATCAAATAAAAATGATTTATCCAGTGAGATGGCCTAAAAAAGAAGACTCACCATCTTAGAGATTATATGAGACCTTACTGAACATGCAATAAATGAAGGAGCTGTTATGGTGGCTCTGAGTGAAGGAGAGGACAATGATACCCAACGACTCCCTGTCCTTTAAAAGGTTTACAACCTCATGTTGGAAGTTGAGATGCTAAGCATTAGCATAGCCTATCCACGTGGAAAACACCAGGAGCAATCCACCTGGTTTTAGTGCGAACACGTGAAAACGATATAAAGTTACCAAGTGTAATGTTTACAGTTTTCAGAACCGTGGGTGACCATAAGGAACTATCATATCTACATCTAAAATTTATGTTTTAATAAAACTGTCCCTCTAGTGAACATGGACCCAACAGAGAGACCACACTTAATCTTAAGACATACCACCATAAACGTATCATCTAGCCAGACAGGAGGGTGAATGCCAAGCCAGAGGAGTGTGAGACATACCAAGACTAGTTTGGCCAGGTGTCTGAAACCAGAAAGACATAAAATTAGGAGGAATGTCTTTTAAGACTGAGCGTATAAGTTTTTCCAGAAACAGTACAAAGTCATGGTGGCAGAGTTTCGATAAACCCTGAAGAGTAACATGAAAGAAAAACTGGTAAATCTACAACTTGGTCACTAGTGGAAAATCCTGAAGCAGCTTTACCAGGATACATTCAAGCATCAAACCTGATGAAAACAACAGCTTTTAAGACGATTAAAAATCACAGATTGAGATTCTCTGTGATTAATTAAACTATCATCTGACCAGAAGACCTGCACAAAACCATCAAATAAGATGAATTGATCTGCATTTTTACCAAAAAATTGGCAGAAAATATGAACGACATACTAGTGAAAGACGATATTTCAAATATCAATCCCAGGACTTTGACGACTCGACCAGAACGTCACTGTTTCCTGAAGTGAATCAACACACAGCACCAAACAAAACACTGCACAACTCACAATGTTAAAGTCTGAAACAAGACAAACCCCGACATAAAAAAAAAAGGTATATCACGTCTTTCCATCCATCTCTTTAAAACAACTAAGCGTAGATAAACAAACTAAACATTCTTCTCTTTAATGAATTTAAATTTCCTTCTGTTGCTAATGGTTACCTGGTATCTTTGTTCATGTTTGGTTCGAAAAGCTGACGATAATAGTGACCTCGCAACAGATGAATAACAACAAACAGATTTAAAGAAACTTTTCAACTAAACCAGATTCCATCTGTAATAAAGTGTGAGTCAAGAGTTACACAATTTAGTAAAATGCAGAAAAGATGCTCACAATTCATCCTTGCTTAGTCTAGACTCGCAAGATGGTCACTAAAAAAGAAAAAGGCTTGTTCGTACGTTTGTATTGTAACTTACAGGAGTAACTACCGCTGCATCCAATCCAGGAATGCATTACCAAGACTGCACATCTTCAGAGTTTCAGGTGAAATTTGAGCCTTTTCTTGATTTTTCTAACTGCCTATAGATCTAGGCTGGTAATTAACGAACCAAACACGGTTCTTGTGGTCGTCACACTTTCTTTAACAATCAGCCAAGATGACCCACTCAGGCATAAATGTCCAGCTTAACGGGGTGACAGGTTTGGACGTTCTGACAGAGAACTAAAGATTGATCATTTATAAGAGTAAAACAATCCTTTGTCTTGTAACATCCGATGTGTACACAGTAGAAGACCGAAGACCCCAGATACCACTGTCAAAATTAGTAGAGATAAAGCTAGAAAACTAGCATCTTTAATACAGCAAATTTATTAAAACAAAAATCCTAGACAAAAACTGTAGGTCAAACAGCTAGGAATGCAAACTGTTTGTAAATTCCAAGAGCCTTAGTCCTGGATTAGACATATTAGAACTATGGTTAAGGCCAGACCACCCTGAAAACGCTAATGGTTGTCAGTTATTATTTAATACCGGCGACTTTAGAAACAACTTACATGATGTCTATTACTATTGTTTTTGTTTGAGGAAACAAACGTGAAATTTAAGAAACATCTTTCTGTAAGAAACTAGACCAAATCTTTTTTTAAATACCAAGTTAAAATTCAATGAGTCTCATCTCTAGATTAGACATTTTACAACTATTAATGAAAATGAATAAAGGATCATGTGGATCGTGTTACTCCCACATACTGAACTGGAAATATTAAAATTAATATCAAATATGTCCAAGATCCAAAAATCTTGCACAGTAAAGTCTTACTTTAGACAAAAATCATGACTTCTTTCTTGTTATTAGTTTTAGCCCGTCATAATTGAAAACGGATCTATGAATTGTTTTTATCATTAATGTCTTTATGGAATCAAAAGGGCCCCGTTTCCTCCAACACACATTGAGCTTAATTTTGACATCAATTTTTCCGTTAATGTTATGATCTCTAAATCAGGGGAAAGTCATCCTGTTGACTCATATTACTCTTCTCATTGAGAGTAATACTGTATGAGAAGAATCTCATTTTCCTCTCCAAAAAAGCAAAGGTAAATTTGTCTATCACATTCACCTTGTCTAGAAAGGGGGAGAGTAGTGGACGCACAGAAAACAACAAAAAAAGTTTGGAGAAAAGAATTAGGATTGAAGTTGCCTGTTCCGCACAGAGTTTCAGTCCATTTCAGCACCAGAAAGTTTTTAAGAAGAACAAGGGCTGCCTGTTGTTCTAACTTTATTACATGAAGACCTTCAGTAGAAGCAGCGATCAGACACTATCCTCCAGGAGGTCATTTATCAGATCCAGACCGGAGATAAGATCCCTCCCGTTGTCTGGGACGAGCTTCCGAAAATGCAGTTGCTGCTCAAAGAGCTACACAAACTAAGCACCGAGATAAGGAGCAGCAAGCATACCAGCTTATCCTACCCCAAGAACTTTATTCTACTGTTTTACAGAAGCCACATGAGAATAGAGCGTACTTTAGATCTTGCTCGCACCAGATTCTATTGGCCAAGAACGGCGGCGGATGTGGAGCATAACATTAAGACCTGTGGGCGTTGTATTTGCCGAAAAGCTTTTCCTGAAAAAGCTGCTCCTCTTGTCAGCATTCGAACTTGCAGACAACTAGAACTCATCTGCATGGATTTCCTATGGCCAAATGTCTATGGGACAATTTGACTATTATGAAATAAGAGAGCGTTTAACATATGGATCAGGCCCAAGAGTTTGAGTTCAAACTGTGGACACATTCAAGTTCATGGACTCCTTAACAACCATGATGAAAACCACATGCACTTCTACAGAGACAGCAGGTGGCACTATAACTCATTACAATTAACAATCAGCCAAGATGGTCACCTACCAAGATGACCATGCTTACCATGCTTTCCTACTGAGGAAGAACAAAGAAACATTATCTTGACATCAAGATGAACAGCAGTTAAATGAAAGAAATCATTTATTTTGGTCTATTGAATTTTATCAGGCCCTCATAAATAAGATTGTAAAACTCACCAGCTCCCATTTTGGTATTTGCTTACTTAAAATGTCCATTTATCCTACACACGGATGCTAGCACTACATGGTTGGGTGCTGCACTCGATCAAGAACAGAATAGGAAGCTCAGAGTTATTGCGCACGCAAGCCGAGGATTGTCAACCAGCGAAAGCCGATATCCGGCACATGAGCTGGAAATTTTGGCTCTAAAATAGAGTGTTACGGAAAATTTTCAATATTACTTGTATGGTGCTGAGTTTACGTTTTTAACTGACAAAAATCCTGACTTCAGCCAAACTGGATGCGACCAGCCATCGATGGTTGGCAGCATCATATACATTCTTATTGAAACTACAGTATCGTGCTGGAAGACACAATATTGATGCTGACGCACTTTCACGTAGTATACACAATTCATCGTCTGTAGATTAAGACGTTAACTCATATTACTCTTCTCATTGAGAGTAATTACAGAAGAATCTCATTTTCCTCTCCAAAAAAAGCAAAGGTAAATTTGTCTATCAAATTCATCTTGTCTAGAAAGGGGGAGAGTAGCGGACGCACAGAAAACAACAGAGAAAGTTTGGAGAAAAGAATTAGGATTGAAGTTGCCTGTTCTGCACAGAGTTTCAGTCCATTTCAGCACCAAAAAGTTTTTAAGAAGAACAAGGGCTGCCTGTTGTTCTAACTTTATTACATGAAGACCTTCAGTAGAAGCAGCGATCAGACACTATCCTCCAGGAGGTCATTTATCAGATCCAGACCGGAGATAAGATCCCTCCCGTTGTCTGGGACGAGCTTCCGAAAATGCAGTTGCTGCTCAAAGAGCTACACAAACTAAGCACCGAGATAAGGAGCACAAGAACTTTATTCTACTGTTTTACAGAAGCCACATGAGAATAGAGCGTACTTTAGATCTTGCTCGCACCAGATTCTATTGGCCAAGAACGGCGGCGGATGTGGAGCATAACATTAAGACCTGTGGGCGTTGTATTTGCCGAAAAGCTTTTCCTGAAAAAGCTGCTCCTCTTGTCAGCATTCGAACTTGCAGACAACTAGAACTCATCTGCATGGATTTCCTATGGCCAAATGTCTATGGGACAATTTGACTATTATGAAATAAGAGAGCGTTTAACATATGGATCAGGCACAAGAGTTTGAGTTCAAACTGTGGACACATTCAAGTTCATGGACTCCTTAACAACCATGATGAAAACCACATGCACTTCTACAGAGACAGCAGGTGGCACTATAACTCATTACAATTAACAATCAGCCAAGATGGTCACCTACCAAGATGACCATGCTTACCATGCTTTCCTACTGAGGAAGAACAAAGAAACATTATCTTGACATCAAGATGAACAGCAGTTAAATGAAAGAAATCATTTATTTTGGTCTATTGAATTTTATCAGGCCCTCATAAATAAGATTGTAAAACTCACCAGCTCCCATTTTGGTATTTGCTTACTTAAAATGTCCATTTATCCTACACACGGATGCTAGCACTACATGGTTGGGTGCTGCACTCGATCAAGAACAGAATAGGAAGCTCAGAGTTATTGCGCACGCAAGCCGAGGATTGTCAACCAGCGAAAGCCGATATCCGGCACATGAGCTGGAAATTTTGGCTCTAAAATAGAGTGTTACGGAAAATTTTCAATATTACTTGTATGGTGCTGAGTTTACGTTTTTAACTGACAAAAATCCTGACTTCAGCCAAACTGGATGCGACCAGCCATCGATGGTTGGCAGCATCATATACATTCTTATTGAAACTACAGTATCGTGCTGGAAGACACAATATTGATGCTGACGCACTTTCACGTAGTATACACAATTCATCGTCTGTAGATTAAGACGTTAACTCATATTACTCTTCTCATTGAGAGTAATTACAGAAGAATCTCATTTTCCTCTCCAAAAAAAGCAAAGGTAAATTTGTCTATCAAATTCATCTTGTCTAGAAAGGGGGAGAGTAGCGGACGCACAGAAAACAACAGAGAAAGTTTGGAGAAAAGAATTAGGATTGAAGTTGCCTGTTCCGCACAGAGTTTCAGTCCATTTCAGCACCAAAAAGTTTTTAAGAAGAACAAGGGCTGCCTGTTGTTCTAACTTTATTACATGAAGACCTTCAGTAGAAGCAGCGATCAGACACTATCCTCCAGGAGGTCATTTATCAGATCCAGACCGGAGATAAGATCCCTCCCGTTGTCTGGGACGAGCTTCCGAAAATGCAGTTGCTGCTCAAAGAGCTACACAAACTAAGCACCGAGATAAGGAGCACAAGAACTTTATTCTACTGTTTTACAGAAGCCACATGAGAATAGAGCGTACTTTAGATCTTGCTCGCACCAGATTCTATTGGCCAAGAACGGCGGCGGATGTGGAGCATAACATTAAGACCTGTGGGCGTTGTATTTGCCGAAAAGCTTTTCCTGAAAAAGCTGCTCCTCTTGTCAGCATTCGAACTTGCAGACAACTAGAACTCATCTGCATGGATTTCCTATGGCCAAATGTCTATGGGACAATTTGACTATTATGAAATAAGAGAGCGTTTAACATATGGATCAGGCACAAGAGTTTGAGTTCAAACTGTGGACACATTCAAGTTCATGGACTCCTTAACAACCATGATGAAAACCACATGCACTTCTACAGAGACAGCAGGTGGCACTATAACTCATTACAATTAACAATCAGCCAAGATGGTCACCTACCAAGATGACCATGCTTACCATGCTTTCCTACTGAGGAAGAACAAAGAAACATTATCTTGACATCAAGATGAACAGCAGTTAAATGAAAGAAATAATTTATTTTGGTCTATTGAATTTAATCAGGCCCTCATAAATAAGATTGTAAAACTCACCAGCTCCCATTTTGGTATTTGCTTACTTAAAATGTCCATTTATCCTACACACGGATGCTAGCACTACATGGTTGGGTGCTGCACTCGATCAAGAACAGAATAGGAAGCTCAGAGTTATTGCGCACGCAAGCCGAGGATTGTCAACCAGCGAAAGCCGATATCCGGCACATGAGCTGGAAATTTTGGCTCTAAAATAGAGTGTTACGGAAAATTTTCAATATTACTTGTATGGTGCTGAGTTTACGTTTTTAACTGACAAAAATCCTCTTACTTATATTCTGACTTCAGCCAAACTGGATGCGACCAGCCATCGATGGTTGGCAGCATCATATACATTCTTATTGAAACTACAGTATCGTGCTGGAAGACACAATATTGATGCTGACGCACTTTCACGTAGTATACACAATTCATCGTCTGTAGATTAAGACGTTAACTCATATTACTCTTCTCATTGAGAGTAATTACAGAAGAATCTCATTTTCCTCTCCAAAAAAAGCAAAGGTAAATTTGTCTATCAAATTCATCTTGTCTAGAAAGGGGGAGAGTAGCGGACGCACAGAAAACAACAGAGAAAGTTTGGAGAAAAGAATTAGGATTGAAGTTGCCTGTTCTGCACAGAGTTTCAGTCCATTTCAGCACCAAAAAGTTTTTAAGAAGAACAAGGGCTGCCTGTTGTTCTAACTGTATTACATGAAGACCTTCAGTAGAAGCAGCGATCAGACACTATCCTCCAGGAGGTCATTTATCAGATCCAGACCGGAGATAAGATCCCTCCCGTTGTCTGGGACGAGCTTCCGAAAATGCTGTTGCTGCTCAAAGAGCTACACAAACTACGCACCGAGATAAGGAGCAGCAAGCATACCAGCTTATCCTACCCCAAGAACTTTATTCTACTGTTTTACAGAAGCCACATGAGAATAGAGCGTACTTTAGATCTTGCTAGCACCAGATTCTATTGGCCAAGAACGGCGGCAGATGTGGAGCATAAAATTAAGACCTGCGGGCGTTGTATTTGCCGAAAAGCTTTTCCTGAAAAAGCTGCTCCTCTTGTCAGCATTCGAACTTGCAGACAACTAGAACTCATCTGCATGGATTTCCTATGGCCAAATGTCTATGGGACAATTGACTATTATTAAATAAGACAGCGTTTAACATATGGATCAGGCCCAGGAGTTTGAGTCCAAACTGTGGACACATTCAAGTTCATGGACTCCTTAACAACTAGTAGACATTGCAAACTACTGTAATTCTTACTGTTAAGAAAAAAAATCTGTAGATTACAATCAAAAATGCACACGGGGGTTAAACCATTTCTTCCACTCTTATAAGTACTTTGACAATACTTTGTTTATTTGATATTTGGACGTTGGTAACACTCAGAAAACACGTGATCCCATGAAAGCTGCGCCTAAATCAAAAGACATTTTCACTTAGCCATAACCTTATGTTTTCAACAAGTCATAAGTTGTCATGTATGCTGATGATGCTACCGTGTTCCATGCCAATTCAAATGTAGACAAAATGTCAAATATTACGGAACAAGAATTCAAGTCTCTGCTGAAACAGGTTAAAGATGATAATACGGTGTTTATTGTTTCTACTGAGACGATGTTCTCATAAAACCTAGCAAAGTCATCTGTATTTTAGCCACAGCTCGGATGCTTCAGCTGGAAGGTCTGATTGAACAATGTGAGGAATGCATGCTCGAAGTCATGGGCCTAAAACAGTCTGCTGTAGAAAACGGAGGTACAAACCCTGGTATTTTCACATTAGAATACTGTTCAATTATATGGTCTGCCACACATAATGCAGATTTATCCAGACTTCTGTTTGAAGGTAAACTCAGTGCTAAGGCGCCCATATTTAACTAGTGTCACTGAGATGCATCAAATGTTATCTTGGCCATTGGTTCAGACAAAGTAAGAGCACATCCTACTAATATTTATCAAAAATGATCACTTTCTAAACCAGAATGTTGCTATGGTTGTTTATGTATGTGGACACTCCCGTTCTAATTTCACTCATCGTCCGTATGATGCTGATTCTATATCGACCAAAACAAACTTATTAAAAATGATTCTTTCACTGCACAACTATGGAATGAGCTGCCCGTTGAGATTGATCTAAATTCACTTTTAAAAAGGGATTGAAATTAATGAAATGAGTTATTATTACTTTTCTTTTTAATGAAGTATGAGACCCCAGAAAGACTATCGACTACCTCAGTGGAAGCTAATGGGGTTTCTGTTATTAAATAAATAATGATCTGATGGTAAAATCCATGAACTAAAACAGCAAAATCATGAGAAAGACATTCAAGATAAGATTTTGGAGAAGTTAGTGGTGAACAACAAGCAGAGTAACCATAGTAACAATGTTATCATTAACGGGTTGGAGACACAGCACTGGTCCAACAGAAGAGTGATTGTTTCTGATTGGCCGTATACCACAAAGAGATCAGCTTATTTAAAACGGTTGGGTTTAATAACTTCTAAAGACAAAATCGATCTTTTCTTTAGAACCCTCAGACATTCAGTTTGTTTGTTCAGTTTCATGGCGGCGCGCACACACAACCAGGTGGTCAAGTGGAGTTTTCGAGACACAGGAGTAACTCCTGGATTGAACAAATCCATTCAGGAGGTGGCCATTAGTGATGGTCACACCATCACAACAACAGCAGTTCCAAAGGAGCACCATAACAATGGGAAGCAATGCAGGACACACTTATTCAGAAAGTATTCTCGCCGAACCAACATGCCAACCTACAAAATATTTATCAAAAGGAACACAGACTTTCTGCAAAGTACCCAAACCACTTCAAAAACGCACAAGCCCCTGTCTGTCCAACACCACACCTCTGGACAATCTGGAGAAGGAGGATCGCCTCCTCACAGTGACTTGATGAGTACAACAATTTGGAACAATATTAAACTCTTTCTCTGAGCAAAATGAGAAATCCACATTTCTGTAAAATGCAAAAAACTTATAAACAAACCTTAAACGTGCAATTGTTTTGTTCTATTTGGAGCCCTTGTCCAACAATGATGACATCAACTAGGAACGAGGTCCCAACAGGAGGATCACTCTGAAACAGGGTAGTGGAATCTATCTAATGGTGTCACTTTGTTTTTGACTTTTACTAAAACGAGTGATTTAATTGTAGAACTTGCACCACGTGTTTAAAGCCTAGTTAGGTAACAGTGATGGTGGTCATTTTGTGGAGGGAGTCTGGCCTGGCTTCCATCAAACCTATATCTCACGTGAGAGTGGTGAAATGAAGTGGGAACCAAGTTCTCCAAAACTCTTGATTCACAGAAAAACAGGTATTCATTTAAATAGAATAAAACCCTCTTTTGTCGTTACTAAAATTAAAACAAAGCGTTTAATATAGCAGCAGCAAGTGTTTTTATTGCATTAATGGAGCCAGACCCAACTGCATGTTTACAAAACATTTTCCCAGAGGACTTGAGCAACCATGTGTTTAGATGTTATTTGATCAGTTGCGAAAAAACTCCCACATTCAAATGATACATCAAGCCACAAGGAGTACTGAGAGACCAGTCAAATGAAACCGTTCTGGTAGTCCAAACGCTATCTGAACGACAAGTGAATGCCACTTCCACTGGATGACTGAGTAATTTTATTGCTGGACCATCTGTTCCAAAAGAGGTTGTGTGTAATTTTTCCTGGCGTTACTTGGAGCTTTATTCATGTCTTTTACACCACACCCAGATTGGAAGACACAATTAAAAAGTGCTTTCGATTCATGTTTGGCAAAACATCAGCAAAACTGTATCTTCATTTTATGCAATCTTCAGCACAAACGACTTAGTCACTTCATTCCAAACACTACATGTATTTGTATGGAACAAAGTGGATGTTGGCCATCAATTAAAAATGATTTATCCAGTGAGATGGCCTAAGAAAGAAGACTCACCATCTTAGAGATTATATGAGACCTTACTGAACATGCAATAAATGAAGGAGCTGTTATGGTGGCTCTGAGTGAAGGAGAGGACAATGATACCCAACGACTCCCTGTCCTTTAAAAGGTTTACAACCTCATGTTGGAAGTTGAGATGCTAAGCCTAAGCATAGCCTTTTCCACGTGGAAAACACCAGGAGCAATCCACCTGGTTTTAGTGCGAACACTTGAAAACGATATAAAGTTACCAAGTGTAATGTTTACAGTTTTCAGAACCGTGGGTGACCATAAGAAACTATCATATCTACATCTAAAATTTATGTTTTAATAAAACTGTCCCTCTAGTGAACATGGACCCAACAGAGAGACCAAGACTTAATCTTAAGACATACCACCATAAACGTATCATCTAGCCAGACAGGAGGGTGAATGCCAAGCCAGAGGAGTGTGAGACATACCAAGACTAGTTTGGCCAGGTGTCTGAAACCAGAAAGACATAAAATTAGGAGGAATGTCTTTTAAGACTGAGCGTATAAGTTTTTCCAGAAACAGTACAAAGTCATGGTGGCAGAGTTTCGATAAACCCTGAAGAGTAACATGAAAGAAAAACTGGTAAATCTACAACTTGGTCACTAGTGGAAAATCCTGAAGCAGCTTTACCAGGATACATTCAAGCATCAAACCTGATGAAAACAACAGCTTTTAAGACGATTAAAAATCACAGATTGAGATTCTCTGTGATTAATTAAACTATCATCTGACCAGAAGACCTGCACAAAACCATCAAATAAGATGAATTGATCTGCATTTTTACCAAAAAATTGGCAGAAAATATGAACGACATACTAGTGAAAGACGATATTTCAAATATCAATCCCAGGACTTTGACGACTCGACCAGAACGTCACTGTTTCCTGAAGTGAATCAACACACAGCACCAAACAAAACACTGCACAACTCACAATGTTAAAGTCTGAAACAAGACAAACCCCGACATAAAAAAAAAAGGTATACCACGTCTTTCCATCCATCTCTTTTAAACAACTAAGCGTAGATAAACAAACTAAACATTCTTCTCTTTAATGAATTTAAATTTCCTTCTGTTGCTAATGGTTACCTGGTATCTTTGTTCATGTTTGGTTCGAAAAGCTGACGATAATAGTGACCTCGCAACAGATGAATAACAACAAACAGATTTAAAGAAACTTTTCAACTAAACCAGATTCCATCTGTAATAAAGTGTGAGTCAAGAGTTTCGAAAAATGCAGAAAAGATGCTCACAATTCATCCTTGCTTAGTCTAGACTCGCAAGATGGTCACTAAAAAAGAAAAAGGCTTGTTCGGACGTTTGTATTGTAACTTACAGGAGTAACTACCGCTGCATCCAATCCAGGAATGCATTACCAAGACTGCACATCTTCAGAGTTTCAGGTGAAATTTGAGCTTTTTTTTTTTATTTTTTCTACCTTCCTATATATCTAGGCTGGTAATTAACAAAACAAACACGGTTCTTGTGGTCGTCACAATTCTGTTTATTTAATTATTGTATGTATCAGCGATGTTTCACTGGTCACTGAATAATAGTTGAGCAATATTCAAATTCTCCAGGGAGTGTATAGTATGCTGAAAACCACTCATGTCTTACACGTTTCTGAGGGAGCTGCTTCAAGCTTTTAAATCTAGATTCATGAGAGACAGATGTAGAAAGCCCATGCTTTGAGGGCACATAAATCTACCAAATCTAAACAACCAATGTTTGACGGGTGTTGGTTGGTAGAAGAGTTTGAGGGGTCATGGTGAACATGGATATGAATCAACATTCCAGATATGAATATGAGCAGCAAAAGCCTTTGAGGCATAAAAAAACAAGACATATAACAGTGTTTCTTTAAAATGGGGATTCAACTAACGGCCAGTAGAAGCAGGTGTGATTATTAGTACATTAAATTGTCCGCTCACCATGCTGTAAGGTTGAAGCTGCGAAGAGAATCAAAGTGTATCCTGATTTCTGAATGGATACAACAGGCTATTCTCAAAGTCTGATAACTTGTTTTTTCTACATGTAATAAAATGTCAGACATAGAAGTTACATATGAATAATAATACATCAATATAATGTAGAGCAGACCCGGAATGAAAGGGATTATATAAATCTTCAACGCTCCAATGTTACCAGATAAAACTTTTACTTGAGAGAATTTGTTATCATTTTCTCATTAAAAAAGAAAACAATGAAGAAACTGTTGGTGATAGAAAAAGAAACAACGAGCAGATCTGAGACTCTGACAGACTTAAGAGACTCCAGCTGTCTTTATCTTGGTACTTTAAGTCAGAAAAAACATTCTATGACACGTCTGGAGGGGGTACAAAAAAAGCATGAATATCCGTCCGTGTGCAGGTCGACACAACCTATTCAAACATAAATTAGGCTTCTGTCAGATTAGACAAACCAATGCTGTAGAGAACTTAACAGCAAAGAACATTTTCTTCTGACAATAAACAGAAGCCCATAAAAATCACGGGACAAAAAGTTAACTGTATCAAACTTCTCTGATACAGTGTTCATATATTTGTAGGGTGCAGTCTCTTAAGAAACCGCTATGTTAACAACTAGAAATCAGATCAATTCAAAATCACAGCATTTCTTTCCCAATGTGCAGATCTGAAGGGGATTGACCGGTGTAAGTGGAAGGAAAGCCTTAACCCCTTCATGGTTGTCCGATCAAGAACAGTCACTTCTCCCACACTGATAAACAACATAAAAAAACATGAGAGTTTTATCCCCTCCTGAGGTTCAGATTAAAGTGAGAGAGCCAAAGAAGCAGCTTCTGGTTTTATTGAGGAGCTCCTCCCTCTCTGTCTGACCCCGCCCCCTCTCTCTTTCTGCAACGATTCTCAAGCAAAAAACTTTAATCTTGTAATAAAATTATTTTCTTTCTAGTCTCGTGTTTTTTACTTTTTTTTCACTTGATTTTTTGTTTTCAATAGAAAATACATAAATAAAATAATTGAATATATGGTATGCTCACCAAGAAAAGCAGGTGAGATGAGGTAATGGTGTATCAGGTACATTTGGTAATGGAGTCGAGCAAGGAGGAATTTTGTCTCCAGTTTTGTTTGTACATGAATGATCCGTCACACCAGCTACATGCATGTAAACAGACTGTCTGATTGGGTCTTCTTTAATGAACCGTCTAATGTATGCAGATGATCTGGTTGTGACAGATTTTTTCTGTTCTTATCCTGTCTAAATCCAAGCCTGACAAGAAGAGACTATTAGACATTAATGAGATAAAGAAGTACTTAAACTATGTCTGGAGAGATTGTAACTAAAACAATAATGGTTTCTGTATTGGAAAATAATCTTCCCAAATCAGATCAGAAAACAATGTACAAAAAAATTATAAAAATATTGAATATAGACTCCTCTTTTCTTAACGTGATAGAAGGAATTACAATGAAATTTGCTCTGAGTCTAAAACCTGCAGTCACAATGTTTAATAACACTTTACCACCTTATAGATAAGCATGCTCCACCTGAGAACAACCAAGACAAGACATGCACCCTGGTTGGAGGAGGAATTAAAGGCATTATAATGTCTGAGGTGCTTCTAAGATCACTGTCACAAACTTGAGTTACCAATCGTACGTTAAAATAAAATCGATTCAAGAGGAAACTATATTTACAGTTTTCAAAGAGGCAACAGTGCGATGATTTGGAAAACTATTAATGTACTTACTGGAAGAGACTCAGATGAAACTTTTATTTAGAAGAATTTGTTACACTTTCTCATTAAAAAAGGAAACAATTAAGAAATCGTTGGTAATAGAAAAAGAAACAACCAGCAGATTTTAGACTCTGACAGACTTAAGAGACTCCAGCTGTCTTTATTTTGGTACTTTATGTCAGAAAAAAACATTTTACGACACGTCTGGAGGGCAAATGGCACTGTTTCAGATTCACAGAAGAAGAACAAAGATTACAAAAAAACAACCTATTCAAACGGCTTCTATCAGATTAGCCAAACCAATGCTGTAGAGAACCTAACAGGAACAGTAAAGAACATTTTCTTCTAACAATAAACAGAAATCTGGTAAAAAAAAAATATTGTTAATACAAAACACTTACAAGACGGAAGAATCTTAAAATTCTCAGGAATAATGAAATAAGATTGATCACTTTGTTTTTACAATCCTTCTGTTTCTATCAGCATGATAAAGATGCTGGAACAGAAAAGGATCAAATTTCTCTGATACAGTGTACATATATTTGGAGAGGTGCAGTCCCATAACACACAGCTTTATAAACAACCAGAAATCAGATCAATTCAAAATCACAGCATTTCTGTCCCAATGTGCAGATCTGAAGGGGATTGACTGGTTAAGAGTATAAGAATGAGTCTGAAGGAAAGGTTTAACCCCTTCATAGCTTTCAGATGAAGAACAGTCATTTCCCCCAAACTGATAAACAATGAAAACAGCAAGACAGTTTTATCCCCTCCTGAAGTTCAGATCAAAGTGAGAGAGGTGTAGAAGCAGCTCCTGGTTTTATTGAGGAGCTCCTCCCTCTCTCTTTCAACCCGCCCCCCTCTCAACAAGACTTAGTTGGGCAACCATATTCAGTCCACACAAAAAGCAGGAACGTTTGCCCGTGTATCGCTCCACATATTTGTTGAACTTATTTAGTTTTTAATATATTTTAAGAGATGAGCTTCTTCAAACAGTGAGGGATGTCGAGTCAGAGTGGCCGTATGGAGATATTCCGTTTTGGAACCACTCATGCTTTTTCGATCACTGTCATAAGATTGAAGCATTCAATTTCCCTCCAGGGATTTATAAAGTTTTCTAAATTCTAAGTACAAGATGTTTTAGTGATGCCGTCCGATACGATACTGGAATGTTAACACCACGTCTGTCATGGCTGACAGTAATTACCTGGTATTTGCTGACAGTAAATAATTGACTGTAATTTTTCCATTGAGACAAATAAAGATGGATCGATTTGCTGCCGAGTGTGAAGCGGCCGGGATAGGAATTAGCGCCTTAAATCCGTAACCAAGGTCCTTGCCCGGAAAAGGGTGGAATGCCCCCTGCGGGTCAGAGACAGGGTCCTGCCCCAAGTGGAGGAGTTTAAGTATCTCGGGGTCTTGTTCACGAGTGGGGGAAGGATGGAGCGGGAGATCGACAGGTGGATTGGTGTGGCATCAGCAATAACTAGGATGCTGCATCGGTCCGTCGTGGTAAAGAGAGAGCTGAGCCAAAAAGCAAAGCTCTCGATTTACAAGTCGATCCACGTTCCAACCCTCACCATGGTAACCAGGATCTATGTTCCTACCCTCACCATGGTAACCAGGATCTACGTTCCTACTCTCACCATGGTAACCGGGATCTATGTTCCTACCCTCACCATGGTAACCAGGATCTACGTTGCTACCCTCACCATGGTAACCAGGATCTACGTTCCTACCCTCACCATGGTAACCAGGATCTATGTTCCTACCCTCACCATGGTAACCAGGATCTACGTTCCTACTCTCACCATGATAACCGGGATCTATGTTCCTACCCTCACCATGGTAACCAGGATCTACGTTCCTACCCTCACCATGGTAACCAGCTGTGGTGACCGAAAGAATGAGATCGCGGGTACAAGCGGCCGAAATGAGCTTCCTCCGCAGGGTGGCTGGGCTCTCACTCAGAGATCAGGTGAGGAGCTCTGCCATCTGGGAGGAGCTCGGTGTCGAGCTGCTCCTCCCCCAGGTCGAGAGGAGCCAGATGGGGTGGTTTGGGCATCTGGTCAGGATGCCCCCCGAGCGCCTCATGGGCGAGGTGTTTCGGGCACGTCCCACCGGGAGGAGACCAAGGGGCAGACCCCGGACCTGCTGGAGAGACTATGTCTCACAGCTGGCTGGGGAACGACTTGGGATCCTTCCAGATGAGCTAGAGGATGCAGCCGGGGTGAGAGAGGCCTGGGCTGCCCGTTTGAGGCTGTTGCCCCCGCGGCCCGACCCAGGAACAAGCGGAAGATGACGGAACGGAAAAGGACAAATAAAGGTTTTCTTGAACAGAATTTATCTGAGGTTTTATTTATTTAAGTGGAATGTCTTTTACAACCAGAAAAAAGAAGCAGCAGAAAATCTAACATTGGTATGAAACAGTCACAGTCACCTGAGTAGAAGCACAGTAAGTGATTTCAAACTTCCTTGGTCATGAACAAACGGTTTAAAGTCCATCGTGTTCTATTGACCCGTATTCTAATTGGAATCAGCTTCAAAGCTAGACTCGTACAATCAAAGATAAAACATCACAAGTAGTGCAGACGTCCATAGAATAATAATATTACATACAGATCATCCCTCTGCTTGTAAAAACGCCAAACAAAACGGGTTAAAAAAAGAAGAAATAGAATAATAATTATGTGATTCTTGCAGCCATGCATGCTTTTTTAGATGTAAGGACCCTTTCTGTTAATAGTCTGGGAGTAAAGAAAGAAATACCAACAAGTAATGTTCTCTACTTCTCACCCTCCCTTCCAGCACACACAGAAAAACTAATGGTAAAATCTCAGAGGAACAAAACCCAACAGAGACAAAACAAAGGAACAGTTTGGGTAACTCTCTCAGGGGCAATCATGGTAACTCAGAGTAGTCTCCACCTCAGGCTCTCATAAAACCACTTCCAGCGAGCCACACCGACTGTCACAAAAGTTGGCGGGCACAGCTTTTAAAGAAACTACTACCGTAATTTCACGGCTATAAGGCGCAAATAAAAGTCTTAGATTTTCTTCAAAATGAGCGGCGTGCCTTTTCGTGCGGTGCGCCTTGTGTGTGAGAAAAGGCGGACCTAAAAGAAAACGCGGTGCCCGCGAGGCGGACCTGAAAGAAAAGGCATGAGAACGTTAAAGAGTGAAGTGTGAGCGGCGTGGGAGCGATGGATGACCGAAGGGTGGAAGGCAGCGCCGGGCGAGTTACGCTACAGTTTGCCAATGGATTGTAGATGCTTGGACTAACGTGTCTGCTGGTACTGTTATCCGAGCTTTCTCAAAAGCTGGTATCCTTTCTGAGGAGCCGCACAGTACAGACAGTGACTTTGACAGCGAGGAGCGAAGTGGACCTGCTCTGAAACAGAGGATGAGGACTTTGACGGATTTGAATAAAGACTATTACCGGTAATGTGCTTGTTTAGTATCGTTACTACTTAAATAAAGCACAACCAAACTCAGTTTTGCTCCCGATCTATTTTTTAATACACACATTTGCATGCTTGCGTGTGTGTTGTTGTAAGGCGGTGTGTGACTGAGACTGCGCCTTTTTGTACGATGCGCCTAATGATCGTGAAATTACGGTAATTGCAGAGGGACCTGGAAGTGATGGTGAAACACAGTGCCCCCTGTACTACTCAAACTCACCCCTTTACAAATGGATTTTTGAACTGTACTGTATTTTATATTTTGTTTTATGGTGTTTTGAGCTTTTTAGAGGAGCCCAGGAAGACCAGCGGCCATGAAATGGTCAGATAAAGGGCGCTTTATGAAACAAACTATCTGAACAAGCAAGTGATTCAAGTAGCTGTGGATTCCCTGAGTGAGAGCCCAAAAAATGAAGACCCAGTTAAATAAGAGATCCTACTCCCAGGACGGACGGGCAGAGTGCAGCAGGCATGGTGGCTGAAAGATTGGCTCATCTAACTGCACAAGTTTATGTTTGTACATTTAAAAAGTTAATTTCTACTTTATTCTGAGATGAATAATATCTACCAGTACCTGAGACATTATTGATGATGGAACCCAGAGTTCTACCATTTATACTCTGATATGACCAGTGCTCCAGCTCCATATAAATTAATCATACATTGTGTTTAGCGGTGTTAACAGAAACCATACAGTAAGAAAAGGTGTTGAACAAAGTAAAGATGTCAGCTGCAGTCAATGTTTGCTGCTGGAGAAGTTCATGATGTCTCCTGTTGGTACTTTGCTGTGTCTGAGAAATGATGGCTGGTCCTCAGCAGGACCATCACACAGATGGAGACCAGATACACGTCCTGCGGAAAGATTAAGAAATATTTGTTATGAACTCAGTTCTTCTCATGATGTTTTCATGTTGTCATGATGATGTTTACGAACCTTAAAATGCAGCAGGCGCAGTCCCTCAACTCCACCTCCACAAGGTCTTAAGACTCCTTTCTCCTGAGTACTGGTTATAAGACAGGGTTGATAAGGCTCTGAAACACCCAGAGTAAAACTTATTTAGATTCTCTGAAGACTAATAAACCTAATATTATTTAATGGTCACTCTATTTACCCATTGTCTTTACTGAGGACCCGAGTCACTGGCAGAGGAGGTCTCTCTCTGAAGCAGCAGTGGGATGGATCATCTGTCTCAGCTTGTAAGGTGATCTCTGGATTCAGAGGAGGGTATGGCAGCAAGACTTGGCAGTGGAGTCCACCAATGATGGTTCTGGGATTGTACTAACAGTTCATCATGGCTTAGATGTTGTACAGGATGATGGCTCCTGTCTGCAGTCTAAACATCTAAGACACCTTTCTACCAGTAACGTGTCTGACTGAGATTAAAAGCTTTGAAAACCTGATGCCGTCAAACTGCATCAAGTTTGGTAGAACTATCTTTCTTCATGTTTTCATGACCAGTGTGGTAGATCCATTCTTCTTTTCTTTCAGAAAAAGGCATTGATCATTTCTGTTAGATTCATCCCAAACATGAACGGACTTTCCTGTCTTGTGGTTACTAAAAGTAGATTTTTGGTTCGGAAACTAAGCTTTATAACAAGAAGAATAAACATAAGTAGAGCCAGCTTTAACGTTTGATTTAAACAGAGATTCATTGATTAATCTGATTAGATTTCATTGATTAGAGACTTAATTTATTAATCTGTTCTTGACTCTGTTTTCTGCTTCAGGTTCTGCATCCTGACTCGGTCTGTTCATCTGTTTGTATTTCCTTTTTCGAATGTCAGCACATGTCTTTCTTGAATAATCTGAAAGACTCAGTGTCCCTGTATTTCCCTGCCATCAGAGCTGGAGAATGCAGCCGGGGTGAGAGAGGCCTGGGCTGCCCGTTTGAGGCTGTTGCCCCCGCGACCCGACCCCGGAACAAGCGGAAGATGACGGAACGGAACAGTTCTCTCATGTGCTGTCTGTGTTGGATCATAAATTCCTCTCTAATGTTTTTTGATGTACAAACTCAGTGATTCTGAAGTCCGTGTTCTCTCTGTACAAATCAATCTACTTGTGATTTTTCTGCTCTCAAATATCAGGATTGTTACCATAATATTTTTACGAGCAAACTTTTCTCTTTAAATGTGGAATCTGAAGCATATTTTTTCTGTTTTTTTGTTTTCTTGTTTTACTCTTAGTTTTTCCATTGATAAGAGTCTTCTCTGCATTTTTCTCCTTTGCTGTTTACTGTACTTTGAGAAGTCACAGGACATGTGATGTTTTAAAAACTCAGAAATATCTCTAGAGGTTCTGATTCCACGTGTTCGTTGTGGTTCTGCGTGGGATGCAGTACTGGTAAAGGTGGTTTCATCTGGTCTAACAGCCGTGGTGTGTACAGGTACCTGAGGCAGGATGTTGGACTTATCTGACACACCTTCTATTGGTTTTAAAGACATGACCTGATTGTCATGCTGATCAGCAGCTTGTATCTCTGGGGAGATGTTCTCAGATGGAGGAGAGGCTGTAAACATGTCAGTTTGATGAACAGGTTCAACCTGTCTGAGGTCAGAGGGGTTTTCAGTAAAGAAGGACAGGGGTTTCAGCTCGTACAAACAATCTATCCCTCGATCAACCATGATTAATTTCATCCTGTTGATAAAATCAGACAGGAGTTGAAACGTTACCATTACAGCTGTACCTGAGTTTCTAGTTGGGAAGCCATGTTTGTTTCTTGAATGTGGATCAAAGAATCCAAAATGACCAGAAGTTGTTCTGAAAATAGCAGTTCCTAATGACTCCGTAATCAGCAGAGCATACGGTACATCTGATGAAAGGTGTTTCAGTCCATCTTCCAGACTGGGCAAGTTGCCCACACCTCCAATGTTACCATAGAGAGAAAGCTGTGAATGATCAACTTGGTATGTGGTGTTCCTGGCTCTGACCTGATCTGGTAGTTCATCTATAGCCAGATGGTGCTGGTTTCTCCTTACCTGTCTGTAAACAGCATCACCTTTGTCTAGAATGTCGTTCAGATCTGCTGTACTGATTTTCTCATTCTCATAGAGAAACGACAGGAAAACCAAACTGTTTGCAACACATTGAGCATTCCTAGAGTTTTTACTATATCTTCTACTGTTCTGACTCCATGAAGCACAAATAAAGCTCTCTGCTTTCTGAATTGTTACTATGGCTATTTTTGAAGGTTCCGGAGGATTTGTCTTTACTGTGTCAGGATCAGTTTTTAACTTCTGTGGCTCATGGCAGACAGACACAGTTTCACCATCAGGAGATGGGCATGTCTCCACATTAGCATTAGTTACCTGCTGGGTGGTGGAGATGATAGGTGGGCAGAGAATCTGCTGCTCTGAATTCTGAGTAAGAACTTCATCAACACTAACCAAAGGCATGTTCATCTGTATTTTATAATCCACATCACCTGGTTCAGCCTTTTGTTTACTCCAGCGGCGCTTTAGGGCCTGAGACTTCTTCCTAGACTTGGGCATGGTTTAAAGATTTGAAGAAAGTTTGCACACAGAAACTGATCAATGCAGTTGGATCTGCAGAAAAACGTGCAGAGATTTTTTAAGACTTATGGTTCAAATACAAAGCAGACTGAAACAGATCTTGAATCAGATGCACGAACAGCAGTTTGTTTTGGTATTTTCAATGCCTCTCAGAGAATGGGCAAGGTGTATGCTATTGGGTTGTTACTAGATTGGGTACGAAGCCGTCAGAATTGGGTAAAGTACTTTCCCTACTAGGCCCTTCAAGGAATGGGAAAAGAAGTCTTGAGAGAGAGAGAGCTCACTCTGAGAATGGAGCGAGGACAGATGGATACAAGACAGAGGTTTGATAGACAGAGCGGGTAGATGAGACAGAAAGGTAGAGAGAAAACGTTTTGGATAGGGGACAAGTGAGGACACAGGAACCCTGTAAAACACAGAAAACACCAACAGACTTAAAAGATGTCCAGAAATAAAAGTTTAAAAACTTTCCAACTAGTAGAAGCATCCTCACGTGCTATCTACTCACCAGGCGACCAGGCTGGAATCTGGATCTCCAGATCTGAAATAACAGAGGCGTTAGTTAGTACTTCTAAAGTAAAATAAAATCTTAAAGTCTGTTTGGTCCAGATTTCAGAATCAGAATACTTTGTTAACAGATGTGGGTAGTAACGCGTTACATTTACCTTAGTAACTGTTTGAATAAAATGTACTTCTATGAGTATTTTTAATAGTTTGTACTTTTACTTGACTAAATTTATAAGTAAATAACACTACTTTTACTCTGTTACATTGGCCAAAGGTTGACCCGTTACTTTTCTTGCTTTTAACACATTTTCAGTGCAATAAGTATTTTATAAAAGAGTGCTTCCTGTTGTGGATGAGTGTAGACAATGTTCCTCCAATCAAATGTAGTGAACACAGTCACATGACTCCATCTGACCTATCAGACGTACCTATGCCTGATCTTGCATGAAAACAAAACTTAGCGCAAAAAAAAGTTATTTTGGAAAAGCAGATAAAAATGGAGGCAAAAAAATATCTATCTTCAACAACAAGAAACTGTAGAAGACAGAGACGTTGGCAAGCATCCCTTGCCTCAGACTGAAAGCATGTTTAGTTTGTGCAAAACACAAAAAACAGTTACCTGACACGGTGTCTGTTGTGCACTCCAAAAGCAAATGGACATTTCTGTTTACAAAAACTCTAACCTGAGAAAACATGTTGTGGTAAGTTTAATCTAATACAGTCATTACTAATGACTCATTGGCCTACTTAGCAGTCAAAACTAATTCAGTCGTCTTTTTCATCTGAGCGTCCAGGAGTAAAACAATTCAAGCTCACTAAAGTGTTTGTTTGAGGTTTTTTTTACTGATCTTTTGGCTTAATTTTGAACATTTTGTCGTATTGTTTATATTCTTATGTTTTGGTTTTTTTTTGTGTGTATTTTCAGGGTTTTTATTGCCTTTCTTTTCTTTGTTTTCGTGTCTTTTCTGTGGTCCCAGGGACGGCTTGAGCCCAGCGGGAATCAAACCAGGTTCTCTCCATCGAAAGATGGTATCTCTACTCCCCCAGTGGGCCAACGCCCCCCAGGACCATTTATATTCAGATGTGTAGAAACAAAAAAGATTTTACTTTTAAAGTTACTCAGTACTTGAGTAGTTTGTTTTTCAAAAGCTATATTTTACTGCGTAACCCACAATGAATTCCACCTTTTTGGCTAAAAAATTGCAAACTAACATTTCTATTTTTCATGAACCTCTTCAACTGAAAATGATTTTGGGAGGGATTTAAACTCATTGACAGATGTACTGACCTCCCAAAAGAAACAACCCCCATCCCCAAGAGAATAATCCTTTACCCAACAATAAATTATTATTATTATGAAATAAATAAATTTACCAAAGACATGAAACTCATCTTAACCCAGAAGAAAAAAAAGCATTTCTTCAGAGAGACAAGCTGAAGGCGAGAGAGCTTAAGGAGTTCAACAGTCAATCGGCCCTGGCTAAAAACAACTGCAGGAAGAAGATAGAAGAGAAGCGAACGTCTCTAAAACAGCACTCTGTCCAACAGGGTTGCCCACTATCCCCTTCTTGGTTTGCACAAATCTTGGAACTTTTTGCCATCAAAATAAGACCACACCCACAACTACATACATACAAGGACTGCTGGCTGGAGGCAGTGGCGGCTGGTGACGTGTGGCGCAGGGGCGCCGCCCCCCCTGACCTGATCACCAAAAAATATATATGTATATTTATCTATATAAACATGTATGTGTTTATAAGTCTGCAAAACTGTCGAGTGTGAAGATTACATGCATTTTAATAATGTTTTACACCGTTTTATTTTATTGAAAACCGGAACGAGGGCGCCCCACACCAACGCCCCACCAGGAAAACACATGAGTGTGTATGTGGCGTCCGGTTTTTATGGAAAAAACGTTGACGTCAGCTCTAAATTTTTTTTCATTCATGTGTATTGCAAACCATAACCACGCCCACGGGGTGCAGGAATTTGCGCCCTACGGCATGTGATACCTTCTCCTCTCTGTCAGTCTGTTACGTGAACCAACCAATTAGCTATGAGCTGACCTGTAAGTCCCACGCCACGCCCTTTGTTTTCACTGCAGAATCCTGGGAAATAGTCTTCATCATGGCGTCGGAAGCTCGTTCAGTTGCTAACAACTCTAGTGGCTTTTTAAGAGAATTCGGTGTCGTCCTTTCTACAGAATCCGTTTTCTAAGCGTTCTGAAGAAGAAAAAAGGAGAGTGAAGGAGCTTGGACCGGACACCCCAGATTTGACTGTGCAACAAAACAGTGGAGATCGCGGCCGCTTTTATGTGAGAGGATTTTCCCCTGCTGTCTATGAAAAGTGGCGGTGGCTAACTGGATGCAACATGAGAAACACTTTTTTTGTTTCCCCTGCTTATTGTTTAGTTCAGCAGCAACTGAAAAAGTGTGGATATCAACAGGGGGAGTGACTTGAAGCATTTGTCTGTGTGATGGCTACAGACACACAACCATTTAGTTTGTAAACTTTATAATTTATTCACTTAATGAATTTAATTTAGATATTTTGTTTGTTAAACCACTTTTCTTTACTTTGGGCTTAATACAGGTTTAGATTAGTGCACTTGTTTGATTTATGTTGTTGTTCTTCTTCTTTCGGCTTTTCCTTTTAGGGGTCGCCACAGCAAGTCAGTTTCTTCCATCTAATCCTAATCTAACCTAATCTAATCCTGGACTTGTTGATCCACACTAATTTGAGTTTCTTAGGTTTTGCAGGTGCTCCAGTTCCTGGGTCGAATGATCACCTGCTGTCCTTGGAGTCACCTAATTGGACGGAACCATTTATTTTCGTTAGGGGTGAAATTGGGTTTGTTAGCTTAGATTTACTAAAGCTGTTTTGTTAACCCCCCCTTTTTTGTGTTGGCAGTGGTTTAGTATTCTTTCATTTAAGGTCATGCTGTTCTCAGTCAGGAAGGTCTGTTTTGTTTGAGTTAATTCTCTTTTGTTAAACCTTATCTTGAGTTGAGTTAGTTATTTTGACCTCTTTTATAATTGTTCAACAGTTTTGACATCTTTTTGGGTTAAATAAAAAGAACCCTTTTTACTTAAAACCCTGTGCCTGTCTGTTTTCACTGCTTGGTCCATCACAGTCTGAAAAGTGCAACGTCATGAAACTTGCCGTACCCTTCTTGATAGTAGCTATAAGCTAAGTGTTTTTGGCCGTAGTAACATCCTGGCACAATTAAATGAAGGCTACTGATCTGGCATAAGTAAACATAATGAAGAAGTCACCAAAAACAGACACATATAGTCATGAATACTTGACTGTGTTAAGTTTTGTGAAGCTTTCGAGTTAGCCTTGCAGGAGCACGATGAGACGGCTTTTTCCAGTAATCCTGGTGTGTTCTGGGGTCTTATTGATTTTGTCATGAAGGAACATCTCGAGACAACAACTGTTTTTAAAGGCACGTTTAAAACCATCCAAAATGAGCTTTTAGACTGTATGCTGTCTGTAACGAGGGATGAGAATTTTCATAGCAGAAAGAAAAAAGGGCCAAATTTCTGTTCAAGTAGGGTGGATCATATTTGTGTGAAAATAAAACTTTTAAATATTTATTTACTGGCATGTGTTATATAATATATATCTCAAAAAAAAAAATTTTTGTGTGTGTTTGAAAAATGTGTGCCCTCCTCTCCCCAGTTTTTTTTTTACCACCAGCCGCCACTAGCTGGAGGTGAAGAAACTACTATTAGCCTGTATGCTGATGATGTGCTTTTATACTTGCGTAATGCTGAGGAGTCAATGCCTCTCCAGATTGAGTTGGTTACATCTTTAGGCAAGGTTTCAGGGTGTAAGGTTAAGTGTTCTAAGACCCAGTTAATGCCTTTATCTAAAGCCTGCCCTCCAAAATTCCTAAGCAATATTCCATTTAAAATGTTTTTGACCACTTTGTGTATCTTGGCTAAACTATTCCCAAAAGCCCAAATTTGATCTTTACTGTGAATTTGAAAGAATTTCTATCGCAATTAAAGCAAAATATTTTTTCCACCATCTCTGCTAGATGCTACATTTCAAAATTGGCAGCAATGGGGCTTGAAATCATTTGATGATTTATATTTTAATAATCAATTTGCCTCTTTTCAGCAACTTATTGATAAATACAATGTTCCTCGATCACATTTTTTTCGATATTTACAAGTACGTCATTTCATCACGACCTCCACCCCAGGGTTCCCAAACAAACCTCCTAAAAGTATTTTGGATAATATCTTGACCTTCAATCCTACTCGTAGGAAATCCATATCTAGAATCCTTGGAATGATCTCGGCAATAAATTCTCCCTCAACACTAACCCTTAAAGCTCATTGGGAGCAGGATCTTAGAACAAGTATTATTGAAACAGACTGGGACAATATTATGAAAAATATCAACTCGTCCTCAATGTGTGCAAGGCATTGTCTGTTACAATTTAAGGTTGTGCACCGTGCTCACCTCAGTAAAACCAAGTTGGCGCAAATGTATCCACAGATTGATCCTTTGTGTAACAGGTGCAAAAATTCAGAAGGCACATTAATCCATACTTTCTGGTTCTGCCCAAGAATACAGTGCTTTTGGGGAGATATTTGTGGGGCACTTAGCTGTATCTTGGTAATCAAATTAAATCTAAATCCACTCATGTTTTTGTTTGGTATCAACAGTGAGTCTCTGCCATTGCCGAGCGGTGGTCAGAGGATCATTGCATTTACAACTTTGCTAGCCCGACGTCTCGTACTCCTTAGGTGGAGGGATGCTGCCTCGCCCACCTTATCACATTGGATCAGAGATGTGCTTTACCATCTCAAATTAGAGAAGATGAGATACACGCTGAGAAAATCGGAGCATAAATTTTACAGGGTGTGGAGGCCTTTCTTAAATTACTTCAACCTACCATCCACAGTTGTGTCAGAGTGAGACCCGCTTTCCTCTTTTCATTTTCTTTTTCACTCAATATAAAAAAATAAATCTGTTTTTCTCTACATGTACATAGCTCTTTACCTGTCAGGTTTAATTTGTTGCTTTTTTTTGTGTGTTTGCTATTTGTATATATACATAGGTGTGTATATATGCATAATTTTCACTTTACTGAGATTCTGACTGACTATTTTTTTTTTCCTGTTTCTCTATGTCTCTTTTTTTTATTATTGTTTATCTACTAAACTTATATTCTGTGTGGAATTGGCAGTGGGAGGGGTGGGGGGATTATTATTATGTACTTTTTTTTTTTTTTCTTACTTGTGTGTATTGTTTATGGAATCAAAATCAATAAATATATAAAACACAAAAAAGCAAAATATTCAGTCTTGGGAAATGCTTCCTTTATCTACGATCGGCCAAATAGACCAATATAGTTTCCCTTCCCACATTCCTGGACATGTCCCAGAATATTCCCATTTATCTTACGCGCTCCTTTTTTATAAAGAATTAGACTCAATCATTTTTTCTAATATTTGGAATAATAAAAATGATGGAAAATGCATTTACTGTCATGCCAAGCCCCAAAATCTGTCCTCAAAAGCTTCTTAATTTTTTCAATATTTCCTGTTTGTCTCTCTCATATTCTGTCTCTAATCCCAAATCCAGATGGAGCCTGGTCAGGTTAGTTTTTAGTTTTGGTGTGGAAACACAATGCAAAAGGAGATCAGAGATGTTACAGCTGACTTGCCTTTCCAAAAATAGCTTCTATGTAAGGACATTATGTTGAACTAAAAAAAATGTCACTGAAATTTCAGCAGGCACTATACGTGATTCAGTGGGCGGTTTTAATTCATGCACAAAATGTGCCAGAGTTGTAACCAACTCGTTAGAGATTGGTTAAAAAGTGACCTGATTGGGCAGTTAAGATTGTTATGAATTAAATTTAGATCTCATTGTTTGTTGATAGTTTAATGTTGAAAAGAACATTAATATATTTGAGAAGAATTTTACTATTAAAAGACTTCATTGATTAAATGGATTAGATGTTTGTGTTGACATTTATCCATTAAGGTTTTCGACCTGCTGCTTCTGCTGACGGTTGCTAACGCCTAACTGCTGTTGAAAGAAACATAGTTGTAAAGAAATTAAAAGAAAATAAGCTGAGTTGAAACCTGTGTCTGTCTGTTCTCTGGGAATTTCAAGTCAAACCAGCATTTACGTGTAACAAGACTTGTCAGTCGAAAACCAAAAAAAGACTGGACAATTACAGAAACTCAAATCAGACGGAGGCTTTGTTTACCAGAATTCAGACATTACTACTGGGCTGCCAAACATTAGAGCATTGATTTGTGGGGAGTGCCTATCAGCATAGGTTTTACCTCTGATCCTTATGGGTCAGAATGGAGACAGGTAGGGATGGTAGATCTGTCACCTAACACGATAATCTTTGCTCTTCTCCAAGTTGGAGGGAGCGAAATCTGTCAGACAACTCTGGGCTTTAATGAAACAATCATTGTATCTTCTAAATATGGTTACAAGTTTTCTTACACTGTGGCACTCTTCAGTCCAGGCAACAGTATGTAATAATCACAATTATTTTTACCTCTTTGGTGCAACAAATTCTCATATGAATGGAGCAAGAAGGACTGGACTAAACAAAAACCTTTACATAGATGGAAAATTTGCATAATTTAACCAGCCCTAAGTAAAGTTTAACTTTAAAAAATTCACATTTATATAGGTACTTAAAACTTGGGCATAACTTACAAGCTACAACTAAACCAGTTCCAGATTTCGTAGTCGACCATGATCTCTATAATGTGCTCAGAAGTTACCTCAGCTTAAAATGCTTGGTTAAAAATAGTACATTCCCTGAATGATAATACCAAGGTGGAGAATTCTTGGGTGTTGGAGTTGAGGAAAAGTATCTAACCAAAATTCACTCATGTTCGGTCAACAGTAGACAGTAAATAAAAGATGGTTCCAAGTCTCACATCGGCTCCACTGCTCCAAGAATTGGTTTCACTGTAATATCCATCAATCACTCCCATTTTTGAAAACTGTAAATGGTCTGAAGGCATTGACTGACTTATGGTGTGAAATATTTGACTGGTACTGCAAAGCCTAAGATTGTTCAATCAAGTTTATTCCGTGTGTAGAATGGCTGGGCAGCTTTCTGCTGACACACTGATAAAAATCTGACGTGTGTATATTTGTAAAATGGAGAAAACCATGTTCAGACATAGGGATTGTTATCGACGGCCGGATTCTTTTCAGAACTGGTTCCTCGGTCGTTATTTTGAAGGCACCAACAGCATAAATCCAAATAGATCTATCGGTGCCAGTCACACCGTGCTGCAACACTTTTTGCTACAAGCAGCAGCACTTATTTGTTGGTAAAGTTATAAACCTTATCAACAAACACTGGAGTGCAGAGAACACCTTTCACCATAGCAGCAAAGAGGGCGTATGACAGGGTGAAGAACTGCCACCAAAAGTTACCATGTATGTGGTTAATGGCCTTCTTCCCTTTTCAACAGTGGAATCAAAAGAGTCCAGGTACAATAGATGACAGTGTTCTCTGAGCTTTGTGATGCACAATTATTTGTTTTTCTACATGTATGACATTTAAACACAATATAAACAATGACATGTTTTAGGGAAATGTGCCAGACCTTAAACCCCACATACTCTGAACCATCAAGAGCATGTCTTAGTGATACAAACTTCTTTCGGAGCTCAAACAAGTTTCAAAACTTACAGTAACTTCAGATGGATGAACCAGCCTCAGGCAGGATCAGAAATTACAGTGTTACACTTACACATTTACACTAGTTACAGTGCATTACACAACGCAGCAGACCCTGAAGCACAAGGTTTTACACACTAAAGCAGAATCTCCAACAGGAAAAGTTGTCTCAAGAAAAAACTGAAGACATTTCGGAGGAATTCAAAATTTGTAGAGGAAATAAATCTTCTTTGCCATAATGGACAAGGCTGGAAATCTAGATGTGACAATAAAATACTTTGAGTTTTAAAAACTAGGTTGCTTTGTACACAACCTAAATCTTGCAACTCAAAAAGTTTTACACTATTGAAGTGGTTGACAAATGGGCATAACACAACTGATCTGTGGTGGCGTTTATAACGTGATCAACCATAGTCCATATTGTTCTCAAAGACAAACGACAGGTAGCGTGGTAGATCTGTCAACTGCCACGATAATCTTTAATCTTCTCGAAGTTGGAGGGAGCTAAATCTGTCAGACAACTCTGGGCTTTAATGAAACAATCATTGTATCTTCTAAATAAGGATAGAAGCTTTCTTACACTGTGGCACTCTTCAGTCCAGCCAACAGTATGCAATAATTATTATTATTTTTACCTCTTTGGTGCAACAAATCTCACATGAATGGAGCAAGAAGGACTGGACTAAACAAAGACCTGCACATAGATGGCAAATTTGCATAATTTAACCAGCCCAAAGTAAAGTTTAACTTTAAAAACTCACATTTATAAAGGTACTTACAACTTGGGCTTAACTTACAAGCTACAACTAAACCATTTCCAGATTTCAAAGTCGAGCATGATCTCTATAATGTGCTCAGAAGTTACCCCAGCTCTAAATGCTTAGTTTCAAAAATATTACATTCCCTGGATGATAATACCAAGGTGGAAAATTCTTGGGTGCTGGAGTTGAGGAAAAGTATCTAACCAAAACTAACTCATGTTCGGTCAACAGTTGACATCAAGTCCAAGTTAGTTCCAAGTCTCACATCGGCTCCACTGCTCCAAGAATTGGTTTCACTGTAATATCCATCAATCACTCCCATTTGTGACAAATGTAAATGGTCTGAAGGCACATTGACTCAAGCATTTTGCTCTTATCCCTCATTGACTGACTTATTGTGTAAAATATTTGACTGGTACTGCAAAGCCTAACATTGTTCAATCAAGTTTAATCCATGTGTAGAATGGCTGGGCAGCTTTCTGCTGACACACTGATAAAAATCTGGCGTGTGTATATCTGGAAAATGGAGAAGACAATGTTCAGACATAGGGATTGTTATCGACGACCGGATTCTTTTCGGAACTGGTTCCTCGGTCGTTACTTTGACGGCACCAACAAGCGTAAATCCAAATAGATCTATCGGTGCCGGTCACACCGTGCTGCAACACTTTTTGCTACAAGCATCAGCACTTATTTGTTGGTAAAGTTATAAACCTTATCAACAAACACTGGAGTGCAGAGAACACCTTTCACCCTAGCAGCAAAGAGGGCGTATGACAGGGTGAAGAACTGCCACCAAAAGTAACCAAATATGTGGTTAATGGCCTTCTTCCCTTTTCAACAGTGGAATCAAAAGAGTCCAGGTACAATAGATGACAGTGTTTGACAGTGAGCTTTGTGATGCACAATTATTTGTTTTTCTACATGTATGACATTTAAATACAGTATAAACAATGACATGTTTTAGGGAAATGTGCCAGACCTTAAACCCCACATACTCTGAACCATCAAGAGCATGTCTTAGTGATACAAACTTCTTTCGGAGCTCAAACAAGTTTCAAAACTTACAGTAACTTCAGATGGATGAACCAGCCTCAGGCAGGATCAGAAATTACAGTGTTACACTTAAACATTTACACTAGTTACAGTGCATTACACAACGCAGCAGACCCTGAAGCACAAGGTTTTACACACTAAAGCAGAATCTCCAACAGGAAAAGTTGTCTCAAGAAAAAATGAAGACATTTCGGAGGAATTCAAAATTCGTAAAGAAAATAAATCTTCTTTGCCATAATGGACAAGGCTGGAAATCTAGATGTGACAATAAAATACTTTGAGTTTTAAAAACTAGGTTGCTTTGTACACAACCTAAATCTTGCAACTCAAAAAGTTTTACACTATTGAAGTGGTTGACAAATGGGCATAACACAACTGATCTGTGGTGGCGTTTATAACGTGATCAACCATAGTCCATATTGTTCTCAAAGACAAACGACAGGTAGCGTGGTAGATCTGTCAACTGCCACGATAATCTTTAATCTTCTCGAAGTTGGAGGGAGCTAAATCTGTCAGACAACTCTGGGCTGTTGTCTCAATAAAAAAATGAAGACATTTTATTTTGATGTATAGTACAATCCTCTTTATCTCGTGATAGAGAGATTCATGGAGCAGTATGCTAGACAACAGCAATGGACTCCAGATTCAAAACCAAGTCAGTAAGTGAGGACAACTGGAGAAGTATTAAACAGCAAGCCATAGATATTTATCATCAGAAAGAGAAACAACAACCACTAAATAGTACATTTCCTGGATGATATCAACAAGGTGAATCCACAAACAAATAAATACTCTTGATAGTAGTAGTTGGAATGAAAATATCCGAGATAAGTTGGAAAAAATGTGTGTCTAAAATTCACTCATGTTCGGTCAACAGTTGACATCAAGTCAAAGTTAGTTCCAAGTCTCACATCGGCTCCACTGCTCCAAGAATTGGTTTCACTGTAATATCCATCAATCACTCCCATTTGAGACAAATGTAAATGGTCTGAAGGCACATCTACTCAAGCATTTTGAAACATTTCAGACGAATTCGAAATTCGTAAAGAAAAAAATCTCCTTTGCCATGATGGACAATGCTGGAAATCTAGCTCTGGCAATGAATATCTTGATTTTTAAAAAACAGGTTTCTTTGCACACAACCTAAAATCTTGCAGCTCAAAAAATATACACCATTGCAGCAGTTAACAAATGGGCATCACACAACAGATCTGTGGTGGTGTTTATAACGTGATCAACCATGTTTCATATTGTTCTCCAGAACCAACAACTACTTAGTAAGAGCACATTTAATACTTAAAACATATATAAAAATGTGCATTAATTCACAATCAAATGTAACATTTTATCTTGTTTGTTTCTCAGGACTTAGTCAATATTCTTGATGTCAGAACAAGGTGGAATTCTCTTTATCTCATGATAGAGATTCATGGAGCAGTATGCTAGACAACAGCAATGGACCCCAGATTCAAAACCAAGTCAGTAAGTGAGGACAACTGGAAAAGTATTAAACAGCAAGCCATAGATATTTATCATCAGAAAGAGAAACAACAACCACTGAAGAGGAGGTTTCTACAAGTGCTGCGGTTTTGTAACCACCACAGCATGTTTTCGAAGAATCATCACAAAAAAACAAAGAAGTGTGCACTACAAGAACTTTTTGCAAGGAAGAAGCACCGTCCTCCACCAGCACAACTTTATCATCCAAAGAGATTTCTAGCTCGTGCTTCATCAAGCCCTTCCATCTTTCTCTAAGGGAGAAGATCCTGTTTTGTGGTGGAAAATAAAACACAAACTCTTTTTGAAATTGCAACCAGCTACTTGTCTACCCAAGCATCATGAACCCCAAACGAGAGGATCTTTACTTTAGCTGGGGTCACTTTAAGCCAGGAGCGCTCAAGACTGGTAAAAGTCTGCTGATCCTGTCCAGCAACAAACTGAAGCTGTGGGACTTAAACAAAGACCTGAAGAAATACACATGCCTCAAAATAAGAAATACAGTGTCTGGATCGGTGGATAAATGTATGTGTATCTGGTACTTTCAGAAAAAAGAGATAGAACAGAAGTTTCAGGGCTACACTGATGTGGTCATATCCACAAACTACCATTCCACACAAAACATAATCAACATCTGCTGCTTTGAGAAACAATAAAACCAAAGAGTGACTAAGATTTTTTTCTTTTTACTTCTTACAAACGTTTGATTTTTACCAACATTTTGGTTTAAAAAAGTTTTCTTTTTACTGACTTTTTCACCTTTAAAATATGTCTCACCTTCAGTTTAAATAAAGACCTGGTTTTATATGTTTGACTTGGTTTAAAATAAACTCTGAGATCAGAGCTTCAGAGTTTTTATTCCAAGTCATTCAGAACTTTTTAGGGAGCTCAGATAAAACACACGTGTGAAAACTGAGAGACAGAAAAAAAATCTTTAACAAACTATAAAATAAAACAGATAAAACGAACCTATTTGTCCGTATCCCTCAGAGGGATTAGTTTATATGTGGTTTTCTTCTTATTTTCTTTCTTAACTTTAACTTCTGCATACAGCTTCCTGTTTTCTTCTTCTTCTTCTCTCCCTCCCCCCAAACTCATGACTAGAGCGCCCCCCGACGGTCTTTCCACGAAGAGGTACAACAAAACAAATTTACAGATGAAATACAGACTAAAAATGTAGCAGTTACACTATGTTTAAGATATTTATCAGTGAGGGATGATGAACTGTTCTCCATTTATCTGGTGGGGTGAAGCCTTTCCCTCCAACTATCCCTCTTACTATCCCTGTTGTAGGATTTATTCCCTTTTCCTATTTCTAGTCCTACACAGCGTATTCATATCGAGGGATGACCAGGATTCAATAGGATACAGTTAAATCTATTTTATTAAATTATACAGACGTCCGGGCCTTATCAACCTCTTTAGGGTGCACATGATGTGTGCCTTCTCCCGTCCGAGCTGAAGAGGCATCGAGGCTCGGTAACACAGGGTTTTTATTTGCCCCCCACCCCATATCCAACAGCATTCATGAGCAGGAGGGTGTGATTGCTGTGTTTGCCGGCAATTCACAAGAGCAGGGTGCACCTGGACACAGAAAAAGTATATCTTGCCCACACAGGCGTTAGCGCAGCTACAGCGTCTTAAGAGCACTGTCAGAAAATGTTCTACACAGTTTCAATGTAATAATGTAAATGTAAGTTGTGATGGAACCAAAGCTACTTTCTTTACCAGTTTATTGACCCTAAACAGTTCAACTAAAGTTCAGAGTAATCTCAACCTCGGTATCTGATAAAACGTGGAGGATGGGGAGATTGGTGGCCTGTCTCTTCACACTACCTAAACCATCTGGCATTCCAGACAACAAAGAAACATAGCAAGACACAGGATCATTGTTACACCATCATGAGAAACTAAAACATCCAGATTTCAATACTCAACTAATAATCTTTGCTAAATTCTACTGGTTAATATAAAACTTCCATTACAACGTAAAGAACTCATTTCCCTCTGTCCTGTACTGTCCATTTTCTTCACACCTGAATCCCAGTTGTTAAACTTGCAGTGACTACTATAAGTATGTTTTAGAATCCCTGCAGGGTGTTCTGCCTTTTTTAATCACGCTCATAGAAAAATAGTTTCTCCTTCAAACTAGGAATAAAATAAGATGTGGTCACTTTTATTTCTTCTGGAGCATTTTTTTTATCTTTTACCTTCTTGTAAAGGAATTTGTTTTACTGTCATGTTTCACCATATTTCTGAAGCAGAATCTGGTCGTCTCTTTTTTTGTTCTCTACAGCATTGGTTTTGAACATTCTGGTTAATCTGATCCATGTTTAATCTTGGAACACTGTTATGGAAACAGTTTGATCTTCGAATGTACACCCCAGGTTATCAGCACATGGATGAATGTTCGTGCTTTCTGTGAAGCCTGAAGAAAACTAGACATTTGGGGTTTTTCAGTTACAAAAAAGTTTATTCATGCAATTAAATATTTAAAGTTTTCTTAACTTGTAAAATAAACCAATATAATAAAGAATGTTTTCTAAGCGTAACAGTAAAGCCAAATAAAGAACGTCTTTTTGAATCATTGGGCTCACCTCTCATCCATTTTTAATGGAGACCCCCTTTTTTACGGATACCTAACCAACCTTTCAAAAATAAACAAGAAGAACTGTTATGTTTCAGTGAATGGAGAAGGAATACAAGCACAGACTTAAAGTAAAACACCAGAATCTTTATTGTAAATGTGGATGAACTGGAGACGACTGGCAAGGAGAAAATAAGTTTCTGTGTTCAGCTGGCATGCGAACGGAGAAGCAGGGCTGGATTTCAGGGGAAAACAGTTGTATATTAGTTCAGGGCAGGATTAGAAAGACCGATAAGAGATACAAAGCTGATGAGGAGTAGATGTGGAGCAGGTGTGTAGAGCACTGCAGGACAGCATGAGATCACAACAAAAACTGTGCCCAAAATGCACTTTTACATATTTATTCGGTTAATTTTAAAATTTTTTGTTGAAATCAGTAAATCAAATAAAAAAGTAAAAAACAAGAGACTAGAAAAAAAACTAAGTTTTTTTAAAAGTGTTTTTCCATGAGAATCCATGCAGAGGGAGATAGAGAGAAAAGGAAGGGGAGGAGCTCCTCTCTTTAAAACCTAGAGCCCCCTCTAAAGCTCTCACTTTACACAGGGTTAGCCGTTTTTTCGCTCAGGTCGATGTTGTTTTCGTTGGAGGAGCAAGTTGGAGAAGCCGTGCTTTTTTATCTGCGCCGCACTGGTCTTTTTTCAAGAATCTAACACAGTTGGATTCTTGAAAAGCTAACTGGATTTTCTGGAGGCTGGCTGTGGATTGGTCTACCGGTGGAGGGCAGCATTGCGCACTCGAGCGTATAGCCTGCCGGAAACGACTTGAAGAAGAAGAAAGCTCTCACTTTGATCTGAACCTCAGTAGAGACAGGACTGAATCTGTGTCTGTGATCTTTGATGGTGTATTAGTGTGCTTTCTGGGAGGATGGACTGTTCTCAATCTGTCTGCTGTGGTGGGGTTTATGAGGATTACTTTATTAGGAAATTTGTGATTAAAAAAAAAAAGGGTTTTTTTTTGTTGTTTTTCATCTAAAAAGAAAACTAAGCGAATAAGTTACCTTTCCTTTCAATTCTTTTTTTTTGTCATTGACTGGTGAGTCTCGGTCAGATCCAGTTTTTATTTCCAGTTGTTGTGATTTCCAGTTGTTATTTCTGCAGTGTCGTATGGGGCTGCACTTCTATAAATGTATGTATTGATAATCCCTGCAGGAAAATTTGATACAGAAAACTTTGCTGTTCTTTTATGATGTATTTTTCCTTCTTGAAATGAATTTGTATCATTTTGTTCATTTTGGGTAAGCTTGAATCGAGACAGTTTAAACCTGTGACTGTAGAATGTGGGTGCTTCTCCATTTCAATCATTGTGACATGCTCTCTTGTACAAAACAGTTTTTTTTTTTAACAGTAAGAACGGAAATGAAGCCAGCTCTTATGTGGCTGAGAATCTCAAATTTGAGAAAGAACTCCTGTTCTCGTGGTCCATCTCAATGGCTCCCTGTTTTTAAACAGGATTCAGACTTTGTTTTGTAATGTTTGAAACATGGTTAAATATCACAGCAAATCAGAGAAAATATCTGTTCAAATATGTATGTTGAGTCGAGAAGACATCATCTGTGTTTTGTTTGAGCTGTGGTTGAAGTTATGGAGGCTGATGTTGAGTCTTTAGAGAACATTCCATTTCAACCAGTTCTAACTGCAGACTCTCTTCCATTACTTCTGCATCATGAAACCACTGGTTGAATTCTTTCTGGAGATATTAATCACAGGCTCCTTTATAACTCAAAAGGTCTGGGAAGTGTGCAGCATTTTAACTTCATGATTGCCATGCGAACTGCCACATAAAACCACATAAAGTAGCACAACAGGAATCACCCAATTCATGAAAAATAATTACCCAATTTGTGAAAGAAAGACGTTGAATCTCATAATTTCGATGGATTGTTCCACATAACGGGGAGAAAAAGCACGGGTCTCCCTCCCAGAAGGCCTCTGCTCCCGCCTGGGCCTCTGGTAATCGTCTCTTCCCCACCTTTCAGAAGTGCTGCATGGCTCCTGAAACCTTTTTCCTCTCAGAGATCTTTTCCAGTGATCCTCCACCATGGTTTTACTGCTACACTGTTTTCCAATTCTCAGCCAATAAAAAATTCTCTTGATTCTTTATTCTCGAGTTTAAATCCAAAATGAAAATGAAACTCACTTGGTGTTTTTTTATAAAGTTTTTTAGAACACTGAAATGTAATCTCTATATTTTAGTATTAGATTCATTGTAATTATTCCTTAATGACAATACAGACAATCTGTATGGAAAAGGTTACACAACAGAAGCTTGAAGTATTTCTTTTTTTCCTCTTTGTTTTGCTTCATTTGAAACAGCTTCCATCTGAATAAAATAAAAAGAAATACCTTTTGATTATAAACAATATTGTCAGGGGACTACGTTAGTAGAGAGTCGTTTATGTTCAAAAATGACCCCACAGCTGTTGCCGTCTTGCTGAACATGGTGGTGTTTAATGGACCCTGACCATTTTTTATCCACCCAGTAAGTCTTGCTGTGACGGATCCGTCTCATTTGAAAATAGTTGCTGTAATTGTACCAGTAGAACAATTATTACTGTATGGTCAAAATAAAGTAAAAGTCTATGACACATTACACCTTACTGAAAATATATGATATCAGCAAGAGCGTAAGTGATTATATCACCGGCTCATGAAATGGGACAATTTGTACATGAGAAACTGGAGAGATTTTCTTTGTTCTTAATTTGCCTACACTCACAATGTACAAGATTTGGCAAAAATGAGAATTTTTGTTACTGACATTTTAAAAAGTGAAATTATTTGAATAAATGATAAGAAACTCTCGTGCCTAGAATTCGTACCTTGGTGTTTTTACTGCCTGCTCCGACTCTCAGTTCTGTCTCGTTTTACAGGGTCCTTCAGATAAACTTTACCTTGGTCAGCATCACTGTACTGTTTATAAAAAATATTCATTGATGTTGTGAAATGTATAAACAATTAACTTAAATTTGGGTTAATTATGAATGAACACTCCCCCGAAACTCCCAGTGAGCATTTTCAACATTCACAAATAAGACAAACGGCTCCTGCAGTTACCAAAGTCAATCTAGAGTAACATGAAAAGAGAGATTAGGTCATGAACATATACATTTGCAGTAATAGTTGGACGTATGTCAGCTCTCCACATCCAACAACATCCTAAAGTCTTCGGCCCTCCTAAGAAGGATCCACACTGGGAGTGTAGTGATTTAGAATATACACTGTACTTACCAAATTAACCTTTAATGTAAAAAGATCAGTTAGATTTTAGACACTTGCTGTAGTGCATGTAAGAATAACATTCTCTTAGTTCCTGTAAAACAATGTACTTCTCCTGTAAGCTATTGGATCTCAGTTCACTGTGGTGAACGACAAGGCTTTGGTCCCTTATTTGTGATGAAAGCACAGACACCACCACTTCTATGTTCTCTTTCAGCCAAAACAACGAAAGCTGAATACACTAAGAAAAATTTGTCACAAACGAGTCCAAGAAAAATAATACAGATGATGTTGTGTTGTCACTTGTGACATTTTGCAATGCGCACAGGGGAAGATCCTTTTTTAAGACGTCTCGTCACTATTTCATTACTTAGAGTGGTGCACATCAACCCCTTTGTTTTTGAACGACACTTCAGGTGGCATCAGAGTTGTTTTCTTTACAGGGTACTGAGGGTAAATAAGGGTTGAATCATATTAACATGTGTAAACAAGGTTGAACATGCCTCTTTACACCTTTGATAAAATAGTTGCGGCATATTTTTGGACCACAACTTTATGCCTTTTGTATTGTTTGTATTATGTCTTGCTGCTCTTCCACAAGCATTTTCTGCAGGCACAATAAGTCATTTTTATGTCTCCTGTGCTTTTTTTTTTTTTGCTGTCCTACGACAAGTTTTAAGTGTGCCAGGTGTTGGAACCTGGTCCCTACAACCTGAATAGATGACACTCAAACCTAGCTTCCGTAAATTCGCCAAAAACAGCTTACGTGGTAGTTTTGTTAGGAGAGCATTTGCCAATACATCTCTCTCTTCTGCAAGCGTTGGTCATCTTTTCAACACTTCTCAACTGTGCCGAACTCTGTCTCCTGTGACAGTTACAGTAGCCTTAAGAGATGACTCATTATTAATCTTTACAAAGACTTTAACTGGACACTCATCAAAACAACATTACCCAGAGGTATAAAACAGAGCCAGTTCTTCGTACAAAACCTATTGCTTTAACTTTGTGGTGTTTAAACGCGATACTGAGTGAATACTTTGAATCCCCTTGGCTATTACATTGGTCCAGTCCAGTGTTTAAAAACTACAGTTTATTTGTATCTTTCTCTGTTTCTTCCAGTCGATGGGCACTGAGTCCTGAGACTCAATCAATCAATCAATCAATAATAACTTTATTTGTGCGTTAGGAACTTCACTTGCAGCCAGAGCGCCAGGACAACACAGTCATTAAAAACCACATACAAAACCACATTCATTAAAAACATCATAAATCAATAAAATATAAATAAGTAAAACCAGAATAAAACAATAAAATCAATAAATGAGAACATTTACTTATCATTTTCCAGTACATGCCCATCCGTCACAAGGCCCCTCAGCCATTCAGCAGTTGGATTGAGGTGGGTATGAAGGAGGATGTGGCTCTCTTGGTTTTGAATGCGAGGGATCTGAACCTACGACCGGATGGTAACAGGGTGTAGTGTGGGTGCGGAATGTGTGAACTGTCTGTGGAGATATGAGTGCCTTTCCTCAGGACTTGGTTATTGTAAATGGAAGTGAGTGATTCTTGTTGTTGTCCAATGATTTTACTGCTGATTTTAATGATCTTGTTGAGAGTGTTACGATGTGAGACACCGAGTGAACCAAACCAGGCTGTGATATTGAATGTGAGGATGGACTGGACGAAGCATTTGTAGAAGACTGCAAGAATGGATGGATGAACCTGAAGTTTGCGAAGTTTACGGAGGAAAAAGAGACGTTGTTGACATTTGGAAAAAATATTTTCTGTGTTCAGTTGAAAAGTGAGTTTATGATCAATTATGGTGCCAAGATATTTGTATGAGTGAACCTTTTCTAATGCTTCGTTATTAACTGTCAGTGTGGGGAAGGTGGTGAGTCCATGGTGGAATGAGAAAACCATTTCTTTGGTTTTTAACACGTTTAAGTCCAAACAGTTTTCTTTACACCACAGGGAAAAGGTGTCCAGTTCAGCCTGCAGCAGTCCATTTGTGTTGGTAGTGTCCATGATAACAGTGTCGTCTGAATACTTGATGTATGTTATTCCTGGGGTGGTGCTCCTGCAGTCGTTTGTATACAGAGTGAAGAGAAGTGGAGATATTACTGAACCTTGGGGTGAACCAGTGGATATTGTTCTTACGGTGCTGAGATGTCCATTTATTCTGACCCTCTGGTCCCTCACCGTGACTCTTATCTGTCTTCACTTTATGGAGATGTTGAAGGACAAACTATTCTGTCCTTAAAACGCAAAAGAAAACCTAAACACCGTGGTGAAGTGTTGGCAGTAGAAATCCGATGTGACATTCCTGTATCTTTCTCTGTTTCTTCCAGTCGATGGTCACTGAGTCCTGAGACTCTTATCTGTATTCACTTTATGGAGATGTTGAAGGACAAACTATTCTGTCCTTAAAACGCAAAAGAAAACCTTATGAATATCAGCCACAAAGAGGGACCGCTTTGCTCTGCTGGAAAAAATAGTACAGTGGAATGGTCCACTGGAGAAAACAGTTATGGGACGCATCCTGATGTGTCGATGATTGTATGGTTACAGCTCATGCCTCTACTCGGTCGAAGCAGATTGCTGCAACAATTATTAAAGAAATAAGCTGCAAGGCTCAGAACATACTGGCCCCCACAACTGCCACTGCTAGCAGAGACTTCTTAGAATAGTGGAAATGGGACAGTCCTGATGCTTCCTGTGAGCCACCAGTGTGGTGGTTGTTGTTGTTGTGGTAATTGCCAGCTAGAAGGAAAAAAGATGAGTCTATCTGAACTACACCGATTCGACTGGTCAAACTGGCAACCAAAGATTCTGGGGCCAAAGTCCAAAGGATATTCTCGTTCAGGGTCCAGATGTCCTCGATCCTATCTTTAGTGTTATGATGTTACGGCATCTTCGCGGCACTCAGAGATATCAAACTAATGTTTTATTCTGTCTGGCTTGAGGCCGTACGAGAGAAAGCAAATCTGCCCAATTTAAGTCACTTGAAAGTATTAAAACTGATGCCCGAGTAGAGTCCTTCCTTTGAGGTAATCCTCCTCAAGTGTTGGATAAACACAGCCTGCGTTTATTTGTCTGTCAACAAAAATTTCCTCAAACCACAAAGATGTCTGTCGAGGAAATTCATTGAGATTGAATACATGCATGTTATTTTGATAGTGATGAGGAGTGGCATCACCTCAGTGTAAAGCAGTAAGACAGATCGGTGTACGTCATGAATCAAACCAGAAGCCAAGAACCAGAGGTCGAGCCAGAGGGGAAAAAGGAACTTCAGTTCAGGCTCTGAAGTGGGAGCTACAGAAACAAAATGTGTAGCTTAAATAGGATGTGTTTGGTTAAACGAAAACTGGACAAACATGCACAGCTGTCATCGTTGGCTTCAGATTTAGTGGTCAGGTCAATAGTGACTCCTACTGTTCCTGCAGATTCATGAGAAATCCACCTCCTAATTGAAAGGAAAATCATTTATCCCTTAGACAGTCACAGGTACTTGTTGAGTTCTTCTTTACTCCTCACCGCCAAAACTCAAGTTTCCTCTTGTGACCCGTTGAGTTTAATGACCCATGTATGTTGAATCTTTTAGTGATTTGTTTAAACTTTTGCCTTTCTTGCACTTTCTGCATTTCGTTCAGTTGTTCGTTCAGGTAAACGTTGGTACCTCTCAGTTTGCGACATTGTTTCAGTAGGGCTGTTTTGTTTTTCCGGTTTACGAATCTCAGCATCACTACTGGCGTCGTGGTGCTTTTTGTTGGGAGTGGATGGCAAGCCTTGATCTGTTCTAGGTTCAAGTTGATCCCCTTGCTCTGGAAAAAGGACGCGACCTGCTGCTCCACGGATCGCCTCTCCTGCTTGCTGGGCTGGCCACTGCAGGCCGTCTCCGCAGCCACCGCGCTGGCATACAAGCGAGGCTGGATTTTCACTCCGGTAACAATCACGTCGTTCATGTGGGTGTACTGCTCCAGCTCGTCGATACGGCAATCTTTTTCTTCGCTCTGGATTCGCAGTTTGTTGGCCAGCTCCCGTAGTGTGAGGAGCTGTGTTTGCTGCTCTCTGGTAGATTTCACCTTCTCCGTCAAAAACTCCAGAGTGGGTTTTATGTCCTCTACTTCCTCCGAAGTTGGATTCTTCCTCAGAGGAGGCATGGTGGGGGCAGGAAAAAGCTGCACAGTTTTCTTTGTGTCTTCTTCACGTTTTCTCAGCTAGCGTTTCCCTCAAGCGTCAAACAGCATTAATGTCAAAAGAAAAACAAATTCTGGATCCTCGATCGTCTCTCCAGCTGGGTTCACTGAGATGTTTGTGAATGGTGGTTCAGATTCTTGTATGCACTTAATTTAAGAATCCTGGGTCGTTTTTGCTTCAGCTACAGTTCCTTTCAAATTTTAAGAGCAGAATTTGGTCTTTTCTTCTATTCTCTTCTATTGAGCCTGTTCTCATATCATGAACATGCTCAAATTCCACCTGAATTAAATGCAGAGGTACGAACTTCCAAACAAACTGTCTCATTTTTTAGTGACAGTCTACGAATTTGAAGAAGAAATTGACAACTCACACTTTATCAAACGATTGGAAACGGTGTGTACGCAGATAGGAAGTAGTTAAGAAGTGACAGTACTGCATTCCCTGCTTAAATACAGAAGTAGTTTAAAAGAGTCCAAGAAAGTGAGAAGCAACGATAAAGTCCGTTTTGAGCCTTTTCAGTTCTGATGGTTTTATCCCGGTAACCATCACTTCCTATCCATCCAACATGAGCTCCATGAGACCTCATCACCACAGTATTTCTGTATTCAGTGTTTTTTCTGGAAACAGTCCTGAATAAAAATTGAAAATCAGTTGGACTCCCTGTACAAGCTTCTGTAGTGACAGTCCTCCCCAACATTCTTAGACCAAACCAGGACATATCTGAGAGCATCATCCTCAACAGTTCCGGTAGATCCCTGTATGAGGTGAATTAGGATGATTTTCCACAGCACACCGGACGACCTCTTACGGCACAGTAGTAGTTTAGTAGTAGTAGTTTATTTTATTTTTCCAGACATTTGAACATTTTCTTACAAAACAAAAACAAAAGCAAACAATATGTATAAGGTCTGGAAAGGAGCAGTCTGAAGCCGAAGCTTATGATGCCTGCCCCTAACTCATCCAAACTATATGTAATTAAGCTGTTGACTCTTTAACAACAACAACAAAAAAATCCACATGTACAGTAATTTACATGAAATAAAGTGTCCATCTTTAGAGCTCTTTTTCTTCATATGATTTTATAATATTTTTCTTAAATAAAGTGTTGAACTGTTTAAGTGTTTTACATTCTTTAAAATGTTGATCCAGGTTGTTCCAAAGATTTACACCAATACATGTTCCAGTAGTGTGAACACTGGTCTAAAAATGCTGATCAATAGAATTACAAAGTTTTATTCCATTCAAGAACATGGGAATAATCCAAAACACTCTGACACAGGACAAGAGAAGAAGAGGACTATTTAAGACAAAAGGGAGGGGATCTCATGTGGAAATAATGGGGGACAATTGGACATACACATGTGGGAAACACACTAGAGCAGGAAGTAACAAACATGAAACCAGAGGAAAGTTAGTTTTCAAAATAAAACAGGAATTGCACAACTAGAGAACACAGGTGGCAGACATGGACAAAATGTGTACAACAAAATAAACACAAGATATTGCAGTAACTATGGTAAATAAAATAAAAAAAAAATCATTTTAACATAACTAAGAGTGCTCAGAAAGATAAAGTATACTGTTGTGCAATGACATAGAAAATAATAGATAAGGACAGCAAAGTGACTAAGTGATGAGCGGGTTATAAAGTGTTCATAAGTCCAACGGCAGAAGGGAAGAAGCTGCTTTTGTGGCAGGAGGTTCTGGTCTAAATGGACCAGAGCCTCCTGCCCGAAGGGGAGTCTCTCAAAAAGTCTATGTCCAGGGTGGGAAGGGTCAGCTGCTATCCGACCTGCACGCCCCCGAGTCCTGAAGCATTCCATCTCTCCACAGGTCATGGAGAGATGGAAGGCTGCAGCCATTCACCTTCTCCGCAGAGCGCACAATGCATTGCTGCAGTCTGTGTTTGTCCCTAGCTGTGGCTCCAGTGTACCGCATGGTGATGGAGGAGGTGAGGATGAACTCGATAATGGCTGTGTAAAACTGCACGAACACCTGGGCGGGCAGCTTGGCTTTCTTTAGCTGCCGCAGAAAGTACATCCTCTGCTGGGCAGGGAGCTGATGGACAGACATAATCAGTTTGTAAGGACATAATCATTACAAACTCACCTGTTTACAATCTCACTGTGTGTGATCTACTCAGAGCAGAGGGAAGATCTTAAGCCCGATCCGAAAGTTATTATGCGTGAACGCCTCCTCTTAATTTGGTAATCCTCCCCTGCGTACGTCTGTATTTATTTTGAACTGGTATCCCTGATATGAAGGAGTAAGAAGTTAAGGATAAACGAAAAGCAGGAGAACTGAAAAGACAAACACACACCAGTAAGAGTGAGGTGTGGAAAAGATTCAAATTTATTGTTCAAATTGCTACAGAAACTTGCGTTGGCTTCGCTGGATGTAGTTAATGTGGCGCTTTGCTTTCATATGAGAGCAAAAAAGACTGGCACCTCAACGCTGAGCGGGCATTTAAACAGCTGGACTGGTAAAAGTGATGATCGTCAAAGATCTATTTTATCATTTGTTTCAAAGACCGTCCCTCCTCTTCGTGCTAAGCAGACGATCACAGACAAGCGAGTTAGGGGTTATAGAGGGTTTTTTTTTTTTTTAAATAAAAAAACGTGTTCTTGAAAATGTTCCAATTTATAAATAACCCTCCTCCTCCCGAGTCCTCTGAGAAGCTCAGAGAAGCTGAGAAGCTCAGCCACTTCCTGTTCCGGGTCATTTCCGGGTGAGTCGCTTTCAGCTTGAAAAGTTTTGTTGTCCTTTTGCTTCTGTTAACTCAGCATTTAATTCATTGATTTGATCTGTTTTTAGATTAAAAATAATCTAAGTACTGTCTTTAGTTTTCCAACCATAAATCCCGCTGTTTAACCCTTTGTTGACTTTGTTGTTTACCTTAAGCGCTACCGTTAGCATTAGCATGGCTTCCTCCTCTGCTTCTTCTCCTTCTTCTCCTCTCTCCTGCTCCATGTGCCATATGTTTAGTGAGGATCCTGGCTCCTTTAGTGAGGATAGTGACAGGTGTGTAAAGTGTAGCCTTGTCTTAGATTTGGAAGCCAGGTTAGAGGAGTTAGAAACGCGGCTGCGCACGAAAGATGCTAAGGTAGCTAGCCAGGTTGTTACTAGGAGCGTCAGCCGCACGCAGCTAGCTTCAACCCCAGCACCTCCTCTGCAGCCGGGGAATACACAGGATGGGTTTGTACCGGTGAAGAATAAGAAGCATTTTTCTGAACGCACTTCCTTAGAGCACCCAAGGCTCCACATGTCAAATAGGTTCTCTCCCCTCAGCGACGCACCCGCTGAACCATCAACTCTGGTTATTGGCTCCTCTATAGTCAGACATGTGGAGCTCCCAGCGGCGACAGTCAGGTGTTATCCGGGGGCCAGAGTTGGTGACATCGAGGGAAACCTTAGGATGTTAGCCCAGAGTAAGTCTAGATTCCGTCGAGTCGTGATCCACGCGGGTGGTAACGACGCCAGACGGAGACAGTCAGAGGTTCTCAAATCAAACGTAGAGTCGGTGTGTAAGTTAGCTAAGTCGATGTCACACACTGTAATTTTCTCTGGTCCCCTGCCGAACTTAGTCAATGATGAAATGTATAGTCGCTTTTCATCATTCAACCGCTGGTTAGCTAGATGGTGCCCAGAGAACGGCATTGGTTTTATAGATAACTGGAGTGCGTTCTGGGGGAAGCCTGGTCTCATGCGGAGAGATGGTATCCATCCCACTTTGGAAGGTGCCTCTCTTCTTTCTAGGAACATTCGTGACAGCCTTAGTCGTTCAACCTGACAATCCAGAGACGAGACCCAGGCACAGAGCTGTAGTTTAAAACTCTCCTCTGAGCTTCCTTCTGCGCTGGTGCAAACCCAACACAGGCTTAGCTCAGCAGGACCTAGCTTTAGTTTATACACAGAAAGACAAGTGAAAGGAGTGAGACCCAGAAACTTAAAAGTGATAACCACCAACAGTCTCAGTAACAATGAGCAGAATTTTGATATAGTTAAATGTGGCCTACTGAACATCAGATCAATTTCTTCAAAGTCCCTTCTAGTCAATGAACTAGTTAGTGATAACAAACTTAGTCTACTAGCGCTAACTGAAACTTGGCTACGACAAGATGACTATGTAAGGCTAAATGAAGCAACGCCTCCAAGTCACAATAACTACCTAAAATCCAGAAGCTCTGGGAAAGGTGGTGGTTTAGCAGTAATATCACAGTCTAGCTTACTTCTTACCCCTAAAATAAAATACACATATAATTCCTTTGAAAGTATCGTACTATCTATTAACCAGCAAAACCGGAAAAAACAAAAAGCAATTTTATTTATAATTGTCTACCGTCCGCCAGGACCTTATTCAGAATTTTTAACCGAGTTCTCTGATTTTCTGTCCAGTGTAGTTTTAGATTCTGATAAAATAGTGATAGTAGGAGATTTTAATATTCACGTTGATGACTCTAGCGATTGCTTAGGAAATGCTTTCACTGCTTTACTAGATCATGTTGGTTTCACACAAAATGTAAATGAACCTACTCACTTTCACAAACACACATTGGACCTAGTTCTAACCTATGGTGTAGAGATTAGTCAGCTTAGCGTCTTTCCTCATAACCCTGTACTTTCAGACCATTTTCTAATTACGTTTCAGTTTTTATTAAAAAATGTGTCTGCCCCAATGAAAAAAACACAACTTAGAAGAACGTTATCTGAGCGATCTGTGTCTGAGTTTAAATGTCAAATTCAGCCAATACTTAGTACCATATTAAATGAATTTACTGACAATACCTCTTGCAGCTCTAGTCGCAGTATTCATGACCAGTATGTCGATAGTGCTTTCCAAAGTCTTAGGGACTCACTAGATTCTGTCGCGCCTTTAAATTCCAAAGTTATTAGACGGGACCGAGTGCCACCTTGGTTTAACTCTGATACACGCTCTCTTAAACAAGAAACCCGTAAGCTAGAAAAAGAATGGCGGCGTTCTGGATCAGAGCAATCTCGGAACGCCTGGAAACGTAGCCTCCTAGATTATAAAAAATCTTTGCGTAAGGCTAGAAACCAGTACTATTCAACTTTAATAGCGGAGAATGAAAATAATCCTAGATTTCTTTTTAGCACTATAGCTAGGCTGACCAGCAGTCACAACACAATAGAGCCTTCTATCCCAGTTACTCTAAGCTGTGAAGATTTTCTTACATTTTTTAATGATAAAATCTCAAATATAAGGCATAAACTGAATGAACTTATTCCTACAATTAGTCCAGAGCAGGCTGAAGCTGCAGAAATGAATGCTTCTCTAAAAACTTCTGTAACATTAGATTGTTTCACTGCTATAGACCAAACTGAGCTAACAGATGTTATTACATGCTCCAAAACATCAACCTGTCTTTTAGATCCAATTCCAACCAAGCTTTTCAAAGAAACGCTACCTGTAATTAACAAACCTATTTTAACTATAATAAATTCCTCCCTAGAAACAGGATATGTTCCACAGTTATTTAAGCATGCAGTTATTAAACCGCTTCTAAAAAAGACCAATTTAGATCCCAGCATTCTGGCCAACTATAGACCAATATCAAATTTACCTTTTATGTCTAAAATTCTAGAAAGAGTTGTAGTTAAGCAGCTGAACCGTCACCTGCAGGAAAATAGTCTTTTTGAAGAATTTCAATCAGGGTTTAGATCACACCACAGCACAGAAACTGCGCTAGTTAGAGTGACAAATGACCTTTTATTAGCCAAAGAAAAGGGACTGGTTTCAATCGTAGTTCTCTTGGACCTTAGTGCAGCCTTTGACACAATTGACCACAGCATTTTACTTCAAAGATTAGAATATGACTTAGGGATCAGAGGAGCAGCTCTTCAATGGTTTAAATCTTATTTATCTGATAGATACCAGTTTGTTCATGTAAATGATCAGTCCTCTACTTCTACCAAAGTTAGTTTTGGTGTGCCTCAGGGCTCAGTTCTTGGACCTATTCTGTTCATGCTCTACATGCTGCCTCTGGGAAACATAATCAGAAAACACAGTATTAATTTTCACTGTTACGCAGATGATACACAATTGTACTTGTCAGTCAAACCTGACCAGAGTGACCATATAGAAAAACTTAATACCTGTATCAGGGACATAAAGACTTGGATGACAATCAATTATCTCCTTTTAAACTCAGATAAGACTGAAGTTATTGTAGTAGGTCCTAAAAATCTGAGAGATGTTTTTACTGACCAAGCAGTCTTCTTCGACGAAGTAACTGTGGCCTCTGACCTCACCGTTAGAAACCTAGGAGTTTTATTTGATCCAGATTTATCATTTAAAGCTCACATAGCACAGACTTGTAAAACTGCATTCTTTCACCTTCGCAACATTTCTAGAATCCGAAATATCTTATGTAAAAGTGATGCTGAAAAACTCATCCATGCATTTGTTACATCGAGATTGGATTATTGTAACGCTTTGCTCGTAGCATGCCCTAAGTCTTCCCTAAAAAGTCTTCAGCTGGTTCAAAATGCAGCAGCACGACTATTAGCAGGAACTCATAGAAGAGATCATATTACTCCCGTGCTAGCATCTCTCCATTGGCTTCCTATTGAGTTTAGGATCAAGTTTAAAATCATCTTACTAACCTACAAGGCCCTAAACGGCATGGCTCCATCTTACATTAGTGAACTTATAGTACCTTATCAACCAAGCAGAACACTCCGCTCACAAAATGCAGGGCTGTTGGTGGTTCCTAGGATTTCAAAAAGTACAGTTGGAGGTAGAGCCTTTAGCTACCAAGCTCCAGTTTTATGGAATAAGCTCCCAGCTCAAGTGAGAGAGGCAGACAGTGTTCTTACATTTAAAGGGAGGCTTAAAGCATTTCTGTTTGAACAAGCTTATCAACAGGCCAGATAGAAACAGTTTCATTTAGCTGATATAATTAATAGTTGGCTGCTAGATAGTAAAAGCTGGGGAAAGTATGGTACATTGGGGTTCTGTCCTCTAATTCTATCTACTATTCTCTGCCAGACTGTCTTGGCTCTTTCCCCCTAACCCCTACTCTAACCCTCTACCCTAAACCCCTGCCTTTCTATCTCATTCATTGTTCTAAATTGTCTGATTATTTAGAATTACACTGCTAGTTGGTACAATACAATTCACATGTTGTCCACCTCTCTCCCTCCTCTCTGGGAGAGAGCCCCATCCAGGACTCTGCGTTCCTGTCCTGGGCATGGCCACACCGAGGAGACCTCCGCGCTTCTTCATCCCCGCTCCATCAGGACGAAATCCATCTACTCATCTCTGCCGTGGGCATCGCTGGGCTGAGGAGTCTCCCGTGTCTCCTTCAGGATGAAGAACATCTACTCATCCCCGTACTGGACATCTCCGGGCTGAGGAGTCCCCCGTGTTTCCATCAGGATGAAGAACATCTACTCATCCCCGTACTGGACATCTCCGGGCTGAGGAGTCCCCCAGTGTTTCCATCAGGATGAAGAACATCTACTCATCCCCGTACTTGACATCTCCGGGCTGAAGAGCCCCCCGTGTTTCCATCAGGATGAAGAACATTTATTGACTTCTTTAGATATTTAGCTGTAGATTAGAATAAGCTAATATTTAAACAATAATCTTTGACACATTGTTTGCTCGTCCCGGGGGAGGGATCTCTCTTTCACGTGGATCCCCATGAGGTTTCTTATTTTTTCCCCACTGATGGGTTTTTTAGGAGTTTTTCCTCACCGAGAAGGAGAGTCTAAGTGCATTAATGTGCTAGTCTTGTTTAGTTAGCATTTGTTAGTTATTTTTCTTGTTGTGTATTTGTGTTAATACATTCCTCTTTTTCTTGTGAAGCCCATTGAGACGGACATTCTGTGATTTTGGGCTATACAAATAAAATTGAATTGAATTGAATTGAAAATAAAACATGACATTTCTGGCTTGTTTCGGGCTCGGGCAAATCAAGTTAGGCCAGGTCGGGTTTTGATATCCGCGGGCTCGGGTCGGGCTGGATTTTTTTAGGCACGATCTCACCTCTGAGTGACAATGAGGAGAGGAAGCACTGGATAATTAACCAGTTTTTATTTCACTTAAACTCACCCGTCGTTTGGAAAAAGGAGCAGAAAATCAGGAGTGAAACAAAATGGAGAAACTCTGATTTTCTGTTTAGTTTGGACAACATTTACTTATTTGTTCTTTGAATATTTGAGTGTATTTTCATTTTTGAAATGATGAAGACCAAAGTTAATTTTTTTTGTTTTACATCTCTTTCTTTATCAGAATCTGAAAAGCTTCTATTTTGATAGTCAGTGAACAAGATTCAGAGACTAGGAACTTCCTGAGGTACTGATGTGCAAAAATAAGCTTAGTAATAAAAAACCTGTAGTGCCTAGAAGATAAAGAGAGTGAAGTGACCCAGTGATGAGCGGATCCAGTGACCCAGTGATGAGCGGATCCAGGTTATAAAGGGTTCATAAGTTAAACGGCAGAAAGGAAGAAGCTGCTTTAGTGGCGGGAGGTTCTGGTCCAAATGGACCGGAGTCTCCTGCCCGAGGGAAGTGGCTCAAAAAGTCAATGAGCCCAGCCACCCTGCGGAGGAAGATCATTTCGGCCACTTGTATCCGCGATCTCATTCTTTCGGTCTACACCCACAGCTGATTACCATAGGTGAGGGTAGGAACATAAATCCTGGTTACCATGGTAAGGATAGGAACGTAGATCCTGGTTACCATGGTGAGGGTAGGAACGTAGATCCTGGTTACCATGGTGAGGGTAGGAACGTAGATCCTAGTTACAATAGTGGGGGTGGGAACGTAGATCCTGGTTACCATGGTGAGGGTTGGAAGGTAGATCCTGGTTACCATGGTGAGGGTAGGAACGTAGATCCTGGTTACCATGGTGAGGGTTGGAAGGTAGATCCTGGTTACCAAGGTGAGGGTAGGAATGTAGATACTGGTTACCATGGTGAGGGTAGGAATGTAGATCGACTTGTAATTCGAGAGCTTTGCTTTTCGGCTCAGCTCTCTCTTTACCATGGACCGATGCAGCGTCCTGGTTTTTGCTGACGCAGCACCAATCCGCAGCACAATGGAACTGAAAATACTTTATTAATCCCCAAAGGGAAATTTGATGCTGGACTGCCAACACCTCAATGCCTTCCCGGTCGGAGTACATGGTGTGAAAGCTGGCATCTGGACGGTTCAAAAATCAGTCTGTAGTGAGTCGACGAACTCGGGCTTCAATGAAGCACATCAAAGTGGCCCCTCCACATTCCCAATGGGTCAGAGCGAGCGTCCCCAGTTCCTGCTTTCTCTGCAGTTCAACCACTTGCTTTACCATTGCGTTAGAACGGCCTTCTCTTCTCCTCAATAGTAAACAAACCGTTAGCTCATCTTGAATTATTATCTTATTGTTGTATTACTTTATTATTTTGTTTAAACAAATTAAACTACAGCACTGGTCACGAATGTTCCAAAAGAGGTGGAGCCAATAGAATGACATTCTCTTGATGTACTTGTCTCTTAGCAACAGCAAACTCATCCTTTAGTCCTTTGGTCTTTGTGATGTCACGCTCTGACGTTATAAACTCAAAAGATGATTTCCTCATGATACAAGACGTTTGAATTTAGGCCCATAAATATTTGGAAAGCTGGTCGTTTCAATTTTTTTATGAGGACTTTGAAGATTTTTTCCTCCAGCTTCTCGAATCTCTTTGGTTCAGTAAAAAAATGTATTTGTTCAACTTCAGCCCACATTCGATCAAACAGTCGATGGGACATGATTTTATGAATCTCACTCGTAGACGAAACGTCCACGTACATGAAGACGCGAGTGAGTAGTTTTTGGATCAGTCTTTCAATGTGGAACTTACATTCCTCCTTTCTCCGTTCTAGCTGGGTTCCATCCTCCTTACTTGTTCTACTCAAAATAGATTGGTCCCTGGGTGACTCATTGACCTGATCTCTATCAACTTGTTTAAAGTCGGAAGTGATTTTGAGAGACGTCACTTCTTTCAGCTCCACTGAATGAGCATATCTTACCATTTTGGAATATTTATGAAGTTTTTCCAGCACTCGTCGCCTGAACGACTGTGCTGTTGTTTCTTCTGTAAATGAGTCTGAAACCAGTAGACATCCATCAGCAGTGTGTTTTGGTTCAGTCTGAGATTCACAAAGGTTTTCTTGGAGGTAGCTTTCTAACTCGTATAAAGTTTCTGGTTCAACGTTAAACCCTAACTTTTCTACCTCCGTCCATATCGTGTTATAAATGTGTTCTTTGATGTTCGTTAACTCTTCATGAGAGACCATCTTTACTTTTTCAAATATTTCTAAAACCAGCTTGTTGACTAATCTTCTCACTAGTTTCTGGCAGAGTGTCTTTATTTCTGCTTCTTTTTGTGGGAGGTTTTTTTGTTCAGGTCTTGATTGTGGCTCCTCAGAGTGTTTGGTTCGGTTTGAAGTTTCTTTAGATTGATTCATGTTCCTTTTGATGTTTGAAACCTCTATAAATGCAATGATCAGAGTGTTTTCGATTGATCTTAGAGCATCACATATTGTTATGTCTAATCCGTAACAGAAGTAGATGTTTAAAATGGCAACAATGCCCGTTATTAGTTTTTGCATGATAGCATGCACCTCGGTGAAGGTCTCCTTGCTCCTTGTTCATGACTGCAGTCAGTATATTTTGAAGCTGGGTTAGCGTCAGCCAAAGAAAAGAGGATCTAACTATTTTTTAATTTGATGTGGTAGTCCTGTTTCCCAGTTTTGTCCAACTTCTGCTTCACACGTTTCCTTAAGAAGAGTATAAACATACTGGAGGACTCCAGTCAATCCGAAGAAGAGGAGGAACGAAAGGGAGGACTCCAGTCAATCCGAAGAAGAGGAGGAACGAAAGGGAGGACTCCAGTCAATCTGAAGAAGAGGAGGAACGAAAGGGAGGACTCCAGTCAATCCGAAGAAGAGGAGGAACGAAAGGGAGGACTCCAGTCAATCTGAAGAAGAGGAGGAACGAAAGGGAGGACTCCAGTCAATCTGAAGAAGAGGAGGAACGAAAGGGAGGACTCCAGTCAATCTGAAGAAGAGGAGGAACGAAAGGGAGGACTCCAGTCAATCTGAAGAAGAGGAGGAACGAAAGGGAGGACTCCAGTCAATCTGAAGAAGAGGAGGAACGAAAGAGAGGACTCCAGTCAATCCGAAGAAGAGGAGGAACGAAAGGGAGGACTCCAGTCAAACCAAAGAAGAGGAGGAACGAAAAGAAGGACCCCAGTCAATCCGAAGAAGAATTGGTTGGTCCGAAAGGGGACTGTAGTCTAACCAAAGAAGAAGTGGGTAATCCAAAGGGGGTCTCACAGAAGAAGTACCAGTGCTCGATAAATTACCCTGAAAGGTCTCTGAAACAATGTGGATATTCTATTTATAAGTGAAAGCTTTCAAAATCTGATCATCTTCTATTAGTGATCACCTCTCTTATTGTTTTTAAATGATGGTCTGAATGGACCGAAGCCTCCTGCCTGAGGGTCCATGTCCAGGGTGGGAAAGGTCAGCTACTATCCGACCTGCACACCCATGAGTCCTGGAGAGATTATTTAATGTGTTTCAGATTAAACTTGTCATCAAACATAAATCCTGAATAATTCTTGTTTTAACAACCACACAAAAATTATTTCTCAATTAAAACCTCCTTAAATTAAAGACTGAACTTTACAAACAAAATAACTTTTGAATTTTATTGAACAATTCTTAACAGTCTCAAATACGTGTCACAGGATTCGTTTAAATATATTTTCCTAGAAGTTAAAATAGGTGATGAATTGCTTTCCGAGGTGTTTAATTGTATTTCAGATCAGGCACGGGCAAACTACAGCCCGTTTTAATCCGGCCCACCTAAGTTGAAAAAATTAAATAAATAATTCTTGTTAATGTAATTCTGCAATTCTGATATTTGGTCACTAGACGGCGCCAAAGATATAGCAACACTGCTCCCATTAAAATGTGTGTGTCTGTGATTCGCTCGCTGTTAAAATAAACAGTGTGCACCGATATGGAAAGCCATCCGGCCCAATATACGCAAGTAAACAAGCATGTTAGATGTTAAAACAAGCAAAATGTTACATTAAGTGCTTGAATTTCAGACTTAGCGCCGCTAGATTTAAAATCTAACGCTCTTGATGTAACATTTAGGGCGCTTGTTTAAAATGTAGCGTCATTCTCTCGGTCTAATCTAGCGGTTACCAAAGCATGCCATCCATCTGCTCCTGTTCCGGCCCCTTTCTCCAATGTAAGAACTCAATGTGGCCCGCCAACCAAAAAGTTTGCCGACCTCTGTCTTAAATTATGGAGCTAAAAGTTTGCTGTAATTTTGTTACTTTTTACAAACAGTTTTGTTGATATTTTGAAGATTTCTGAGGGTTTCCACAGGGTTTCCTATCCCGGCTGATTTCAGTCAAGAGGCAGGGTACACTCCGAACAGGTCACTTGTCTTTTGCAGAGCCACACACACAGACAACCATCCACACACACATTCCTAGGAGCAGTTTCATCACAGCCAATCAACCTACAAGGAAACTGGAGTACCCGGAGAAAACATGGGGAGAACATGCAAACTCCACACAGAAAGGATAGTGTTTCAAGCCTTGTGCCAGACGGAACCTGAACCCTGACCTTCTTGCTGAGAGCCCAGCGTGCATTTTCTGCATATATATTTATGTCTATTAACAAGAATAAAGCTGAAAGAATGAGATCGTGGATTCAAGCAGCCGAAATTATCGTCCTCTGCAGTGTGGCTGGGCTCTGACTCAGAGGGCGGGTGAGGAGCTCTGCCACACAGGAGGAGCTCAGTGTCAAGCTGCTCCTCCTCCAGGTCGAGAGGAGCCAGAGGGGTGGTTTGGGCATCTGGTCAGGATGCCCCTCAAGTGCCTCGCTGGTGAAGTGTTTCAGGTACGTCCCATCACGAGGAGACCAAGAGGCAGATCCCGGAGTCGCTGGAGAGACTATGTCTCACAACTGGCCGGGGAAAAAGTCGGGATCCTTCTGGGTGAGCTAGAGGATGCAGCCGGGTGAGAGAAGCCTGGGCTTCCCGTCTGAGGCTGTTGCCCACGCGACCCGGCCTCGGATGAGTGGGAGACGACGGAATGGAACGAGAATAAAGCAACAAACAAAATGCAGTCTGTTTATTACAAACTGTCTTAATCATGTTTGAGGTCTTTGTGAAAACAAGGGCGAAGCAGTTTTATGTGTTTGGTTTCTAAATTTTAGACTTCAAACTAAACCAATTAATGTATAGCTGGTACTGAGTAACAGTGTGAAGTTGACTCAAAACCTTTTCTCTTGTTTTGGCGATATCGCGTTCCCAGATGTGTCTCAGAAGCTCAGATCTCCCAAACTACAAGAGCGGTTACTCACCACCAACTATACATGAACTTAAAGAATCAGCTCCAAGTTGTCATGTATTTCTACCACTGATAACGACAAAACTACAGTCTTTAGAACTTAAAGTGTATGTGACACAGTGTAACACCTGTTATACGTGAACCAGATGGAGATTTTTTTATATTTAGTTAGTTATTTATTCTTTAAGTAAAAAAATCAATTTCTTCAACAAAATATCTTTAGAAATCAAACGAACAGTAAAAAGACTGGAAGGTGTTTTTTAGGCAGAAATAAACACTTATTTTAAGCCTAACATCATATTATAAAAAACAATCATGTGGCTGGACTTTATGGAGTCCCAGGTGAGGACGAGGCTTAGAACACTGGTCTTTCTGTGTGGAGTTTGCATGTTTTCCCCATGTATGCAAGGGTTTCCTCCTACTCTCCAAAAACATGCATGTTAGGTTAAAATTTCCCCTAAGAATGAATGTGTCTGTGGCCCCATGACTGACTAGTGACCTGTTTGGGGTGTACCCTGCCTCTTGCATTGAAACAGCTAGGATTAAGTGGTTCAGAAGATAAATGATGAATGCACGTAAACATTCATACCAACTCTAATAACGTTTAAAGGGATCACAATCATATTTGTTCCAGCTGTGAGACATAGTCTCTCCAGCGGGTTCGGGGTCTGCCTCTTGCTCTATTCCCGGTGGGACGTGCCCGAAACACCTCACCAGCGAGGCGCTTGGGGGGCATCCTGACCTATTGGAGAGACTATGTCCCACAGCTGGACAGGGAACACTTCAGGATCCTTCCGGGTGAGCTGGAGGATGCAGCTGGGGTGAGAGAAGCCTGGGCTTCCTGTCTGAGGCAGTTGCCCCCGCGACCCGGCCCCAGATGAGTGGGAGACGACAGAACAATTGTATTTGTTTAGACCTATCATTTGATTTGTTTAAAAAGTGATTGAATCCTTTCATTGTGTTATTTTGAATGCAAATGAGTAACGAGATCCAAAAAACAGCACTCGTTCCGTTCTAAAAGTTTTTTTTCTGAAGCTGTAATTTGATCGTTTGGTTCAGAGGTAAGATCTTAAGTCCCGTCGCCTCCTCTTAATTTGGTAATCCTCCCCTGCGCACGTCTTTATTTTATTTATTTTGAACTGGTATCCCCGATATGAAGGAGTAAGAAGTTAAGGATAAACTAAAAGCAGGAGAACTGAAAAGACAAACACGCACCAGTAAGAGTGAGGTGTGGAAAAGCTTCAAACTGATTGGTCAAAATGCTACAGAAACTTGCGTTGGCTTCGCTGGATGTAGTCAATGTGGCGCTTTGCTTTCATATGACACCAAAAAGACTGGCACCTCGACACTGAGCAGGCATTTAAACAGCTGGACTGGCAAAAGTGATGATCGTCAAAGATCTATTTTATCATTTGTTTCAAAGACCGTCCCTCCTCTTCGCGATAAGCAGGCCATCACAGACAAGTGTGTTAGGGGTCCTATAGTGGGATTTTGCTTGTTTCGGGCTCAGGCCGGGTCGGGTTTTAATATCCTCGGGCTCGGGTCGGGCTGGATTTTTTAGGCTCAATCTCACCTCTGACTCAGAGCAGTGGAAAAGATGAAACAGCGCCACGGAGTGGTCATAAATATATTACATCTCTTTGTGTAATACTAACATAGATCATGAACAGGATTCAGTTTAGAGCTGTTTAAGGAAACTTTTAAAACTGGCAAATTCAGAGTGAGAGCTCTGAGGATTCTTCTCTTAAAAGTGTTAACGTGGAGCTGGAATCAAACTCACCTCTGCTCAGTTTCAGTTAGGGTGAGTGGTCCTTTAAACTGAAGCAGGAAAGGTTTAAAACGACAGTTAATGACTGTTAATGACAGTCAACAGAGATGGCAGGAGTCAGACATGTTTATATTTTCTCCCAGGATAAAGATTGTTTTTCTTCTTTAAATCGGCATGATCATTGAACAACCTACAGTAACAAAAAGTTTTTAGAAACTCAGAAAATTTGACTCCTTGTAAGTATTTTTCATTATTATTTACATCCGTTTATTTCAGATTTTTGTAGCTTGTCTGATTCTTTGGACCAAATCCCTCTTTAGGTATTTAGTGTCTTAGTTAGAATAAACTAAATACAAGTTAAAAAGCTAGAAACAGTTGTAAAAAAAAAAAAAAAAAGTTTTACTTCAATTGTATAAAGTTAAAAGGTGAGTGAGACATCTGTACTTTTCAGGATCTTTTTTTTTGCAGAGTGAGTGCTCTTCTTAAATAGTCAATCTTTGACTTATTTTTAGTTAAAACAGTTAAAAGTTTTTTACAAACTCCTAAAACTCGGAAAAGTTTCCTGTTTGTAAGTATATTTAAAGTTTGTTTTGTAAACTTATTAATTTTTTTAATGAAAGCAGCAGTTTGTTAAAGCTGTTCGTTTCCAAGATGCTGAAGAGAGAATCTGTTAACGTTAACTTTTTATTATTATTATTATTTCAATATACTTCATTAATCCCCACCGGAAATTCCTGTGCTGCATTTCACCGCAGCAGGCTGCCACCTTTGACGGCGCCAATGGTGGGATGAACGGGGGTTAGGTGCCTTCTCCAAGGATCCTAGACGTGCACTCAGTGGGATGCAAACGCTCGAGCCACCGTCTCCCCCTGATTATTATTGAGTTATTACAGTTTTTTCAGTTTATGAGTAAATATTTAAATTAAAACAATGCCCGTTTTATCTCTTATTGTGTGGAACAGTTAATTATCTGTTGTTATTGATCCCAACACATTAAATCATCAACACGTTCCTGGTGAGATTAATTATTTTATTTAAGTTTTACACTCATTTGAAATGTTATGTTTTCATTTAAAAAGAGAACGTTTTTATTTTACAGTAAAAAATGAGAAGTTAGTTTCCAGCTCGTTTTCATTCTCATTTTCTCTTTATGTTGATTCATAAAAAGTTGTTTTTAAATAATAAAAACAGTTTTGATCCAAAAAAAAAAAAAAGATCCATTTATCTTTTTTATTCATATGGTGAGAAGGACGGGTTCAATGATGTTCATCTGGAAATCAAACTTTGAATTCTCATAGAAGTAAAACTTTGTAAAAACTTCATCCAAAATTAAAATAAATTTTCCGACAAGAGCTGAAGTTCCAGGTCTTACTGAACATTCAACGTTCAGATTAGTTCCATTCCGTCGTCTTCCGCTTATCCGGGGCCGGGTCGCAGGGGCAACAGCCTGAGACTGGAAGCCCAGGCTTCTCTCACCCCAGCTGCATCCTCCAGCTCACCCGGAAGGATCCCGAGTCGTTCCCTGGCCATCTGTGAGACATAGTCTCTCCAGCAGGTCCGGGGTCTGCCTCTCGGTCTCCTCCCAGTGGGACATGCCCGAAACACCTCACCAGCGTCACCATCCACAGCTGGTGACGCTGGTGAGGGTAGGAACATAGATCCTGGTTACCATGGTAAGGGTTGGAATGTAGGTCCTGGTTACCATGGTGAGGGTAGGAAGGTAAATTCTGGTTACCATAGTGAGGGTAGGAACGTAGATCCTGGTTACCATGGTGAGGGTAGGAAGGTAAATTCTGGTTACCATAGTGAGGGTAGGAACGTAGATCCTGGTTACCATGGTGAGGGTAGGAGCGTAGATCCTGGTTACCATGGTGAGGGTAGAAACGTAGATCGACTTGTAAATCGAGAGCTTTGCTTTTTGGCTCAGCTCTCTCTTTACTACGACGGACCGATATTTTGGTGGTATCTTTAATTACGTGTCCAGCTTTATTTTGCATTAATGCAAATCTTTCTAATCCTAGAACGGACAAGAAGCAGACGTATTCTGACTACTTGCAGCCTAAAAAGACAGAAACGAGGATGGAGATGAGGAACTTCGAAAGCATCAAAAGAGCCAAAGCGAAATCTTAAAAAGTCATGTTTGCTGCTGACCTTTGTGACAACGTCACGCCAAGCCATCCTGAGCCATTAGATGGTGGAAATCATCCAGAAAATCAACCTGGAAACTGTTGAAGAATCAGAATATACTTTAATGATCCCACACATGAAAAATTTGTGTGTCACAGCAACAACTTCCTATCTGCTAAGTGAGTCGTTGTAGAGCCCGATCACGTACGGAAAGAAAGACCTCCGGTAACGCGATGTTCTCGAGCGGAGCTGTCTGAGCCTCTTGGAGAAGGAGCTCCGCTGTTCGTCCAGGAGTGGGTAGAGAGGATGGTCATGATTGTCCATGATGGACAAAAGTTTGTTCAGTGACCTCCTCTCTACCACTGCCTCAAGTGAGTCCTGTTTGCTGCCAATGACAGAGCCAGCCAGTCTGATTAGTTTATTCAGTCTGTTGGCGTCATTGGCTGCGATGCTGCTCCCCCAGCAGATGACAGAGAAGAACAAGGAGCTGCCACCACAGACTGGTAGAAGATCTCCAGCATCATGCTGCACACGTTGAAGGACCTCAGCTTCCTTAGGAAGTAAAGTCGGCTGCAGGTCTTCTTGTACACAGCAGTACTGTTGCTCCTCCAGTTCAGTCTGCTGTCGATGGTCACTCCCAGGTATCTGTACTCCTCCACCACCTCCACATCTCTACCCAGAATGCAGAGCGGCTAAAAAGCAGTCCTCTTCTTCCGGAAGTCAGTCACCATCTCCCTGGTCTTATCTACATTGAGCAGCAGGTGATTCATCAACTCAACAGGAGCTTGAAGTTTCACTTTGAGACTCCATTCCAGCTGGCTTCACCTCGGTTCTACATGTTCAACATGTTACCTACGACACGACCAGAGAGCTGACGGTTATTCTGTCCTCACACAGACGTACTGTTGTCTGTTCTATACAGATAGCGAACTTCTCAAACAAATCTCCCAAAAAAATCACACGAAAGGACTGCAGACCGAAGAGTTTGTCTTCCTTAGACGTTCTTTAATCTGTGAGTGTTTGTTATGGGATGTAGCTTTGTGAATGAGTTAAAACTACAAAGATACCCCAAGGCTTTACGATGCTAAAAGACTGTCTTTTCGTACAGCGTGCAGCGTCCGTGCTACTCTTCACGGAGCTGAGAATGGAAAGAAAACAAAAACCTGACACTGGCCAACAAGATAACTGACACTTTTTAAATATATGCGTAACAGTACAACGTGTTTATTGAAACTGTGAACCAATCCATGGCCAGCATAACCTGCTGTGCATACCTTTTCAAACTCTCTGTGTACCATAGTGTTCCAAGCTTAGACGTGGATCAGACCAGCCAAAATGTCCAAACGAGTGACGTAGAGAACAGAACAAGAAAAGATCAAGTTCTGCTCCGACGTTGACAAAAGAAACACCTGATTAACTGGCACGGGAACAGGATTCTTCACAGTTGATTCTCTACAGGAATCAGAGCCCTCATTCACAAACATCTCATTGAACCCAGCGTTAGAGATGATTGAGGATCTAGAATTCATTTTTTTCTCTGACATATTTTCTTATGACTCAGCAGAAATAGTAAAAGCCACTATTGATCCCCCGACCACACTAAACCTGAAAACAGTGATAACAGCTTGGTGTGTCTGTGCGGTTTTAGGTTAAACAACTAGTTAATAAAAACTTTTCATCCGTTTGAAACTAGACAGCCGTTCCGTCGTCTTCCGCTTATCCGGCGCCGAGTAACAAGGGCAACATCCTCAAATGGGAAGCCCAGGCTTCTCTTACCCCGGCTGCATCCTCTAGCTTACCTCATAGGATCCCAAGACGTTCCCCGGCCAGCTGTGACCTGCTGCAAACTAGACAGCCCACAAACAAAAACTATGCACTTTCATTTTTCTCCAAAAACAGTACAAAGGAATTGAGGCAGATTGACGAAGACCCTAGAGAGTGAAACGAAAAAAAAGTTCCTGGTAAATCTTAAATCTTCTTCAACCCGGTCACTTTACCAGAACGGATTCCAAAAACTAAATCTTCATATCTGATACAAGCATCACCACCTCCACAGGCCAGATTGATCAAAAACCCATCTGAAACAATGGCTTTTGAGATAATTAACACAGACTGACATTGTCTGAGACCAATTTAAACCAGTCACTTCATCTAGAAGCAGACGTATTCTGACTACTTGGAGCATTAAGAAGTTTGAAGACAATAGAATAGCCAAAATAAGATCAGCTTGCATCCCTTCTATTGTTAACAAACATCCATAAAAACTCATGCTTTGCTGGCATACATGAAGGTGGCTTGGAAGCCCTCCTGAGCCATTTGATGGTGGAAGTTATTGAGAAAGTCACCCTGGATACTGTGTAAGCTTCTCTCCCTGTTTTTAGAAATAGAGGACTATCAGCTCAAGATGTGGAACGTCAACTAGGGCGAAAAGACATGCTCTAATTAAACTCAGTACTTTCAAGAACCAGGTAACAAGTTTAGAGCGTTCGCTCGCGGACCGGAAGTTCGCAGGTTTGCATCCCACTGAGTTCACGTCTAGGGTCGTTGGAGAAGACATCTAACCCCTGTTTCTCCCACCATTGGCGCCGTCATAGGTGGCAGCCTGCTGCGGTGTAGTGCAGCACACAAATTTCCCGGTCAGAGTAGTTGTATTTACTCATTACCCGCTGTGCTTCATCTGAGCTCTTCATGTTCCACATTGAATTAAAAATACTTTATTGATCCACAAAAAAAAATTTGAGTGCTGCAAATAGAATGATAGGATGACAGGAGGATGAAAGGCCTTTCAAAGAATCGGATGCCCTGCACTGCTCATCTGACAGTGGGGTTGCAGGAGTCTGTCAACGAAGCTGTTCCTAAGATGGTCCACAAATTCATGGAGGGTGTGGTTCTAACCACAGAACCAGCCCTCTGGGTCAGCTTTGGTCTCCATATCAGCTCCCCAACAAATCACAGAGAAGAACAGGACATGTAAACCATCTGCATGATGGACCCCTAGAACACGGAGATCATCCCGCTGCTGGTGTTGAAGGACCTGAGCTTTTCCAAGTTGTTAAACATACCTTCAAAATATAAGAATTCACCTAAACAGGGTGAATAAAAACACCAGTTAGGCTCTTCAGAGTAAGACTGGATCAATCAGAGTTCCGAGTTTGTTCTGCTGCAACCAGACAGTCCCATCCTGGCCCAAAACCTGAAGAGTGTTTCTAAGGTCCAGTCTGTTTCGTAACTCTGTAACTGCCCTTAGCAAAGAAGCTTCCTAAGCTCTTCATGTCCCACATTGAATCGAATTGAAAATACTTTATTGATCCCTGAAGAAAAATTTGAGCGCTACAAATGGAAAGACAGGATGACAAGAGGATGAAAGGCATGAGTCTGATGCACTGCTCCTCCGAGCAGTGGGGTTGCAGGAGTCTGTCAACGAAGCTACTCCCAAGATGGTCCACAAATTCATGGAGAGTGTGGAAGAGGTTCGACCCGATTGACAAACCAACCACAGATCCAGCCCTCTGGGTCAGCTTTGGTCTCCACACCAGCTCCCCAAAAAAATCACAGAGAAGAACAGGACATGTAGACCCTCTCCATGATGGACCCCTAGAACATGGAGATCATCCTGCTGCTGGGATGATATGTGGAAATCTTTAATTTTCTGACCACCAAGCTCCTTTGCTGCTGTTTTCACCATGGTTTGTGACTTCCTCGTGGCTGCAGGTGTGTTGTGTAGACGGTGTGAACGTGCAGCATTGTGGGGGGCGTGCCGCTGTGAGAGACAGAATGCAGCCGCTGTGCTTTTTCTTTTCACAGACAGAAATGTGAAAGTCTGACACCCATTTCGTTACATTTTCGTCTCGTCAACAGAAACTTGCAAACGTCTCGTCACATTTTTGTCACCAAAATGTCGCATTTATTTTGTTCTTGTTACGTCATCGTCATAAAAAAATGCTTCGTCAACAAAATCATTTCGTTGTCATCGTTGACGAAAACAACACTGCAAAGTGAATAAAAACACCAGTTAGGCTTGTCACAGTAAGACTTGATCAATCAGAGTTCTGAGTTTGTTTTGCTGCAACCCAACGTGGCCCAAAACCTGAAGAGTGTTTCTAAGGTCCAGTCTGCTTTGTAACTCTGTAACTCCCCTTAAAGAAGCTTCATATGGATCTTTGATTTTTACTCCTTTTGCCGGTTTAGGGGTTTAAATTTAACGGGATTGTCATGAAGCAGAGTGCAGGTGGAAAGAGGAGGACCCAGTTGCAGACAGAAAACATGGTTTATTTAGAAGTTGGCAGTCCAAGAATTACTGTGAAACAAAAGACAAAGTGTCAGTGGCATGGTAAATGGTTATTGCAGTAATGTGTTCATGGTCAGGTAACCAGGGAGACCTGACTGGAAGGGATTGTCAGACCCGACCAGGAAGTCTGGGGGTGATTCAGCTTAAGTAGATAGTAGGGTGCACAGCTGTTTGGAATCTTCAGTCAATCCCGGCTGATCCTGATCAGATTGATGAGAGATGTCCATGGCTCCCTCTGGCTGCAGAAGATTTTTAACAGACCTTTATTTGCCTGTAGAAAAACATTCTACAACTTGCATTTGCGTTTACACAAAACCCAAAATACACAATATCCCCAATACCAAACGGCACAGTTCACACGGTGTACACTATGTACACTCGAAAAACAACAAAAAACACATAAAACATTCAATGAACAATATTTACAACGTATACATTTTACTATCAACACCATTTACATGACACACATCAAAAAAAAAAAAGACCGCTTTTCCCCACCCACCCTCACACAAACACCCACCCCAACACAAAACAACCACCCTCACACAAACACCCACCCCCACACAAAACAACCACCCTCACACAGAGACCCAAGTGCCAGATCCCCCTCTTTCACAGTGGTTAAAACCCCTTCATACCCTCACAGCTCCTCAAAACCCTCCAAGTCTCCATTTATTTGAAACACCCCAAACTCTAACCTGAGCCGTGCCTCCACCATCTTCCTAAACACCTTCCTCACACACAAAACCGTCCCAGTCTGTACCATCCTCCTCCTACTCACATAGTTGGCCATTTTAGCTTGAGGCAGGAGAAAGTTCAGGACGCGCCCCCTCCTGCTGCGTCGAGAGTACCTGACCCCTCCCACAAACAACTGTGCACTAAAAAACGCCCCCAGAGCCCTGAACACCTCCCTCAACAGATCAAACAGCTGCGTCAGTCGATCGCATCCCCAAAAACAGTGAAAAACAGTTTCCCTCTCCCCACAGAACGGACACCCCTCACCCACGGAACTATTTACACGATGTATAAACGAATTTACGGCCACTGCTCCGTGCAGCAGCCTCCACTGCAGGTCTCCCTGTCTCTTAATGAGGGGGGGCTTGTACAGGAAGGACCAGGCCGGGCCCTGTTCAGGACCCAAGCCCAGATGATCCTTCCACACGGTGTCGGTGCGGCCGTTTAATTTCTGGTGGTTCAGAGCCTGAACCAATTTCTGTAGAGAGTCTTTCCGGAGGCCGAGTCCAAAGAGACAGAAACAGGAGCGGTCAGCAAGGGGCCAGAGGAGTCTTGGAGGTCAAGACCGAGGACAACAGTGGGGAAGTGGTCGGTGGGGTCGGGGAGTAGAGAACCTGAGCTATAGTCCCGTAACAGACCCCACTCCTGCTGAGAGAGTTGCTTCTTCCAGTGGGTGAGTAGCCTCTCTAGAGTCCGAGCCGACCTTATGCCCAGACGAACGACCAGAGCGTCCGTACGGGTGAGGGTACAGTCGGTCCAGTCCAATAGTACACCAACGATCGTGAGTCCCCCGCCGATACAGCGGTTCCGTAGAGCAGGACCCGCCCACTCAGGGTAGACCAGGGGTTCCTTCAGCGGCCAATGCAGAGACATATTTGCCTGTCTCCCCTTCCTGAGCCTCCTCCAAACCGACAGGAGGCTCCGATAGAACCCAGGGAGAGAGTCCGAGCGACAGTCTGTGAGGAAGAGAGAGAGGCCCCACCCACTCACCCTCCCTAGTATGGCCCCCGCCAACGGTCTCCAGAGCAGATCTGCAGGACCTGATATCAGTCGTTGGATGAATATGAGCCGAAAAGCAGCACCGCGACTGGCCAGGTGAACAACTCCCTGCCCACCCTGCTCCTTCGGGAGGAACAGCACCGACTGAGAGACCCAGTGGAGTTTGTCCCAGAAAAAATCCACAATCAGCTTCTGGACAGTAGAAAGGAGCGAAGGAGGCGGGTCCACGCACATCAACTTGTGCCACAGCTGGGAAGAGATCAAGTTGTTAATGACCAGTACCCTCCCCCGATACGACATCTTAGGCATAATCCACTTCCACTTCAATAACCGGCTCTGCACCTTCTCCACTGTCTGGCCCCAGGTCTTCTGGAGACTGTCCTCGCCCAGAAAAACCCCTAAATACTTAAAACCCCCAGAACCCCACTTGAGTCCCCCCGGCAGTCGGACACCACCCAGCCCATTCCCAAAAAAACGGGCCTCGCTCGTTGCCCAGTTCACCTTAGCACCCGACACCTGTCCAAACATAGACACAGTCTCAGCCAACACGTCCACGTCACCCTGACCGGTCACAAGGGTGACCACATCGTCAGCATAGGCAGACACCTTGAACGAGGAAGGACATGCTGGCAGGCTGACCCCCCGCAATCTTGACCGGAGCTGCTGCAAAAAAGGTTCAATGGCCAGAGATTACAACATCCCTGACAAGGAGCAGCCCTGTCTGATGCGTACCCAAACTCCCATTGACCTTCAGAACACTCGCAATGTCACCGTACAAAGTCTGGACATGACCCACGAACACAGGGTCAAACCCAAACGCTTCCAAGGCACGCCAGAGGTACTGGTGTTCGACTCTGTCGAAAGCCTTTTCCTGATCTGCCAAGATCAGACCGAGGTCGACGCCCGACGAGCTGGAGACATCCAAAACGTCGCGGACCAGCGTGATGTTATCACTTATCAGCCTGCCTGGCACGCAGTAGGTCTGGTCTGTATGAACCACAGAAGCCATGACCTGACGAAGACGGGAGGCCAGAACTTTGGATAAGATCTTATGATCCGTGCAGAGCAGCGAGAGGGGCCTCCAGTTCTGAAGCAGTTGTAAATCACCCGTCTTAGGCAATAAAGCCAGCACCGCTCTGCGACAACTCAAAGACAGACCCTGCAGGCCCTCCGTGATCACCTCCAGCAGATACTCACTCAGTATATCCCAGAAGGCCTTATAAAACTCCACTGGGAGGCCATCGATGCCGGGAGCCTGCCGGTCTTCATCCCCCTTAGGGCAGCAGTCAGTTCCGACAGTAACGGAGCCAGACAGACAGCGGTTCTGCTCCCTGTTGACCTGAGGCAGACCCTCCAGGAAACCCCTCCACACAGTGCTGTCTTGGTCTCGTCCCAGACCAGACATAAACAGATGTTCGTAGAAACTTGAGGCGTACGATCTGATCTGACCGGAGTCCGTGATGATGGTGTTACCGTCAGGACGAAGAGACTGTACGATCTTCTTCTGGCCGTTCCTCTTCTCCAGGCCAAAAAAGAACCGGGAAGCGGCATCCATTTGGGAGAGGTCCACATAGCGGGATCCCACTAGCGCCCCCTGGGTGGCGGTACACAGCAGGTCGGCTAAAGCCAAACGCTTAGAGCTGAGAGAACGCAAACGACCCCCATCCCCAGTAGAGTCTGCCGAAGACTGCAGCTCCACCACCTGCAGCTCCAGTTCTCTCACACATCAGGCCCTGACGCCCGTGACACCACGAGTGTACTGCTGACACAGTTATTTTAACTGGACCTTAGCGTAATCCCTCCACCGTGAAAGACTACAAATATCAGTTTTACAAAGTTTGTGTGACTTATAGAATTCTCTGAAAGCACAGAGAAAAACTTTGTCCTGCAGCAGTGAGGTGTTAAAGTGCCAATAGGCGTTGCGAACCCTGACATTGGAAATGAGAGCTGTACAAGTAACCAGGTGATGATCTGAGAGCCCGGCAGGGCTGATGTCAGATGATGTGCAGATGTTCATGTGATGTGTGAAACATACAGCCTGTCCAGACGAGCTAACGAGAGGGAGTCATTCTTGCAGTGGAACCAGGTGTATTGCCTAACCGCAGGGTGATGAGCTCGCCACACATCCTGCAGATCGTAGCTCTGCACGAGCTCTCTCAGTCTCAGAGCAGAGGCAGGATGAGGCTCAGCATGGTTCCTGTCCAGATGTGGCTCTAAAGTACTGTTAAAATCCCCAACCACAAACAGGTATTCCCCACTGTCACTGCACTCCCGTACACACCGGTCTAGAGAGTCTAAAGCCTCCAGTCTCCGCCTGCTGGCCAGAGGTGTCAAGTAGCGAAGTAGAACTACTTTGTTGCCTTACTCAAGTAGAAAATCTCGTTATCTTTACTTTAATGAAGTAATTATTTTTTGTCTACTTTTTACTTTTACTCACTACTTTTTTATGCAATTATCTGTACTTTTACTTCGTTATTTCTATAAAAAGTAGTCGCTACTTTCACCATTTTGCCACCGTTAAAAAGCCGCAACTGTTTGTCGGATTTTTTTAAAAAAAATTTTTATGAACCCTGAATGCATCAAACAAAGAAACAGATGAATGATTGGCTGAAAGGTCCAGTCAATCATTACTTTGGGGCGAGTAGCCCCGCCCACAAAGTTATAAATAGCAGGATCGTCAATTTCTGTGTTTGAGACTTGTTGCGGGCTCGGAAATCAAAGTGTTTCTAATGCTGCAACACTGAACTTTGATTGAATTATCAGTTTAAAAAAAAACAGCAAAGAAATGTTTTATTATTATTATTTTCAGTCTGTGGTTATTGTAAACGTCTTTGCTGAAAATGTTGTCGATGATATTTTTATAAAAATAATTATATGGATCGGTCCGTGGGTGACTAATTGACCTGATCTCTATCAACTTGTTTAAAGTTGGCAGTGATTTTGAGAGACGTCACTTCTTTCAGCTCCACTGAATGAGCATATCTTCTTATTTTGGAATATTTATGAAGTTTTTCCAGCACTCGCCGCCTGAACGACTGTGCTGTTGTTTCTTCTGTAAATGAGTCTGAAACCAGTAGACATCCATCAGCAGTGTTTTTGATTCAGTCTGAGAGTCATAAAGGTTTTCTTGGAGGTAGCTTTCTAACTCGTATAAAGTTTCTGGTTCAACTTTAAACCCTAACTTTTCTACCTCCGTCCATATCGTGTTATAAATGTGTTCTTTGATATTCGTTAACTCTTCATGAGAGACCATCTTTACTTTTTCAAATATTTCTAAAACCAGCTTGTTGACTAATCTTCTCACTAGTTTCTGGCAGAGTGTCTTTTTTTCTGCTTCTTTTTGTGGGAGGTTTTTTGTTCAAGTCTTGATTGTGGCTCCTCAGAGTGTTTGGTTCGGTTTGAAGTTTCTTTAGATTGATTCATGTTCCTTTTGATGTTTGAAACCTTTATGAATGCAATGATCAGAGTGTTTTCAATTGATCTTAGAGCATCCGATATTGTTATGTCTAATCCGTAACAGAAGTAGATGTTTAAAATGGCAACAATGCCCGTTAGTAGTTTTTGCATGATAGCATGCACCTCGGCGAAGGTCTCCTTGTTCATGACTGCAATCATTATATTTTGAAGCTGGGTTGGCGTCAGCCAAAGAAATCAGGATCTAACTATTTATTTAATTTGATGTAGTAGTCCTGTTTCCCGTTTTTGTCCAACTTCTGCTTCACGCGTTTCCTTAAAAAGAGTATAAACATACTGGAGGACTCCAGTCAATCCAAAGAAGGGGAGTATAGTGTTCTCCTCTAGATGTAAAAACCGTAGATTAAACACCACGCTAAACTCCATTCAAAATAATGAGACGGATCAACGTTGTAACTTGTTTTTTACTGAAGATCCTTTACATTGACATGGAATGAAAAGACATTGATTCATCAGTCCTAAGCAGTAGATGCTAATGGATTGTTTAGCTGTAAACAGCTCGCTTCTCTGTCTCGCTTCCTTCTCAAAACAGGAAGTGACGTCACTGTGCTAACGTTATTGATACTGAACAACACAAAACGAACAGAACCTAAAAAACGAATACTAAACAATACAGGGCATCCATTTGGGAGAGGTCCACATGGCGGGATCTCACTAGCGCCCCCTGGGTGGCGGTACACAGCAGGTCCGCTAAAGCCGAACGCTTAGAGCTGAGAGAACGCAAACGACCCCCATCCCCAGTAGAGTCTACCGAAGACTGCAGCTCCACCACCTGCAGCTCCAGTTCTCTCACACGTCGGGCCCTGTCGCCCATGACACGAGTGTACTGCTGACACAGTTGTTTGAACTGGACCTTAGCGTAATCCCACCACCGTGAAAGACTACTAAAATCAGTTTTACAAAGTTTATGTGACTTATAGAATTCTCTGAAAGCACAGAGAAAAACTTTGTCCTGCAGCAGTGAGGTGTTAAAGTGCCAATAGGCGCTGCGAAACCTGACATTGGAAATGAGAGCTGTACAAGCAACCAGGTGATGATCTGAGAGCCCGACAGGGCTGATGTCAGACGATGTGCAGATGTTCATGTGATGTGTGAAACATACAGCCTGTCCAGACGAGCTAACGAGAGGGAGTCATTCTTGCAGTGGGACCAGGTGTACTGCCTAACCGCAGGGTGATGAGCTCTCCACACATCCTGCGGATCCAGGCTCTGCACGAGCTCTCTCAGTCTCAGAGCAGAGGCAGGATGAGGCTCTGCATGGTTCCTGTCCAGATGTGGCTCTAAAGTACTGTTAAAATCCCCAACCACAAACAGGTATTCCCCACTGTCACTGCACTCCCGTACACACCGGTCTAGAGAGTCTAAAGCCTCCAGTCGCCGCGTGCTGGCACAGGGCAGATACACACAGACGAGAACTAGGAAAACATTCTCAAAACGAGCTCTAACTCTCAAAACCGCCCCTCGTACTACTTCCTCTACCTCCACAGAAACTGGCAGAAAAGATCTGGAGAACAAGAGTGCCACCCCAGCGCTGTTGGACGAGCCATGGCTAAAATACACCTGACCAGCCCACTCCCTGTCCCACTCAGCCTCTAAATCAGGAGTGCTGTGTGTTTCCTGGAGGAAAACTAAATCCAGTTTTTTCATTTGAAATAAATGAAACAGTGCCGCACGCTTGGATCTACTCCTAGCCCCGTTCACATTCAGAGTACCAATGTTAAAAGTACACATGATGAAGAAAAAGAAACACACAAAATACATCAAACATAGAACAACTCCCATAATACACACACACTAGTCCTGACTAGCCACTTGGGCCGTAACTTTGGACAGAAACGTCTTTAACCGGTAAACCTCCTGGTCAGTCAGCGAACACTCTCCAGAAGAGGCACGAGTGAGCGGTCGGGCTGAGTCCTCAAACAGTTTCAGATTCGGAAAATAATCCACCACATTTACATTTTGCGCACCTTTCGTAGTCTTCAAAAATCGTTTGATGTCAGCCACGGAGTAAAGCTGCTCACTCACCCCAGAACTGTTAGCCAATTTGGCCCTGCTGGAACTCTTCGTCAATCCCCGGGGGGAGTCACCATGCCGAGAAACGTCCATTTTTCTCTTCTGAGACGAAACAGGGAACTCCACATCCACACAGGAGGAGAGGTCGGAATCACTCAAGCAGTCCTCAATAGTGGAAAGCTCTTCTATCTGGACCTGAGAGGTAGAGCCCGTGTCTACACACTCAGCGTCCATGCCAGATGCAGACGGATCCTCCTCAGCGCGCTCCACAGCAGGGGGCACGGCGTCAGGTGCAGGCTTAGACCCAGGATCCTCGGGCGCCTGTTGGTCAGGTGAAAGCGTCAGGAACAGCAGAGGTAGGAGCATCAGGTTCGGTGGACAACGTCGTAGCCGCCTCTGCACCAGCGTCATCCCTCGGCGCAGCAGCGCACGGGGCAGCAGCGCACAGCGGGCCTGGGCCCAAACATTCAGGACAGGAGCGGATCAAGTGGCCTTCTTTGCCACAACTAGGGCTGCAACTAACGATTATTTCGATGATCGATTAATCTGGCGATTATTGGCTAGATTAATCGATTAATCGGGTAAAATTTGCAACTTAATAAATACGTTTTTTGGCATTTTATTGAATGTAGTTATGCAAAACACAACTCATAACCACGTAAACAACACGTTGGGCTCATTCTAATAAGTAAAAATGTTAATCTTTCTGTGAAATAAAGAAGGAGAATATTACCATTTCTACAGCAAATATAAAATAATTAATCTACTTACTGTATACAGTAAAGGTAAATCACGAGCACCCATAAAATGTGTTTTATAGTACTGGCTAAAAAAACATAAAGTGTAAACTGTTGACCATCCAGGATCACATTTAAAAACAAGAAATCGTTAACAGTTTTAGATTTGCAAATTTAACTTTGTTCAGAGGTATAGTACCAAACAAAAATGGCCGAGGTTAACATGAGTAAAAATACACAAAAAACAATCAAGTTGTGTAATATTAAGTGCAGTTGACAGCAAAAACTTTATAAACGATTAATCGATGACTAAATTAGTCGACAACTATTTCAATAATCGATTAATTCGATTAGTTGTTTCAGCCCTAGCCACAACCAAAACATTTCATCTCATCGGTGGTAGCGAAAACAGTATTCCGTAATTTCACGGCCATAAGGCGCACCTAAAAGTCTCAAATTTTCTTCAAAATGAGCGGTGCGCCTTTTTGTGCGGTGCGCCGTGTGTGAGAAAAAGCGGACCTAAAAGAAAACGCGGTGCTCGTGAGAAAAAGCGGACCTAAAAGAAAACGCGGTGCCCGCGAGGCGGACCTGAAAGAAAAGGCATGAGAACGTTAAAGAGTGAAGTGTGAGCGGCGTGGGAGCGATGGATGACCGAAGGGTGGAAGGCAGCGCCGCGCGAGTTACGCTACAGTTTGCCAATGGATTGTAGATGCTTGGACTAACGTGTCTGCTGGTACTGTTATCTGAGCTTTCTCAAAAGCTGGTATCCTTTCTGAGGAGCCGCACAGTACAGACAGTGACTTTGACAGCGAGGAGCGAAGTGGACCTGCTCTGAAACAGAGGATGAGGACTTTGATGGATTTGAATAAAGACTATTATCGGTAATGTGTTTGTTTAGTATCGTTACTACTTAAATAAAACACAACCAAACTCAGTTTTGCTCCCGATCTATTTTTTAATACACACATTTGCATGCTTGCGTGTGTGTTGTTGTAAGGCGGTGTGTGACTGAGACTGCGCCTTTTCGTACGGTGCGCCTAATAGCCGTGAAATTACGGTAGGTATATCCATCAAAACAAAAGTTGAAAGAGACGTTGAGGTCAGACCGGTTGTCCGCAAGCACAATGAGGGCGTGCCTGCGGTGATAGAAGACGTGCTTGAGAGACGGAGTTTTACTTCCTAGAGGCATCCTCCTAAACGGAGACACGATCCGGCCGAAGCAGGACAGTTCTGCAGCAAGAGTATCATTGCGCAAGAACGGCGGCGCGTTAGAGACCACGATCCGTCTGGCTGGACTCACCAGAGGCAGCACAGGTGTCAGAACGCCGGGGATCACCGCGCCCTTTTCCACCGCTTCCGCCACTTTCTCCGTGCTGGCCAGGAAGAGCACAATCGAGCCATTCATCCGGGACGCGACCTGATGTGGTCGCAACCAACCTCCTTCTACCGAACACGCCACCGTAGGCACCAACTTAATAGCATGACGCCGCGTCAGTCGCTCACAATCGTCCTCAGCACCAGCTGAACTGGCCATGACGCCGGTACCGGACACCGGCAACACCAGGAAGACTAAAGTCACGTATTCCGAGAAAGAAAGTCAAATATTGAACACAAAACAATCTCAAACTCCCAAAAAACTCCAGATTCTCTCCTGCTCCTCCAAACCGAGCAACCGGAAGCCTTTTTAAGTTCTAAAAATGAATTTTTCCTTTTTTCTACCGTTTAAAGATGGCCGATCAGCATTTCCTAACCGCCAAAAAATGATCCCCTCTTCTGTGGCTGCAGAAGAGGGGATCATGACAGGGATGATGCTTTAAAGATGAATCATTGACGGATGTAATGAAGAAAATCCCGTATCTTTTCAAATTAAAACATCCTTATGGCTCGAATAATAAACAAAACGGAAACAATGGAAATTATTTCTTCTTTGTGGGCACCCATTACCACCCGACCCACGGATCGGTACCGTTCCACGGTCCAGTAGAAAACATAAGAAAAGACCAAATTCTGTTCCTGGCTTTGACAATAAAAACACCCGTTAAACTGAAACAGGAACCATCCAGGATTCTTCAGTTCGGTCTCTACAGGGATCAGAGACTTCATTCAGAAACATCTTGATGACCTCAGCGGTAGAGATGATTGAGGAGCCAGAATTTGCTTTTCCCTCTGACATCATTTCTCATGCATCAATAGATGTAATGAGAGCCACAAAAACACACACACAAAAAAAAAATCCCTGATGTTTCTGAACACCAACATTCCTATTAGTGGATTCACGGAGATGGTGAACCTCCCAACACCAGCTTTCAAATCAATAAAGAGTAACACAAAAAAAAGATGACTGCAGCCATCAAAGAACTTCTAAAGAAGATCTGATTGTGGACGACAAGGATGACACAAGCAGAAAAAGAACTACCCGGAAAGTTCTTTTTCTTTGGACACAAAGACAAATGGAATTTAATTTTGCTGAAATCTGTCTGTATCCTACTTCAATGTATCACATTTAATTCCTGAGTTTTCCAGCCCTCTGTGCCATGATGGTGGTGGAATAGGACCCAAAAGCAAAGCCAGTTTAGTGGAGAAAATGTAGAACCAAACACAACCGTGGAAACTCAATGACCAGAGGAGGAACCGGCGTAGGAGCTTGGCAGGATGAATGGGTAACAAGGCGTAGGAACTCGGCAGGACGATGGGGAAAACCAGAAAATTTGGGCTCCACCGGATGATGAGGGAAACCCAGAGTTTGGAACTCGGCTGGACGACAGGGGAAACCAGAGCTATGGTGTTAAATCATCATGGCTGCATGGAGGTAGCACTGCAGGCCAGAGGAGCAGTGTGCTGCATGGGAAGCAGCAAAGAAGTGATGCAGGGGATGCAGGCGAATGCTCCAGCCGGGAAATGAGGGGCAACGTTTAAATAGTCCAAAAAGAACACCTGGGGATTGAGACCAGGTGTGCCAAATTAGGGCTGAGGGCAGAATAGGAGTGAGGGGGTGATCCATATCTGTTTCTGAAAGGTTGATGTATGTAAACAAATTCTTTCAGTGCGCAGCGTAATCCAACAGGAAGCAGAAATGTAGATCCTGGTTACCATGGTGAGGGTAGGAACATAGATCCTGGTTACCATGGTGAGGGTAGGAACATAGATCCTGGTTACCATGGTGAGGGTAGGAACGTAGATCCTGGTTACCATGGTTAGGGTAGGAACATAGATCCTGGTTACCATGGTGAGGGTAGGAGTGTAGATCCTGGTTACCATGGTGAGGGTAGGAGTGTAGATCCTGGTTACCATGGTAAGAGTAGGAACATAGATCCTGGTTACCATGGTTAGGGTAGGAACGTAGATCCTGGTTACCATGGTGAGGGTAGGAACATAGATCCTGGTTACCATGGTGAGGGTAGGAACGTAGATCCTGGTTACCATGGTGAGGGTAGGAATGTAGATCTGGTTACCATGGTGAGGGTAGGAACGTAGATCCTGGTTACCATGGTGAGGGTAGTAACGTAGATCCACTGGTAAATCAAGAGCTTTGACTTTCACCTCAGCTCTTTCTTCACCACAACGGATTCTAACATGGTGGTTAACAATGGGCATGTATCTTCTCCATGACGTCGTCCATGTACATTCCTACACTGACGGGTGTTTATGTGTGTTTTCTAATCGTTTCTTCGCTGCTTCTAATGCTTCATTTCACTGTCCTCAGTTCGCTTCATCTTCTGTCCATGACTTTGCTCAGAGTTACTCTAAAGTTCATACATGTTGCCCCCTTCATAAGGGGCTGGATTTGGGTAGAAGTTGTCATGCAAACGGATTTATTTGTAAACAGGCTTTGAGGGATTAGGCTCTAGTTATTTTTCTTATCAGATGGAATCAAATCAGTTTGGATTGTTTGCATTTATAAAAAGTAAATCTATGTTTGTTTGTTTTGGCAGCTTTTAGTTTTTCATAAAGTTTGGGGGCCAATTTTATCACACTATGTGCCAGGTTAGGTCCACGGACCAGAGTTTGATTCCCCCATGTCCCGCCCTGTTCCAGGGGTTCCTCCAGAAGTTTTCCTCCCCTCTCTCCTCCCTCTTCCTCCTCCAAGATGGAGGCGCTAGGAGGTTACCCCAGCAGGTCCTCCAGTGTCCGGACCAGGAGGTTCGGAGTGTTACTGAGCATGTGTGTGGGAGTGGGCTTCCTGGTGCTCCTGCTGGGACCCAGACCCCCTTCAGACTTTTACTCTTTCCAGGTCCAGGACGCGAAGGGGAAGCTGGTTTCTCTGGAGAAGTATCGTGGTAAAGTAAGTGTCCGATGCGGGCTGTGCGTGCGTGCGTTATGCGTGCGTAATGTGTGCGTCCTCCTGCAGGCTTCTCTGGTTGTAAACGTGGCGAACGGGTGCGCGCACACGGAGGAGAACTACAGGTTTCTGCAGGACCTTCACAGAGAACTGGGTCCATCTCATTTCACTGTGCTGGCCTTCCCCTGCGCCCAGTTTGGAGACACGGAGACCCAGACCAGCAGGGACTTAGAGACCACCGCAAGGTCCACACACGGACTCACATTCCCGTTCTTCAGTAAGATCCGGATCCTGGGCAGAGAGGCAGAACCTGCCTTCCAGTTCCTGACAGGTAAACTGGATTCATCACTGGATACAAGAAACCAGTTTATAATCTGAGTTAAACAGGGCGCGCCAAATAAGAAGTACCTACTAATAAACTCCACAAACTACCAGTGAAAAAATACAAGTTTTTATGACTGAAATATTTTTTAAAAAGTAAATAAAGGGGTCAGTTTAGAATTGTAGAATTTAAATAGAAATTTGAGAATTAAATTTATGTTTATAAAGGCTCTAAAAAATGGATGTAAAACAGACACATTTATCAAAAAAAGATTTAGTAGATTTTATTGTGTAGATTATTATTATTTCATTGTGATCTGTAGTGAGAGGAGGGAAGAAGTGGAGGAAAAGCTGGAGAGGTGGAGGTTTGCACTAGAAAGAAGAGGAATGAAGATTAGTCAGAGTAAAACAGACTACATGTGTGTGAATGAGAGGGATCCAAATGGAAAAGTGAGGTTACAGGGAGAAGAGATGAAGAAGGTGGAAGATTTTAAGTATCTAGGATCAACAGTCCAGAGCAATGGAGAGTGTGGAAAAGAGGTGAAGAAGCATGTTCAGGCAGGCTGGAACGGGTGAGAAAAGTATCAGGTGTGATGTGTGATAGAAGAGTTTCAGATAAAATAAAAGGGAAAGTGTACAAAACCGTGGTGAGAGCGGCCATGCTGTTTGGCCTAGAAACAGTAGCACTGAAGAAGAAAAGACAGGAAGCAGAGATGGAGGTAGCAAAGATGAAGATGCTGAGGATCTCTCTGGGAGTGACCAGGATGGACAGGATTAGAAATGAGTACATCAGGGGAACAGCTCATGTTAGAGGTTTTGGGGATAAAGTTCTAGAGGCAAGACTGAGATGGTTTGGACATGTGCAGAGGAGAGAGAGAGAGTACATCGGAAGAAGGATGCTGGATTTGGAACCACCAGGAAAGAGGACTAGAGGAAGACCAAAGAGGAGGTTCATGGATACAGTGAAGGAAGACATGAAGATAGTTGGTGTGACCGAAGAAGATGCAGCAGATAGGGTTAGATGGAAGAAACTGACTTGCTGTGGCGCCCCCTCAAAGGAAAAGACGAAAGAAGAAGAAGAAGATTTAGTAGATTTTACTTTACAAAGTGTTTATAATAATTAGTGATGTCAGTTTATTGAAAAAAATAATCGATTTATTCGCATTTTAACGTCATATTTTTTAAGTCTCCTGATAAAGAATTTGAATTCTAGGATATTAAAAAATGCACTGTATGATTAATCAATTGAATACAGTAAGAAGAGAAGATTTTTAATCCAATTTATTATTGGTGAACTGTGCCTCATGAGGCCAGGTGCAAGGTTAGGGTTCGTTAGGGTTCGTTCTTATCTTCAACGATAGAGAAACCAGCTCTCCAGAGAAACCAGCTTCCCCTACAATCAGCAGCAACCCACTTTGCGATAGTATTTGTTAATTCCTCTTTTGTGGATTTGCTCATTCGTTTGCCAAATTCAGCTAGCTGGGTTTGGCGGCGAGAGCTCCCGGTAGCCATACTCATTACAGAGGAACTTGCCTGAACATGTTTTACGTTTAGATGGTATGTCAGGCTGGAGTTGCTCCGGTGGTAGAAGAACTCCTACTTATTTATTGTCCCGTCTCTATTAATTTTGTATAAAAACTTGCTGTTCAGTGGCTCAAGTCAGGGGCAAATCCAGGATTTTCTGAAGGGGGATCAGGGGTATGAGGAGGCATCTCTGCCCCTTCAGAACATTTTGAAAAATAAGTAATTTTTCTGCATTTTGGTGCATTTTTGCCCAAAGTTTATATTAATTAAAGTAGTAAGAACACTATTTTTTTGTGGACCAAAAGGGATGGTGGGGTGGGGTAGGTGACGTGCGCATCATGATCCCCCTGGATCCGCCCCTGTGACTGTCTCATCCTCCTGAGTCTTGTCCATGTCTGTTGTGTTTGACCACTGCTGCCTTGTTAATTCCTACAATTCCGTCCTACACCGTCAGGGCAGGCGATGCAGGACGGCCAAGACTACGGGTCCTTCGATGGTCCTTCGTTATGACGTGACGTTATGACGTCATAATTAATTGCATTTATTTTTTTAATGTGTTAAAATGCGGCGTAATTAATTCATCGAATTAACGCGTTAAAATAACAGCACTAGTAATAATACATATATTTTTATTTTAACGTACTGTATTCGTCCCTCAATGGGAAAATGTGTACTGCATTACACCGCAGTAGGCTGCCAGGACTGTGTCCATGGTGGGAGAAACAGGGGGTTAAGTGTCTTCTCCAGGGACACCTTAGACATGAGCTCAGTTGGATTTGAACCAGCTAGACATTCTATGACTGGGTCCAAGAGTAGAAATTCTATGACTGGGCTATCACCTCTGCATGTAGTTTCTGTGTTTAGCATCTAAAAAATACCTAGATTTTGTTTTAATGAATCAAATAAGATAATAAAATAAATGAATTACTCCATTCATCCCTCACCGGGGAAATTTGTGTGCTGCACTCTTTACACCGCAGCAGGCTGTCCTTCAACAGCACCAATGGTGGGAGAAGCAGGGGTTAGGTGTCTTCTCCAAGGACCCTAGACGGTGGTCTCAGCGGGAATTGAACCCGCTACCTTCCGGTCCATGGGCGAGCGCTCTCGCGCTGATCCACCGTCTCCCCTAATCAAGGAGCAGATTTTGATTTCCATCTGTGTATTTTAGGATCAGGTTAATTAACCTCCAGAAACTTAGTTAATTCTGCCGTTTCTGGCATAGTGCAACTTGGTCTTCAGAAAATACAGTACTTTATTTTGTCTTTTCTGTTTTAATGACGATAGTTTTCACGATTAGTTTCTAAGATTATTGTTATTGTAAGAAATTTTCAAATAAAACCAAAGAAGACACTTATGTTGTTCTAACTTACAACCAGTTTTATTTGAAAAAAATAAATAAGTTTTACTTGCGTTTGTTTTGAGCTTCTGTTGTTAAGTTTAAAAAAAGTCAAACTTCGACCGAACATTTAAGCATCAAGAGAAATCAAAACATCAACTACCATAAAAGCGTTGTAACTTTGAGAAACACTGTTATATAGGGGCGCAGTGGGTAGCACAGTGGCCTCACAGCAAGAAGGTCATGGGTTTGAGTGCCGGGTGGGGACGAGGCTTGGAACACTGGCCTTTCTATGTGAAGTTTGCATGTTCTCCCGTGTCTGTGTGGGTTTCCTCCAGGTACTCTGGTTTTCTCCCACCCTCCAAAGACATGCATGCTAGGTTGTTTGGTCGGTGCCAAATTGCCCCTAGGAATGAGTGTATGTGTGGATGGTTGTATGTGTGTGGCCCCGTAACAGACTGGCGACCTGTTCGGGATGTACCCTGCCCTTCTCCTTAAATCAGCCGGGATTGGCTCTGGCACCCACGCAACTGTGAAAGGGATAGACAGTTAAGAAGGTGACTGACTTAATGAAGCGGTGAGCTCTCGGTCGTCCTGTAAGGGTTTTAAATTCCGGTCTGAATGTTGTCGGGACCCATTCTGAAACAGGTCTGCTCCCCCTTGTTGGTTACAAAACTCTGTGAGTCCAACTCATTTGATTTTGAATATCAGCCATTATCAAGTCAATACCAATACATACAAAAACGATCCTGATCAATCAGACTGTTTCTTTCTCTTCATGGGAACAGTCTGACCTCGCAGCATTGGAGTTGCTCCAGGTGAGCGGGTATCTTTTATTTAACTAATAATTTCTTTCTGGTGGGAACCGGATGCTCCTGAACAGTCAGTGTCGTCCAGAAACCAGAGTAAAAACAAACTATTACTGAGTAAACTTTCTAAACACTGTCTTTAAATTCTTAATCTGGGGAATCGTTACCAACACGGACCATATAGCATGGTGGATCTACAGAACTACAAACATGGAGGACGGACCGTATAGCATGGTGGATCTATAGAACTACAAACATGGAGGATGGACCGTATAGCATGGTGGATCTACAGAACTACAAACATGGAGGACGGACCGTATAGCATGGTGGATCTATAGAACTACAAACATGGAGGATGGACCGTATAGCATGGTGGATCTACAGAACTACAAACATGGAGGATCCACAGAACTACAAACATGGAGGACAGATGCTTGTGTTGATATCATCATATCTCTGTTCTCTTATTGGATAGGACGTTTTATTATCGCTGTAATCGAAAGTGAAAGCTTCGATTCTTGACACAGTACACACTCCTTTGCCCCGGCCTGGCTGACATGTAATGCTCTCACTTTGCAGACTTATTCATAATCTGAGTTTGAAGCTCCGCCCATATGTTTTTATTTCTATGGGTAACGTACTCTCGCACTCGTTCTGGTGGAACTATTCCTGTGTGTGTGTGGTCTTCCGGTGCCGGTAGTGTGTCATCAAACTTGCTCTTTTAAAGGTACACACGCATTTAAGTTCTCCTTCTGTGCCACTTTAAGTTCTCACTGCACAACTAGAACTGATTTTAAAGGAATTTATAAAGTATAAATTTCTGAGTTCTGATTGTGAAATAACGTCTGTATCCTGTTTGGTCCGAAGCTGATCAGGCCGACCTGATTTCCAATCACATCATCGGGTCGGGACGAGTTACTAAACTTCAGTCACCTTCTTATCCGTCTATCCCAGTTCAGGTTGCGGGGGGTGGCGGAGCCCATCCCGACTGATTCAAGGCAAGGGGCAGGGTACACCCCGAACAGGTCGCCAGTCTGTCGCGGGGTCACACACACTCATTCCTAGGTGCAATTTGGCACCGGCCAATCAACCTAACATGCATGTTTTTGGAGGGTGTGAGGAAACCCACGCAGACACGGGGAGAACATGCAAACTCCACACAGAAAGAACAGTGTTCCAAGCCTCGTCCCTACCTGGGACTCAAACCCACGAACATCTTGCTGTGAGGCCACTGTGCTACCCACCGCGCCGCCCTTACTAAACTTAATTTATAAAAAATATTTTACTACAGATTTTTAATTAAGACGCTCATTTTCTGCACTTTAATGTAAACAATAAATAATGAGGCGTTCACGAACCAGTAGGTGGGAGGAAAAATGAGTTTTCTCTGATTGTATCTGGACACTGTTGCAGCTCTAACGTGCTCGTTGCCTGGTATCACCATAGTGTTTGTGCTCAGGTGCAACGTCTCCTTGTTGCTGTGGTTACTGTAAACATTTCATCTAGATCCTTTTTTTCTGTAGATTCTGTGAAGAAAACTCCAAAATGGAACTTCTGGAAGTTCCTGGTGAATCCTGAAGGGAAGGTGGTCCGTTTCTGGCGAACGGACGAGCCCATGGAGAGCATCCGACAGGAAGTCACGGCTCTGGTCAGACAGATCATCCTGAAGAAGCGAGTGGAACTATGACCGGGTGGAGAATGGACATGATTCCACAGGCAGGACGGACAGAACTGAGACGGTTCCTCCTGAGAGACCTGAGTGTGTGTTTATGTGTGTGTGTGAGATCCTCTAAAGTTCATTTATAATAAATGTCTGCTTTTTTTCAACGTTTACATGGTGATCTGAACTCAGCTCCACCAATAAAATGATGACTTTTCATTACCTTTCTTTCTGATTCACATTCAGCTCAAAAATATCCACATCAGCATCAAATTTTTGTACAATTTTTATTTTTGCATTTTTTTAGCAGCAACATCAACAAAAACCCATAAAAATATGACATTGGCTCAGAGTAAGTGTGCAGCCTGTTACATGTATGTACACAACATGGTAGAGCTCATGCACCTGGAATCAGTATGTTTCATTTTATTGATTTATTTTAAAGTAAAAATAAAATAAAAATCATGAAGAGGAGGAATGCATAGATTAATATAATCTACTATATATAAAAAAAATCCATGTTAAACAAGAATTTAAAGCAAAATCAACTGTTTACATAGGTTTTAAACCCTGGCCAGGGTTTGGACCATAAGATGTCCCGAAGGTTTTCCAGGCATTTTTCCACCTACAGACCTAGTCCAGGTTTTTCAGTTTTTGTGCCAAATATATGTATTAATACCAACATTTTAACATGAACTCATCAGTTTGATACTTTGAAATCAAAATGACATTCGTTTAAACTCATTGAAAAACTAAAAAATCTTTACAATAACAGAATCTTTAAGAATCAAAACCAGAACCTCAAACATAATTTCCTTCCCATCATTCCTCACCCACGCCCAAATTTATTTTGTTCAACCAGAACCTTTAAGTACAAAAACATCTTAGAAGCAAATTTTAATATTTCAGTTTTTCCTCAAGAAAAATCTGACTTGATTCCACACACACATCCCCAGTAAATATAACTAGTTTTTGTTTTTTTTGTAGTTCTTTTCAGCTGCAGCCTGCTCATAAAAAACATCTGAATGAAAAACATTTTTTATGATTTTATTTTGGTGCCTTTTCATAAAAATGAAACTTTGTGTTGGGGGGGGGGACTGAGCGTGAGCAGAGCATGAGCACTTAAACACTTGCTGCTTACATTTGGTGTGTTATGATGTGGATGCAGAAGGACCTAAATGCAGGACATAAACAGGAGTTATTAAAGTCCAGTAAGGCTGTAAAGCAAGGGTTAACAACAAAGGAGTGTCTTAAAGTTCAAAAATATAACAGAGTTCAGTATAGGGATGGCCAGCTCGAGCCTGTCTGCTCGAGCTGAGCCGAACAGAGTGACACAAAAGTATCGCGAGAATTGCTCCGATTCCGTGTGTCGGAATGCCAAACATCGCGCGACCCAAAATCCGAGCTACTGTCACGTGGAGCCAGGTGTCGAAGAGCTCGGAAAGTTTGAAGGGGCGGGTCGGTCAATCAATCAGTCAAAAGATATATAAGGGTTTCATTCATTCAGGAAGTCGTGGGTTTTTGCGAGGAGGAGATTTTCTAGCGATTTGCGTCATCACAGCTTTTGATTCTACAGGGATTTTATCACAGTAGGTATTGTACACAATAGGATCACCTTGATCTTGTTGGACCTTTTGCAGGTGTCACAAACACACACACACACACACACACACACACACACACACACACACACACACACACACACACACACACACACACACACACACACACACACACACACACACACACACACACACACACACACACACACACACACACACACACACACACACACACACACACACACACACACACACACACACACACACACAGTCACACACGCGCACACACAGATTTATCAGATTGTTTTTAGGATTCACCCACACAAATACACTGTTTGGAATTGAGAGGTTGAAAGAGTTTTTGCGAGAATTGTATGAGAGTGGCCCCGCGACAGACTGGCGACCTGTTCGGGGTGTATCCCGCCCTTCGCCTTAAATCAGCCGGGATGGGCTCCGGCACACCCCGCAACCCCGAAAGGGATAGACTGATAAGAAGATGACTGACTGACTGTATGAGAGTGAAAGGTGAGTGTGTGTTTCTGTGTGTAAGTTGTAAATGGAGGGAGAACCAGTTCTGTTTTAATAGTCACAACCGGGAGCGCCATTTTCAGCGGAGAATGACATTTTGTGGGACCCGCTGGACAGTCGGGTTGGTACGTATTTTCATCAGATCAACGATGCACTCATGTTACATGGTTTTACAATCCTAACTATTTTTTTCTAGGTGAAAACCAGGGAAGTCAGTGCGCGAAGGCGAATGGCACAGTGGTGGTTCAGAGATACCTGTCGGATCCCTACTTCTTCAGGGGAGAAGACCCGCTCCCATTCTGGGCATCGATGACAACAGTTTACCCAAACCTGCACAAACTGGCCAAGCATCTCCACATGCCAGCAACCTCGGTGCCCGGTGAGCGGGTCTTATCCAAAGCGGGAGAGGGTGTCAGTCTGAAGAGGAGCAGACTAAAGCCAAGCACCGTGGAAAAGATTTTATTTTTAAATAAAAAATCTATGACAAACATTTACAATTGTCCTGTTTAATTTCTGCGCTATTTTAGAGCCGCAGAGACTCTCTTACGTCTTTCCTGAATGTTGCTGCTTGTGTCACAGATTGTTGATTAAAATGGTATTTAATTTATACAGTATTCCTCTTATCAAAGCTTTACAAAGTGCTTTAGATTAAAATATCAAACAGACTTTTTCTATACTTTGATTTGGAGAGCATCGAATTGGACACAAATGAAAATATCGCACACTCTCCCAAAACAAAACTCTTTACGAAATCTTCCACTGCGCGCTCGCACAAAAACATCTGTTTAATTGTATCAGTGTGTTCATTTTCCCTTCCGTAAGATTCTATCAGCCGGTCCTGTATAGTTATTCAAATGACAGTGGGTCAAGTGTGTGCTTTATTGAACATTTAATTACATTGTCAGTAACGGAGTGAAATTTGATTGTTTAGGTAACTGTTACTATGGCAACGAATTAACGTAATCTCGTTTCATGATAAAAAAAATAAACTACAAGAGGAATTGCCCCCCAATAACCCACATGTCATCTTCTAGTAAAACAAAATTTGAGGCGTAGATTTTTTTTTTCTTGGTTTGTTTTTTATCTGCGCATGCGCAGCCTGCAAATGTGCCGACTCCTCGTGTCGACTTTTCGCAGTTGCTTGAAGTTGCTCGATGAGTCGCGAGGCCTCAGATTTCCCATCCCTAGTTCAGTATAAACTTGATCATACAGTCATGAAGACCTGGCTGTGAGGGTTGGTGATGACCCACTCAAAAAGTCAGGGGTGATTGCCTTTAAATAGGCAGCAGGTGGAATGATCCACAGGTGTGTGGCATCAGGATAATGGTTGAGACCTGGGAGAGGAAAGTCCAGGGCTCCCTCTGGTGGCAGGTGAGGGAATCATGAACGTTCTTTTAAATATCAACACGTGTTTTTTAGAGCGAAGTTTGACCCTATCGGTCTTCCATACAGTCTGACATTGTTGTCATAGTAACACAACTTTATACTCTTAATAACATAACGACATTGTACCTGTAGGAAAAGTAACTAATTAGATTACTCTACCTAATTAGTTACTATTATCCAAGAACACTGCTCCCGTCACTGCAGATGGTGAAGTTAAAATGACCAGTTAGAGGGCAGCAGCAGGTAAGCTGGCACCAAGAGAACCAACCAGCTAACGAGACACTGCCTTCCAACCAGCCACATACACCTGTACAAGTCTGTGTGTGTGTGTGTGTGTGTGTGTGTGTGTGTTTAGTAAGCAGAGCAGTATGAGCTGTAGAACACACACACTCACAGCTAACATTACACTGCCTCCCAAGCAGCCACATACACCTGTACAACTCTCTCTCTGTGTGTGTGGTGTGTGTGTGTGTGTGTGTGTGTGTGTGTTTAGGAAGCAGAGCAGTGTGAGCTGTAGAACATACACACACTCACAGCTAACATTACACTGCCTCCCAACCAGCCACATACACCTGTACAACTATGTGTGTGTGTCTGTGTGTGTGTTTAGGAAGCAGAGCAGTGTGAGCTGTAGAACACACACACACTCACAGCTAACATTACACTGCCTCCCAAGCAGCCACATACACCTGTACAACTCAGAGTGTGTGTGTGTGTGTGTGTGTGTGTTTAGGAAGAAGAGCAGTGTGAGCTGGAGAATATACACACACTCACAGCTAACATTACACTGCCTCCCAACCAGCCACATACACCTGTACAACTCTCTCTCTCTCTGTGTGGTGTGTGTGTGTGTGTGTGTGTGTGTGTGTGTGTGTGTGTGTGTGTGTGTGTGTGTGTGTGTGTGTGTGTGTTTAGGAAGCAGAGCAGTGTGAGCTGGAGAATATACACACACTCACAGCTAACATTACACTGCCTCCCAACCAGCCACATACACCTGTACAACTCTCTGTGTGTGTCTGTGTGTGTCTGTGTGTGTGTGTGTGTGTGTGAGTGTGTGTGTGTGTGAGTGAGTGTGTGTGTGTGTGTGAGTGTGTGTAAGTGTGTGTGTGTGTGTGTGTGTGTGTGTGTGTGTGTGTGTGTGTGTGCCTCCCAAGCAGCCAGGTGGTCTCTTTAATTTGGTTGCTCCTCAGGATCTACTCACCAGGATGTGAAGAGTCTCTGTGTGTCCCCCACACTCCTGTTCTGGTGTCTCTGCTCTTCCTGACCCTCTCTAAGTACCCCACATGGCGCAAACAGGAGCGCCAAACTGCCCTGCTCTGCTCCAATTGGCTGATCTCCTCCTCTCTGCGTCCTGGTTTCCAAGGAGACAAACAGAAAGAAGAAAGAAGCAAACAAACACAAACTTTATTTTTCTTTTAATGAATAATAGAAGCAGTTTCTATAAACTCCATTTGCTTACTGTTTTAGTAGACTGGGCATTCAGAAAAACCAGTTCATCTACAGTTGGTATTGAGTCCAATTAAATTAATTTAGTGGTTTGTGAGAAAAAAAACTGTTACAGAAGTACAGGAATGCTTAATTTATCAAAGTAAAAACATTATTCTCCATAAAAACAGACAAACAGCTACCAAAGAGTTTTTAAATATTAAAAATCCATTTTAAAACTGACCATATTTGCTTTCTAAAGTATTAGAAATGTGATTCAGATGGAAAAGAAATGGTTTCATGCAAAAAAAAAGATAATTTATTGATTAAAATACTGATATGTATATATACATATATATATAAATTTTTTTTTTTACTATATTTTAGTAGAATTGATTATTGCAACGCACCGCTCTCTGGTCTTTGCTTTCCCAAACAAGAGTATTCTAGAATTACAAATCACCAGAACCTGACAAGTTCTGATGAGGACCGGGGGGCAGGTAGACATTACATCAGTTTTTAAATGCCTTAATTGGCTTTTTCTCAGTTCTGTCCCAACAAACATGTGAATGATTAGCCTCCATTTCTTCAGTTTCTTTCATTGTATTTTCACCAGAACTGTTGGGTTTCCAGGTAAACATGGTAAACATGGTCTCCACCTTTTTCCTCCGTTTAGTTTTTGTCTCCATGGAAACTTTTTTTTTCCAGCAGCTTCACCTTATCACGTTCCACAAACTGCCCTGGCTCAGAAAATAAATTACAATGTATCTCCTACTAGTTTCTAGAAAAACTTCTATGATCCTTTTCTTATTGTATTTATTGTTTGTTTACATGCATCTTTATATATTTTTAACAAGTATTAAAACCCAAAAAAGAAAAGCTGCAGCATAAAAAGCTTATTTGATGCATTTTATGTGAAATTCTGTGAATTCTCTGATAAAACTTTTCTGTATTTATTACATCATTTATGTTTATTAAGTACATCTGAAGAAGGATGCTGGGTTTGGAACCACCAGGAAAGAGGACTAGAGGAAGACCAAAGAGGAGGTTCATGGATACAGTGAAGGAAGACATGAAGATAGTTGGTGTGACCGAAGAGGATGCAGGAGATAGGGTTAGATGGAGGAAACTGACTTGCTGTGGCGACCCCTGGAGGGAAACGATGAAAGCAGAAGAAGAATCGGCATCCAGTCCATCCTCACATTCAATATCACAGCCTGGTTTGGTTCACTCAGTGTCTCACATCGTAACACTCTCAACAAGATCATTAAAATCAGCAGTAAAATCATTGGACATCAACAAGAATCATTCACTTTCCTTTACAATAACCAAGTCCTGAGGAAAGGCACTCAGATCTCCACAGACAGTTCACACATTCTGCACTCACACTACACCCTGTTACCATCCGGTCATAGGTTCAGATCCCTCTCACTACATCCTGTTACCATCCTGTCGTAGGTTCAGATCCCTCGCATTTAAAACCAAGAGAGCCACATCCAGCTTCATACCTACTTCAATCCGACTGCTGAATGGCTGAGGGGCCTTGTGACGGATGGGCATGTACTGAATTAATAAATAAATGTTCTCATTTTATTGTTTTATTCTATTTTTATTTATTTATATTTTATTGTTTTATGATGTTTTTAATGAATGTGGTTTTTTATGCATTTGTCTGTGTTTGTCCCGGCACTCTGGCTGTAAATGAAGTTCCTCACGGATAAATAAAGTTATAATTGAATTGAATTGATTCTTAATAATTGGTCATGTTTTTATTCTGGTAACCAGGATGTAAAATCCTACTCTCCCCATGGTAACCAGGCTCAACGTTCCTTCCCTCACCATGGTAACCAGGATCTACGTTCCTACCCTCACCATGGTAACCAGGATCTACGTTCCTACCCTCACCATGGTAACCAGGATCTATGTTCCTACTCTCACCATGGTAACCAGGATCTACGTTCCTACCCTCACCATGGTAACCAGGATCTACGTTCCTGCCCTCACCATGGTAACCAGGATCTACGTTCCTACCCTCACCTTGGTAACCAGGATCTACGTTCCTACTCTCACCATGGTAACCAGGATCTACGTTCCTACCCTCACCATGGTAACCAGGATCTACGCTCCTACCCTCACCATGGTAACCAGGATCTACGTTCCTACCCTCACCATGGTAACCAGGATCTACGTTCCTCCCCTCACCATGGTAACCAGGGTCTACGTTCCTACCCTTACCATGGCTACCCTCACCACAATAATATTAATAATAATGCATTGTCTTTATACAGCGCTTTTCAGGACTCTCAAAGACGCTTCACATATTCATCATTCATTCATTCCATACCAGATAATGGTAAACTACTGCTGTAGCCACAGCTGCCCTGGGTTAAACAGACAGAAGCGAGGCTGCCATTTTGTGCCATCGGCCCTTCTGCCCATCACCAACCAATCGCGCACACACCATTCAGACCAGGCAATGTGGGTGAAGTGTCTTGCCCAAGGACACAACGGTAATTTAATCTCAATGGCCGTTCCACCGTGGCACTTAGAGTTCTGGCGGTCTCTCATCCATGTACAGCGCAGCCCCCGCATGCTTAGCTTCTGAGGTCTGACGGGATCAGGCGTTGACACACTGATATGCCCACAAAACCATGGTAACCAGATCTATGTTCCTACCCTCACTATGGTAACCAGGATCTATGTTCCTACCCTCACCATGGTAACCAGAATCTACATTCCCACCCTCACCATGATAACCAGAATCTACGTTCTTACCCTCACCATGGTAACCAGTAGCTACGTTCCTACCCTCACCATGGTAACCAAGATCTACGTTCCTACCCTTCGAGGTCAGAAAAAGATCCCATCACATGATATAAGATTTAAAGAGAAACAATTAAGTTTAGCAAAAAAAGGAGAAAGAGTTTGAAGTTCAGTTGGAGGATATTTTATTGTCTGGAATAACCCAGGATCATCTGATTGGCTTTCTGGTGAGAGAAGACACATCATTAAAAACAGATAGTTACACATCATCATCAAGAAGTTCAAACAACTCAAAACTTACCAACTGTAAAGAGGAGAACTTCATCCATCAGACTGCAGGATGAAAACTACATCCACAGAGATTAAAGAAGAGAACTTTAAACAAAAGTATTATTTTAATGTTGGCAGCTGGAAATGGGCGGAGTCTGATGGTGGCAGCTGGAACAGAGCGGAGTCTGATGGTGGCAGCTGGAACAGAGCGGAGTCTGATGGTGGCAGCTGGAACAGAGCGGAGTCTGATGGTGGCAGCTGGAACAGGGTGGAGTCTGATGGTGGCAGCTGGAACAGGGTGGAGTCTGATGGTGGCAGCTGGAACAGAGTGGAGTCTGATGGTGGCAGCTGGAACAGGGTGGAGTCTGATGGTGGCAGCTGGAACAGGGAGGGGTCTGATGTTGGCAGCTGGAGCAGGGTGGCGTATGATGTTGGCAGCTGTATGAGGCCACTCCTCATACTTTTCTAAAGTATGAGGAGTGGGTTAAAAGGAGAGGAGGGAGGTTGATAGCAGGAGGAGCTCTAACCGAAGGAGGTGAGAAAAATCACATTGAGGAGAAAAATCACATTGAACTTTTCATAAACACATCAAAAAATAAAATATTAATCATTTTCAAAATAAAAGAAACTTATCAAGTATTTTCAAAATAAAGGAAACTTATCAATTTTTTTAATAAAAAGGAAACTTATAAAACTTTAGAATCAAATTAAAAGTAAACTCAAGGTCCTAATTGGCTCAGTTCCTGAGAAACCAAAGAGATACAAACACTTGTGATTGGATGCAGCATTTTAAATAAATTATTAGAACACAGGAGCCGGTGCTTACCTTAGATTTAAGATCTACCAGCAGGACCATGTAGACGAGCCTCAGTATGGGACGAAGAACCTGTGGAACAAAACCACCATCAACACCTCCACCAAGGAGACACCATCAGCTCCTCCTTTTACCTGATCTGGTTCTGTTTTGAGGGCCTCCTGCTATGCTGCTCCACAGCTTTATTGCGCCTCCTCTTCCTGCACACAGAGCGACCAGGAGTAGTTCTGAGGGGTTGTGGAGGTGGAGGATGGAGGTAAAGAGGAGGAGGAGCATGACGAGGAGCAGGAGGAGAATAGTGAGGAAAAGAAGGAGCATACCGAGGAGTAGTAGGAGGAGAATAGAGAGAAATAGGAGGAGGGTAGAGAGCACGAGCACAGGGAGGAGTGGGAGCAGGAGAGATGGGAGTAAAATGGGGTGCAGGAGGATCAGGCTGGGTGAGAGAGTGAGGAGGAACAGTAGGAGTAGGAGAGCTGGATGGAAGGCCGAGGCGAGAGGAGGACGTATCCTGAGAGTAGTCAGGCGTCAGAGGAGAACGGAGATGAGAGGAGGAATGAAGAGGACGGAAATCATGTGAGGGAGAAAGAGAGCGATGCACAATGGGAGAAAGAGGAGGAATGCGACGGCGAGGAGGGATGGGAGAGGAGAGGTGTAGAGAAGAGAGACCAGGAGGAGAAAGAGGAGAAGAAGGTTGGGCGTCCCCCGTTTCGTCCACTGGGTTCTTTCTCTCCTCCAAGAAGAGCGAGCGTTTGGGTGGCCTGCTACTGGACGACTCCTCCTCGTCATTGTGCCTCCTTTTCCTGCAGACAGAGAATGATTCCATCTGAGCAGAGGTTCCCCTGGACAGAGCCGGCCTGTCAAAGTACAAAGCAAGCATAAAAAAAAGGAATTGTTCATAGACCTCCCAAACAGGATTGTCTTTACAATCCAGAAAAAAATCTGCCTTGAAGATTCCAATAAACCTCCATCATCCATGGGGAGGAAGTTTGGAATCACCAGGACTCTTCCTGGATCTGCCCGGCCATCTAAGCTCAGGAATCAGGGAAGACGGGCCTTGGTCAGGGGGGTGACCAATAAGTCAATGGTCACCTACCTGTAGAAGCTCTTACTGACAAATGAGTGCCCAATGGTCACTCATTGGGTTATTGACAGAAGAACAACCATCAACACACCAATTAGCCATTATGGGAACCAAGACGAAAGCTTCTTGTCACTAAAAACCACATGTAATTCCATTTGGAATTTGCCAAAAGGAACCTAAATGACTCTCAGACCATGAGGGACAAAATTTTGTGGTCTGACAAGACAAACATAGAACTCTTTGAAGTGAGTGGCAGACATTCTGCTTGGAGGGAATCAGGCACTGCTCATCAGCAGGCGAATCCCATCCCTACAGTGAGGCATGGTGGTGGCAGCATCATGATGTGGGTAGGGACAAGAAGACTGGGTCGGATAGAGGGAAATCTGACTGCAACAATGTACAGACATATCCTGGAGGAAAACCTGTTACAGAGTGCTTTGGACGTCAGACTTGGGCGACGGTTCATCTTTCAGCAGGACAATGAGCCAAAGCACACCATCAAGATATGGAAGGCGTGTCTTCAGAACACTTCTGTCAATGAGTGGCCGAGTCAGAACCCAGACCTGTATCTATTGAACATCTACGGAGAGATGTAAAAATGGCTGACGGTCCCCATCCAATCTGATGGAGCTTGAGTGGTTCTGTAAAGACGAATCAAACAAACTGTCTAAAGAAAGATGGGCCAAGCTTGTCGTCAAATTCAAAACCACTAGCTGCTGTGATTGCTGCCAAAGGTGCAGAAATAAATTTCAAGCAAACATTGTACATTTTCAGCTTTTAATTTTGAATGGATTGGCAAAAATTGAAAATAAAAACCCTTCCAATTGATAGTTTTCTAGGATACATCCCATAATGGCAAACATGGATTTCTTGCATCCATTTTAAAATAAAACTGTGACATGAGATGGAAAAAATGAGAGGCTGTGAATACTTTCTGGATGCAGAGTAGGAGTATGCAGAGGGCAGTGAGAAGGCCATGGATCACCAGCCCACAGGGTAGTGGAGGTCAGTTTGGCGAACCTGTGGTGTGTGCCATCTCACAGGGGAAAATAAGATACCTAACCGGGCCAAGATCAGTGGAGAGAGGAGGAGGAGCTTACCAAGTGTTTGAGGCAGGCTGGATATTTGGGAGCTGCAAAGGAGTCACCTGAAGAAGTATAGGAAAGGTCAGAGGTCTGCAGAAGAATGGTTTAGGACATCTGTATCAGTTCTTCCCCGATCCTCCAAACACACCTGACCTGACAGAACAGCTGGATGCTCTGAACCAGGTACTGTAGGAAGACCAGGAGGTTCACCAAGAGGTTGTGGAGCTGGGGGATGAAGGTAAGGAGGAGGAGAGTAGAGAGGAGAAGAGGGAGCATGCCGAGGAGTAGGAGGAGTATATAGAGGTATAGGAGTAGAATGGAGAACAGGAGACGGAGGAGGAGCATAGAAAGTCATTGGAGTGTAGAGAGGAAAAGAAGCAAAGAAAGTCCCAGGAGCACGAGGAGGAGAGGAAGGTACATAGGAATTAGGAGGAGGATAGAAAGGAATAAGAGCATGGGGAGCAGAGGGAGCATACGTGACAGGAGGAGGAGGATGGAGTATATTAGGAGCAGAGGGAGCATACATGACAGGAGTAGGAGGATGGAGCACATCAGGAGCAGAGGGAGCATACATGACAGGAGGAGGATGGAGTATACCAGGAGCAGAGGGAGCAGAGGGACATACATGGTAATTAGGTGGAGGAACATGGTGAGGAAAAGGAACATTGAGAGGGACAGGAGCAACGGGAGGAGTTGGAGCAGGAAAGATGAGTGTAAAATAGGGAGCGGGAGGATCAGGCTGGGTAAGAGTATGAGGAGCAAGAGAGGAAGGAGAAGAGCTGGATGAAGGGAAGAGGACTGAGGAGGATATGAGGTGGGAGCAGGAGGGGGCAGGAGGAGAAAAGGGAGGTGAGGAGGAAGGAAGAGGAAGGAAATCACGAGAGGGAGAAAGAGGAGGTGGAGGAGGGATGGGCGAGCAGTGAGGGAGAGAAGAGAGAGGAGAGGAACCAGGAGGTGAGAGTGGAGAAGAAGGTTGGGCGTTGCCCGTTTCCTGCGCTGGGTTCTCCATGGAGCATTCGTACTCCTCCGGGATTCCCTGCTGGAGATAAAGAGGAGCAATGAAGGAGCGGAACCAGGAGAACCTCCCACTGACCTACCTGCAGACCTTGTTTCCGTTGAACCCCCCACTGACCTACCTGCAGACCTTATTCCTGTTGAACCTCCTACTGACCTACTTGCAGACCATGTTCCCGTTGAACCTCCCACTGACCTACCTGCAGACCTTATTCCTGTTGAACCTCCCACTGACCTACCTGCAGACCTTATTCCTGTTGAACCGCCCACTGACCTACCTGAAGACCCTATTCCTGTTGAACCTCCCACTGACCTACCTGCAGACCGTATTCCTGTTGAACCTCCCACTGACCTACCTGCAGACCCTATTCCTGTTGAACCTCCCACTGACCTACCTGCAGACCCTATTCCTATTGAACCTCCTACTGACCTACCTGCAGACCCTATTCCTGTTGAACCTCCCACTGACCTACCTGCAGACCGTATTCCTGTTGAACCGCCCACTGACCTACCTGCTGACCTTGTTCCCGTTGAACCTCCCACTGACCTACCTGCAGACCTTATCCCTGTTGAACCTCCCACTGACCTACCTACAGACCTTATTCTTGTTGCTGCTTTAAGACAGGTCAAAAGGAAGCCAGCATGGCAGAGTTCTGGTAAAGTATGTTTCCCAGCTCCGGCACCAGATGCACTGGATTTAGCAAACACATGCATGGGTACACTCAGTACTCCATATGTTTGCCAATTAATGTGAATGCGGTGAAATGAATGCCAGCAATTCGTTTTTATCCAATGGAACACCATGAGACAAAAGAAACTATTGTTGATGCTGACAGACACAAGAAGGACCACACAGTCCCTGTGATGTCTTATGGCTTTCAATAGTGGCTGGAAAGTTAGAAGACAGAGAAACACTATTTGCAGGTAGGCTGGACGGGCACTGCTGACCTTACCCTGTACAACAAGCGTGTACAGATCCTACAGATCATACCCTGTAGAACAGGGGTGTCAAACTCCGGTACTGGAGGGCTGGTGTACTGAAGGTTTTCCACATGTTTTTGCATCTACACACCTGATCCAGGTTATTGAGTTAATATTCCAAATTTTATTGACCGTTGATTGCCCTTTATGTGCATCCGGTGTATTGAACCAGGAACACAATGAAAACTATGAGGACACTAGCCCGTCAGGACCGGATCTTGGCACCCCTGCTGTAGAACAACCTTCTGACCCACCGACAGATTCTTGTTTTCTTTGAAAATCTGAGGTAAAAGTAATCATTTTAAAAGTCAGGCATAAGTGTCCTACCAGCAGTCCCTGATACTCCTGACAGTCCGATCCGTTGGGACATGAACAGACAAAGTCATGAAACTACAGACACAGAAGAGAAAATCAGTCAGTAAACCTGCACATGTCACAATAAACACAGCATACCTATTTTTCTTCCAATGATGGTCTCTTTTAAAATTATTTTAGTTTGTTTGTTTTTATTGTTTTTGTTGTGCATTTCATTTTTAGACGTTTTTTTTCCTTCTTTCTTTTTCAAGTTTTTTCTCCAGGGAGTGCCAGAGCAAGTCCTCCGATACTTTTCGCCATCCGTTCCAGCTTCCCTGCACACGCTTCTTCATCTCTTCTCCACACTCTTTATCGCTCTGGACCCAAGTGGATCCTAAGTACTTAAAATCCTTCTCTATCTCCATCTCTTTTATCTGGGTTCCTCTCATTAACACACATGTTCTCTGTTTTACTGCTGATATTCTTCATTCCTCTGCTTTCCTGGATTAACCTCCACCTCTTCCCTCCTCTCACTACAGATCACAATGTCATCTGCAAACATCATTGTCCACGGACATTCTTGTCTAACCTCATCTGTCAGCCTGTCCATCACCATAGCAACAGAACAGATCCCTGATGCAGTTTACCTCAACTCTGACCTCCTCTGTGACACCTACAATGCACCTCACCACTGTCTTACAATCATACTGTACATAACCTGCAATTTTTTGTCCCTCCATTTTGCAAAAATCTCCTCCGGGTGTGGGACTAAAGCCCCAATGATTACCTGGGCAGTTTTGATGAGCCATCGCAGTTGTTTGCAGGTTGCATACCAAACTGTGCATCCGTGGATCAAGACACTCTCTATACTGCATCGGTACAAGTTTTTCAGCCAGTTTGTTTTTCCTCAACATTCTCAGGAAGTATCGCTGCTCCCGAGACTTTTTAACCATGTTGTTGATACTATCGGTCCAGCTGAGGTTCTCTGAGATGCGGAGGCCCAGATACTTAAAGTCCTTGACCCGCTCCACTTCTTCACCTTTGGTATTTAGGCCTCAGTGTGTGGCAAAAACATATAAGTAAATCTTCAGAAATCCATCATAATAGCCCACAGGATTAACCATTTAATCCTGTGGTGGTAGAGGACTTTGATGGCAGTTTTCAGGCAGGTGGGCATATGATTTCAGCACCTCATGGTACTCTGTTCATAATAGATGCCAGTTTGTTTTACCAAATAATTGAAACCAGTAGATTTCAAACAAAAAATTAAAGTAACACGAATAAAGATCCAATGTTCATGCTTTCCCATTGGCTCTTGATTTCTCCAAACCTCTGGCTACTGTCTCCATAACAGAGTTAAAAATAACGATGAATAAAACTCACATCCGGCCTGATGCTGCTGTGAAGAAACAATAACTGGGGATCGATCCACACCAGGAGTCGGCCTGCCCATGACTACAGAGGCCAAAACCACAGTGGTCCACCCAGCTCCAGGAGACACAGGCACCCACAGAAGCCACCTGGCTAAAGTGAGGCACCCGCACCACCCAGGCCAGTCAGACCCCCACAGAGAAGACCCCACAGACTGAGCAGGCAGAGCTCGTGGGATGGAGGATCCCCATGAGGAAACACTGGAATAAGACGCAGAATAAAACAATAGAATAAAAACTAAAACCAGTGAAATAGATTAATAACTATTTAAGAAATTAATCTTAAACTAAATCAGGAAAAGAAAACTGTGTAAAAATAAAAAAGTAAACAAATAGATTTTAAAAAATACATAAAACCATTTATTTATTACATGATTTACCAGCACGTCTCACTGGGAGGAGACCAAGAGGCAGAACCTGGACCCCCTGGAGAGACTATGTCTCACAACCTCCGGGTGAGCTGGAGGATACAACTGGGATGAGAGAAGCCTGTGCTTCCCGTCTGAGGCTGTTGCCCCCGTGACCCGGCCCCGGATAAGCGGAAGATGACGGAACGGAACGAAAAATAAAATCATCTTAAATAAAACTCAAGTAAAAGCCAAGTTAAAAAAGTGGGTTTTCAGCCTCTTTTAAAAACATGAACAGACTCTGCGGCCCAGAATTCCTCTGGCAGGCTGTTCCACAGGCGAGGACCATAATGTTGGAACGAGAACTCACCCTGACTGTTTGTTCCAGGGGACCTCAGGGACTGTGAGGGGTCGTACCTCAGGGGTTTGTCAAGGGTCGTACCTCACAAGGGGGTCAAATAAATAAGTTGGCCTAATACCATTAAGACTTTTAAGGGCAACTTAAAAATGTTTCTCTAATTTTTGTGTCTTCGGGAGGTAAATAAGTTTAACTTTGTGTCGACAAGTTTGGTTGTTTAGAAAAAAAAAAAAGACTTTTTTTTTAAACCAAATTTTAATGTTTTAAAGTTTCGGAAAAGATTTTCTATAAAAAATATTTTTTTAAAAAAGGAAAATAAAACATGTCACGTTAGTTTTTCTGGTCATCGGCGGCCTCACCATCGATTCGGCGCTATAGAGACATTTTAATCATATTTTTGATCGTATTTTACTTGCTTAAATGTTCTACTGAATAAAAATATGTCTTACATTTTCCATGTATTTGCTTCTCGGAGAAAAAAACACAACCTGTCTTCGGAGAGGACTGGATTTGAAACCTGTTTTCTTAAAGTTGTTTCTTCTCAAAATTTTGTACCCAAACAACAACAATTATAAAAACCACGGAAATGAAATTTTATTACAAACAATTCAGATACACTGATGCTATATTTTTGCTCTTGTTGTTCTTTTAAAAATTCAATTAATAAAACTTTGACCGTGTCCCTCTGCTCTCTCCTGAGGCCAGTAGGATGTTTCCTCCTTGTGTTTCTCGTCCAAACTCACCTCCACATAAAAGCTGTCCATTTTAAAACTTAGATGAGCTGTTTTACTCAAAAAACCTATTCTGATCTCATTTTTGGTGCAGTTAGTTCACTTTTTTTTGAGGGTTTTTGTTTGTTTTCTGGTTTCTGTTTCTTTTTGTCTGTAGGATTCCTCAGCTATGGGTCATGGTGGATTTGAACCAGAGTCTCCCGGTCATCAGTTTGATATTTTAACCACTACGCCTCCTCCCAAAGTTTTTTTTTTCTTTTCAGGGGTTTTATTTTTTTGTCTTTTATTCGTTTTCGTGTCTTTTCTGTGGTCGTAGGAACGGCTTGAGCCTAGTGGGAATCGAACCAGGTTCTCATGGTCTTTCGAAAGATGGTATCTCTACCACTAGGTCAACGCCCCCTGAGACCAGCTCACATTTAAATAACTCTTAAGTTTTAGTGAATTAAATAAAAATGGACTCTTGTGTTGCCTTTATTGGCCAAAGTGATTAAAACAGAGTTTGTACTGATTCACACATGTTCCAACACTGATGTTGAATTAGATGGAGGAGCTCTGCCATCTGGGAGCGGCTTGGAGTAGAACTGCTGCTCCTCCAAGTCAAGAGAAGCCAGATGGGGTGGTTTGGGCATTGTATTGGGATGCCTCTAGAACGCCTCGCTGGCGAGGAGATTTTATTACGTCCCACCAGGAGGAGACCCAGAGCCAAAGCCTGGACCCGCTGGAGAGACTATGTCCCACAGATGGGCAGGGAACACCTCTGGATGCTTTCGGGTGAGCTGGAGGATGCAGTTGGAGTGACAAAAGCCTTGGTTTTCCGTCTGAGGTTGTTGGCCCCGCGACCCAGCGGAAGACGACGGAACGGAACAAAATGTTGAATTGAAAGAAGAGAAAAAACATGCTTTGAATTTCAATCCATATCTTAATTTATTAAAAAAAGTTTTTCAAAGATAAGTAAGTTTTCTGTGTGTTTCCTGCTGGTGAAAAGTCGTGTGTCACTCATACAAAGTGTTTAAATAACAGAGGATTTAAAGACAAACATGGGAAGTGATGCATCAGGCAGGGAGGTCGTCTGCTTTCACAGCCAAACAAACACAGGCCCTGCTTCTCAGGTCACATCACTGCTCAAACAAGTCAACCCACCACCGACCTGCCGTCCAGCATGGAAAACATAGTTTATTTTGTCTTCTAAACGTGGTCGCAGGGGGTCGCAGAAACCTTTCCCAGCTGATATCAGGCGAGAGGAAGGGAACACCCCGAACAGGTCACCGATTTGTCGTGGGGTTATTAACACAGACAACCATTCACCCACACATTCACTCCAAGGGGCAATTAGGTACCAACCGATCAACCTAACATGTATGTTTTTAGAGGATGGGGGAAAACCAAAGTACCTGGAGAAAACCCACACATACAGGGCGAGAACCCCACATAGAACCACATAGAATAACCAGTGTTCCATGGCTCGTCCCCACCCGGGGCTCACACCCCTGACCTTCTTGCTGTGTGTGCTCATTGCGCCACCGTGCCGCCCCGCACATAAAATTTGTAGCAAAAATAAAATTTCATTTGGAGCCAAAACTGAGTAAAGTGGATGAAATAAATGAAGTTTCTGATTTAAAATAATTTAATTAGGCTTAGTTTATCTAATTTTAAGACAGAGTACATGTGTGTGAATGAGAGGGATCCAAATGGAAAAGTTAGGTTACAGGGAGAAGAGATTAAGAAGGTGGAAGATTTTAAGTACTTAGAATTAACAGTCCAGAGCAATGGAGAGTGTGGAAAAGAGGTGAAGAAGTGTGTGCAGGCAGGCTGGAACGGGTGGAGGAAAGTATCAGGTGTGATGTGTGATAGAAGAGTTTCAGATAAAATGAAAGGGAAAGTGTACAAAACTGTGGTGAGAGCGGCGATGCTGATTGGTCTAGAGACAGTGTGGTGAGAGCGGCCATGCTGATTGGTCTAGAGACAGTGTGATGAGAGCGGCCATGCTGATTGGTCTAGAAACAGTGTGGTGAGAACGGCCATGCTAATTGGTCCAGAGACAGTGTGGTGAGAGCGGCCATGCTGATTGGTCCAGAGACAGTGTGGTGAGAGCGGCCGTGCTGATTGGTCCAGAGACAGTGTGGTGAGAGCGGCCATGCTGATTGGTCTAGAGACAGTGTGGTGAGAGCGGCCATGCTGATTGGTCCAGAGACAGTGTGGTGAGAGCGGCCATGCTGATTGGTCTAGAGACAGTGTGGTGAGAGCGGCCATGCTGATTGGTCTGGAGACAGTGTGGTGAGAGCGGCCATGCTGATTGGTCTAGAGACAGTGTGGTGAGAACGGCCATGCTAATTGGTCCAGAGACAGTGTGGTGAGAGCGGCCATGCTGATTGGTCCAGAGACAGTGTGGTGAGAGCGGCCGTGCTGATTGGTCCAGAGACAGTGTGGTGAGAGCGGCCATGCTGATTGGTCTAGAGACAGTGTGGTGAGAGCGGCCATGCTGATTGGTCCAGAGACAGTGTGGTGAGAGCGGCCATGCTGATTGGTCTAGAGACAGTGTGGTGAGAGCGGCCATGCTGATTGGTCTAGAGACAGTGGTACTGAGGAAAAGACAGAAAACAGAGATGGAGGTAGCAGAGATGAAGATGCTGAGGATCTCTCTGGGAGTGACCAGGATGGACAGGATCAGAGGAACAGCACATGTTAGAGGTTTTAAAGTCAGAGAGGTCAGACTGAGATGGTTTGGACATGTTCAGAGGAGAGAGAGAGAGTACATCAGAAGAAGGATGCTGGGTTTGGAACCACCAGGAAAGAGGACTAGAGGAAGACCAAAGAGGAGGTTCATGGATACAGTGAAGGAAGACATGAAGATAGTTGGTGTGACTGAAGAGGATGCAGCAGATAGGGTTAGATGGAAGAAACTGACTTGCTGTGGCGCCCCCTGAAGGGAAAAGACGAAAGGAGAAGAAGAAGGCTTAGGTTTTCTACAAGTATTGCTTTTCTCATGTTTGTTTGTTTATTTGTTTATTTGTTAGATCCCCATTAGCATCAGCAGCGAACTGCGTCAGCTACTCTTCCTGGGGTCAAATTAAATTTCAAATATTACAATTAACAAATTAAATCACATTCATGTAGCACAATGAACAATGAACCTACTTCAAAACAGTTTACATTTCTTATAAAAACACAAGTATCCAAAAAAAGAAACATAACACTTTACAACAACAGCAAGACAGCAATATCACATGAGCTCATAGTTTGGTTGATGATAGTGCCTTTTAAGTTGTTTTTTGAAGCTATAAGCACTGCTTAGTTCTCTTATATTCTGTGGTAAATGATTCCACTCCTGCATAGCTCTAAACATGACTGTGCGTTGGCTCTGTGTAGTTTTACACTTTGGTAAAGTGAAGCACTGCCCTTCTGAATGTCTTGTGGAATAAAAATGTGTGTTTTTACTGAAAGGCAGTTTCTGGTAGAACATCAATGGTGTCTCAGTTGTAACAATATTTCTTAAAAAGTTATCTTTGGTATATAACCATCGATCCTTTACAGACAGCCATGAGAGTTGTGAATGCATTTTGGCCACACTTGTTCTCAAAACACACTTTAGAGCCACACGAGCTGCTTTGTTTTGCACCAGCTGTAATTTCTTGATATTATTCAACGAGGTGTTTGACCACACAACTGCACAATAATCCAAATGAGACAATACTAGACTTTGAATAATACCTGGAGTAATTTGCTTTGTCAAGTATTTTGAACATCATTTTATAACTGCTAGACTACGTCCCATTTTAGAGACCACACTGTTTACCTGACGATCCCAGGACAGAGTAGAATCTATCCAGACTCCTAAGAGCTTTACCTCATCCATTTGCTTCACTGTTGTTTTCTTTATGGAGAGGTTTAGTTGAGGTTTAAGTCTTAGAGAATGCTTGGTACCAATAACTATACTTGTTGTTTTCTCAACATTCAAAATTAGTTTATTATCTTCAACCCAGCTTACTATTTTTTGAAGTTCCACCTCTAGATTTGCTCTTACTTCACTGATCAATTTAACTGACAGGTAAATTGTTGTATCGTCAGCAAACATTGAAACATGTGCTTTGTCTAACACTGATGGTAAATCATTAGTAAATATTGTGTACAAAAGTGGCCCTAGGCAGCTGCCTTGAGGCACATTTAGAATGTCTGACTGGCAGCCATTATAGTACACTAGTTGTTTTTGGTCGTGTAAGTAACTTCTGATGAACTGTTCCGCAGGTTTTTCAAAGCCATAACATTCCAGTTTTTCTAATAACATTTTATGATCTATTAGATCAAAGGCAGCTGTAAAGTCCAATAGCACAGCTCCTATTATATTGCCTTTGTCCATTTCCCACAGCCAGTCCTCGCTCATTTGGGTTAATGCAGTCGCTGTTGAATGTTTTTTCCTGTAAGCATGCTGATAATTAGTTATTAGGTTGTTTTCATTAAAATATGAGTTAATCTGTTCATATATGATTTTTTCCATGATCTTACTAAGAATTGGGAGTAAACTAATTGGTCGACAGTTTGTTTCTGTAAATGGCATATTTTTGTTTTTAGGCAAAGGTATAATTTTAGATACTTTCCAAGCGGACAAAAAATATTTTGATTAAAGCATTGATTAATAAGATGAGTAATAGCAGGTGCAATTAGTGATACTATTGGTTTTAGCAGGCGACTATCTAATTCATCCACCCCTGGAGGTTTGTCTTTGTACATCAGTAAAAGTTGTTCAACTTCTGAAACGCTTATATTTTTAAAGTTAAAATTACACTTTTTCCTTTCCATTATTTGGTTTATAGCTCTATAAACCCTTTCTTTGTGACTCTTCGTTCACTCTTTGTTCACTCTTTGTTTCCTCCTTGACTGACGTAAACAACGTTTTATTAGGACAGAGTGGTGCTGAGACAACCTGAGGAAGACATCAGGTAATTATTCACAGACATAGATTAGACATTAAGAGATGCTGCCCATTTCCTGTAGGTTTCCGGGCCCTCATTTGTAAAGCACACCTATGACCAAATTTGTACACTGTCTTCTATGTAACAGGAGTGATTTAACGCAAATGGAGTGATTTAAAAAAGTGGCATACAGTGTGGACTGAGGCACGATTTCGAACACCTGGTGGTGCAAATAGACATGGCCTTTATTTCTACAAGCCTTCTCTTAGCTTACAATCCTCAGTTAGCAGACCAAGCTGAAAGGAAACTGTGATGATGCTTCAGTTAATTCAGAACGTGGAACGATATCTGAGCCCCGCCCCTTTTTCAGCAAATTCACTCAGACCAAATTAGAACAAATCATTTTGATATAAAAACAAATAAATACAGAAATGACCATGAAAAGAAAAAAATAGGCCAAAATATATCCAGTTTAAATTTGGGTTGTGAGACCCACAGTTCAGGAACCAATGGCATAAGCAGCAATACTGTATTTGGCTGAGCAAAACACTTTCAGCTGAGATGGGGGACCCAGCGAAAGCGATGTCCACCCTGCTGAGTCCGTGAGGTGAAGGCATGACCTCCAGGAAACACGTGAGTCCTTATGGTGCCGTGCTCTCCAACCAAAGTTCTGAATGATGTTTCGCTCATGCTGCTCTCACCGAGTGTGGATTTGTGAAAACCTGAGAAAGCCCCATGCATACGTATTGCCTCCGCTTCCTGCTCCTGTCTCACTTCTGTGGGGCCGTTGAGAAGGACAGCGTTGCATCGAGTGCTCATGTCTCTCAGTAAATCCTCCACTGAGTCAGAAGATTCAGTTTCGTAACCTTCATCAAGCCGCCGCCGCTTTTCTGGAGAAGAACCGTCACTGGACATTCTAATGTGAGGGTCGTTGATTGTCATCAGCTTCTGGAAGAGGATGAGAACAGAATGAATGAGAACAAGTCGACGTGCGTTATTCCAAAACTTAAAATCTCTACAATACAAATATTTATCACATTTTGATTGATGTTTTCTCTAGGATCCAAGTTCCTACCTTCACCATGGTAACCAGGATCTATGTTCCTACCCTTACCATGGTAACCAGGATCTACGTTCCTACCCTCACCATGGTAACCAGGATCTATGTTCCTACCCTCACCATGGTAACCAGGATCTACGTTCCTACCCTCACCATGGTAACCAGGATCTATGTTCCTACCCTTACCATGGTAACCAGGATCTACGTTCCTACCCTCACCATGGTAACCAGGATCTATGTTCCTACCCTCACCATGGTAACCAGGATCTACGTTCCTACCCTCACCATGGTAACCAGGATCTACGTTCCTACCCTCACCATGGTAACCAGGATCTACGTTCCTACCCTCACCATGGTAACCAGGATCTACGTTCCTACCCTCACCATGGTAACCAGGATCTACATTCCTACCCTCACCATGGTAACCAGGATCTACGTTCCTACCCTCACCATTGTAACCAGGATCTACGTTCCTACCCTCACCATGGTAACCAGGATCTACGTTCCTACCTAACCATGGTAACCAGGATCTACGTTCCTATCCTCACCATGGTAACCAGGATCTACGTTCCTATCCTCACCACGGTAACCAGGATCTACATTACTACCCTCACCATGGTAACCAGAATCTACGTTCCTACCATCACCATGGTAACCAGGATCTATGTTCCCACCCTCACTATGATTACCAGAATCTACGTTCCTACCATCACCATGGTAACCAGGATCTATGTTCCTACCCTCACTATGGTAACCAGGATCTATGTTCCTCCCGTCACTATGGTAACCGGGATCTACATTCCTACCCTCACCATGGTAGCCAAGTGTTGGTTGTGAGTGAAAGAACAAGATCATGTTTTACAAGCGGCTAAAATGATCTTCCTCTGCAGGGTGGCTGGGCTCTCACTCAGACATAGAGGGAGGAGCTTTGTCATCTGGGAGGAGCTGAGAGTAGAGGCATTGCTCCTCCAGGGTGAGAGAAGGTAGATGGGGTGGTTCGGGCATCTAGTTAAGATGCCTCCCAAACACCGCACTTCTCACATTATATCCTTGTCTGTTATTACGGTTACTTCTTGAAATTCTGTACTATTTTGTTTTATTGTGATTTGATATCACTTTGAGTTTAACAAAAAAAATCATCAGTTTCTTCTTTGGACTCAGTTTCTTTCTTTTTTGGACTCTTTTTAGTTACAATATTTTACTACGTTTTTATTTTTGGAAAAAGATATGTAATTTAGTTTTCTATTGAAATTTAATGTTGACAAAGACAAATGAAATAGAATAAAAGATGAGGTGCAGAAGTGGGGTGCGTGCAGAAATGGAGTGTCTCACCTCAAGTACCGATGCTAGGTGTTTTGCTAGGCTGGCCAGCTGTCTGAGAGAAAGGTTTTTCTCCTCCTGTTTCCTGGAAAGAGTCTCCTGGAGCTTCAAAGACAGAGAAAATATCTCATGTAAGTCATCGGATAAACAGGTCAGGGCAGGAGGGCATGAAGAGATGATCCAGACACCAGAGACCCGGTCCAAAGGTCACAGAAAGTAACAAGATCACATAAATATGAGAGACTAGGACCAGAGGATATGACGTTACAAACCTCTACAAACATATTTCAACAGGTTATAAAATCAAAACAATTCTTCTTTAAATCTGACCTGATTGTTGACGGCCATTGAACACCCCAGCGTTCCACCGTGCCACTGCTCCATGCTCCTCCGGGGTTCTCCATCCTGCAGGTTGATTGTGTGTGTGGATGGATGAAGCAGCACATCCTGCTGCTGTGAGAAGTCCCTGTCAGGTGTAAGAGGGGGTATGATGCACCCCTGAAAGGGTACCAGCTCTCCTGCAGACAGGCTGCTTTCCAGCGTGGATGCAGAATCTGCAGAAGACACAAAGTAAATCTCTCTGGTGAATAATGACGCTGAGCATCATCATCTTCCATCTGCTGGAGGTCACATCCTCACCTGTCAGAAAATCCAGGGAATAATCTCCCAGAAAGTTGTTGTCCAAGTCATGACCCTCCACCTAGGAACGAAAAAAAAAAATCTTAGATCTTACATTACATTCTTACATCAATAATCAGATTTCTAGTTGTTTTATTTTCACCTGAAATCCCAAAAATTCCAAATGCTGCTTTCCAGAAAACATCTTCCAGGAGATAAGTGATGATGTGTGTGTGAGGATAAACATGTGTCTGGAAAAACCCCTTTCTGTTCGACCAATCAGTGAGTAAACGTGCTGTGTCCACGCAGGATTCCAGCACATGTGTCAAACATTAACGTGGAGTATAGCCAAATCGGGGCGCCGTAGTACTTCTTAAATTATTTCGTTCATCACTGAATAAAATCTAATCTGTTTTTAGAACTAATATCATGTTTGTCATTTTAAATTAATCTTAGAATGAAAAATACAAGTTAAACAAAATTTTTAACGATGAACTCTACATGTAACTTTTTACCATTTTTTTAATGCTATCAAAGTATATCGAGTCCTTATTGGATGGATTTTATTAACAGTTTGTGTGTGTTTTTTTTTTTTAATTAGTAGAGTTCATAGAAGTACTGTTGTTTTTTTGCCATCAGTTGTAAAAAAAAAGTCTTTAAAAACTTAAACCTTTCTACAGATTTCTACATTTTTACAGCAAATTGTACGATGTTTAAAAGCTTAGAATCTCTTTAATAAACATGAAACACACACGCACAAAAAAAACCCAATATTGAGTTGGAGTGTGAGCAGTCCCAGGGGGAATCGACCCAAGTTTTCTTGATCAAAAGACAGCAAATCTGCCACTAGGCCAACGCCCCCTGGGACTTCAATATTGTTGTTTATGTAAAGATTTATCCCCACAATAAAAATTTATGATTTGTGTGAAACTCAAAGCGAGACATTCAGTACGTCTGTCTTACTTGTCATCAAGTCCAGTAATGCTAAAACATAATCGATCACTCCAAACCTATACTCTCTCCACCTTAACCCAAAAAAACAACAAAAATGATCAATTCTATCATCAGACAGAAAATCCTATAAAAACTAAACTTTAACCAGGTGAAAAACACACTAATATATTCTTCCAGGTTGTTTTTTTATTTTATTTTAAACATTAAGCTGAAGAAACGTTTTGTCATTCAGCTGAAGAGCTGGGGGTAAAAGTGAGAGGCGGTGGCTCAGTGGTAGAGCATTCGCCCTTGGACCGGAAGTTCGCGGGTACGATTCTCACTGACTTCCTGTCCAGGTGTCCTTGGGGAAAAAACCTGACCCCTGTTCTCCCACCATTGGTGCTGTCGTGGCAGCCTGCTGTGGTGTACAGTAATGCAGCACACAAATTTTTCTGTTGAGGGATCAATAAAATATACACTATACATTACATTAAAAAGAAAGGTTGGGGTTTGAGTTCACGGTTGGGTTGGGATTAGGCTTGGAACACTGGCTTTTTTGTGTGGAGTTTGCATGTTCTCCACATGTAGGTGTGGGTTTTCTGGGGGTACTTTTTAAGGATGGAACGTCTGAGCTTCCGTACTTTTCTGCACAAATGGTGAACTTTTAAACATTTATTAAGAACAACTTTACAAAAAAAAAAAAAATTCAAAAATGACCCTTTCTATTCAGTAAAGCTGGTTTTAATGAAGAAGGAGAAGCTTTTCTAAACTGTTGTTGGTAAATCTGCAGCCTTGGAGAACAGAGTGGGTTTAAACACATCATAATAACACCACGCTACTACACGTTCTTGAAAATGGAACGTGTAGTAACTGTAGGAAAAGAAGCTAACCAGGTGACAACATCTCAAAAAGTAACACCTTTTGTTGTTCTGCAACGTTATTCACAACATCATGCATGTTAGGTTGATTGGTCTTTGTAAAATTACCCCTAATGAATGTGTGTGGATGGTTGTCTGTGTGAATGGCCGGGTACAGACTGGTGACCTGTTCAGGTTGTACCCTGCCTCTTGTCTTTAACATGCCCAGAAGGGCTCCGACGGGGAGAAGCAGTTCAGAAGATGAATAAATAACCATATTTGTTGATTGCCCAAGAAGATGATAAAAAAATTAATAAAATATTATGTTACATGGTGTAAAATCTGTGTGACGTATATGTCAGTCTTAGTTTTGATCAGTGTGTAACAATATGTGTATCAGGATCGCAGGAGTAACTACCTCAGACTGGAAGCCCAAGCTTCTCTCACCCCGGCTGCATCCTCCAGCTCACCCTGGAGGATCCTGAGGTGTTCCCTGTCCAGCTGGGAGGCATAGTGTCTCCAGGAGGTCTGCCTTTGGGTCTCCTCCGGGTGGGACGTGCCCAGAATTCACACCTCACCAGCGAGGCATCCAGGAGGCACTTGGATGCCCATACCACCTCATCTGGCTTCTCTAAACCCAGAGGCGCACTGGCTGTACTTCGAGCTCCTCCCTCTATCTCTGAGTGAGACCCTAGCCGCCCTGCTGAGGTATTCGCAGGACCATGACCCTGACCTGTAGGGGCAACTCCATCCTTTTTTCTCAACAATAATTAAAGAAAATAATAATAATAATGTAACGAAGGATGGAGCGGGAGATCGACAGGCGGCTTGGTGCGGTGTCAGCAATAACTAGGACGCTGCATCGGTCCATCGTGGTGAAGAGAGAGCTGAGCCGAAAAGCAAAGCTCTCGATTTACAAGTCGATCTATGTTCCTACCCTCACCATGGTAACCAGGATCTACGTTCCTACTCTCACCATGGTAACCAGGATCTATGTTCCTACCCTCACCATGGTAACCAGGATCTACGTTCCTACCCTAACCGTGGTAACCAGGATCTACGTTCCTACCCTCACCATAGTAACCAGGATCTACGTTCCTACCCTCACCGTGGTAACCAGGATCTACATTCCTACCCTCACCATAGTAACCAGAATCTACGTTCCTACCCTCACCGTGGTAACCAGGATCTACATTCCTACCTTCACCATGGTAACCAGGATCTACATATCTACCCTCACCTATGTTCACCAGCTGTGGGGAGCTCTGCCATCCGAGAGGAGCTTGGTGTCAAGCCGCTCCTCCTTCAGGCAAAGAGGAGCCAGATGGGGCGATTCAGGCACCTGGTCAGGCTGCCTGCCGAGCGCTTCGCTGGTGAGGTGTTTCGGACACATATCCCACCTGGAAGAGACCAAGAGGCAGACCCAAGACCTGCTGGAGGGACTATGTCTCACAGCTGGCTGGGGAACGACTCGGGATCCTTCTGGGTGAGCTGGAGGATGCAGCCAGGGTGAGAGAAGCCTGGGCTTCTCATCTGAAACTGTTGCCCCCGCGACCCGGCCCCGGATGAGCTGAAGACGATCGAACAATGTAAAGATTTTATGTTTAAATGATCGTCTCTCTCCTCGAGTTCCAAAGGCACAGATATAAAAGATGATTTCTACCTGAGTGCATCGATCCTCTGGAGCACAGTCCTCTAGATCCTCCCAGGCGATGGTGGAAAACCCTGTGGGTAAATCAGGTGCAGAAGATGAGGATAAGTTTTTTAAAGCTGTGAAAAGAGCAGAGTTTACCTTGCTGAGAGTTCAGCTCCACATACAGAGAGACTGGACTGCTGCTTCTAGGAACCTGCAGACAGAAGCTTATCAGACACATGTGTGCACATCTGGGAGACAGAATGAGAACAGATGTCCTACCATCCTGCAGAAAGGAGCTTGTCTTCTTGACCAGATTCTGTCAGAAGGAAAGCTTTCATACTTTGACTTTATTTATGAGGATTTTTCTCGCGGTTTGTGCGTTTTTTGTGGCGCGTTTCACACTTTCAGCCCAATCACATGGACTTTCTGGGTCTCCAGGGAGAGACCCAACAGGCGCAGAGAGTTGATTAAACTGTGGAGGGGATGCCGCGCATTGCGGCGCCTTTACACCCTCCACCTTACCTCACACCACCCATCCCCACCCCCTCCAAGCCCCCCGCTTCTCCCTTGCCCATGTGCCAGAAGGATCATGTATCTGTGAGAACAAACAGCTGATGGAAATCCTTTCTATTATCAGCGCCAAAATCTCATCCAAATGCGCGCAAAATGTGTTTGGAATGTGTCGCAAAGCAAAGTGTGAAAAGTGAAAGGATCCATTAGAGAAGACAGATCAGTACACACTGATGATGAATCTGTGTGAGGAAACAAAGAAGATCACACTGGGTTTTTACAACAAAAAAAAACTCCTTTATAAAAGAAGATGTTAAACATCTGTTCATTTTTATTTATTTCTAAGTCTTTTTAAAACAACAAAATAAAATCCACAGTCAAAAACTCAGAAAAAAAAAGACAAACTTTTAAACATATTTTAAACAGTACAATTTGTTAAAATAACAAAAGAGGAACAAAAAAACAGAAAAATACTGTAATACTAGTAAAGAAACAACTTTATTAATTCTGACATAAAAATAACATAAAATCTAAAGTTTTTTGAACTACAAAATAACCAAAAAGTGACTTTTTCTGTTCTTCTTTTCTCTTTTTTGTCATGATTTCCTGTCCTGGCATCATGACAAGCAGAATGGTGATCTGTGTGTCAAGTATTGCTGGACAAATTTGGTCTACCAGTATCACCACCATGTGCCGACCCTGGTAAGTGTAAATTTTTTTTTTTTACTCACTCTATTCCCATCACCTGGGAAATTTGTGTGCTACACTCCTACACCACAGCAGGCTGCCACGACGGTGCCAATGGTGGGAGAAACGGGGGGTTAGGTGTCTTCTCCAAGGACCCTAGACGTGAACTCGGTGGGATGCGAACCCACGAACTTCCGGTTGGCTTCAGGTCTGCGGGCGAACGCTTTGACCACTGAGCCACCGCCTCCCCAATTCCTCTTTTTCTTCCAGCATTTCCCTTCAGGGGGCGCCACAGCAAGTCAGTTTCTTCATCTAACCCTATCTGCTGCATCCTCTTTGGTCACACCAACTATCTTCATGTCTTCCTTCACTGTATCCATGAACCTCCTCTTTGGTCTTCCTCTAGTCCTCTTTCCCGGTGGTTCCAAACCCAGCATCCTTCTTCCGATTATTCTCCCCAATTATTCTGTTATTCTATTTCTTTCATTTTAACATTTTTTGTTTCATCCTAAATGTCTGTGTTTTCTGTGGTTCTTTTTTTCTGGACCTGACAGGGAGTACAGAGCAGTGACGGAGATGGAAAGAAGAAAACGAGGAGGATAAAATGAAGAGTTCATCTGGAGTTACGATGTTCAACATCACGACCAACCTGCCGAGTTTAAACTAGAGAAAAAGCTGAAACACACCAAAGATCTTCCACAAAAAATGATGTAGAACACAATCACATGTTACTTACGCTGTAATAATATTGATTGAGAGCAAGGAACATAGCGGACAGTAAACAGTGTGGCTTAGTGAGAGTACATGCATCCTACCGGTGTGAACTATGTGGTTGTTAGGGGTAACAGATCTTTCCCAGCCCCAAACGACTGGAATAGGGGAGGGGAAACCAGCAATCTGTGTGCACGTTCACCCCGAAGCTGAGCAGAGAAGGCTGCCCACCCAGCCTGGAACAGAGGGGACCTACCTACAGAGGTCCCCCTGGTACCAGGGGGCATGATGCCAGGACCCCCCAGCCACAAGGAAGACGTGCCACTGCAGCACCAAGCAAGCCCAGAAGGTGCCAGAAGCCAAGGTGTAGATTGAGAGGAGTGTAATCACTTTAAGGATCCAAGAGCCACCCACCAGCCAGCCGGACGCCAGCAGGACCAGGCCGCTCCTGATGTAACCACCCTAACCAAAAACCGGTCCAGGCAGCCCAAAGACCACAGTGCACCCATAGCAACTGCTTCATAACAAATCCTAACTCCCTTTACCCTTCATCTGTAATCATTCCTAAATCCTACCAGCGCCCATAACTTCGCCCCTTCAGCCCTCACCACTGAACCGACCCTCCTGCTCTCCCAAGCTGCTCTTCCCTGAACCGAACCATGACTTTAAAACCGAATTGTCAATTTTACACCCTTATGAATGATGTATAAAATGTTTTTCTGCCCAAAAAATAAATCTGAGAAGTTGCTTGTTTGTATTTATTGTGGCACACATTGTGAGTACGTCTGTTAGATCTCTGCAGATATTTAGTTTGATCTTTCCACAGGACCAGGCTGCAGATATGACTCTTCGACAGGATGAAAAGTACTGTGTAAAGTTTGAATCACAGTGTAAATTTATTGCCTCTGAAAGAGTCCGGGGTTTATTCTTCTTAGTTTTTGATTAAATCCAATATTCACTTAAACTATCATTCATTAATTAATAATCTCACCACCCGGTCTTTCTTGCGTGTGCAGACTGAAGAGAGAAGGCTGGTGATCAAACTACAAAATATCTAAATATTAAAGCATACCAAGCATTTAAAAAACTACCAGGATTCATCAAGTTTCCCAATTTTCAATATTTATTCCTCAACAGAAAGTCTAAACAGATGCATCTGGGTTTCATTGTCCTCACAGAGCACACCTATGTCTCTCTGTGAGGTTACAACAAAGACAAAACAAATCTTAAATTGCCAGATTTTATACCAAGAAATTAACTTCGTGAATGTTTATTAATCAAGACTTATTTCTGTCTTGTCATTGGCTCGTTGTTCTCCTCCCATCTTCTTGTCTTGCATAGAGGTTTTTCGTTATCACCCGGAACAAAGACAGTTTCACCCACATGTTCCCCAGTCGCCACCCTCAGGATGCACCACCCTCTGGTTCACACTGGCTTATCCGGTCTTCTATACAATGCTCTTACAAGTTTCCATTCAAACAATCTCATAGAACACAACAGGAGGCATTTATTCAAATCACCGCATTAGCAAAATAAAACACTCAAAAACAATGAAAAAGTAAAGCAGACATTCCAAAACCTGTCTCTATTGAATAAAAAGTTACATGTTAAACTTCTTAAAATCTAAAAAGATAAAGAATAAAATATCAACTTCCTTCACCTCCTAGAAAAACATAAACAGTTGAATACCTGTTGACAAAATTGAGAACACCCATTCCGTTCTGTCGTCTTCCGCTTGTCCGGGTCTGGGTCACAGGCGTACACTCCTAAGTAAAACTGAGAAACAAAACTACATTAGGTATGAATGATAGACGTTCCGTTCCATCGTCTTCTGCTTATCTGGGCACGGGTCGCTGGGGCAATGGCTTCAGATGGGAAATCCCGGGCTCCTCTCAACCCAACTGCATCCTACATCTCACTAAGAAGGATCCCGAGGTGTTCCCCAGCCAGCTGTGAGACATAGTCTCTCCGCAGGTCTAGAGTCTGCCTCTGGGTCTCCTCCTGGTGTGACGTGCCCGAAACACCTCGCCAGCGAGGCGTTTGGGAGGCATCTGAACCAGATGCCCTAACCACTCCATCTGTCTTCTCATGATCCGGAGGAACAACGGCTCTACTGCAAGCTCTTCCTGGATGGCAGAACTCCTCACTCTATTTCTGTGTGAGAGCCCAGCCACCCTGCAGGAGAACCTTATTTAGGCCGCTTGTATCTGCAATCTCATTCATTTGGTCACAACCCACAGCTGGTTACAATAGGTAAGGGTAGGAACGTAGATCGACTTGTAGGTCTGTGTTGATGGATACCTGGCAGGTGGACGTATTTTTTCCACATCTTGATGTTGACTTTTTTGTATTGTAATCAAACCAAATTGAACGACCCACATTTTGAGAATGTGGAAAGTATTTATTTCATTTTTTTCCTCATCAAGAAGGGAGATCGGAAGGCAGAGATGTCCACTGGTCTTTTGTTGTTCATCATAAGACATAATTATCATTATTTTTTTGTTTTATTTACTGTTTAAAACACATTTAAACAACTTTGTCTCGGTTTAGTTCGACTGAATTCATCGTAATTTATTTCATAGTTACAAAAATTAGAAACAAATTCTTCAGTTTACAAACACTGCTGTTCAGGAACAAAAAAATAGAACCAAAAATTAAATTAAAAAAAACACTTTTTTTTAAATGAATACAACAAATATCACAAAATAACAGAAAAACATTGATATCAGGTTAAAAAAATCTGCAAACGTTTGACTATAAACAAGGTAAACAAGAGCTTTGGAAGGTCAAACCCAGCTCTAAATCTCTAAAAATTAAGTATTTATTAATTATAAATGGGATCAGACGTGGGGGAACGAGGACAGGAACTCCAGTGTATTCAGGTTAAGAGAGGCCAGGACTCGCAGCTTTTGCTGACACTCGTCCATCTCATCGGAGCTGTAAAAATCCTTCATACACAGAAGGTCGTGTTTAATGGCCACGGGGCATTGAGGGTTTCTGCATGTTTGATTTGCAGGCAGAGAGCTGCTGCGCCGGCAGCACGGCTCCTCGACTTGGAGAATTTCTGCAGCCAGAACCAGGGCGGATGCTGCGATCAAAGAGGCTGGGAACTGGTTAAAGGTGTAATCAGCCAGGGTCAGTTCGCAGAGATGCTGTGGTAGGTCGTTGCAATGTCGTGCATCAGACTGCAAAACCATCGGGCAGCAGTTGCTGTAGTAGCCCAGGAAGAAGGCCAGCGTGGGCGCGGTCAGACGGTACTGCAGGCGCTTCAGGATGATGCACTCCAGGTTGCAGAGCTGGTCTTTGGAGAAAGCATTGCAGCAGAGAGACAGGAGCTGGGCGATTGGTGGGGAGTACATCTCCATCTACACACACACACAACACACACAAAAAGACATGTTTAATGCACTGTATCATTAACATTCAAAATAGAGCTTTAGTTATATATTTAATTTTAGTTTTATCGCCTTTGGTATTTTGCTGTTAAAGACAGACGTTCTTATTGTTCCGTTCCGTCATCCTCCGCTTATCCGGGGTCGGGTCGCGGAGGCAAGAGCCTTAGACGGGAAGCCCAGGCTTCTCTCACCCCGGCTGCATCCCCTAGCTCACCCTGAAAGATCCCGAGTTGTTCCGCTGCTAGCTCTGGGACATAGTCTCTCCATCAAGTCCGGGGTCTGCCTCTTGTTTCCCCTCCTGGTGGCACGTGCCCGAAACACCTCACCAGCGAGGCGCTCGAACCACCCCATCTAGCTCCTCTCGACCTAGAGGAGAGCCAGCCACCCTACGGAGGAAGCTCATTTCGGCGGCTTGTATCCGTGATCTCATTCTTTCGGTCACCACCCACAGCTGGTGACCATGGTGAGGGTAGGAACGTAGATCCTGGTTACCATGGTGATGGTATGTATTTGTTCTGGCTTTAAATTCTTAATCGCGGGAATTGTAGCAAGCACCAGACGTGTAGCTTGGTTGACCTCAACGTTTAGGTACCGAGATACAAACAGATCCCGATGGAGGCTTTTGTGTTTGACGTCATTGCATCATGTCTGTTTGCTGATTGGCCGGTCGTTTAGAGGGGTCTCTTGTGTATGTTTCCTGACCTAGTACCAGAAGTGACGGGACCCTGCCTCGCTACAGTATTGTGCTTTTATGGGGTAATCATGAGGAATGTACTGATCAGGATTGTTTGTCCTCGAGTTCCAACCGTTTGATTTTGGATATCTGCAGATGGTCCTGATTTGATTCTTTAATATTATGTTAATTAACAAGATAAACAAACCCAGATGACTCTTTAATTAGCTCTAACAGTGCTTCCGTACCGCAGACATAGTCGTGCCCTTTGTTTGGAGCTACATGTTTTGGCCAGTGACTTTATTCCCCATGTGTCGCTTAAATGATATTTACAGTGTCGTGCACGTTCCCACAAGGCAGGACTAAGCAGGGAGCGAGAGGAAGGAGCAATTGAAAGTGACAAAAACAGAAGTGAAAATAATTAAATGTACTTATAGTTTTTTTTTCAGCAAATATTACATTTCTGAGGAAACAAAAGACATATTTGTTTATAAAGTCAGGTTCGTTTAAATGCAATGAGACAAAGAATTATTACTCCATAAAAGCACAACACGTCATCTAACTTACCCGGGTTTACAAGACCCCGCCCCAGTGTATGCTGACCTGTTTGCTTGCCAGCAGTAGAGCTGTGACCCCCACGAGCTGGAAACAGTCGGAAGCCACCGGTGTGCAGGCCAGGAAGCGGTCCATAATGTTCACAGTGAGGCAGAAACATTCAAAGGACAAAGAGAAGTGTTTGCGGATCGGGATGAGCCAGCTGATGAGTTTACAACGCCCTGCCGAGGTTATCTACGAATACACACACAGAGAAACACATTTAGACGTAAAATGTTATGATCCTCCTGCCTTATGACCCTCTCTACTTCCTCCTTGTTCTGCCCTTTGCCTCAATTCAGGACACTTGGTCTTCATTGATTTGCCCTAAAGTTTGCACCTGTGTCTCATCTTCCCCCTGGTAATGAGTCCTGGTGTCATTCACTCTTTGTTAGATCGTTCACTGTCTTGTCCCAGTCTGTTCTATGCCACACCTGCTCAGAACACCGAGTCTTCCGAGTAGACTCATTTACTAAGGGTTGATTAGATCTTTGGCTGAACAGTTTTTCCCTCTGCACGACGACGCTTTCGCTTCGTAAACTGGAGATTTATCTAAACTCTAATGCTCCTTTTTTACAACTTAAACTTCATGAATCACATATTTATTTTTTTATTTTTACTCACTTGATTCATCCCTCGCTTGGAATGAATTTGTGTGCTGCACTTCTACACCGCAGCAGGCTGCCACGATGGCGCCAATGGTGGGAGAAACAGAGGTTAGGTGTCTTCTCCAAGGACCCCAGACGTGCACTCAGTGGGATGCAAACCTGAGACCTTCTGGTTTACTTCCGGTCCGCGGGCGAACGCTCTAACCACTGAGCCACCGTCTCCCCCTCAAATATGGGACCATTTTCAGGAGTAAATCAACTTGAAATCATTCCCATGCCAACAACGCTTGAAAAACTTCAAAATGGATCACGTTGATGATGTGGTCCATTTGCAATTAGCCTTAATGAACCGGTAGCTTGAAATCGCTCCTAAATAATTGTAGCCCTGGTGCCGTCTAACAAGCAAAAGTGAGTGGAAGACGGTCGCCGTAGAAACTCTGGGATTCATACATTGATTTGTCGGTGAATTTTATAAATAACTTGAGTTGCGTGAAGATTGTCACATGCATGAATTTGGCTGTATGAACGCTTGATGAACGAGGCTCTACGACACCGAGCCTGCCCAGGTTTGTTAACAGGGTCACCTTCCTGTCTCTCTTCCTTCAACCCTTCTGTCCTCTGTAAACTGATTAAACCTGGCTGTACGTCTTGGCCGTACATCTCCGCCCATCATCACACGTCATATACTGTACAAACATATTTACACTGAATTCCAAATGATTGTACGGGTGATATTTTTCTGTTTCTCTGGAGGATCCTCCATATTTTTTGTTTGCTGCTTTCTAATGTCATTTTAGTAGCTACATATTTGTCTGTTAGAAGCCTTCCTCATCATGTCTCTATCTGCCCGGTACAGTGTGGGCTCTGAATCAGACACAAAACCCGTTAAACTGTAAAAATTAGATGTTTTTATCCTCATATTGTTTGTTGTTTTTGTCATATTTATAATGTACACACATCTACACACACTCAGAAAATATTCAAACAAACACACACAGAAACACACACATATTTATAGACAAAACAAATAAACACACCCATACTAGTTTAATTCACAATGTAACTTACAAGCATTTAAAACACACACACAAATAATCACAACCATTTAAAAGTGAAAACGGATCATTTTCAAAACTTCAAAAATCTAAATAATTTCATTGATTTCAGAAGTTTATCATTTTTTCAATCTTTCAGTTTTCTCATGCATCCTTTCAACAGACAGACAGACAGACATGGAGGCAGAAAGACACACAGACAGAGCTAGATACTGACAGACAGACAGATATACAGACCTGTGGCTGGTTAGACAGGCAGTTGCGGGTCTGAAATTGCTCCTCTTTTTCTTTCTGGATCCTGAAGGCCACATCTCCATACTGCAGGTACCAATGGGACAACTCGGACCTTGCTTCTTGGAACTCTCTTGTGAACCGAGTGGCCTCCAGATTCTCCTCAAAGCCAGAGTCACTCAGGTTGGACATGTTGGACCCTGCGTGCCGCTGGCCCGCAGGTGTAGGGGTGGGATTCATCTCCCTTCCCTCTAACCTGCATGAAGACACCATCCTGTCAAGCAGAAGCTTGTGTGTGTGTGTGTGTGTGTCTGTGTGTGTGAGAGTTCCCATGGTGACGTCACTTTTCCCGGGGTCTTCCCCGCTCCTCCAGATCACCTTTCTCCCATTACCGTGGCAACAGCACATTTAAACAAACTCCACAGAATCCCACAGAGCAATTACAAAGCCCCTGCCCCCTTTTTTTCTGAGGCCATATGGCTCCATTCATGTCTGCAGAAACTAATCAAACAGGATTAGTTTGTCAGGTAACAGACCAACTGTGGAGTTGGACCACAGAGATCTATTCTGACCTGGCATGTGGGGTGTTGGCTTTAATTTATTTAAGCTGCAAGTTTTTAAGCTCACACAGAGGAACCCCCAAAGGTTTATAAAGAGAGGTGCACCTGTCCCTTTTACCTGGAGGCAGACTTTGATCAATTCAGTGGTAGAAAAGTATAATATTTATAAAGAACATGCTTACATACGGTATGTTTACATCCATAAAGTCATACCACAACCTTACCTAGGAACGCCAGCCTTACCCAGGAACTAGCATTACCCAGGAACCAGCATTACCCAGAAACCACGGCCTTGCCCAGGAACCGCAGCCTTGCCCATGAACCAACCACGGCCTTGCCCAGGAACCACGGCCTTGCCCAGGAACCACGGCCTTGCCCAGGAACCGCAGCCTTGCCCATGAACCCCAGCCTTACCCAGGAACCCCAGCCTTACCCAGGAACCCCAGCCTTACCCAGGAACCCCAGCCTTGCCCAGGAACCCCAGCCTTACCCATGAACCACGGCCTTGCCCAGGAACCGCGGCCTTATCCAGGATCCCCAGCTCTACCCGGGAACCGCAGCCTTGCCCAAGAACTCAAGCCTTGTGCCTCGCCCAGGAACCGCTGCTACGGCCAGGAACTGCTATCTTGTCTGGGTCCTTCAGCCTCACCAAGGGTCTTGGGTGTGTGTGCTAATCCTCGCCCAGGATTCACTGCCTCACCCAGGAATCAATCCATCCATCTCTGATGCGTCCTTTACCAATCTTTTTTATTTGTCCGACCAACAACCTATGTTTACATTTATCCAAAATGCATTTTTTCATTTGTTCATTCATCCTTCTAACCATTCACATCCTCCATCCATCTCTTCAACCATCCATCCCTACAGTCATCTATCTCTCCATCCACTCATCTTTGCACCTATCCATCCCTTCGATCATCCACCCATTCACCTATGCATCCACTCATTCATCCATCTCTCAATCCCTTTCATCTATTTGTCCTCTTGTCCATCTATCCATTGAACATTCATCTTCATCATCCATCCATCCTGACTCCTCTTGCCGTTGGATCACTAACTTCCTAACAGACTGGAGACAGTGCGCGTTGTAATGTCTCCACCTCTCAGACTATCAGTACAGGATCTCCACAGGGCTGTGTCCTCTCTCCCCTGCTCTTCTACCTGTACGCCAACTGCTGCACCTCCAGCCATGACTCTGTCAAACTGATCAAGTTTGCAGATGACACCACCCTCATTGGTATCATCTCTGATGGTGATGAGTCCGCCTACAGGATGGAGGTAGACCGGCTGGTGTCCTGGTGCAGAAGCAACAACCCGGAGGTCAACGTTCAGAAGACAGTGGAGATGATCGTGGACTTTAGGAAAGTCACAGCTCCCATTATCCCTCTTGCACTGACAGACTCCCCCATCACCACTGTAGACTCTTTCCGCTTCCTCTGCACTACCATCACACAGAACCTAAAGTGGGAGCCGTCCATCAGCTCCCTGATCAAAAAGGCCCAGCAGAGGATGTACTTTCTGTGACAGACATCATCAAGTCCATCCTCACCTCCTCCATCACCGTGTGGTACGCTGGAGCCACAGCCAGGGACAAACACAAACTGCAGCGCATAGTGCGCTCTGCAGAGAAGGTGATTGGCTGCAGCCTTCCTTCTCTCCATGACCTGTACGTCTCCAGGACTCTGGGGTGTGCCAGTCGGTTAGCAGCTGACCCTTCCCATCCTGGACATGGACTTTTTGAGCCACTCCCCTCGGGCAGGAGGCTCTGGTTTATTAGGACCAGAACCTCCCGCCCCAAAAACAGCTTCCTTCCTTCTGCATTGGGCTTATGAACATTTTAAAACCTGGATCAACTCATCACTTGGTCACTTTACTGTCTTTATTATTTTCTACACCATTGCACTACAGTTACATCTCCTATTTTTATTACAATGTTTATTCTTTGCACATTAGTACCTCAGCAAGTTTCTAGTTTCTGAATCTTGTTCCCTGACCATCAAAATAAAAGTCTTTCTGATCTTTCCCCATCCATCCATTTTTTCCACCCGCCATCCATGTACCCATCTCCCCACCGCCCCCTCCATTCATTCCACAATCCATCCATCTACCCTCATCCCTTCCAACCCTCTATTCATTCACCCATCTCTCCACCGGCCCATCCATCTATTCCACAATCCATCTATCAATCCATCCATCTATCCTCATCCCTTCCAACCCTCTATTCATTCACCCATCTCTCCACCGGCCCATCCATCTATCCCCATCCCTTCCACCCGCCATTCATTCACCGATCTCTCCGCTCCCTCATTCATCCATTCCACCATCCATCCATGCCTTCCACCCTCCAACCATCCCTCCTACCCTCCATACAGTCCATCATCTATCCCCCATCCATCCCATCTACCCTCGATCCATTGATTCATTCACCCATCTCTCCACCCCCTCATTCATCCATTCCCCCATCCATCCATGCCTTCCACCCTCCAACCATCCGGCCTACCCTTCATACAGTCCATCATCTACCCTTCATCCATTGATTCATTCATCCATCTCTCCACCCCCTCATCCATCCATTCCCCCATCGATCTCTCAATTCATCCATCCCTTCTAACCTCCATCCATTCTACCACCAATCCCCCATCCATGCCTGCCACCCTCCATTCATTCCACCATTTCTTTCCACCCCCTCATCCATCCATCTCTTAATTCTTCCATCCCTTCTAACCTCCATCCATTCTACCACCGATCCCCCATCCATGCCTGCCACCCTCCATTCATTCCACCCATCTTTCCACCCCCTCATCTATCCATGCTACCACCCATCTATCCCCATCCGCCCTTCCACCCTCCATTCATTCCACCCATCTTTCCACCCCCTCATCCATCCATGCCACCATCCATCTATCCCCATCCGCCCTTCCACCATCCATTCATCCCTTCAAACCTACATCCATTCTACCATCTATCCCCATCCATCCCTTCCACCATCCATCCTTTGATTCATTCACATATCTCTCCACCCCCTCATCCATCTATTCACCCATCGATCTCTCAATTCATCCATCCCTTCTAACCTCCATCCATTCTACCACCGATCCCCCATCCATGCCTGCCACCCTCCATTCATTCCACCCATCTTTCCACCCCCTCATCCATCCATGCCACCATCCATCTATCCCCATCCACCCTCCATTCATCCCTTCAAACCTACATCCATTCTACCATCTATCCCCATCCATCCCTTCCACCATCCATCCTTTGATTCATTCACATATCTCTCCACCCCTCATCCATCCATCTGTTAATTCATCCATCCATTCATACCTCAGTTCATCTATCCCTCCATCCCACCATCCATCTCTCCATTCATTTCTACATACATTAACCAATTCAACCAAACATTGATCCATCCTATTTGGCCATCCATCCTATTTGGCCATCCATCCTATTTGGCCATCCATCCTATTTGGCCATCCATCTCTTCATTCACCCATGCTTTTATCTTCAAACCGGAAGTATATCCTTCCACTTCCAGGTCATCCAATGTGTTTCTCCTGCTTTTAGAACCGACAGCTTAAAAAAAACTCTTTTCTATTCTTTTTTATAATTATTTGTATTTAAAGCAGTGGATAAAACGGCTTTTTGGAGTTATTTTTTTTTCTAAAGGTGACGGTTTGAAAACAACAAGGAGGTTAAACTCAGGTGGAAAAACAACCCCATCCCAGCATGTCCCATCTGGATCAAAACAAGGTATTTATTACACAAAACTATTATTTAATATTAAATAAATTATTTTTACATTTATATCTGTTTCTGTCTCACGAGAAAACTGTAAATACGGCGGATTAAATGTGTTTTTTTTCTTGTTTCCATGTTAGCAGCTAACATTAGCATCAGATCACAAACATAATATAAAAAAAATCCATTTAAATCTTATTAAAACATATTAATCTGTTTTTTTTACTTACTTGAGTGAAAACATTTTCCACGTTTTGATCTGATGAAATCTTTTAAAAATAAATCAGATTAATAAGTTAATTTAAGCTAAAACGAAAGCGAATCTGGATTCATTAGAAAAACAAAGCAGAGTTTGTCCTTAAAATTTTAATCAAAATGAGTTTCATTCTAACTGTTAAATCTTCTGTTAATGTTGCTATGGTGATTTGACGTTTTCAAACAGATTCTGACTTAAATAAACACTCTTAAACTTGTAGGATATATTTTAAAATATTGGAGTAGAAATAATAGTGAATCAGAGAAAAAAAATGCAACAGAATTTTAGTGTTATTGTTAAAAACTGATACATTTCTACAGGAGAGTGTGGAAAAGAGGTGAAAAAGCGTGTTCAGGCAGGCTGGAACGGGTGGAGGAAAGTATTGGGTGTGATGTGTGATAGAAGAGTTCCAGCTAGAATGAAAGGAAAAGTGTAGAAAACCGTGGTGAGAGCGGCCATGCTGATTGGTCTAGAGACAGTGTGGTGAGAGCGGCCATGCTGATTGGTCTAGAGACAGTGTGGTGAGAGCGGCCATGCTGATTGGTCGAGAGACAGTGTGGTGAGAGCGGCCATGCTGATTGGTCTAGAGACAATGTGGTGAGAGCAGCCATGCTGATTGGTCTAGAGACAGTGTGGTGAGAGCGGCCATGCTGATTGGTCTAGAGACATTGTGGTGAGAGCGGCCATGCTGATTGGTCTAGACACAGTGTGGTGAGAGCGGCCATGCTGATTGGTCTAGAGGCAGTGTGGTGAGAGCGGCCATGCTGATTGGTCTAGAGACAGTGTGGTGAGAGCGGCCATGCTGATTGGTCTAGAGACAGTGTGGTGAGAGCGGCCATGCTGATTGGTCGAGAGACAGTGTGGTGAGAGCGGCCATGCTGATTGGTCGAGAGACAATGTGGTGAGAGCGGCCATGCTGATTGGTCGAGAGACAGTGTGGTGAGAGCGGGCATGCTGATTGGTCTAGAGACAATGTGGTGAGAGCAGCCATGCTGATTGGTCTAGAGACAGTGTGGTGAGAGCGGCCATGCTGATTGGTCTAGAGACATTGTGGTGAGAGTGGCCATGCTGATTGGTCAAGAGACAGTGTGGTGAGAGCGGCCATGCTGATTGGTCTAGAGACAGTGTGGTGAGAGCGGCCATGCTGATTGGTCTAGAGACAGTAGCACTGAAGAAAAGACAAAGCAAAGATGTTTGTAGCAGAGATGAAGATGCTGAGGATCTCTCTGGGAGTGACCAGGATGGACAGGATCAGAGGAACAGCACGTTAGAGGTTTTAAAGAGCCCATCTCGTGCAAAATAACTTTTCACATTGTATTCTCTGCACACACACACAAAATGTGGGGTTTGCAACATGCATTACACCATAGTTATGAAAATATATTGATTTGGTGGAGCGCAGTCACAGACCCGGAACTATGAAAGGCCGGGTCTGCTCATCCCCCCGCCTGTCCTGAGAAAGTACAAGCTCCGCCCTCTGCTCTCACTGAGACGCTATTCCTCCGCCCATCTCTGAGCGGGAGGGGGAAGGCAGGCGTAAACACGTGCGTAGCTACAAAAAGCGTGTTTCAAGCAAGAAAATAAAAAAGACGCAGAGCAGCGAACCAGCCTGTATATCGGACGTTGAAAGCGAGTTTGTGAGGGCGTAAGGCCGGAGTGGAGGCGGGTGAGGAGGGCGGGCGGGTGGTGAGGAGGGAGGGGGGCGTGTGTGAAGTCCGTCCTGGCTACGTCAAATGCGTCATACTTTAGACATCTGCTCATTGGTTGTTTTGTCTGAGCGTTCCAGAAATCCACAGAAAAACGGGCTAAATCAATCTAGAAAGCCCTTTGGTGACATATACAAGGCCCAGACATCACACACACACACACACACACACACATATACAAGGCCCTGACATCACTCTTACAAGGTAGAAAACTCTGGAAAGTCCATTTTGCATGAGATGGGCCCTTTAAAGTCCGAGAGGCCAGACTGAGATGGTTTGAACATGTGCAGAGGAGAGAGAGAGAGTACATCAGAAGAAGGATGCTGGGTTTGGAACCACCAGGAAAGAGGACTAGAGGAAGACCAAAGAGGAGGTTCATTTATACAGTGAAGGAAGACATGAAGATAGTTGGTGTGACTGAAGAAGATGCAGGAGATAGGGTTAGATGGAAGAAACTGACTTGCTGTGGAGACCCCTGAAAGGAAATGATGGAAGAAGAAGAAGTCACTTTTACTTTCCGGATATGAGATGATATAAAATAACTAAGAACTTAGGGAAAAACTTGTTTGCTGGTTCTTAAAAGTACTGATTTTAATTTGCACTTTTTTTCGCTCCAACTGTTGTTTTGAAAATGACTTTCCATGAGAATTGATTTTAAACTAGAAAAAAAAAAACCACGCAATTTATTGTAATTGAGTTCATGAATCATACATTTATTATATTTAGACATTTTCAGGGTGTACCCTGCCTCTCACCAGAAATCATCCGGACTAGACTCCGGTATCCCCCACAACCCGGGTAGGAAACAAGCAGATCAGAGGATGAAACAAAATTTCTCTTAATCATAATTAAACTGTATAAATTTCTCTTAATTATAATCCTCTTGTGTTTCAGTAGATTTACGTTCTAAAACAGAAACACTGATGTATTTCTACCCGGAAGAGAAATTGCGTTCTAACATTTCGGAAAATTGCTGGAATTTTGAGAAAACTCTCACAAACAATTCTGGACAAAATAAAAAATTTTAAACATTAAAAACAAATCAACAAATTAGTGAGAAGCTTAAATGTAATTAATACACTGCAAAATGCTTTAATTAGGAGCAAATATATATCTATTTATTTATGTCTGAATGAACTGACTTTAAAATATACCGACAACCGATCATTTGAAACCTGGTTATACGGATATCCGTATGCATCAACCCGAGGAAGCACTTTTTAGATTTGGTCCCAGGACGACTGGGAATGAAAAAAAATACATAATTTTCTGGTAGTTTTTTGAATTTCAGCAGATTTTGGGTCACTTTTCAGGTAGATTTCGGCAGTTAGGGTGACTCCTTAAAGGAGATGGTACTGTCTTTTATGTTGTAATAATTCTTATTTCAAAGCATCTATAAAGTCTGAGGCTGCTGCCCCCGCGATCCGGCCCCGGATAAGCGGAAGAGAACGGAAAACGTAAAGTAAACATGGCAGTTTTAGCTAGCTTATGCAGCCGAGGATCTGACCGCCAGGGTCCCCGTCGTTGGCTGCCACGCATCTCCTCCTTCACCCAACCCCCTGCTGCAGGTGGTGAGTCCACTGGAAGGGTAGCCCATGTCCCCCGTTCGGGCTAAGCCCAGCCGGGCCCCATGGGTAAAAGCCTGGCCACCAGGCACTAGCTTTCGTGGCCCACCCTCGGGCCTGGCTCCAAGGGGGGATCCCGGCGGTCCGCGTCCGGGCAAGGGCAACTTGGCCGCGCTTTGTATGGACCCTCACCTAGGACCTGTTTGCCTTGGGTGGCCCTACCAGGGACATTAAGCCCCAGACAACATAGCTCCTAGGATCAGTTTTTGTCCGCTCAGAAGTACAATATTCGTCCAAGAAAAAGATCATTAAACAAATCCTTAATAAAGAAACAAACAAATGAGTTTTATCTTTCTACCCATCAAGCCGGCCGACATGGAATTAAAATAAAATCTCTCATTTTTTTTACCCATTTTTTTCCAATTTTACTGGCTTTCTCAAATTGTCTTCTGTTTGTTCCGTTTATTTAGTTCTGCTCAATGACTTCCATAAAGGAAGAATAATCCATCATGCCTGGTTTCCAGTTGACTTAACAGGCCTGAAGCAGTGTGGCTGGGAGAGGTGAGCAGCCCTGAGAAGACATGGCGGAAAGTCAGCGGATCCATGACCAGCCCCGAGGACAAAACATAAGATCAGTCCGACAGAACCAGAGTGGATTCCACAGGGGGAGCCCGAGGAAGGGACGTGGGGGATATATGAGTTACTCTCCTGGGGGATCAGGAGGTCTTTACAACTGCTCACCAAGAGAAGAACACCAGTGGTCTACGGGTCTGGAGAACAGACGTGACGACAACTACAATGAACGCTTGAATCAACAACAATACTGGAGGAGCACACAAGGTGAAAACTCCAACCATCCTCGGGAGGAAAGAAGAGAATCTACAGAGTCAGGCGCTCAAAGATCTGGTGAGGATTTTATAAGCAGGTGTCCGGAAAGTTTTTCATGTGTTTATCCACACACATACACCTGATACATTATCCTTCCCAGATAATGTGATCACTGCTATTAAAACAAAATTCAACCAATCGCGATAATCTGCAACGTTTCTAGACCAACCAGGTCTTAACTTCCTGTTTGAGATGAGTTTAGTAATTAATTTCATGTGTAATGTGTGTGTGAACAAGCTGTGTGTGCTCATAGTGTCAGCAGTCATCCACCAACAAGAACATCCATGTTTCAAAACAAGAGAGAAGGACGTGGAACCAAATCAACGCAAATAAATCTGTGGGAATGTTTAACTGAACCACATGTTCAGAGATGAGTTTAAAAAGTAGATCCTGATCCATTAAATTTGATCCAGTTTTTATAATAAAACTTTTTTATTTACTTGGAAATAAAAAACCACCGTCCACCGTCTCTTGGGTGGAGACGGTGGCCGCGTGGTTAGCGCGTTCGCCCGCGGACCGGAAGGTCGCGGGTTCGCGTCCCACGGAGAGCACGTCTAGGGTCCTTGGAGAAGACACCTAGCCCCCACTTCTCCCACCATTGGCGCCGTTGAAGGGCAGCCTGCTGCGGTGTAAGGAGTGCAGCAAACAAATTTCCCCGGTGTGGGATGAATAGAGTAATTCAAAATAAACAAACAAATAAATAAAATAAATAAAAATGTTTTGGGAGTTTGAAGGAGGCGGTAGCTCAGTGGTGGAACCTTGGACCGGGAGAAGATCGAATCCCACTGAGCTCATGTCTAGGTGTCCTTGGAGAAGACACCTAACCCCCTGTTTGTCCCACTATTGGCGCCGTCGTGGCAGCCTGCTGTGGTGTAATGCACCACACAAATTTCCCCAGTGAGGGATGATTAAAAAAATCATAACTTATTTTAACTTTTAGGGAAAAAAATCCTGGAGAAACTGATTAGAACACAAAACACAATGAAAACTGTAAGTACACCAGCCCTCAGGACTGAAGGTTGCCACCTTTTGGCATAAAGAAACAGTGCATGTGTTCATTTTGAATAGTTTCAGTTACAGCAGCTTGGTCGATGCGTGCGTGTGTGTGTTTAATACAAATGGTACTGAATGCAGTTAATCTACTGAAAGACACTTACCTGTGATTTTTGTTTTGTAGGAAAATCCCGCAGAAACAAAAATAAGAACAGAAGTGTTTCTGATGAGACCAGAGACTCACAGACTGAAGAGCCTACGCTCTCAGCCAAAGAACTACGCAACCTCCGGCAAACAGAGAGGCGCCTTAACAAGGATGACATCTACTCAGTGAAGAAGGTACTGACGCAGTAATTCACCCGTTATTAACGTATATAAAAACACCATGTTTTGATTTTTTTTTCTTGCTGTTATTCAGAAGCCCCACAACAACCCTGCTGCACTGTACAGCTGCGCTTTGTGTGACATTTTTTTGGATTCCATTTCTGACGCGTTCAGACACCTCGGAGACAGGCGTCACAGGAAGAGAGTCCAGGTGAGAAACTTCTACACAAACAACCAGTTTTTTGTTCTTATATTACCGTATTTTCACGACCAAAAGGCGCACCGTATTAAGAGGCGCAGTTCCAGTTTTGTGTGTTCTGTATTTAACACACACATAAGGCGCACCAGATGATAGGATGTGGGTTTTATATACATATCCTCTATTACATACGTCTGCCTTACAACAACACACACACAAGCAGACAAGTGTGTGTATTTAAAAATAGATCGGGAGTAAAACTGAGTTTGTTTGGTTTTATTTAAATATTAGTTACAGTCGTCATAAAGTCATTTATCGAATCCATCCAAGTCCTCATCCTCTGTTTCTGAATCTAACAGCTGCTCTAAATCCAACATGGCAGGTTCACTTTCCTCGCTATCAGAGTCACTTTCTGTACCGTGCCGCTCGTCGGAAATGATGCCAGCTTTTGTGAAAGCTCGTACAACAGTGCCAGCAGACACGTTAGCCCAAGCAGCTACAATCCACTGGCAAACTGTGGCGTAACTCGCCCGGCGCTGCCTTCCACCCTTCGTGAAGCTGTGGTTTCCTCTGGTCATTCATCGCTCCCACGCCGCTCGCAGCGTTACTTTGAACGTCCAGTTCGCGCCGATGTCCAGCGGTTGGAGTTTCTTTGTCAAACCTCCCGGAATAAGAGCAAGCGTAGCGTTCATTTGCTTCACAACACACATAGGGTGAACTGCACGATAGGGCGTGCCGCTCATTTTGAAGAAAATCAAAGACTTTTTTATGCGCCTTATGATCGTAAAAAGACAGTATTATTTTAGCCTCCATTCAGTTTTTATTTTCAGCCTTTATTTTACTAAAATGATCTAAAGAAAAGATGATAAAGTTGTTAGGGTTTACAAAAATACTAAATGACTCAAAAATCACTCGTTTGTTTGGTTAAAGACACGGTTGTTCACACTTTTTCAACATGTGAGCTTCTTACAAAATGATCTACTCTCCACAAAAATAAAAAATATCTGATTATTTTCAGATGTCTAGAGATTTTCTTGTATGTTGATGTTCTTTAATAACAAAATAAGCCAGTATTGTAAAACATGCATAAGTAGATATGATTTTTTTTTTTTTATTACCTGAGTTTATTTTGATGACTTGCACTGAATTAAATCAGCCAGGGAGGCAAAGTCCAGACAGAAGCTGCTGACCATCAGCCTCAAGCTTACTTCAAAATGCTTATCAGTCAAGATGGAACGATATTTGGACTTCATAATCTTTATGTTGGACCCGTGGGTGGAGCAGTGGGAATAAATCTAAATAGCTAATTAAGTTGAATCAGTTTTGCTGCGGTCATGGAGTCAGAGGTCACTCAGAGCCAATCAGATATCAGACACATTGGGTGGAGACGGTGGCCGCGTGGTTAGCGCGGTCGCCCGCGGACCGGAAGGTCGCGGGTTTGCGTCCCACGGAGAGCACGTCTAGGGTCCTTGGAGAAGACACCTAACCCCCGCTTCTCCCACCATTGGCGCCGTTGAAGGGCAGCCTGCTGCGGTGTAAGGAGTGCAGCAAACAAATTTCCCCGGTGAGGGATGAATAGAGTCATTCAAAATAAAAAAAAAATTAAAAAAATGTTGACAAGACTCCATTTCCCATGATGCATGTAGTGTTTGTAGTCCATGAAAGTGTCTGCAGTTTGTAAAAAACAACTGCCCTCGCTTGGCTCGAAGCCTGTTTCTTTCCGCCTTGCTCTGACGAGATTCTCATTACTGGCACACGGGTGACGTCAGATTAAGTTGATGGTATCTCAAATGCAAAAACTAACCGGCATGCATTGCCCACCGGCCAGCGCCGATCTGAACTGTGCCCGCCTGGCTCGTCTCGAACAAGCCTATTTTTTAATGTGATGCTGCGATCAACCAGTGCTACCTCCACGATCGACGTAATGAGCCCCCTAGTTTACGAAGTCGAATTAAGCACATGAGAATGAACTGACGTGCTGAACAGTTTCTCTCATTTACAGTTTGACTCGGCCTAACGCTCGCTGATTACCGACGTCTCATAAGAGCATTGAATCAGCCAACCGACAACTTGTTTGGGCCTTAATTTATTGTAAACATCTTGACGTACTAAGTTTTGTTTAGCTTGGCAACCATGTTACACTCTTCAAATCCCACTTTGATGACACAGACTTCCGATGTCGCACGTAAAAAACCTCCCAACATGTGTAGAGATTAGTGTCATGTTACATCAAAACCACAGCATGTTAAAAGTGTATTCATTTATTTTGAATACCGTAATTTCACGACTATAAGGCGCTTAGAAACGTCTTAGATTTTCTTCAAAAAGAGCGGTGCGCCCTTTCGTGCGGTGCGCCTTGCGTGTGAGAAAAGGCAGACCTAAAAGAAAAAGCGGTGCCCACAAGGCGGACCTGAAAGAAAAGGCATGAGAACGTTAAAGAGTGAAGTGAGCGGCGTGGATTGTGTATAAAAAAGGTATGTGCTGTATGCACAACATTGCTGTTTTAACTCTGAAAATGGCACAGAGACACGCTTATGACGCTCAGTTTAAGCTGAAGGCAATCAGCTACGCGGAGGAACATAGGAATTGAGCCGTGGACGGGTGGAATGCAGCGCCGGGCGAGTTACGCTACAGTTTGCCAATGGATTGTAGATGCTTGGACTAACGTGTCTGCTGGTACTGTTGTCCGAGCTTTCATAAAAGCTGGTATCCTTTCTGAGGAGCCGCACAGTACAGACAGTGACTTTGACAGCGAGGAGCGAAGTGGACCTGCTCTGAAACAGAGGATGAGGACTTTGACGGATTTGAATAAAGACTATTACCGGTAATGTGTTTGTTTAGTATCGTTACTACTTAAAGGTCCCCTATTATGCTTTTTTTCCCTTATTTTATCCTGTGCTATGTATCTGATATGCATAATTTTACATTCCGCCACAATCTCAACACAATAGTTTTTAAATACTACCCTGTTTAGGAGCGCAGTTTCAGACCCGGAAGTCAAAACAGCTTGTTTCAGTCTTTTTTTATTTTTTTTTTCCCGGGACCCGCCCCGTTGGTTGCGATTGGTTGTCATTCATTGTGATTTCCCTACCCACCCAGCACAGCGTGGAGCGGGAGGGGCGAGGTGTGCTTCACAGTAGAGTGAAGCACGGAAATGGGTGGATATCAGGGTGGAGAGCAGGTAGAAGTGGGGGAGGGTGTTTGAGCTGCAGGGGGCTGAACAAAAAACAGATGTACGTCACTATGTTCCACCAGTCGTTAGAGGTTTGGAGAACACGCCCCTTACTTTGACTTTAAATATCTCAAAATAGCATGAATCACAATAAAACACACTTTGGGGGATTGTTTGGGGTAGTACTAAGTAAAATAAAAGGTTAAAACCTCATAAAAGTCAGTTTTGCATAATAGGGGACCTTTAAATAAAGCACAACCAAACTCAGTTTTGCTCCCGATCTATTTTTTAATACGCACATTTGCATGCTTGCGTGTGTGTTGTTGTAAGGCGGTGTGTGACTGCGACTGCACCGTTTCGTACGGTGCGCCTAATGGTCGTGAAATTACGGTATTTTTTTTTCAATTTGATTTCAATCCGAATTGTATTAAATCTTCTAATAAAAGTTGATGGTTTAGTCTGCTTGTGTTTGCTTTTTCAGGACAAACAGGAGCAAGCGATGCTGATTGAAATTCCTCCTCCCGGCCCGGTGGAGATCGCTGCAATGTCTGCAGCCTTACAAAAAGTCCTGCGGGAACATGGGATGACAGATCAGGACGTTCAACTGAGACGTACAGTTGTCTCTTTAATGCAGAAAAACCTCATCTCCGTTCTGCCAGGTAGACGGGGAATTTAAACTCTATCATCTCGTTCTTACAAACAGTTTAAAAGTTTGTTTTCTTGTTTTTGTTTCATAGACATCACACTCCGAATGTATGGATCTTCTTGCACGAAGTTCGGTTTTGAAGATTCAGATGTTAATATCGACATCCAGTTTCCGCCTCACGTGAGTAGCTTTTTCAATCACATTGATTGCAAAACATTTTTCATCAGCATTTTCTTACAGTTTTAACACCACAATAATAGCCTTATTTTTAAAACACCCGTTTGTTTTTGTCTTTTTTTGCCAATAATTGTATCAAAAAAAGGCCCTATTTGTACATCATTTACACCATTTTTCCAGGAGATAAAGAACTTTTAAAATCTGTCCAGTATTTATCGTTCTGATGTCGTTAAATACCTAAAACTCTGCGTTAGAAAAAAAAAAAAAATTCCCTAGAGGAGATCCACCTGTAGAAGTCTCAAGGAGTCTGAGATCAGTGACTTCTTCCCGGGTTCTGGTCTGAAAGACGAGGTGTTAAAGATTATGCCTGTTCAGAAACAGACCAGGGCTGGTCAACGTACGAGGTTCAAGGCCTTTGTTGCTATTGGTGACTACAATGGCCATGTGGGATTGGAAGTGTAGGGCTCCAAAGAAGTGGCCCTAAAATTCGTGGTGCCATCATCCTGCCAAGCTGTCCATCGTTCCTGTCCGCAGAGGTTACTGGGGTAACACAACCGGTAAACCCCACACCGTTCCCTGCAAGGTGACTGGTCGCTGTGGTTCTGTGCTGGTGCGTCTCATCCCGGCCCCCTGTGGTACCGGTATTGTGTCCGCCCCAATTCCTAAGAAGCTGCACATTATGGCTGGTATCAATGACTGCTGCACCTCCGCTCGGGGCTGCACTGCCACTCTCGGCAACTTCGCCAAGGCCACCTTTGATGCCATTTCAAAGACCTACAGCTACCTGACTCATGATCTCTGGAAAGAGACAGTCTTTACAAAGTCGCTGTAACAGGAGTTTACGGACCATCTGGCCAAGACTCACACCAGGGTGTCTGTGCAGAGGGGCCAGACTATGCAGGCCGCCACATCCTAAACAATTTGTACTGAGAAATGTTGAATAAACATTAAGAAAAATGGACAAAAAGCAGAATTAAACTTTTTTAATATGAATTCTTGAAAAGTGTGGCTCGAACATTTCTGAGATTTAAAAAAATTAATGTAAACGGTTTTACAGCAGCTCAGACAGTTTTACAGCTCTGAAGCCTCTGAGCTCGTGTTTCACGCTGTTCTGTTTTTCAAGAGCCAGGCGTGTTTTATTTTAGCAGTAGTATCCTCTGAAACAACTTCTGTCCTCCTGAAGTCAGAGACCCACAGGACACACATCCCTCATCCAAGGTGTGCTTTTGTGGCACAGAGCGCACGTTCTTCTTCCCAAGGCCGTCTTTTGTCTGAACTCTCATTTTTTTGGGTTGGACATGGAAGTGGCCTTGTGTGGGATGACGAGGTGGGCCGGTCAGTGGTACGCCACGTTGCTGTGCGCTCAGCTCCTCCTAGAAATGGTGGCCGTGTACAACGGCAAAACCTTCAACCAGGTGGAGATTAAGCCGGAGATGTGCGGCCACTATCTGGGCGAATTTCCATCACCTACAAACCGGTGAAACATGGACGTCCTGGAATCGGAGCTACGCACTCGTCTCGCTTCATTCCGCTGAAATAAAAAAAACACATGGGTTTTTTTTGTTTTTTTTTTGCTGTCTCAAGAAATAAAATAGAAAGCCTGGCGTGGCGTATCATGGCCTTCTGCTGCCGTGGCTTCCTTATGTCCATGTGAATAATAAAACTATTTGTTACAACGACGTCCAGCAGGTGTTGAAACACAGTCATGAGCCATCTCCTTGTTTTGTGGTGCACTGAGTTTGTCCCCAGCATCAGGTCGGAGGTACCTACACCCCTATCCATATAGTACCACCAGAAAGCCCAAGTTCACAGCTTGCCGGGGTAGTTTTGAACTATTTAAATCGGACGAAGTAGCAAAGAGTTACAGTAATTTGACAATACACAAGCACTGCGGTGTCACCGGTGATCCCGGGTAGGATCCCAGATCCCGTGCGTCTTCCAAAACACTGTTCTAACTATTCTAACATTGAACTGAAAGTGTGTTCAACTTTTACCGATATCAGTAAGTCGATCATGTTGGTCACAAACAAAAAATGTCTTCTTTTGCAGACTAAGGTTTACATGTTAAGGACGATCTATTGATTTCCATTTAATTCATTTCTATATGAACACCTTTAGTTGATGCTCTGCTTTCATGCATGAATGTTTTGATTGTGTTCTCAGATGCATCAGCCAGACGTCCTGATGTTGGTGAAGGAGAGCCTCTCCGTCTGCCGTGAGTCAACTTCATTTGAACTGAAATATAAAAGCTTTTCTGTTTGGTTTTTTACAAAGTCTAAATGGGATTTTTAATTGAAATTTTTCCAGCTTTTTTCATTGATCTGGAAGCTGACTTTCACGCCAGAGTCCCAGTTGTTAAATGCAAAGAGGAGACAAGGTCAGTACCTTTGAACAAATTATAACATCAAGGGATTTAAACATTTTTAACACATTTATTTAGTAATAAATCTACAGTAAAAGTTGTTTTTTTTTCCTTCACAGCGGTCTGGTTTGCAAAGTGAGTGCAGGAAATGAAATGGCCTTTCAGACGACCTCCTATCTCTCTGCTGTTGGAAGTCAAGAACCCCTTCTGCTGCCGCTGGTCATCGGCCTCAGACGCTGGGCAAAGGTACCATTGATAAAAAAAATCATCCTGGATTCGTACAATCTGTCAGGATGGAGATGAGGAGATGTGCAGTAGATTTAGAGGGGTTTCGAGGGGTTATACTTCTTACTGAATCAAAGGTTCGGTTGGAAATGGCTCATAGTTAATCAGTACCAACCATAAATGAACTGTTTGGGTTTTCATTGTCATGCCACCAACGGTCAAGATCACAAAATGTAAAAGTCATTAAAAACAGTCATTAAAACAGTTTAACGCGTCAACAGTTTAAAGTCAACTTTTTTTTTTTTAGGAAAGAGAAATCAAAATAGGAAACAATGATGTACTAAAAAAATGTTTTTTTTTCTTGTTCTATCAGCTGTGTGAGATCGACCGTCCAGAGGAAGGAGGTCTGCCTCCGTACATCTTCGCCCTCATGGTTATCTTCTTCTTACAGCAGCGTAAAGAACCTCTCCTGCCCACCTACCTGAACCCGGTGCTTTTTCTCATCATTAAATTAATTGTCTCATTCTTTAATGGAAACTAACCCCGATTTGTCTTTTTTTTTAGTCTTTTCCACTCAGTTCGCTGTCAGATTTTAATCTGACACGTATAGAGGACGGCTTTGTTCACTGGATCCTCACACCTTCCTCCAAAGACTCATCCCAGCCAGCAGAGGGCAAGGTGAACATGAAGCGGCTCTGTTTCTACTCTGTTTATTGTTCAGTCTGATCATTCAGATGTTTGGTTATGAGATAAAATAGCTAGGACGCCGCCGGTCCGTCGTGGTAAAGAGAGAGCGGAGCCGAAAAGCAAAGCTCTCGATTTACAAGTCGATCTACGTTCCAACCCTCACCATGGTAACCAGGATCTACGTTCCTACACTCACCATGGTAACCAGGATCTACGTTTCTACCCTCACCATGGTAACCAGGATCTACGTTCCTACCCTCACCATGGTAACCAGGATCTACGTTTCTACTCTCACCATGGTAACCAGGATCTACGTTCCTACCCTCACCATGGTAACCAGGATCTACGTTCCTACCCTCACCATGGTAACCAGGATCTACGTTCCTACCCTCACCATGGTAACCAGGATCTACGTTCCTACCCTCACCATGGTAACCAGGATCTACGTTTCTACTCTCACCATGGTAACCAGGATCTACATTCCTACCCTCACCATGGTAACCAGGATCTACGTTCCTACCCTCACTGGTGACCGAAAGAATGAGATCGCGAATACAAGCGTCCGAAATGAGCTTCCGCCGAAGGGTGGCTGTACTCTCACTCAGAGATCAGGTGAGAAGCTCCGCCATTCGGGAGAGGTCGGTGTCAAGCCGCTCCTCGTCCAGGTCGAGAGTAGCCAGATGGGGTGGCTCGGGCATCTGGTCAGGATGCCCCCCGAGCGCCTCGCTGGAGAGTTGTTTCAGGCACGTCCCACTGAGAGGAGACCAAGTGGCAAACCCCGGACCTGCTGGAGAGACTATGTCTCACAGCTGGCCGGAGAACGACTTGGGATCCTTCCAGGTGAGCTGGAGGATGCAGCTGGGATGAGAGAAGCCTGGGCTTCCCGTCTGAGGCTGTTGCCCCCGCGACCCGGCCTCGGATGAGCCGAAGACGATGGAACGGAACGGCCGGGAAGCAAGTGTAAACAAATATAAACATATTAAAAAGACCAAAAGGGTCATTCTGTTATTTTTGTCAAATGTAATTTTAAGAATGTGAAAAAAAGACCTTCATGGCTTAAAAAAAAAAAAATTGTTGCAAGGCAGGGAAAAATGAAACAAATCATGATTGGGATCAGCAGAACAAACACCACTCGATGTTTTATATCAAGTTATAACGGTGTCGCAGTGGTTAGGACAGTGGTCTCACAGCAAGATGGTCAGGGATTTGAGTCCCGGCTTGAGACCCTGGCCTTTCTGTGTTTTCCTCTGGATACTCAGGTTTCCTCCCACCATCCAAAAAACATGCATGTTTGGTTCATTGGCCACTACATGATTACCCCTAGGGATAAGCAACAGACTGGTGACCTGTTCGGGGTGTACCCTTTCTCCCGCCTGAAATCAGCCGGGATAGGCTGCGGCACACAGTGTGACCTTGTGAAAAGGAATGACACAAGTGATATAATTTAAAAACAAGCTGTACAGACTGTGCTCTTGTGATTAGGTTTGGTTTGCCGTAGTTTGTACACGTACGCAGCAGCGCGGCTAAAACTCCACCAGGTCGAATGATGCACATCATAGTTTCTATGAGATTCTAAAATCAGAAGCATGTTGATGTAAATATTTATGACTGAAAAACACCGACATCTTAAAATCTCCCTGTGTGTTCCGTAGGCTCCGCTGGTGTTTCAGAACCCTCGCCGCCCCGTCGAAGTCGGCCAACTGTGGGCAGAAATGCTCCGTTTCTATTCACTGGAGTTCAACATGTCAGACAACGTTATCAGCGTGCGGACCAGCGCGATCCTTACCAGGGAAATGAAAGACTGGCCGAAAAAACGCATCGCCGTGGAAGGTCAGGAAACATTCACACTCTGACACGTAGAGAAAGATTTACACCACACGCTCAGCAGATACCTGAAGAGAAGATGGATCACACGCTAGTTTGATTCTCATGCCAAAGTTTGAAATCCGAACCATGGCGTCACATTTATGCCATAACTGTCGTACACACACTCACACATGTTACCTACAAAAATGAACTACAACCACACGCAAAACACACGTGACTGCTGCGCATACAGCCGCAGCTTGTAATCAAAGGTGCACAGCCATGTTGTTTATTTTCTTGGATCTTATAAATCAGGCCCTCCATGGGGTCTTTTGTTTTTTTAACGTGTCGTGGATTAGGTGATGTTAAAGTAATCTGTTTCTTCTCGTAGACCCGTTTTCTGTGAAGCGAAACACGGCCCGATCTTTGAGCAGCCAGCAGATGTTCGACTACATCCTCCACTGCCTCAAAACAACATACAAATACTTTACGCTGCGGGCCGGCACAGTGCCCCCTAACCACCAGAAGAAAACGCCCGGGCCAAGCAGGAATGCTCCCAGAGAGGACTCAGAGAGACTACAGAATATTGCCCAGTTGTCTCTGCAAACACCGGATCCAGACAATGACCCCAACAATTCAGACTGTATTATCGAAGAGGAGGAGGATGTGGAGGACGACTCCTCGGACGAGGAGAGATTGAGAGAGAAAGAGAAGGCGTACGTGGGTAAAAGTAGTTTATCAGAGGACGAGGAGGCTGAAGAAGAGCAGGATGAGGACGGTCCCAGTCGGCAGCATCTGGACAGCATCACCACAGAGGATGAAGAGATATTTACGGTGGACGGGATCTCAGGGAGCAAACTGTCGTCTGATGAAGAGGTGTCTGGTCTGGAAGCACCGAGATCTGCGAAGATGGAAGTGATTCCGCAGCCGTCTTCACAACTACTTTCTGTTGACAAGCCAAACAAAATAGCATACAGCTTCACCATGGAGGCTTTCACGAGAGGGAAGGTGAGAAACTTAATCCCAACCAGGTCCTACGTCAGGGATCGCAGGCTTTATCTTGCAGTGGTTGGGAAACATCCTACCCAATCAGAGAAGAGAGATCACGGCATGACATGAACACAAGCATCGGTCCTCCATGTTTGTAGTTCTGTATCTGAAAAAAGGTCTCCTCCCTACCAGAAAGAAACAATTGGTCAAATAACCAATGGAGCTAGTGAACCCCAAAGCTGTGAGGTCAGACTGTTGTCAGACTTGTGTTTGTGTCATGCTGCCATCTTTTTTACGGATTGGCTTCAGTTATAAACCAATCCCAGCAATCTCTGACTGGCTGCTGGAGTGTGTAAGCGCTTCTTAGCGCCAACTCGGTTAGTATGTTTTAGTCATTTACAAGCTGGTATTCAAATACTGTTTGAATAGCAGGTTGTTTTTGGTCATGGATTTGGTTCTCTCCTACGTCCACATTGTAACATAAACAGAAAGTGTTTACGCAACTAAGCAAGGAGCGAGAGGAGGGGGAATTCACAGTTTTAATAACAAGTGAAACTGAATAAATATATTAATAGGATTTTTTTTAGCAAATATTCCATTTCTGAGCTGATAAATGGCACCATGTTTATCTGTGTATGCCAACACAATGCCCTCTTCTTTATTGATGTGGTATTCATATCGTGGCCGTTGCTCTAAATGAATCTGTCTTTCCTCTCTCACCAGTCCCACACGGTCGTGTGCAACCTGTGCAAACGGGACGGACACCTGAAGAAAGATTGCCCTGAAGAATTTAAAAAAGCCGAACTGAAACCACTCCCGCTCTTGACCGCTGATTTTCTCCGTGTCCTGGACAAAACCTGCGAGCAGTGCTACAGTAAGTCCCATAAAATTATCGTTTAAAATCTCAGTTATTTGAAGATGAATTCAACAAATGTTGCGTTTTTCTTTTTTTTGAGTTGCCACGCAATTTATCCAGAGGCACTAGGGAAATTTTACTGAAACGTCTCCAAGTTAATCGGTACTGACTATAGATGAACTGATTTGATTTTTACATTCACGTTGCCAAACGTCAAGGTCTAAAATCTTAAAAACCTCCAACAAACTGTCCCAATAATGAATGGTTGAGGTCTTTCTGAGGGGGGAGCAGAAACCTAATCAGTTCATCTACAGCTGGTAGTGAGTAACTCTGTAGTCTATCTGTGCTTTGGCAGTGATCACATCAACTAAAAAGTTACGGAATGCCCAGACTGCCCGAGTGCTTAACGGCTCCTCCACATACTGAGAGTTATAAAACTTTTCTGCTCCTCTGAAAAAAAAATATAAATCAATGTGTTTATATTTAACGTACACCAAATCAGAGTTCAGTTTTAAGCTCACGATTCGTATCATTTTTTGTAAATTTATTGGAACAAAAAGCAAATCCTTTTCCCAACTGTTTATAAAATGAATGCAAACTGCTGCTCGATAAAAAGTACAATTAAATATTCAGCAAGAAATCAGCAAGAAAAAGTTCTCCTCGACAAGCAAAGCTTAATAATACTGGATAAAAATGACACTAAACATACGTTATTAGTCCCTCAAAGGGGAAAATTACTGTGCTGCATTGCACCACAGCAGGCAGCCCCAAGGGCACCAATGGTGCGAGCAACTCTGGGGTTAAGTGTCCGCTCCAGGGACATTTAGGGGGCTCAGTGGGATTCGAACCGGTGTTCTGATGAGATCTGCAACCTCGTTGAGATCTGCGACTAATCGCAGAACCTAAAAATAATACACATTAAACAAATAAAAAAACACTTGTACGTTTTAAAATTATAGATTTTTAGTCAAAAAATGCAGAGCAGGTGCGAAAGAAATGCTAATTCTAATAGAAGTTAGCGCCAGGTCGCAGATCTCGATGTTTAGACCAAATGGTAGGGTGAGGGGGATGACGAGTTCTGGGAGGTAGCGGGACGTGGATGACACGTTCTGGGATGCACAGAAGAAAAAAGTCTCAGATTTTGTCAGGGCACCGGCTTCTACCCGTCAAAGAACAAACACTCTACCGCTGAGCCAACGCCCCCCCCCCCCCCCCCCCCCCCCAAAAAAAAAAAAAAAAAAAAAAATTACATGAAGCTAGTATTTTGGGCAATTGATACTTAAATACCTCAAATTTACACACAAATATCTTTGCACGGGTCGTGTGTGAGTAAAATAATAACATCCTGTTAATGCCACGTTTTATTTTTCGTTCAGTCGACTTTTCTCCAGATAAGCTGGAAGAGGACGTGAGAGAACACGTCTTGTTCGACCTGGAGACCTTCATCAGACGCCACATCCCTGGTCAGATATTATTTACTAGATCAGAATAAACACAGACGTGCTGGAGTGCGTTTAGGAAAATAACTGTCTATCTGGGTGTTTTTATTTTGGCCAAACAGGAGCTCGGCTGAAACTATTCGGTTCTTCTAAAAATGGTTTTGGATTCAGACAGAGTGACCTGGACATCTGCATGGTGCTGGAGGGGAAGGACAGCATGGAAGTATGGACGCCATCACATCGCTGATTCATTTAAAGCTCTGATCTGAGTTTATTAATGAGATTATTTCATTAGATTCAATTAGATTCCTTCTGTTATGATTAACAGTTTAACTTGGGTTTTTTCTGCTTTTCTATCAGATCGGGGACTGCATCGCCATCATCGGAACCCTCGCTAAACTACTGAAAAAACACCCCAGTAAGTTCTTCAAAAGAAAAGCTGCTCAACTGAATGAAACATTATAGGGTTCAAACAGAAGCTGAACAGCTTCGGAGCCTTTTCTTCTGGCCAAAACATATTTGAACTGGTGTGAATTATACTTAATGAGATGCTGAGGATCTCTCTGGGAGTGACCAGGATGGACAGGATCAGAGGAACAGCACATGTTAGAGGTTTTAAAGTCAGAGAGGTCAGACTGAGATGGTTTGGACATGTGCAGAGGAGAGAGAGAGAGTACATCAGAAGAAGGATGCTGGATTTGGAACCACCAGGAAAGAGGACTAGAGGAAGACCAAAGAGGAGGTTCATGGATACAGTGAAAGAAGATGTGTGACCGCGTGGTGCTGAGAGGACAAAGGCTATGATCCTCCACAGCTTCGCCTCGATGGCGGCGCCGTGTGGACTCCCCGTCGTCATGGAAACCTTTGGGGCGGAGCTCGGACCTCCTTTGGGACCGATCGTCGTGTTTTGTTCCGTTCCGTCATCTTCCGCTTGTTCCGGGGTTGGGTCCCGGGGGCAACAGTCTCAAACGGGCAGCCCAGGCCTCTCTCTCCCTGGCTGCTTCCTCCGGCTCACCCGGAAGGATCCCAAGTCGTTCCCCGGCCAGCTGTGTGACATAGTTTGTCCAGCGGGTCAGGGGTCTGCCCCTTGGTCTCCTCCTAGTGGGACGTGCCCGAAACACCCCGCCTGCGAGGCGCTTGGGGGGCATTCTGACCAGATGCCCGAACCACCCCATCTGGCTCCTCTCGACCTGGAGGAGGAGCGGCTCGACGCCGAGCTCCTCCCGGATGGCAGAGCTCCTCAACCCGATCTCTGAGTGAGAGTCCTGCCACCCTGCGGAGGAAGCTCATTTCGGCCGCTTGTACCCGCGATCTCATTCTTTCGGTCACCACCCACAGCTGGTGACCATGGTGAGGGTTGTCGTGTTTTGTCATAGTCGTTAATGAAAAATGCTTTGATGATGTCAAACAATAAACCTAAAACGAAGACATGAAGATAGTTGGTGTGACCGAAGAAGATGCAGCAGATAGGGTTAGATGGAAGAAACTGACTTTCTGTGGCGCCCCCTGGAGGGAAATGCCAAAAGGAGAAGACAGATTTTGAGCAGCTCTTTTGACGTCATCTCACATGCGGCCTTTGTCATTGTTTTCAAACAGATATCGATGCAGCTAACCTGACATCTATGGTGAACATGAATGTAAATATTTTTTAGTTGCTTTAAAACTATTTTTTATTAACAGGTTTGAAGAACATCCTGCCGATCACTACGGCCAAGGTTCCCATTGTGAAGTTCTACCACAATGCCACTGGTTTGGAAGGAGACATCAGTCTCTACAACACTCTTGTACGTGTCCAAGTCCACGGTATGGTTGGTTCTCCTACGTCTATCCTGACCCTTTTCTCTTCAGGCTCTCCACAACACCCACCTCCTCGCCTCTTACGCCGCCATCGACCCCAGGGTGAAGATCCTCTGCTACGTCATGAAGGTTTTTGCCAAGGTGAATACAGTCACGTCTTCTCTCCGGACGTCTGCGGAACGTTTCTGATCTTCTCTTTACTTTCCATCTTAGCTGTGTGACATCGGTGACGCCTCGCGGGGGAGTCTCTCGTCCTACGCCTACACCCTCATGGTGCTTTTCTTCCTCCAGCAGAGAAAGCCACCAGTTATCCCGGTCCTGCAGGAGGTACACTCACTATAGTGCTGTGAAGTCTCACTATGTTGTACGGAAGATCGTTATCATTTTTTTAAACATAAATCTTTATTTACTGGTTGGATTCATGCTTATTAACCCGTTACTACCAACGATGCTCTCGTCAGGGGACGTTGTGAATAAATTGTGAATAAATTGTCATCTTGTCATTAAAGGCGCGTCCCATTGGTAAATAAAAGTTATTTTCTGTCAGCTCTGACTGGCCACTACTCAAAACATGCCTTAAATTTGTTTCCTAGGGATCAGTTTCTTGCACCAATAGCGACGCAAGCGAGGCTTCATTTACCCCCTTCTGATTGGCTGACTGTGCTCTCAGTCTAGTTCCGTTCCGTCATCTTCTGCTTGTTTACGGGGTCGGGTCGCGGGGGCAACAGCCTCAAACGGGCAGCCCAGGCCTCTCTTTCCCCGGCTGCATCCTCTAGCTCACCTGGGAGGATCCCAAGTCGTTCCCCTGCCAGCTGTGAGACATAGTCTCTCCAGCGTGTCCGGGGTCTGCCTCTTGGTCTCCTCCCGGTGGGACGTGCCCGAAACACCTCGCCCGCGAGGCGCTCGGGGGGCATCCTGACCAGATGCCCGAACCACCCCATCTGGCTCCTCTCGACCTGGAGGAGGAGCAGCTCGACACCGAGCTCCTCCCGGAAGGCAGAGCTCCTCACTCTCTGAGTGAGAGCCCAGCCACCCTGCGGAGGAAGCTCATTTCGGCCGCTTGTACCCGCGATCTCATTCTTTCGGTCACCACCCACAGCTGGTGACCATTGGTGAGGGTAGGAACGTAGATCGACTTGTAAATCAAGAGCTTTGCTTTTCGGCTCAGTCTTGTATTGCTGGTTATTCCGTTATTCTATTGGTTTTCACGAATAAAAGGCGGGGTCAGTTGTGTGTACAGACCAATCAGCTGGGATGGGGACTCCATGTGTTAAAGTAAACCCGTGTGTGTAATGCCAATGGTACCGTGTGCCAAACGGAGCCTGATTTCCTACTAAAATCTCATTTTGTTCAACTTTCAAACTTTGCAGAGTTAACTAATGTTCATGTTATTCATTATAAAACTTTTCTTTAGGCGAGGCAACAAAAAAAAAGTAAATTTTTACTGTGTTTCAACCTAATTTTCTCTTTTTAAGTAACACGTGAATTAATTACATCAAATTATTCTGCCAAATGTTGCCTTTACGGTGGCACAAAATCATTCAAATACACCATAAGTTGCTGAAACAGGCCGATTTATACATGGATAGACATTCTTTAAAAGTCTGTCTTCAACATAGGCTTCAATAGGAAGGGGTTTATAACGTCTTCAACTCAAGTATGAATATCTTATGAGTGTGGATGCAAACCTGGAAAGGGAGAAAGTGGGAAGGACCACGGTGGGTCAAAACGCTCACCTGGTATTTACAAAGAGTATAGAAGATCTTCGAGACTGATTTTTAACCATTCAATCCCAGATCAACATGCTTTAATGTTTTCCTGCAGATCTATGACGGAGAGAAAAAGCCGGAGGTGTTGGTAGACGGATGGAACGTCTATTTCTTCGAAGACTTAACAGCACTGGTGAGTGTTTAGACTGGTTCGTTAGAATTCAAATGTAATGATCAATTATTTCATCAGTCTTTTTGTTAATTTAATTGAATAATTTATACTTTTTACGCTTTTTTTCTTTTTTGTTTGTGAATGAATAATTGCAGCCTCATGTCCTGTTCATTGCACGTCCAGTGTTTAACACTGACGTCCGTAAAAATGTTTTTCCAAAAAGAAATTTAATACCGCATTTTCACGACCAAAAGCCGCACCGTATTTAAAGGCGCAGTCCCAGTTTTGTGTGCTCTGTATTTAACACACACATAAGGCCCACCTGATGATAGGACACGGGTTTTATTTACATATCCTCTACTACGTACGTCCGCCTTACAATAACACACACACAAGCAGACAAGTGTGCGTATTTAAAAATAGATCGGGAGTAAAACTGAGTTTGGTTGTCTCCGTTCCGTTCCGTCATCTTCCGCTTGTTTTGGGGTCAGGTCGCGGGGGCAACAGCCTCAAACGGGCAGCCCAGGCCTCTCTCTCCCCGGCTGCATCCTCTAGCTCACCTGGAAGGATCCCAAGTCTTTCCCCGGCCAGCTGTGAGACATAGTCTCTCCAGAGGGTCCGGGGTCTGCCCCTTAGTCTCCTCCTGCTAGGACGTGCCCGAAACACCTCGCCCGCGAGGCGCTGGTGGGCAACCTGACCAGATGCCCGAACCACCCCATCTGGCTCCTCTCGACCTGGAGGAGGAGCGGCTCGACACCGAGCTCCTCCCGGATGGCAGAGCTCCTCACTCTCTGAGTGAGAGCCCAGCCACCCTGTGGAGGAGGCTTATTTCAGCCGCTTGTACCTGCAATCTCATTCTTTCGGTCACCACCCACAGCTGGTTACCATGGTGAGGGTAGGAACGTAGATTGACTTGTAAATCGAGAGCCTTGATTTTCGGCTGAGCTCTCTCTTTACCACGACGGACCGATGCAGTGTCCTAGTTATTGCTGACGCCGCACCGATCCACCTGTCGATCTCCCGCTCCATCCTTCCCCCACTCGTGAACAAGACCCCAAGATACTTAAACTCCTCCACTTGGGGCAGGACCCTGTCCCTGACCCGTAGGGGGCATTCCACCCTTTTCCGGCCGAGGACCATGGTCTCGGATTTGGAGGCGCTAATTCCCATCCCGGCTGCTTCACTCTCGGCAGCAAATTGATCCAGTGAGAGCTGGAGATCACGGTCTGATGAAGCCAACAGGACCACATCATCCACAAAAAGCAGAGATCCGATCCTGAGGTCACCAAACTGGATCCCTCCAATGCCTCTTAAGTTTGTTTGTCTTTATTTAAATATTAGTTCCAGTCATCATAAAGTCATTTATCAAATCCATCCAAGTCCCCATCCTCTGTTTCTGAATCTAACAGCAGCTCTAAATCCAACATAGCGGGTTCACTTTCCACGCTGTCAGAGTAACTTTCTGAACCGTGCAGCTCCTCGGAAATGCTCTAGCGGACTCCACAACTGGAGTCTTTCCTCCATCTCTGACCACCTCACCTTATTTCTGCGGAAACTCAGCTGCGTCTTCTTCACCTGTCGCAGCCTATTTTCCAACTTCCTCCACTTACCAACCATCGACTCGTTCATTTTAAATTTCCTTGTGGTGGTTCGATTCCCACGTTCCTCTGCGTAGCTGATCACCATCAGTTTAAACTGAGCTTCATAAGCGTCTCTTTTCCATTTTCAGTGTTGTTAAAACAGCAATGGTCTGCATAAAGCACACACCTGTTCTTTTAACCTCTTAACATCCACTGACCCGCCCACGGTACGTTTGTGGGTTTTTGTTTTTTCTTCACTCATAAAGACACTTAATCTTTGTTCAACTCCACTAAGTTATACCTCGTTTTAAAGCTAAGACTTTCAAGAAAACGATCATAGCATCCATTCTTATGTTTTCACTAGTTTCAAGAAGAAATAGCAAACTATTCGCAAATAAAATCAAACTGTTTGGAGCGCATTTCTCACCTATGATCCAGTCGTAATGGGCTGAGACGGGTTTGATCTTCATGTGATTGGTCTCATTTTGTCCGTAACAATCCACAGAATAACTATATAAAATTGTATTTTCTCAAAAGTAAACCAGTTTGGAGAAAAACTCCAGAAAACGTGATTTTGTTTTCTGCGAGAAATAGTAGCGGTCGCGTTCCAATCTCCATAATAACTGCCTAGCTGTGTTTTTAACTTCATCCTGGGTATGTTTCTTTTCTTTACGAAGTTATCTACAAACTGAGACCGTTCGCAAAATATTCCGATAAAGAGTTTGTTTTTTACAAGTCTTTGAATGAAGCAAGCGCTTCTCCTTCAGCTAACAGCACTGCTAGCATGTTAGCTTCTAGCGGGCTAACGACGTCACTTACAAATATATGATTAGCCTATAAAGAAAGCTGATACTTCCACCTTCAAAACGAGGGGATTGGTTCAAAACCGGACCAATAGAATCGCGTGATATTCAACTGCGTAACGGGAAATTTTATCAAAACAAACGGCGCCATTTTGTGCGTCATGACGCGAATGAGGAGCAGACACTGAGTGAGTGAGGTGATCACAGATTGAAAGATTTTTTAGTTTATTTTCAACTTTTTTTTTAGCAAACTATATTTCTGGGGTTTTGGAACATATTTTTTATCCGAAAAATTTTTATTGTGCATGATTTTTATGAAAAAAAAATTATAATTACAGCAAAAATTATGTAAATAAAAAAAAAATAATAAAAAAAAAAAAAAAGGAAAAAAAAAAGATCTGTGGGAGGTTTTTAAAGTCACAGAAACACTAATATGCATTTTTTATGACTAAAAAGGTGATAAAATGGCAAAAATTCAATTTGTTGCTTGTTCAGATTAGACATTTTTATACTAAAAGGTCAATAAATCAAAAACTTTTGTGCCTAGAGATCTGAAACTTTACACAGTTGTTGTCATACACAACATATCATTTATCCAGTTGTATATTTCATTTCTTGTGCATAATTTTTATGGAAAAATTTATAATTACAGTAAAAAATATTAAAATATACATTTAAAAAATTATGAAAAAAAAATATCTGTGGGAGGCATTCAAAGTCACAGAAACACTAATATGCATTTTTTATGACTAAAAAAGTGAAAGAATGGCAAAAATTCACTTTGGCACATTTTGGCACAGATTTGGACAGCTTGTGCCGAATGGACACTTTTTATAGTAAAAGGTCAATAGGTCAAAAACACTTGTACCTAGAGATCTGAAACTTTACACAGTTGTTGTCAACAAGATTTTTGTCATACAAATGGAAGGAATTATGCCTACTAAGAAGTATGTCTTGGCTAGGGACATTGGAAAATGAAAAAAATTAGGCGAGGCTAAAATTCTACAATTTTTTTTATGTTTGAACTACTGTAGGATAGGCTCTGAAATTCTGACACTCTCCATGTACATATCTACAGAAACTAGAAGGTCTAAGCTTTATTTTGATGTATAGTACAAGCATGTGACTTGAAAGATGCTGCTGTAATAAGCAATGGCATTTGGGTATGTCCAACTATTGTGCACAGCCCGAAAATAGGTGGGTGTTAAGAGGTTAAACACAATCCAGACCCACACTTCCCCCTTTAGCGTTCTCATGTTCTCAAGTACATCCACCTCATGGATCTCTAATACGTCCACAAATCACATAGGGCGCACTGCATGATAGGGTGTCTCGCTCATTTTGAAGAAAATTTACGGCTTTTATGGGCTCTTTATGGTCGTGAAAATACGGTAAATAAGTTTCAAACAATGCCAACACCTCCATACCCAAAACTTTACAGTGCAAAATCTTACCTGGTACTGACATAAAATCATCCTCGTACTGGACATCTCCGGGCTGAGGAGTCCCCCGTGTTTCCATCAGGATGAAGAACATTTATTGACTTCTTTAGATATTTAGCTGTAGATTAGAATAAGTTAATATTTAAACAATAATCTTTGACACATTGTTTGCTCGTCCCGGGGGAGAGGGGATCTCTCTTTCACGTGGATCCCCAGGAGGTTTCTTATTTTTTTCCCCACTGATGGGTTTTTTAGGAGTTTTTCCTCACCGAGAAGAAGAGTCTAAGTGCATTAATGTGTTAGTTTTGTTTAGTTAGCATTTGTTAGTTATTTTTCTTGTTGTGTATTTGTGTTAATACATTCCTCTTTTTCTTGTAAAGCCCATTGAGACGGAAATTCTGTGATTTTGGGCTAAAAAATAAAATAGAATTGAATTGAATTAAAATAATTGATTTATTTAGAAAACAAACAAACAAAATCATTTTCATTTCTAATCTGTGTGCAGCCCGACCGGTGGCAGGACAGTGGGAAGAATACGGAGAGCGTTGGAGCGCTCTGGCTCGGTCTCCTTCGTTTTTACACTGAAGTCTTCGACTTCAAGGAGCATGTTGTTTGTATCCGTCAGCACAAGCTGCTCACCACATTTAACAAGCAGTGGACGTCCAAATATATCGTGATTGAAGGTCAGTTTGTTCAAGTCTCAAAACAAGAAATATCTTCTTACTTTTCGTTCTTTTCTCCCACAGATCCATTCGATCTCAATCACAATCTGGGTGCTGGTCTGTCCCGAAAAAGTACGAAACGTTTCTGTTTCTTTCTATGTTTCTAAAACTGTTTCTGATTCTCACGTGACTTCTTTTTTCACCAAACAGTGACCAATTATATTATGAAAGCGTTTGTAAACGGCAGGAAGGTGTTCGGCACGCCGCTAAAAGCTCTGCCCGCAGCGTATCCCAGTTACATGGTAGGTCTCCACCCACCCCGCCACTCCGACTGACGGTGTCTGTCTGTGCTGACCTTCGTGCTCTCCTCATCACAGGAGTACTTCTTTGACCCTGAAGTTCTCACCGAGGGTGAAGTGGCTCCCAACGACCGCTGCTGCCGGATTTGTGGAAAGATCGGGCACTTTATGAAGGACTGCCCCATACGCAAAAAGTATGTAACCCTAAACACCTTCTGATTGGACGGAAGACTTCTGGGTGTTCACAACAATAAGTACATAGCGCGAGGCGTGGTGGTGGGGTTCCTTCTAACTGCACCTGTTCTTATGGAATCGTCAGGTGGCGTTCTGAAAAAAAATATTTATTCAGAATGAATCATGTTTCTGAAAATGAATTTCTACCGGAGACGGTTTGTCAATGCTCCCTTTGAGAGCTGCACAATAAATTGTTAACTGTGTTTTCCGGTCTATAGAGCGCCCCCGAGTTAAAGCCTAATCTACTACATTTTAAAATAAAAACCCATTTTGTCCAAACATAAGCCACACCTGTTTCTAAGCTGCAGGAGCTCCACATTGTAACATGAGAAAGACGGTCCACAGAAAGAGTTTTAATAACACACCTTAACTTTTCTTTCTGTAATGCTGCAGTAACACAGCATCACCACGGCAACGTCTCGCCTTCCAAACGTCTCACTATTAACACTAAGTTTACGTGCAGCAGCTCTTTTACGTTTAATTTAAAAGCTGCGTCATTTCTTGTAGAATTTTCCATGATGAGAGTGTGTTTACGTTTTCATCTAGGAGGAAATGATTAGTTGTATTTTTGACTCTTATTGTGAAGAGGTCAGAACAGGAAGTGGTGGATGGTAGTGGTGTTCAGACAGTGGGTTGTTCCTTGTTGTACTTCCTGCTTCCATCCATTGGTGTAAATACAACAGCGCAGCTCGGCTAGAGTTTTCCTCGTACCTTTTTTTGCTTGAGCGCCACGTGGCGGCCGTTAGAAAAATTTATAAATAGGCCACATCATTATTTAAGCCACAGGGTTGAAAGCGTGTAAAAAAAGTTGCCACATCAGTCTGTGTTTTTAGAGGACGGCAGAGAGTCAATACAGAGTGGCATCACGCGTGTGACTGTGTTTTTAGTTCCTGTAGAACACGACACAGGCGGGACACAGACAAGAATACAGAGCGTCCCCACCACAGCCAGGACTCGACACAAGACGGCAGGAATGCAGCAAAGAACAGAAACGAGTCCTGGAGGAAAAAGGAGTCCCAGGAAACACGATGCTGCTTCCTGTGTGGATCAACCTCCCACATAAAGAAGGACTGCAACAGGGATGGGGTTAGTAATATTTATTTGTAATATGTAATATAACCTGTTTTGACTTGTTGAAAGGGCCACTTGTGCTTAGGGACATTAACTATTAGGGGTGTGAATGCCTTTGGGCACTGTGATAATTTACTGTGAGGGTGGTGCTAGGGCAAGACAGTTGGCCTTAAGGCCATTGCAATCCAGCTAGTAGACAGGTAAGTACCTTGTTTACAACTGAGTGGGTCTAGCTAATCTCTAGAGTGGTCCACTTACCTTCTATTGTCCTCATTGAAACTAGACGACCAGTAAGACGCTCCCCTAGTGTTCACGTGATAAAAGCCCCATCCACTCCATTTTTTTATTGAGCTTTTTGAAGATTAATACAGCTCTGTATCTCCTCTTATCCCCTTACCTCCTGCCTAAAAACACCCACGCCTCAGTCTTACATACACACACACACATCCAGCACAAGACATAGCAGAGATTCCATCTCTGTACATGTACACGCATACAAAAACAAAACCCAAAAAGAACCAATAGAGTGTGAGATAGGGGATACTCGAGTTGGACTTGTTAAGATCTTTAAACCTCATGCACACGATGGGAGGAATAAACAGACGATGATTCCACACTGACAAAAAAATAGAATAGTTAACACGTAAAGTCTGGATCATTTTGAATTCGTATAGTTTACCCTGTAAAATATTTTGCACCGGATGAAGGCATGTCGGGCACATGTAGAGGAGGAGTGTATTAACTTTACCGCTCTGTCGGATTGTTCATCCTCTAACGTTGCACGCAGCTCCTCTTCTCAGATATTACATTGATCTTCCAATGTTTGTGTCAATAATCTTTCCGTTCCGTCATCTTCCGCTTGTTCCGGAGCCGGGTCGCAGGGGCAACAGCCTCAAATGGGAAGCCCAGACTTCTCTCATCCCAGCTGCATCCTCCAGCTCACCCGGAAGGATCCTAAGTTGTTTCCCGGCCAGCTGTGAGACATAGTCTCTCCAGCGGGTCCGGGGTCTGCCCCTTGATCCCCTCTCAGTAGGACGTGCCCGAAACACCTCGCCTAATCACCCCATCTGGCTCCTCTCGACCTGGAGGAGGAGCGGCTCGACACTAAGCTCCTCTCGGATGGCAGAGCTCCTCACCCGATCTCTGAGTGAGAGCCCAGCCACCCTGCAGATTGATATTTTCAATAATAATAATAATAATAATTCAATCATTTTTAATAGAATTAAAATGCAATGTTTCTGTTGTGGGTCAACTTCCAACAGGGTATCTAGAATCATTTCGGGAGGTCGATTTGGGTAGAGAGGGAATTGTTTTTAACAGTCTCTTACCTGGAGGAAACAAAAAGAATGTGAGTTAGGCAGATTATGTGTGGGTGCAGGACTGGCAAAGATTGAGAAAAGATCCTTAACTTTCTTAAAGCCTTTGATGCCAAATTCTAAATACTGCTTCAGTAACTGAAGGAGTTCTTTAATAGAGGAGGTAGAACTGAAATCAGTGGATGTTTATAACTGAGGACAGAGAATAAGAACCTGATCCCTTCTCCATCTGCACCCAAACAGGCAGCTTCTGTCTACTTGCTGCTCAGTAATAATGTCCAAGGTTAAGGATAGTTTAAGTCCAGTCATTTCTAATGAATATTTTTTGTTTTTCAGGGAGTTTAACCTGCCGCCCTTCAGGCCGTTCCTGTCCCCGTTGGAATGACCGTCAGTCCATCCTGAAGCCCTCCAAACAACAGCCCATAAAAAGCCAAAGCCTGTTTTTAAAAAGCTTTCATTTAAAAAAAAAAAAACTAAAAAAAAAGAAAAGCCATTCTGCACGTTGTGTAATCTATGAGAATCCATCCAGACGCTGGGATCGGAAATCAGTGGGTTGATTTGTTTTTAGGAACGTACGCCTTAACTTACGCCCGGTTCGATCTGTCCGAACGCCTGCACGTCCACGTCAGTTCAGAATCAAGTTTTAAATCTAAATCAAGAAAAAAAATCAATTTTATTTGCGCATTTTGTTTGATTTTTAATTTTTTTTTTAAATTGAACCATTTTAGTTTCTAATCAGGACTTGCAGAGATTTTTATTGTTTGGATTAAGGCTCCAATCCTGGTCTCACACACACACACACACACTTATTTTATGAAATGTGTTTTGTTCTTAAACTCTGCTGTTTTTATTGTTCATCATTTTTTCAAAGTGCGCTGAACTGTGAAAAAAAACTGAACTTTAATCTGGTCCAGGACTGAACGCGTCCCAGATGCACTGTGAGGCAAGATTTTCATTCTGTTAAAAGAAGAAAAAAAAACTCTGCCTTTTAATGATTTAAGTTTTTAGGAAAAAAATATTTCTGTTGGAAATGTTTTTATTTTTAAAAGTTGATTGTTTTAACAGCTTCGTTCTGCTTTGGATTTTTTTTTTTTTTTGATGGTTTTCAGAATGTTTAAATGGTACAAAAATAATCCTGCCGCAGTTTGACCTGCCAATTATTGTCTCCAAATTAAACCGATGTTCAAACTCAGCGTGTTTGTTTCATGTTGAATCTAAACTCCCACCGAGCACAGCACGTTTCAGGTGTCCACAGAAATACAGCAGAGTTTTACACACAGGAGTTTATGAAGAGGGGTGCACCTGTTTATTAGGCATACAATAACCATGCCTACATTTCCTGAGATTCATGCTCTGATAACCTTATTTCACAGAAGGCTGTTCTGTTCCCATCTCATCTACTTATCTGGGGCTGGGTCATGGGGGCAACAGCCTCAGACGGGAAACCCAGGCTTCTCTCACATTGGCTGCATCCTCCAGATCACCCGGGAGGATCCCGAGGTGTTCCCTGTCCAGCTGTGAGACTCAGTGTCTCCAGCAGATCCAGGGTCTGGCTCTTGGTCTACTGGTGGAACGTGCCTCACCAGAGAGGTGTTCGGGAGGCATTCTAACCAGATGCCCAAACTACCTTCTCTCGACACATAGGAGCAACGGTTCTAAACCCAACTCCTGCCAGATGGCAGAGCTCCTCCCTCTATCTCTGACAGAGAACCCAGCAACCCTGCAGAGGAAGATCATTTTAGCCGATCATCCATGATCTTGTTCTTTTAATCACCACCCACAAACGGTGGGTCTCGTTCTGTTCCATTATCTTCTGCCTCAGATGGGAAACCCTGGCTTCTCTCACCCCAGCTCACCTTGGAGGATCCTGAGGTGTTTCCTGTCCAGCTATGGGACATAGTCTCTCCAGCAGGTCTGGGGTTTGGCTCTTGATATCCTGGTGCCCAAAACACCTCACTAGTGAAGCGTTCTATTCAGATGCCCTAACCAAATTCTGACGACCCGGAGGAGCAACGGCTCTACTCCTAACTCCTCCCAGATGGCAGAGCTCCTCGCTCCATCTCTGAGAGAGAGCCTAGCCACCCTGCGCAGAAAGCTCATTTCAGCTGCTTGTATCCGTGGTCACCAGCTGTGGGTCTACAAATAGGAATTTAATCAATTATGTTACCTGTTTATTGGCTGATCATTTTTTTGTCAGGGAATTTTTTTTTTTTTAAAGTGTTACTTTCTCCCACAAAAAAGCGTGAGGATGAGTTTTGTTTGTTTTTCAGAACAAATAAATAAAAGAATTTTAATAAAAAACTCGTTTGAAACTATTTTTAAAAATTAAATATTGCAAATAATTAAAATTATTTTAATGAATTTACATCAATCCTAATTTTTTTTAATGTATTTTTTGTTCGGTTTTTATTAAATTATTCTTTTTATTTGTTTTATTTAAATAAAAATGACACATTTGATTTTTTTGATGAATTTTGATAAATTAAATGAACACAATGATAAAATAAAAATTCTGTTACAATTTATTTTTTAGGTTTTAAAATATTTTCTCTAAGTTTTTCCCAAAAAAAATAATTATTATTTTTTGTATTTTTTTTTAAATAATATTTTTCTTTAGATTTTTTTCTCAGTAAAATATTTGTGTTTTAAACTCGTTAAATTTTTCTATAAATTAAATGCTTTGTTTATTAATATTTTATTATTTTGTCTGTATTTTATTAAATATTGATAGTATGTTATTAATAAATTCATGTTTGTTTATTTATTAATAAACATGTTTTAAACATCAAAAAACAACATTTAATGGTTTAAAAACAATCAAAATACTGATAAAAGAAATCATTACAATCAATGTTTTTTTCTTTAAAACTAGAACATTCTGTGCTTGTTTATCTTTAAATGTGGAATTAAAAATCTTTTTAAGGACACAAAGTGCTCTAGAGATCATTTTCGATATGATTTAATATAATTAACTGTAGTTTTGAAAATAAATTTTATAAAACGTGTTTAAAATAAAAATTTTACAAAGCAAAAACAAAGTCTTCGCGCCTGCGCAGTGCTTTTGTTGTGTAATTTTTGCCAATACCAAGATGGCGGCCTCCATAGTGAGAGCGACCGTCCGAGCTGTAAATAAAAGAAAGATTTTACCAACAAAAGCAGCTTTAATTCTGGTGAGTTTTTAAACGATAACCATTAAAAACATTTTATCTATGATTTAATTATTAAATAGATTAGTTTTATTTAATTTAGAAGTCTTAAAGCTGTGTTTTTGGAGGTGAAGCTAAAGCTAATTAGCTAAACGTTTAACATGAAAACATTAATAAAACTGTTAAAATGTTACAAAAACTATTAAATTAATATAAAATCTTTATTAAGTAAATGTATTTGATTAAAATAGAATCTTAAGGTATTAAAAAAATGATCAAACAGGCTGAAGCTAAACGTAAAATTATAAAATATTTTTAATTAAATTGATTTATTTTCTTAAAAATTCAGATTTTTCTTGTTTCTGCTCTATTGAAAATATTTTATTGTGTTTTTTTATGCTGTAATAATTTTTAATTTTGAACATTTTAATTATAAACATGCTGGTTTTTACTTATAAATGTAATATTTGCCCAAAAAATAATTCAGTTTAAAATTTAAAAATATAATTGTATTAAATAATTTTACCTATTTTTTTATTTTTTTTTTTTTAGAACAAATTAAAAGAAAAAAAACACATAAAAACAAGGGGGTAAAAAAAAAAAAAAAAAAACAGAGGTTACATAATAAAAAAAAAGTCTTGTAAATAATTAAGTCTGTTGTGATTGGACTATTACTAATTTAATTTATTCTGATTATTTAAAAAAAAAAAAAAAAAACATCTGAAACACATTAAAAAATCCTTTGAGCCTATTGTTTTGAACATGTGTGACCCAAAATAAAAGACATGGAGAAAAAAAATCACACCATCCTAGAAACAAATCCGTGTAGTCCCTCATTCATCCAGGAGTGATCCATAGTAGAAAAAGTTCCAAAAAAGTCTTCTGGACAGTTTAATTCTTGAACGAGACGTTTCGACTTCCATCCGGAAATCATTTTCAATCTGAATGAAATGGACTGAAAACTGGATCTATTTATACTAACCTGAGTAACAGGTAAAAAAATAGTAAGGAGGGCTCAACCAATGAGCCTGTGTTACCTATGATGGCCGTGAATGGCTCCTATTGTAGCCACAAACCAGTAAACGACCCTATTATAAAAATGCTAAAAGCCTAGTGAATAGAAATTCCTGCTAACTCCCTTCACTCCGATTCAGTGAGTGGAGGCGTTAGATACATTCTGCCCGGTATTTACAGCAGCCTTTTGAAACCATGGACTAAAGATGACGCCTCGTGACCCAGTTTCACGCCTCTCGTTAGCAGGAATTTCTATTCACTAGGCTTTTAGCATTTTTATAATAGGGTCGTTTACTGGTCTGTGGCTACAATAGGAGCCATTCACAGCCATCTTAGGTAACACAGGCTCATTGGTCGAGCCCGTTCTTACTATTTTTTTACCTTTTACTCAGGTTAGTATAAATAGATCCAGTTTTCTGTCCATTTTATTCAGATTGAAAATGATTTCCGGATGGAAGTCGAAACGTCTCGTTCAAGAATTAAACTGTCCAGAAGACTTTTTTAAACTTTTTCTACCATCCTAGAAACGATTACTATTTGATTTAATTGAGTTTATTTTGAGATTTATAAACAAAAATGATTTGAAGAGATCTAATGTAAACCTCAGCTCGGTACATAGATGTTTATAAAAAAAACCTTTATGTTAAGTTAAATCTGACCACAGGTCACTCTGTGCTCGGCCCAGATGTTAGATTCTACCTCTCGCTCTGGAGACAGGACGATTTAACTGTGTTTCTGAACTCCAACATTTAAATAAATAAATGAATTACTTTATTCATCCCTCACTGGGGGAATTTGTGTGCTGCCTGCTGCGGTGGCTCCTTACCTCACACTTCGATGGCACCAATGGTGGGAGAAGCGGGGGTTAGGTGTTTTCTCCAAGGACCCTAGACGTGCTCTCTGTGGGACGCGAACTCGCGAATGCTCTAACCACTGAGCTGCCGTCTCCACCATTTTAGGATTAACCAACATGTAGGAACTTTATGTAATTTTAATATTTTTTTTTTTGTTTTATTGTCCTTTGGATCCTGATTTGCTGTGAAATATTCTTTGATTTGGACTTGATTTCATTGTCAGATGAAGAAAAATTGGCTTTATTTTGAAATATGTGTCGAAAGCCTGGTAATGCCAAGATGACACTTCTGACTGTGAAATCTGTCTGCTTGTTTGTTATTAATTTATGTGTCTTATGAGCCTGTGCGGGCTGTGGACCTTAAAGGTACAGGACATCAAATAAAATCAATCACAAATCAATATACCTATTTGTTCGGAGGAGTTTAGAAACAGAAGGAAATCTATTACCAACTAAAGTTAGTTTAGAGTCAGTAAAAAAATCTACAACCAAAAGTTGTTTAGTTCAGATCGAGAACCCCTGAGTTAAAGAGCTCTCTGTAGATTTACAACCCTTACATCATCACGTCAGATTTATTCATCCTTTCCTGGGAAAAATTCATGTCTCTGTTGGCTCCAAGCAGTTCAAGAGAGCTCCAAACAGCTTCAGAACAGCTGCTAGGTGGTGCTGAGTTAGGTGGAACAGCAGCTTATTGGAACACACAACTTTTGCTTCTGCGCTGGGTAGAATGTGGGTTACCATGGTAACCATGTTTTTCATCTCCAGTGAATCCTAACAAGATGTTAAACTGTCTCTAAAAGCTCCACATGTTGATCCTTCACTGTGGTGGAACAACACCAGCAGTCCTCCATCTTTAGTTCCATAGTGAAGACAGGATGCACTGATGATGTCACTAAGAAGAGTCTGTAAAACATCTGAGCCATCCGGGAGGAGCTAGGACTAGAGCTGTTGTTCATCTGGGTCAAGAGAAACCAGACGGGTGGTCCTGAACGCCTTGCTGGTGAGGTGTTTCTGGGGCGTCCCACGAGGAGGAGACCAAGAGGCAGACCCCAAACTTGATGGAGAGTCTGGGGTCTATTACTAATCCTTTAATTAATAATAATCAATAAATGGGATTCTTTTTCACAAAGAAAATCTCTTCTTATAACATGATGGTAAAAAAAAAAGAAAGAAAAAGTTTGACTTATTCGATTAATTAAACAAAAGAATCAAGAAATTAATCTGTTCCTAAAATAATTAATTGTAGCTCTGATAAAAGTCTTTATTAAAGTTGATGGTTAAATAAATGAATGGCATGGATTTGTTCTGGTTGTCGGCCCGTGTACCAGCCTGAGACTCCACACTGGTACCAGTGTTTCTTGTTTACCGGCTAATTTCAGACAAGAGGCAGGGTACACACCGAACAGGTCTCCAGTCTGTTATGATGCTTGATCGATTCAAACGACTATAAACCCACCAGAATAAAACAATTGGCTTTTTTTAAGACTGATGTTTAAAGTTAACCAAAAATCAAGATATAGATTCTTCACATTAAAAAAACATCATTTCATAACGAGTTTTAAATAAAGAGAAAGATGGAGCTGAAATTATATGAAAGTTTTGACACAAACGATCACGTTTAACCACGTTTTCTCATTTAAAAGTTTATATTTCAGCAAAATAAGACACTGATTTTTAATGCAGAGGTTTTTTTCTGTCTTAAACTCTTTAAAATTCATTTTAACAGAAACACTCATTGGTTTTAAAGTAGAGATAATTAGTTAAAAGCAGCTCGTTTGTTTGACGGGTGGGTTTAAAATGTGCTGCTGAAAGATAAGACGTCTGGTTTGATAAAGAATGTTGAAATGTGACCCCTGACCTCGTTTACAAAACTCAGAAAGTCTAACTTGTTTAGAAAAACCTCCTCAGGAAATGTTCTGTTCCGTCATCTTACGCTTATCCAGGGCCGGGTCGCAGGGGCAACAGGTGAGACGGGATGCCCAGGCTTCTATCACCCCGGCTCACCCCAGAACGTAGATCCTGGTTACCATGGTGAGGGTAGGAACGTAGATCCTGGTTACCATGGTGAGGGTAGGAACGTAGATCCTGGTTACCATGGTGAGGGTAGGAACGTAGATCCTGGTTACCATGGTGAGGGTAGGAACGTAGATCCTGGTTACCACGGTGAGGGTAGGAACGTAGATCCTGGTTACCACGGTGAGGGTAGGAACGTAGATCCTGGTTACCACGGTGAGGATAGGAACGTAGATCCTGGTTACCACGGTGAGGGTAGGAACGTAGATCCTGGTTACCACGGTGAGGGTAGGAACGTAGATCCTGGTTACCATGGTGAGGATAGGAACGTAGATCCTGGTTACCATGGTGAGGGTAGGAACGTAGATCCTGGTTACCATGGTGAGGGTAGGAACATAGATCCTGGTTACCATGGTGAGAGTAGGAACGTAGATCCTGGTTACCATGGTGAGAGTAGGAACGTAGATCCTGGTTACCATGGTGAGGGTAGGAACATAGATCCTGGTTACCATGGTGAGGGTAGGAACGTAGATCCTGGTTACCATGGTGAGGGTAGGAACATAGATCCTGGTTACCATGGTGAGGGTAGGAACGTAGATCCTGGTTACCACGGTGAGGGTAGGAACGTAGATCCTGGTTACCACGGTGAGGGTAGGAACGTAGATCCTGGTTACCACGGTGAGGGTAGGAACGTAGATCCTGGTTACCACGGTGAGGATAGGAACGTAGATCCTGGTTACCACGGTGAGGGTAGGAACGTAGATCCTGGTTACCACGGTGAGGGTAGGAACGTAGATCCTGGTTACCACGGTGAGGGTAGGAACGTAGATCCTGGTTACCACGGTGAGGGTAGGAACGTAGATCCTGGTTACCATGGTGAGGGTAGGAACGTAGATCCTGGTTACCATGGTGAGGATAGGAACGTAGATCCTGGTTACCATGGTGAGGGTAGGAACGTAGATCCTGGTTACCATGGTGAGGGTAGGAACGTAGATCCTGGTTACCATGGTGAGGGTAGGAACGTAGATCCTGGTTACCATGGTGAGGATAGGAACGTAGATCCTGGTTACCATGGTGAGGGTAGGAACGTAGATCCTGGTTACCATGGTGAGGGTAGGAACGTAGATCCTGGTTACCATGGTGAGGATAGGAACGTAGATCCTGGTTACCATGGTGAGGGTAGGAACGTAGATCCTGGTTACCACGGTGAGGGTAGGAACGTAGATCCTGGTTACCATGGTGAGGGTAGGAACGTAGATCCTGGTTACCACGGTGAGGGTAGGAACGTAGATCCTGGTTACCATGGTGAGGGTAGGAACGTAGATCCTGGTTACCACGGTGAGGGTAGGAACGTAGATCCTGGTTACCATGGTGAGGGTAGGAACGTAGATCCTGGTTACCACGGTGAGGGTAGGAACGTAGATCCTGGTTACCACGGTGAGGGTAGGAACGTAGATCCTGGTTACCACGGTGAGGGTAGGAACGTAGATCCTGGTTACCACGGTGAGGGTAGGAACGTAGATCCTGGTTACCACGGTGAGGGTAGGAACGTAGATCCTGGTTACCACGGTGAGGGTAGGAACGTAGATCCTGGTTACCACGGTGAGGGTAGGAACGTAGATCCTGGTTACCATGGTGAGGGTAGGAACGTAGATCCTGGTTACCATGATGAGGGTAGGAATCTAGACCATAGGAACCGAGGTCGACTGGTAAATCTAGAAGTTTCAAGAATTTTAAGTTTAAAAAAAGCTAGTCACATTTTTTTTTTAATTTTGCACAACTGCAAATTTGGGGGTTGGGGGGGAGGTTAAAGAAGAACATTGAATATAAATAAAACAAAACTTCGAGGAACAAAAAATAATCATGGAATTATTTTAAAAACCCAGTCATGTCAATGTGTGTGTATGTGTGTGTGTGTGTGTGTGTGTGTGTGTGTGTCTCTACGGCTTCATAAACACCTGGTCAGTGATTCTCTGTTTTGTTTCAGACTCCAGCTGCCGTCAGTAAGATCAAGTTGTTACTGCAGGATAAACCAGAATATGTAAGTGTGTGTGCGTGCCTGTATGTCTGTGTGTGTGTGTCTGTATGTCTGTGTGTGTGTGTGTGTCTCTGAGTGTGTAACCTGTTTCCTGTGCATCCACAGATCGGTCTGAAAGTGGGTGTGAGAACTCGAGGGTGTAACGGTCTGACCTACACACTGAACTACACCAAGGAGAAGGAGAAGTCAGACGAGGAGGTTCTACAGGACGGTGAGATTCTAACACACACCAGGTTTTAACACACACACACACCAGGTTCTAACACACACACACACCACTGTAGTGATCCGACATGGAGAAATGACTGTGCTGCATTGCACCGCAGCAAGCAGCCATGACAGCGCCAATGGCTGGAGTAACTGTTCCACAGAGACTCAGGCATGTGCTCATTGGGAATCAAACCAGCTTTTCCAGTCCAAAGATGGACTTCCTCCCACCGAGTTAACGCCTCCCCCCAGATTAGTGTCTCCAAAAGCTGGACTGAAAACACACCGCACAAAGTCTGCAGAAAAAACTGTGCAGTAAAGTTTATTCTGGTTCAGGTTGTCATGGCCGCCAGGGTCCCCGTCGTTGGCTGTCATCCATTTTCTCCTTCACCCGACCCCCTATGGCCCCTCCTGCAGGTGGTGAGCCTACTGGAAGGGCGGCTCGTGTCCCCTGTTCAGGCTGAGCCCGGCCAGGACCCATGGGTGAAAGCTCATTGGCGAATACAAGCGGCCGAAATGAGCTTTCTCTACAGGGTGGCTGGGCTCTCACTCAGAGATTGGGTGAGGAGCTTGAAGTAGAGCTGCTCGTCCTGCAAGTTGAGAGAAGCCAGAAGGCGTGGTTCGGGCATGTGGTCAGGAAGCCTCCCGAGCGCCTCGCTGGTGAGGCGATTTGGACACGTCCCCGAGGCAGACACCGGACCCGCTGGAGAGACTATGTCTCACAGCTGGCCGGGGAACGATTCAGGATCCTTCTGAGGATGCAGCCGGGATGAGAGAAGCCTGGGTTTCTGTCTAAGAGTGTTGCCCCCGCAACCCGGCCCCAGATAATCGTAAGAGAACGGAACGGAAAGGTTGTCATGGCAACACAAACATGGAGGCAAAACTTAAAACCTCAAATAATAACTGAATCAGTCGTTTTAAAATATTTTTTACTACAATCAATACAATGTTTTAAATTGAACTAAATTTATTTTTTCTTTAACGTTATGAAAATGTTATATAAATAGTTTTATAGGCATCACCTCTGTAAGGGGGCGGGGCTTAACAGAAAAACCCACCTACAATAATAACGCACTCTGCTGGACAAACATTAGAATTACACATAAGTGTGTATGGACCAATAGAAAGCCGGCTCGGCTCGCTCCATGGATGAGAAAATGTTACATCTTATTTTACTGATTATTAACGTCTCCCATCGTTTGGTACCTGAACCAGATGTTTGTGACTAATAATCAAATGTGTGTGTGTCTGTGTGTGTGTGTGTTTTCAGGTGTTCGAGTGTTCATAGAGAAAAAGGCTCAGCTCACTCTTCTGGGGACAGAGATGGATTTTGTAGAGTCGAAACTTTCCAGTGAATTTATCTTCAACAACCCAAATATCAAAGGAACCTGTGGCTGCGGAGAAAGTTTCAACATCTAAACGTCATGATACCGTCCTACACACACACACACACACACACACACACACACACACACACACACACACACACACACACACACACACATACACACACACCGCCCTGCTTACCTAGGATTTACTGCTCAACCGGAGATGAAATCATTTCAGGTTTTTATTTAATCTGCTTGTGATTTTAATTCTAATGATTTAGAATTCAAGAAGCTCTTTTAAAAAAATGTGTCGAGTGTTTTGTTTTATTTAAATGCACAAAATTTCAGAAAATGAAATAAAAAGGCAGGTGATGTTCAGCGTCCTCCGGTGGTCCAGCCCAGAACTGCATCGCTCTGCACCAGCAGAGCCTCAGTCTTCAAACTGTTTTTTTTTTCTTTCAATATGTAAAGTTTAAAAAGTTTATATTTATCTGTGTGTAAATAGAAAATGTAAATTCTGTGAACATGCGCACAAATACGATCCTCCACACCCAGTCGGGTGTGTTTGATTTAAACTCCTGTACAGATGAAACAATAAACTACTAAATCAAGTCTTTTGCTTTCAGTTTTTTGTTCTGGTTGTCATGACGACGGCTCGGTTTCATTTGGAATCTTCTTAGTCTCCACGGATACGGCTGTTGTTGTCTTTGTGAGAGAAGGCCTTCGGTTGACAACCGGCTGGAGGGACGCAGGGCTCTCATGACTTCCAACCGTCATGAGCAAGGAGGAGAATTCTGGAACTGACGGAGAATTTGACGAGTTGAAGGTAAAATAAAAGCAGAAAAAATTTTCTGCTGGAAAAGAAAACAAATGTTCAAAAAAACCTTGCTTTTCCAAAGAAAATACAAGAAAAAAAAACAGCTTTATTACATTTAAAACAAGAAATTTAAGCCCCGCCCTAAATCACAAACTACCATTTCATCTATAGAGTGTGTTCTGAATTTTGTTGTCATCTTCTGCTTATCCAGGGCCGGGTTACAGGGATAGCCCGGCCCCCTGGGTGATCCTCTTGGGTGTGCTGGAGGATGCAGCTCACCCAAGAGGATCCTGAGGTGTTCCCCTGTCCAGCTGTGAGACATAGTCTCTCCAGCAGGTCCAGGGTCTGCCTCTGGGTCTCCTCCTGGTGGGACAGAACACCTCATCAGTGAGGGAGGCCTCCTAACCAGAAACCCTAACCCCCAAATCGGGCTTCTCCCGATCTGGAGCAGCAATGGCTCTACTCCGAGCTCCTCCCTCTATCTCTGAGTGAGAGCTCAGCCACCCTGCAGAGGAAGATCATTTCAGCCGCTTGTATCTGTGATCAAAATTATTTTGCAAAAAGAATTTTAATCTTAAAATTATTGCTTTTGTTTTTCTGGATTATATTTTTTATCAGGGTTTTAGAATTTAATAATGATCAGTTTTAATTCTATTTAAAGAAAAAGAAAAAACAGAAAGACCAGTGTTTCAAACTTCGCCCCCACCCTGGGAGTCGAACCCTGACCTTCTTGCTGTGGTGCCACCATCCAGCCCAGATACATGGTGTGAGGAAATAAAGTTAATATTCAGAAAACAAAGTTTAAAACTGAAGTAAAAAAGTAAATGTGTTTAAAAATGACTTTCTTATTGTTGGAATAAAAACGACTCGAAGTTTAATTTTTTTTCTGTCAACAAATGAATGAAACTCAACAAATTAATGCTTCTGATAGAAAGAAATAAACATTAAAAATGTTTGTAATTTCTCTAAGTTTGGCGGCCGGATGAAAAAGCTTGAAAGACTGTCTGGTCCTCGGGCCGTAGTTTGCTCACCTATGACTTTCGGCATTACTAAAGATAAAACTACAAAAAACTAGGTTCAGTTTTGGCTTCAGGGGTCGCCACAGCAAGTCAGTTTCTTCCTTCTAACCCTATCTGCTGCATCCTCTTTGGTCACACCAACTATCTTCATGTCTTCCTTCACTGTATCCATGAACCTCCTCTTTGGTCTTCCTCTAGTCCTCTTTCCTGGTGGTTCCAAATCCAGCATCCTTCTTCTGATGTACTCTCTCTCTCTCCTCTGCACATGTCCAAACCATCTCAGTCTGACCTCTCTGACTTTAAAACCTCTAACATGTGCTGTTCCTCTGATCCTGTCCATCCTGGTCACTCCCAGAGAGATCCTCAGCATCTTCATCTCTGCTACAAACATCTCTGTTTCCTGTCTTTTCCTCAGTGCCACTGTCTCTAGACCAATCAGCATGGCCGCTCTCACCACGCTGTCTCTAGACCAATCAGCATGGCCGCTCTCACCACATTGTCTGTAGACCAATCAGCATGGCCGCTCTCACCACACTGTCTGTAGACCAATCAGCATGGCCGCTCTCACCACACTGTCTCTAGACCAATCAGCATGGCCGCTCTCACCACGCTGTCTCTAGACCAATCAGCACGGCCGCTCTCACCACGCTGTCTCTAGACCAATCAGCATGGCCGCTCTCACCACGCTGTCTCTAGACCAATCAGCATGGCCGCTCTCACCACGCTGTCTCTAGACCAATCAGCATGGCCGCTCTCATCACACTGTCTCTAGACCAATCAGCATGGCCGCTCTCATCACACTGTCTCTAGACCAATCAGCATGGCCGCTCTCATCACAGTTTACATGGCTCGTGGTTTAAATTGAGATGAAAAGCCAAACAACAAACATATCAGTTAAAGTCTTTCATCTTTTTTTTTAGAGCTCATCTCTGTTAGAGTCTCTGAAGGAGTGGAAACCTCCACAGCGTTGTGTTCCTGTTGACTCCAGAAACCTGAATGAAATCCTCTCCATCTTAAAGGAGAAAGAGAAAGGACCGGAGACGTTTGGGTTGAGATCAGCTCTACCTGAACACATCCTCCAGCTGTGTGAGCTTTTCAGCCGACATGTTCCAGAGATCCTCTTAAGCTCCATACCTGCTCCACACGTCGTCTGTGCCGAGAAAGGCCCACACCTGACGTATAAAACCGAGCTGAGCTTTGTGAAGCTCCTTCAAATACCAGAGTACAGCGCTGCGGCGATCTGCAGGCAAGAAAGAGTGAAAGCAGCTAAACGGGTGAGTTCCAGTTAAGAGACCTGATCGATGCTGATGCTGAGCTCACCGGATTAAATCAGAGAACTCAGCAACAGGGTCTGGAATCTTCTTCTCCTTCCATCAACTCCCCTTCAGGGGTCGCCACAGCATGTTAGTTTCTTCCATCTAACCCTATCTGCTGCATCCTCTTTGGTCACACCAACTATCTTCATGGAATGAAGTAACACGGTCTGGAATAACATCATTTAAATATGAGAGGGTTATGAACTGTTCCGTTCTGTCATCTTCCACTCATCCGGTGCCGGGTCGCAGGGGCAACAGCCTCAGACGGGAAGCCCAGGCTTCTCTCACCCCGGCTGCATCATCCAGCTCACCAGGAAGGATCCCGAGTCATTCCTGTCCAGCTGTGATACATAGTCTCATGTTGAAACACCTCACCAGCGAGGCGCTCGGGGGGGCATCCTGACCAGTTGCCTGAACCTCCCCATCTGGCTTCTCTCGACCTGGAGGAGGAGCGGCTCGACACCGAGCTCCTCCCGGATGGCAGAGCTCCACACCCGATCTCTGAGTGATAGCCCAACCACCCTGCGGAGGAAGATTGTTTTGGCCGCTTGTATCCGCGATCCGTTGTTACTCTGATGTGTTTAAATCCACTCTGTACTCTCATGCTGCAGATTTACCAATAACACTTGTAAGTGGGATGGACGGTTAAAAATGAGTAACTGAAACCAAAACAGATGTTTAATTGTTTTAATTATTCATCAAAACATACATATTTTTAAGGAATGATATTTTCAAAATAAAATAAGTTCTTATTCTACCGTGTTCATCCCTCACTGGGGAAATGTCTGTGCTGCATTACACCACAACAGGACGGTGTCAATGACGGGGCCAATAGTGGGAGCTGAGTGGGATTTGAACCAGCTTCTCCTGGTCCATGGGCGGACACTATACCGCTGAGCTATCATCCATCTTTATAAAATTTTTGTCCTGAAACAGATCGTTTTCTTCACTCCTGAGTTCTCTGTTTTTTATTCTAGAAAAAAGAAAAGAAGCCGTCCCCGTCATCAGAGCCCCCCGTCCAGCCATCAGACCCATTAGAAGAAATAGAGAAAGAAATGAAAGAATGGAAACCGCGTCGAGTCAGGTCACGCTTATCATCACCAGTCTGACATCATCCTGAGAATAAACTTCATCTGTGGGTGGATTCATTCAAACTAATGTTTGTGTTTCAGCAACCAGTTACCTGTTATTCACATTCAGCATGTGTGCATACAGAAGGTCCAGAGTTTTATCCTCCCCGGTGGGGGCAGTCCACAAAGTCTACAAGTGATCTGTTCGTGTTGAAGTGGTTGAAGTCACCAGTTATGATACAGAAGGAGTTAGGCTGTTGTGTTTGCAGGCGGGAAACGGTGGTTCCAACGACGTTACTGGCGGTCTTAGCATCAGCCGACGGAAGAACATTAACAGTCACCACCACAACCGATGTAAACTCCCTCGGCAGATCGTAAGGCCAGAGTCCGACCGCCGGCAGCTCCACATGCGGTGTACAGAGATGCTTTTTGATGCAGACATGTCCGGGATTGCCCCATCGCTCACTCACATAGAGCACAATCCCACCTCCTCTCTTACCGCTGCCAGTTGCATCTCTGTCCGCCCGCACAGGTACAAAACCAGGAACCTCGACTCTACTGTCCGTGATGAGGGAATGCAGCCATGTCTCAATGAAACTAAGAAAACTGCATTCCCGGTGAAAATGCAGAAATGTAGTCCCAGAAAACTGCGTTCAAACTTCTTAACTTTTGCTCCCAGAGATTGTTTTTAAAGATAAGCACACACCATTTTTGTTGGTTGTTGGTCGTTCAAATATTTAACCAATCAGTTTCTTTCAAATGGCCAGATTTTGCGACTCAAACGTCTCAACGAGCTTCACATAAAGTGAACAAAAAGGCACCAAAATTGACAAGAAAAATAAACGTAGATTGACTTGTACATCAAGAACTTCTCTTTTCGGCTCAGCTCTTTCTTCACCACGACAGATCGATGCAGCGTTCTAAAGAAAAAATTTTAGAAAAAAAACTTTTTGACAGTGAAAACTTTCAAAAAAATTTCCAAATTTAAGAAAATAATTTTAGGAAGTCAGGCGGCACGGTGGTGCAGTGGGTAGCACACTAGCCTCACAGCAAGAAGGTCAGGGGTTCAAATCCTAGGTGGGGACGAGGCTTGAAACACTGTCCTTTCTGTGTGGAGTTTGCATGTTCTCCTCGTGTTTGCGTGGGTTTCCTCAGGGTACTCCGGTTTCCTCCCACCCTCCAAAAACATGCATGTTAGGCTGATTGGCCGGTACCAAAATTGCCCCTAGGAATGAGTGAGACCCTGCGGCAGACTGACGACTTGTTTGGGCTGTACCCTGCTTCTCGCCTCAAATCAGCCAGGATTGGCTCCGGCACGTCCTCCGTCAGGCCCAATAAGGGATAGACGGTCATGCAGGCGACTGACTGACTGAATTTAAGAAGTTTGATGTTCCTGAAATCCATCTCAATAACCGTCAATGTCTGCCATCTTTTAGGAAACACTTGAAAAAACAATATATTATTTTCATTTAAATAATCTCCTGACATTCTTTGGGCTGCACATAGCCCCCGGGCCAGAGCTTGGTCACCTCTGATGTCGGTGCTCCTGATCACCTTCTGTCTTATTGGAGGGGCTTCTTTCTGATCCCAGCACCCATCTTAATCAATTGAGCGTGATCTTTATAGATGGGGGTAACGTGCTCATTGGAGCATGCACGCACACACACACACACACACACGAGCATCACATGAGAGGCAGCTCCAGAGCACGTGTTGATCACGTGTAGAAACTTGTGTAAACATGCAGAAAGTGAGCTTCAGCAGGACAAACGGAGCCTCTCATCACCTCAATCATCCTAATCTGGTTTGACTGGAGCTGCTGGTGTGACTAACTCCCGTCGTCTCTGATTCTCTTGTTTAAAAGACTAGTGAATGTGGTGAGGCATTCAGTTCATCTGTAATAGGCACTGAGTAACTGAGCAGTTACTTCAGTGGTTTGGGAGTTTTGACCAAACCTCCCTGTGATTTGGCCCTGAATAAGCAGGAGACAATGGAATGTAGATCCTCCACCCGGAGTTCTGACTTGCGGGCCACATTGAGTTCTAACATTTGATAAGTGTGCCGGATCCGGGAGGGGGTGGAGGTGGGAGCACGCCTTCTTTTTGATACACAGAAAAAGAAAAATGTGTTCTTACGACTTTAATTATTATAAACTTTTGGCAAAATATGCACCAAAATGTAGAAAAATTATCTATTTTTCAAAATGTTCTGGGGTGATGCCCCCTGACTTCTTTATACTGACGTGGTTGTTTTGTGTATGACGTCACGCCCCACGCCCCCCTTTAAAAAATCCTGGATTCATCCCTGGGAACAGGATCAGATGGATGGCATGCTTTGGTAACCGCTAGATTAGACCGATAGAATGACGCTAGATTTTAAAGAAGCGCTAAATGTTACGTCAAGAGTGTTAAATTTTAAATTTAGCGGCACTAGGTTTGAAATCTAAGCGCTTGATGTAACATTTACTTGTTTTAACATCTAACACGCTTGTTTACATGCGTGTATTGGCCCTGATGGCTTTCCATATCTGTGCACACTGTTTATTTTGAAGGCGTGCGCATCAATGAGACACACATTTTAATGGGAGCAGTGTTGTTGTTTTTTGGTGCCATCTAGTGACAAACATCAGAACTACAGAAAAAATTAAAGTAACCAGGCCTTTTTTTTCCTAGTTCGGTGGGCCGGATTAAAACGTTTATCGTATCGCATGTGGCCCGCGGGCCATAGTTTGCCCATGCCTGGTCTAAATCTTGCTCCCTTTTTTCGGAACTTACATTGTTTTTTCCTTCAGGAACCGTTCAGTCCTGATCCTACTGGTTTTTCTCAGCCTCCCAGTTCCACCTGGAAGTGGATCATCTTCACTTTTATTAAATTGTTTGGTTTTAACTTCCTTTTTTTCATTCATAATCGTAATAAAACTCATAACTAAATAAGTCAGTCAGTCGTCTCCAGTCGAGCTCATAAGGGTCACCGCCACCGGAGCCTACCCCGACTAATTACAGGCGAGGCAGGGTACACCCCAAACAAGTCGCCAATCTTTTGCTGTGCCAAAGTAAGAGAGTAAGATTAGTAACTAAAAGTCTCTTCAGATGCTTTTTGAAGGAATCAACAATACACCACATGAAGGCGGGTCAGGGCGGGGCTTTCCAGAGGACCCCTCCCCATCATTAGTCTTAATGAATTCTAGCCAGAAGAAGGAAGGAACCCCAGGAATACAACAAGTCAGGGACGGATTGAAGGCGTCTTACTAATAAACATCTTTAAGTGACTGAGTTAGATACCCCGATACCCAGATTTGGGAGAACTCATTTTTAAAGTAACTAATTACATTTTTCAGCAATTCAATTCCTAGATTTCTATCAAGGAATCCAGAACTATTTATTTCCATCGGCAGGAAAAATTCACAGACTAATAACTTGCTTAGGCATAGTTCCATCTTGTTGTCTTCCTCTTATCTGGAGCCAGGTCGCAGGTCCAGACCCTTCGGGTCTAGTCGCTTCAAACGGGAAGCCCAAGCTTCTCTCACCCTGGCCGCATCCTCCATCTCAGCCGGAAGGATCCCGAGTCGTTCCCCGGCCAACTGTGAGACAAAGTCTCTCCAGCTGGTCCGGGTCTGCCTCTTGGTCTCTTTCCAGTGGGACGTGCCAGCAAGGTGTTTGGGAGGCATCCAAACAACATGCCTGAACCACCCCATCTGTCTTCTCTTGACCCAGAGGAGCAACGGCTCTACTCCAAGCACCTCACGGATGGCAGAGCTCCTCGCCAGTGTGATGATACATACTTCACCATAATGTGCAACACTACCGGATTTTCATGACCAAAAGGTGCATCGTATTAAAAGACGCAGTCCCAGTTTCTTGTGCTCCATATTTAACACACACATAAGGCGCAGCTGATGATTGGGTGCGGGTTTTATATACATATCCTCTACTACGTACGTCCGCCTTACAACAACACACACACAGACACACACACACACAGACAACAAGTGTGTGTATTTAAAAATAGATCGGGAGTAAAACTGAGTTTGGTTGGTTTTATTTAAATATTAGTTACAGTCGTCATAAAGTCATTTATTAAATCCATCCAAGTCCTCATCCTCTGTTTCTGAATCTAACAGCTGCACTACGCAACTCCAACATAGCAGGTTCACTTTCCTCGCTGTCAGAGTCACTTTCTGTACCATGCCGCTCCTTGGAAACGATGCCTGCTTTTGTGAAAGCTCGGACAACAGTACCAGCAGACACGTTAGTCCAAGCATCTACAATCCACTGGCAAACTGTGGAGTAACTCGCCCGGCGCTGCTTTCCACCCTTCATGAAGCTGTGGTCTCCTCTGGTCATCCATCGCTCCCACGCCGCTCGCAGCCTTACTTTGAACGTCCGGTTCGCGCCGATGTCCAGCGGTTGGAGTTCCTTAGTTAGACCTCCCGGAATCACAGCAAGCGTAGCGTTCATCTATCTGTTTCACTTGTTTTTTCACAACACACAGGGCGCACGGCACGATAGGGGACGCCGCTCATTTTGAAGAAAATGTAAGACTTTTATACGCGCCTTATGGTCGTGAAAATACGGCAATAAAAAAATTACTATAAAAATAAAAGTCAATGAGAATGATAAAGTGTCAGTGACAGGTAGAGAAGTGAAAGTTTTCAAGAGTCCAGTTTATTGAAGAGACAGATCAGGTGGTCAAAAAACAAACCACACGCCCGAACAGGGACTTGAACCCTGGACCCTCAGATTAAAAGTCTGATGCTCTACCAACTGAGCTATCCGGGCTCTATCTGTTATCAGAGCTCATCTACATAAACACTGGTAATAACAAATGCAGATCTATTTACGTTTTTAAATGTTATATATTGATGTATTAATGACGTTTATGAGGTCCTTCTGGATGGTTTGAGTGTAGTAGCTGTTTACACAACAGGTAACGCAAATGTATTTATAGCACGATTCATTCACAAGGCATTTCAAGGTGTTTTAAAAAGACAGAAAAAATGGATTAAAATCACAAAACATTGAATCAAAATGAAAAAAAAAAAGATAAAAGAATGATGAATCTTTGGTCTAGATTTAAACATAAACAGTGTCGGTCTGTCTCACAGCCTCCATGTTTAGTCCTGACTTTAAACATCAACGGGAGGCCGGTCCCAGAGGTTCCCAGAGTTCTAGATGGTTCATAAGACACTAATTAGCAGCTTTAAAGTCAGAAAGCCAGTGCAGAGTTCCACCCATGGTGAGGGTAGGAACGTAGATCCTGATTACCATGGTGAGGGTAGGAACGTAGATCCTGGTTACCATGGTGAGGGTAGGAACGTAGATCCTGGTTACCATGGTGAGGGTAGGAATGTAGATCCTGGTTACCTTGGTGAGGGTAGGAACGTAGATCCTGGTTACCATGGTGAGGGTAGGAACGTAGGTCATGGTTATCATGGTGAGGGTAGGAACGTAGATCCTGGTTACCATGGTGAGGGTAGGAACGTAGGTCATGGTTACCATGGTGAGGGTAGGAACGTAGATCCTGGTTACCATGATGAGGGTAGGAACGTAGGTCATGGTTATCATGGTGAGGGTAGGAACGTAGATCATGGTTACCATGGTGAGGGTAGGAACGTAGATCCTGGTTACCATGGTGAGGGTAGGAACGTAGGTCATGGTTACCATGGTGAGGGTAGGAACGTAGATCCTGGTTACCATGATGAGGGTAGGAACGTAGGTCATGGTTATCATGGTGAGGGTAGGAACGTAGGTCATGGTTACCATGGTGAGGGTAGGAACGTAGATCCTGGTTACCATGATGAGGGTAGGAACGTAGGTCATGGTTATCATGGTGAGGGTAGGAACGTAGATCATGGTTACCATGGTGAGGGTAGGAACGTAGATCCTGGTTACCATGGTGAGGGTAGGAATGTAGATCCTGGTTACCTTGGTGAGGGTAGGAACGTAGATCCTGGTTACCATGGTGAGGGTAGGAACGTAGGTCATGGTTGTCATGGTGAGGGTAGGAACGTAGATCCTGGTTACCATGGTGAGGGTAGGAATGTAGGTCATGGTTACCATGGTGAGGGTAGGAACGTAGATCCTGGTTACCATGATGAGGGTAGGAACGTAGGTCATGGTTATCATGGTGAGGGTAGGAACGTAGATCATGGTTACCATGGTGAGGGTAGGAACGTAGATCCTGGTTACCATGGTGAGGGTAGGAACGTAGTTCCTGGTTACCGTGGTGAGGGTAGGGAACGTAGATCCTGGTTGCCATGGTGAGGGTAGGAACGTAGATCCTGGTTACCATGGTGAGGGTAGGAACGTAGATCCTGGTTACCATGGTGAGGGTAGGAATGTAGATCCTGGTTACCTTGGTGAGGGTAGGAACGTAGATCCTGGTTACCATGGTGAGGGTAGGAACGTAGGTCATGGTTATCATGGTGAGGGTAGGAACGTAGATCCTGGTTACCATGGTGAGGGTAGGAACGTAGGTCATGGTTACCATGGTGAGGGTAGGAACGTAGATCCTGGTTACCATGATGAGGGTAGGAACGTAGGTCATGGTTATCATGGTGAGGGTAGGAACGTAGATCATGGTTACCATGGTGAGGGTAGGAACGTAGATCCTGGTTACCATGGTGAGGGTAGGAACGTAGTTCCTGGTTACTGTGGTGAGGGTAGGGAACATAGATCCTGGTTACCATGGTGAGGGTAGGAACGTAGATCCTGGTTACCATGGTGAGGTAAGGAACATAGATCCTGGTTACCATGGTGAGGGTAGGAACGTAGATCCTGGTTACCGTGGTGAGGGTGGGGAACATAGATCCTGGTTACCATGGTGAGGGTAGGAATGTAGATCCTGGTTACCATGGTGAGGGTAGGAATGTAGATCCTGGTTACCAGGGTGAGGTTAGGAACGTAGATCCAGGTTACCATGGTGAGGGTAGGAACGTAGATCCTGGTTACCATGGTGAGGTAAGGAACATAGATCCTGGTTACCATGGTGAGGGTAGGAACGTAGATCCTGGTTACCGTGGTGAGGGTGGGGAACATAGATCCTGGTTACCATGGTGAGGGTAGGAATGTAGATCCTGGTTACCATGGTGAGGGTAGGAACGTTGATCCTGGTTACCATGGTGAGGGTAAAAACGTAGATCCTGGTTACCTTGGTGAGGGTAGGAACGTAGATCCTGGTTACAATGGTGAGGGTAGGAATGTAGATCCTGGTTACCTTGGTGAGGGTAGGAACGTAGATCCTGGTTACCATGGTGAGGGTAGGAACGTAGGTCATGGTTATCATGGTGAGGATAGGAACGTAGATCCTGGTTACCATGGTGAGGGTAGGAATGTAGATCCTGGTTACCTTGGTGAGGGTAGGAACGTAGATCCTGGTTACAATGGTGAGGGTAGGAATGTAGATCCTGGTTACAATGGTGAGGGTAGGAACGTAGATCCTGGTTACAATGGTGAGGGTAGGAATGTAGATCCTGGTTACCTTGGTGAGGGTAGGAACGTAGATCCTGGTTACCATGGTGAGGGTAGGAACATAGATGCTGGTTACTATGGTGAGGTTAGGAACGTAGATCCAGGTTACCATGGTGAGGGTAGGAACGTAGGTCATGGTTACCATGGTGAGGGTAGGAACGTAGATCCTGGTTACCATGGTGAGTGTAGGAACGTAGATCCTGGTTACCATGGTGAGGTTTGGAACGTAGATCCAGGTTACCATGATGAGGGTAGGAACGTAGGTCCTGGTTACCATGGTGAGTGTAGGAACGTAGATCCTGGTTACCATGGTGAGGTTTGGAACGTAGATCCAGGTTACCATGATGAGGGTAGGAACGTAGGTCCTGGTTACCATGGTGAGGGTAGGAACGTAGATCCTGGTTCCCATGGTGAGGGTAGGAACGTAGATCCTGGTTACCATGGTGAGGGTAGGAACATACTTAAACTCCTCCACTTGGGGGAGGACCCTGTCCGTGATCTGCAGGTGAGGACCATGGTCTCGGACTCCCATCTCGGCCTCTTCCCACTCGGCATCATATTGATCCAGTGAGGGTTGGAGCTCACAGGTGGCACCGAAGCCAACACAACTACACCATCTGCAAAAAGCAGAGTGTCATCTGCAAAATTATGATAGGACACATTATCACTGGCTATCACCTGTCCTGACGTCAGCATGTAGAGGTCAAACAACAGATCACTTCACCACAATAAGAGTCTTGATCACCACAGAAACGTTTGTTAGGAAAATACTTTTATTGTGAAGTTTTTTTTGGGCTGAAAATCAATTCAGTGCAAAAAATCAGTTTCTTTATAATAAAAGTTATTAATGGACTGATCGATTCAAATGGAGCACTGCTAAAGGTCTGAGAGAGAAACGAACACTGACTCTGATTTATATGGATTTAAATCTAGTATAATTTTTATTAAAACAGAAAAAAAGAAGTGATGATATAACATGTTGGTCGCTGCGTTCAAGTACCGTCAGACATCTCATTTATACCCTTTTATGACTTTATTGCTGATAAAATGTAAAAATTTATTTTTCTTCCTTTTAATAGAAATTATTTGGATATTTAAAATTTACAGAAAAAAAATTAAACTACTTTAGAAAAATTAAAATTTACATTGTCATGTCTTATTTTAAACGTTCGGAAATAATAAATCTTTTTTTAGTTTTTTTTTTTTTTTCTTTTTCTTTTTTTTTTTTTTTTTTTTTTAAAGATTACATTTTAAAATAAAATAAAAATGGCAAAAAAAAAAAGTTGAATGAAGTTTGTTTGAGAAGTTTTCACTTTTCCTGATGTCCTTGAACGCATCATTTTAGCGCCACCAGTTTTCTGTCTTTTTGCGGCTCATTCCGTAAAATCTCGCAAAATGGATCAAAATCAAACCATCAACTTTGGCGCAGGACCCGCAAAACTGCCTAAATCTGTAAGTTCTGCTTCTAATCTCTGCGCATGTCGGAGAAAACCCGCTAAAACAGACGCACATGTTCAGTAATGATGCAGGTTTTATGAAGAAGAGATTTTATAAAAGTTTAATGTGTTTTTTTAAAAAAGGTTTATGTTTAAAAACATCTTTTTTACGCAGTTTGAGGATGTTTTGCGGACTTTTATTCGGTTGAAACTCCGGCTGAAGTTGCGTCATCTTCATCCATTCATTCAAACTGATTTTTTCCAGACTGATGATTTTTCAAGAATTCAGAAATATTTTTACCAAAAAATTCCTTCTAAATCATAAAGTTTCAGTCAGATTTTCATCTGATTGAGTTTTTTTTTTTTTTTTTGTATTTGGAGGAGATTTTTTTGCTGCTCAGACTGTCTGTGTGTAGTTTGCATGTTCTACCTGTGTACGTGTGGGTTTTCTCTGGTTTCCTAACAAATACATGTTAGGTTAATTGGCTGCTAGGAAATTATCCCTAGGAATGTGTATGTGTGTGTTATCTGTGTGTGGGACTCTGCGACAGACTGGCGACCTGTTCAGGGTGTACCCTGCCTATCGCCTTTAATCAGCATGGACAGGCTAGTTCTCTGTATATCCTGGATCCTAGATCCTGGTTACCATGGTGAGGGTAGGAACGTAGATCCTGGTTACCATGGTGAGGGTAGGAACATTGATCTTGGTTACCATGGTGAGGGTAGGAACGTAGATCCTGGTTACCATGGTGAGGGTAGGAACATTGATCTTGGTTACCACGGTGAGGGTAGGAACGTAGATCCTGATTACCACGGTGAGGGTAGGAACGTAGATCCTGGTTACCATGGTGAGGGTAGGAACATATATCCTGGTTATCATGTTGAGGGTAGGAACGTAGATCCTGGTTACCATGGTGAGGGTAGGAACGTAGATCCTCGTTACCATGGTGAGGGTAGGAACGTAGATCCTGGTTACCATGGTGAGGGTAGGAACGTAGATCCTGGTTACAATGGTGACGATAGGAACGTAGATCCTGGTTACCATGGTGAGGGTAGGAACGTAGATCCTGGTTACAATGGTGACGATAGGAACGTAGATCCTGGTTAGCATGGTGAGGGTAGGAACGTAGATCCTGGTTACCATGGTGAGGGTAGGAACGTAGATCCTGGTTACCATGGTGAGGGTAGGAACGTAGATCGACTTGTAAATCGAGAGCTTTACTTTTCGGCTCAGCTCTTTCTTCACCACGACAGATTAATGCAGCATCTTAGTTATTGCAGAGGCCGCACCGATCGGTCTGTCGATCTCCCGCTCCATTCTTCCCCCACTCGTGAACAAGACCCCGAGATACTTAAACTCCTTCACTTGGGGCAGGACGCTGTCCCTGACCTCCAGGGGGCATTCCACCCTTTTCCAGGTGGAAAATTCTCTCAATTAGTCTTTGCACAAAATTACAAATTAATGTAAAATGCACATATTTTCACTTCATTGTTATTTTTAAATCTGTATAAATATAAGAGTGATTTAAAAAGAATAGTGATAGAGCCAGATAAGTGTTGGGAGACTGAATTGAAAGTTTTTTCTTTCATCAAACTGATGTGTAAAAAGAACAAATAGAACTGGTCTCAGTGTGTTTTTACTGACATCAGATGTTTGGTGTATTTCTGCAGGTTTTACTCGAGGCTCAGAAAGAACTCCTCAACTACAGCGGCATCGGGATCAGCGTCCTCGGTCAGTAAAAAAAAGGAAAAACCCACTAAAAACAACAGTAAAGAGAACTTTGTTTTGTGTGTGTGTGTGTGTGTGTGTGTGTGTGTGTGTGTGTGTGTGGCTACAAAGCTGTGAAGTATGACAAAAGTTACAAACAGTGTTACTGTCATGGTTCCCTCACCCACCACCAAAGGGAGCCCGGGACCTTCCTTCCTCTCTCTGATTCGGGACACCCGTTGGTGATTGACCATACGCCTATTTAAAGGCAGTCTGTCTTGCCTCTGGGGTCAGGTCATCATCCCTTCCAGCCAGGTCTTCCTGGCTGCCCGACCAGGACATGCTTGAACATTTACCTTTGAGATGTTTCTGTTTGATCCACGTGTTTTCTCTTTGAAGTTTTACTGGACTCCTTTACTAAATAAACCATGTTTGTCGTCCTGCACTTGGGCCCTCCTCCTCCTTCTGCACCCTCACTGTTACAGTTACTTTTTGAGAAATGAAGTAATCTAATTAGTAACTTTTCCTACTGTTAAAGAGCGTTTCTCCTCCTTCCATCATTTTCCTTCAGGGGCCCCACATCAAGTCAGTTTCTTCCATCTAACCCTATCTGCTGCATCTTCTTCGGTCACACCAACTATCTTCATATCTTCCTTCACTGTATCCATGAACCTCCTCTTTGGTCTTCCTCTAGTCCTCTTTCCTGGTGGTTCCAAACCCAGCATCCTTCTTCTGATGTACTCTCTCTCTCTCCTCTGCACATGTCCAAACCATCTCAGTCTGACCTCTCTGACTTTAAAACCTCTAACATGTGCTGTTCCTCTGATCCTGTCCATCCTGGTCACTCCCAGAGAGATCCTTAGCATCTTCATCTCTGCTACCTCCATCTCTGTTTCCTGTCTTTTCCTCAGTGCTACTGTTTCTAGACCAATCAGCATGGCCGCTCTCACCACACTGTCTCTAGACCAATCAGCATGGCCACTCTCACCACGGTTTTGTACACTTTCTCTTTAATTTTATCTGAAACTCTTCTATCACACATCACACATACTTTTCTCCACCCGTTCCAGCCTGCCTGCACACGCTTCTTCACCTCTTTTCCACACTCTCCATTGCTCTGGACTGTTGATCCTAGATACTTAAAATCTTCCACCTTCTTTCTCTCTTCTCTCTGTAACCTCACTTTTCCATTTGGATCCCTCTGATTCACACACATGTACTCTGTTTTACTCTGACTAATCGTCAAACCTCCACCTCTCCAGCTTTTCCTCCACCTCCTCCCTCCTCTCACTACAGATCACAATGTCATCTGTAATAGCAGGTTAGAAAAGAGGCTGCACAATGGCCTCACAGCAAGAAGGTCAGGGGTTTGAGTACCAGAGTGGGTGCAAGGCTTGAAACACTGTTCTTTCTGTGTGGAGTTTGCATGTTCTCCCCGTGTATGTGTGAGTTTTCTCTGGTTTCCTCCAAAACATACATGTTGGCTTGATTGGGTACAATGAATTTGTCCCTAGGAATGAGTGTGTATGGCTGGTTGTGTATGTGTGGTCCTGCGACCGGCTGGTGACCTGTTTGGGGTGTACCCTGCCTATTGCCTGAAATCAGTCGAGTTAGGCTTCAACACACCCCGCGATGCCATTAAGGAGAAGTGGTTTAGAAGACAAATCAAAACCTTGACTTTTATGTCAGTTCATCCACAGTTGGTACTGAGTAAATGAGGACAGTCTGAGTGCTTGACGCTTCCTTGAGATTCCTTGTACAGAAAAAATGGTTAAATTTGTTTTGGTTTTTTTCCATCAGAAATGAGTCACAGATCGTCCGACTTCAACAAAATCATAAACAAGACGGAGAAACTGCTGCGAGATTTACTGTGAGTAACTTTTCCTTCTTCTTGAACCTGTAAAGATTAGGAAAACCTGGTGGTGACTCTACTCCGAGGTTTTACCTCCAGCTGCTTCAGACTTCTTTAAAATAATAAAAATGTTCCCTTTTTAAGTTTGAAAATAAGAAGTGGGTCTATTTGAGATAAAAAAGAAGTGACTTTTCTTTGTTGTGATTTAGAAAAAAATGTACCAGCTTGAGAGGACGACATGTTAGTTGGGACCAGAGGTGTCAAAAGTACCAACATTTTCTACTCAAGTAGAAGTATAAATACCGAGTTAAAAAACTACTTTAGTAAAAGTAGAAGTATCAACTCAAGTTTTCTACTTAAGTAAAAGTAAAAAGTAACCTATTTTAAAACTACTTCAAGTAAAAAAAAGTAAAAGTAATTTTCAGAAAAAAAGGAATATTGTTAACAAAAGCGTATGAACATATTTTTTAACTATTATCACATGCTTTAAGGAGCAGAAAATATGATAATAAATCAAAGTGTTTTGGTGAAACTTTATGAATCAGAATTATTTATTTCTTAATAATGGAACCAGCGCATGGAACCAGCGTTGCCAGGTGGGAGGTGCTGGATTATCGTACTAATGACGTAAAATTATCGTATTTTACAAAAAATATCGTACACCCAGTAAAACCACGCCCATTGACAAAATAACACCCTTTACATGCACTCGTAAGGCAGTGGGAGTGAAGGAAACACACAGGAGGCAAAATCCTTGGATTCTTTTTCTAAAATTTTAAGAACTGTAAAAATGAAAAAATAACCAGGGAAATAAGATTTTAAAAAACCAGTAGGGGCGGGACTTAGGAGACGGTATATATAAATTTATATTTATACATATCTACATATATATGTGTACATACATATAAGGTTTTTTAATATTAACCCAAACATCTTCATGATACAAAATCTAAGCGATGTGTAGTTTTAATCTCATCAGTCAGTCTTTATAAACTAATCAATAACATTTTGGATGCTTTTAAGCACAAATACTTCATCCACTACTATTTATGGATTAATCAGTTCAATTAGCTTTGTTTCTAAAGATAAAATAGTGCATCACAGGTCAAAGTTATTTTTATAAAAATACCATCTACAACATTTTCAGCAAAGACGTTTACAATAACCTAAGACTGAAAATAATAATAAAACATTTCTTTGCTGTTGTTATTTTTTTTTTTTAAAAAATTGATAATTCAATCAAAGTTCAGTGTCGCAGCATCAGAAACACTTTGATTTCCGAGCCCGAGTCTCAAACACGGAAATTGACGTCCTTGCTCTTTAAAAGTTTGTAGGCGGGGCTACTCGCCCCAAAGCAATGATTGACTGGACCTTTCAGCCAATCATTCATCTGTTCCTTTGTTTGATGCATTCAGGGTTCATAAAAAAAAAAAAATCCGACAAACAGTCGCGGCTTTATAACGGTGACAAAATGGAGAAAGTAGCGACTACTTTTGATAAAATGAACGAAGTAAAAGTACAGATAATTGCATAAAAAAGTAGTGAGTAAAAGTAAAAAGTAGACAAAAAAATAATTACTTCGTTAAAGTAAAGATAACGAGATTTTCTACTTGAGTAAGGTAACGAAGTAGTCTTACTTCGTTACTTGACACCTCTGGTTCGGACCAGGTTTATGTTCTGGTGTATGATGTTATTTTAACAACCAGTTGGTTCATGGTCAGAGTCAGATAAAGAGAGCCCAGATTTGCCTGTAGTACTGAAGCCTGTTCAACCTGAGAGCTTTACACGAGAACCCCGGACACCTCCATCACCGTTAGCCTATCAGAGGTTCTCATGCGAACACTCTGAATTACTGTTGATCAAAACAAGGAGCAAAAGATTTCATTCAGTAAAGAAATCCAGATTCCATTATCAACTTGTTTTGGACAGGTTGTCCAAAAAGAACAGAAATGGCTGTAGTGAATACTTTCTTCAAGAAAAGGTTGGAACACAGGGTGACTTACAGGAGGGTAAGGGTACTTAGGATCAACAGTCCAGAGCAATGGAGAGTGTGGAAAAGAGGTGAAGAAGCGTGTGCAGGCAGGCTGGAACGGGTGGAGAAAAGTATCAGGTATGATGTGTGCAGAGGTGTCAAGTAACGAAGTAAGCCTACTTCGTTACCTTACTCAAGTAGAAAATCTCGTTATCTTTACTTTAACGAAGTAATTATTTTTTTGTCTACTTTTTACTTTTACTCACTACTTTTTTATGCAATTATCTGTACTTTTACTTCGTTCATTTTATAAAAAGTAGTCGCTACTTTCGCCATTTTGTCACCGTTAAAAAGCCGCGACTGTTTGTCGGAGTTTTTTTTTTTATGAACCCTGAATGCATCAAACAAAGGAACAGATGAATGATTGGCTTAAAGGTCCAGTCAATCATTACTTTGGGGCGAGTAGCCCCGCCCACAAACTTTTAAAGAGCAGGGACGTCAATTTCCGTGTTTGAGACTCGGGCTCGGAAATCAAAGTGTTTCTGATGCTGCAACACTGAACTTTGATTGAATTATCAATTTTTTAAAAAAAAACAACAGCAAAGAAATGTTTTTTTATTATTATTTTGAGTCTGCGGTTATTGTAAACGTCTTTGCTGAAAATGTTGTAGATGGTATTTTTATAAAAATAACTTTGCTCTGTGACGCACTATTTTATCTTTAGAAACAAAGCTAATTGAACTGATTCATCCATAAATAGTAGTGGATGACGTATTTGTGCTTAAAAGCATCCAAAATGTTATTGATTAGTTTATAAAGACTGACTGAGGAGATTAAAACTACACATCGCTTAGATTTTGTATCATGTAGATGTTTGGGTTAACATTAAAAAAACCTTATATGTACACATATATATGTAGATATGTATATATGTAAATTTATATATACCGTCTCCTAAGTCCCGCTCCTACTGTTTTTTTTAAATCTTGTTTCTCTGGTTATTTTTTCATTTTTACAGTTCTTAAAATTTTAGAAAAAGAATCCAAGGATTTTGCCTCCTGTGTGTTTCCTTCACTCCCACTGCCTTACGAGTGCATGTAAAGGGTGTTATTTTGTCAATGGGCGTGGTTTTACTGTGTGTACGATATTTTTTGTAAAATACGATAATTTTACGTCATTAGTACGATAATCCAGCACCTCCCACCTGGCAACGCTGGTTCCAGGTGTCACGCAGGCTTTATGTAGCACTCCCTACCTTATCAACTTGATAAAGACTATTCAGTATTGCCTCAAAGAACTTTGAAAACTAGCTGCCTTCAAGGCTTAAAAAAGCCTTTTGGTCATTTTTTTTTCATTTATTTATTTTTTTTTACATTGAGTGTGTTTGTGTCTGCTGAAGTTGATTAAATTAGGTGATGCAGAGTGAAGCTTGGTAGCTGAAGGGACGTTACATAATGCCCTGCTTATGTTAATACATTTGATTGTGTTCATTAATCGATTTCCAATAAAGATTATTAAGAAATAAATGTTTCTGATTCATAAAGTTTCACCAAAACACTTTCATTTATTATCATATTTTCTGCTCCTTAAAGTATGTGATAATAGTTAAAAAATATGTTCATACGCTTTTGTTAACAATATTCCTTTTTTTCTGAAAATTACTTTTACTTTTTTTACTTGAAGTAGTTTTAAAACAGGTTACTTTTTACTTTTACTTGAGTAGAAAACTTGAGTTGATACTTCTACTTTTACTAAAGTAGTTTTTTAACTCGGTATTTATACTTCTACTTGAGTAGAAAATGTTGGTACTTTTGACACCTCTGGATGTGTGACAGAAGAGTTTCAGATAAAATGAAAGAAAAAGTGAAGAAAACCGTGGTGAGAGCGGCCATGCTGATTGGTCTAGAGACAGTGTGGTGAGAGCGGCCATGCTGATTGGTCTAGAGACAGTGTGGTGAGTGCGGCCATGCTGATTGGTCTAGAGACAGTGTGGTGAGAGCGGCCATGCTGATTGGTCTAGAGACAGTGTGGTGAGAGCGGCCATGCTGATTGGTCTAGAGACAGCGTGGTGAGAGCGGCCATGCTGATTGGTCTAGAGACAGTGTGGTGAGAGCGGCCATGCTGATTGGTCTAGAGACAGCGTGGTGAGAGCGGCCATGCTGATTGGTCTAGAGACAGCGTGGTGAGAGCGGCCATGCTGATTGGTCTAGAGACAGCGTGGTGAGAGCAGCCATGCTGATTGGTCTAGAGACAGTGTGGTGAGAGCGGCCATGCTGATTGGTCTAGAGACAGTGTAGTGAGAGCGGCCATGCTGATTGGTCTAGAGACAGCGTGGTGAGAGCGGCCATGCTGATTGGTCTAGAGACAGCGTGGTGAGAGCGGCCATGCTGATTGGTCTAGAGACAATGTGGTGAGAGCGGCCATGCTGATTGGTCTAGAGACAGTGTGGAGAGAGCGGCCATTCTGATTGGTCTAGAGACAGTGTCACTGATTCAAAGACAGGAAACAGAGATGTTTGTAGCAGAGATGAAGATGCTGAGGATCTCTCTGGGAGTGACCAGGATGGACAGGATCAGAGGAACAGCACATGTTAGAGGTTTTAAAGTCAGAGAGGTCAGACTGAGATGGTTTGGACATGTGCAGAGGAGAGAGAGAGAGTACATCAGAAGAAGGATGCTGGGTTTGGAACCACCAGGAAAGAGGACTAGAGGAAGACCAAAGAGGAGGTTCATGGATACAGTGAAGGAAGACATGAAGATAGTTGGTGTGACCAAAGAGGATTCAGCAGATAGGGTTAGATGGAAGAAACTGACTTGATGTGGCGACTCCTGGGGGGAAATGATGGAAGGAGGAGAAGAAGGTTACTTGTTTTGCGTCTGAATAGGCTTGGTCACTTTCACATCAGCCTCGAGTCTGTCAGAGATTCTCAAGTAGCGATTCCAACAAACAGGTCGGCAGCTTGGGTCGTGAACTTTCTGACCACATCGGGAAACTGATCTAGCCAATCAGCGGAAACTTAATAATTATTAATCCGTTCATGTTGATCTTCCATGTTTTTGATAGGCACACAAGTTAAAGAAATCCACCTGCAGGGAATGAACCGTCAGGACCCTGTAATACAAACCTAGATGAAAGGGTTAATGAGATAAGTAGTGGGTGAAACCTGGAGAGGCGTTCTTTGGAATCTGAATCACCAATAGAGGAAAGTCTCCATGGCAACAAGCAGCAAACACATAACCTGCACCGAACCAGGATAAGTTCTTGATAGCGTGTATTAACGCCTGTAGAGAACCAATCAGATTTCATCACCGCTTAGACGTCACATTTCCTGGAGTTTCCTGTTTAAGTAGCCTCACGTTTTGCGCGAGGTTCATCCATGGTTTTAATTGGCTGGTGTGCGCTTACTCCGCCCCTTTTATGGGAACGCACACAGCTTCATTCAGCAAATCGAGGATTGGGACGTGAACTCGCTTCGTAGTACAGGTTATCCAGAGAGACGTAGGTCTTGTTTTGTTGATCCAGACATGGCACACTTATGGGTGGACATGGGTGGAGACGGCAGCTCAGTGGTTAGAGCATTCGCGCGTGGACCGGAAGTTCGCGGAGTTGCGTCCCACAGAGAGCACGTCTAGGGTCCTTGGAGAAGACACCTAAACCCCGTTTCTCCCACCATTGGTGCCGTCGAAGGGCAGCCTGCTGCGGTGTAAGGAGTGCAGCAAACAAATTTCCCCAGTGAGGGATGAATAGAGTAATTCATTTATTTATTTATCCAGGATGAGTTTAGCGCCGTTCGTCGTACGGGGTCCTGGACACAAAAGCAGAACCGCGGTCCGTCTCCTGCGTCTGTTTTCCTTCAGCTGAGGAGACCCACCACAGACCGGATGTGACCAGCGTCCCTCCTTCTGTCTCCACAGAAACATTCCAGACAACTACAAGGTTCTCTTCCTGCAGGGAGGGGGATCCGGACAGTTCAGCGCCGTTCCTCTTAACCTGATTGGTCTAAAAGAGGGCATGTGTGCTGACTACCTGGTGACCGGCACCTGGTCAGCAAAGGCAGCGAAAGAAGCTGAGAAATATGGAAAGGTCAACATCGTCAACCCGAAGATGGACAAATACACGGGTGAGTGTCTGAGTGGGTGTGGCTTATACTCAGGAAAACGTTTTAAGCCTCCAACGTTCATCCACCACCTCTCCTCTGCAGGGATCCCCGACTCCAGCAGCTGGAACCTGAACCCATCAGCTTCCTACGTTTACTACTGCTGTAACGAGACCGTGCACGGCGTGGAGTTCAACTTCACACCAGAAACTAACGGCGTGGTCCTCGTTAGCGACATGTCCTCCAACTTCCTGTCCCGACCTGTGGATGTTTCCAAGGTAACACGTCCATCCATTCATCAGTCAATCTGCTTCTGCCTGAGAGTTCAAAACCAATCCATGTAGAACTTCTGTGTGGGATTATTAATCCTGGAGGAGATACTGTCTCTTTAAAGGGCCCGTCTCATGCAAAAGTGACTTTCCAGAGTTTTCTACCTTGTAAGAGTGATGTCCGGACCTGTGTGTGTGTGTGTGTGTGTGTGTGTGTGTGTGTGTGTGTGTGTGTGTGTGTGTGTGTCTTTATAGATTGATTTAGCCAGTTTTTCTGTGGATTTCTGGAACGCTCAGACAAAACAACCAATGAGCAGATGTCTAAAGTATGACGCATTTGACGTAGCCAGGACGGACTTCACACACGCCCCCCACCCTCCTCACCACCCGCCCGCCCTCCTCACCCGCCTCCACTTCGGCCTTACGCCCTCACAAACTCGCTTTCAACGTCCGATATACAGGCTGGTTCGCTGCTCTGCGTCTTTTTTATTTTCTTCCTTGAAACACACTTTTTGTAGCTACGCACGGGTTTACGCCTGCCTTCCCCCTCCCGCTCAGAGATGGGCGGAGGAATAGCGTCTCAGTGAGAGCAGAGGGCGGAGCTTGTACTTTCTCAGGACGGGCGGGGGATGAGCGATACCCGGTCTTTCTTAGTTCCGGGTTTGTGACTGCGCTCCACCAAATCAATATATTTTCATAACTATGGTGTAATGCATGTTGTAAACGTGTGTATGTGCAGAGGATACAATGTGAAGAGGTATTTTGCATGAAATGGGCCCTTTAAGAACCAAACCAGCTGTCTGATTTACGACACCAAAAAAAAAGGAAATATTGATGTTCTTTTTCATTTCTATCGTCTAGATCAGGGGTGTCCACTTGTTTTTGTCCCAAGATCTACTTTTCAAATATCAAACCTCCTGAGATCTACGAGTTCAGTGTTACCACTGCAAACCCTCAGATATAGTTTCCTGCCCGCCTCTCTCTCAAACACACACACATTGACAAATTCCTCTTTCTCGCTCGCTCCCTTTTCTCTCTCTAACACAGACACACACACACGTTACTTTTTTGCGCATACAGCGCTTTGGGAGGGCCTCAAGCCACTACAGCAACAGGCGCTGCTCATTTATTTCAGGCTTAACAACGCAATTTCTCATCACAGACTCCAAAATTTGTCAAAAACACTAGAAAAACTGCCAGATTGGTGCTTCTTTGGGAAAAAAAAACTAAAAACACAGAGTCGCTAAATTTGAACCACTCTAGGGTCAGATTACTCGCTGACTGAAGCGTCAAAGTTGCTGAGTTGGAAACACTGACTTTAGTTCATTTTTTTCCCAACACACCTGGCGGCCAACTTGGAACCGGTCCATCGACGGGTTGGGCACCCTGGATCTTGTGGATCTCTCCAAGAACTCATTTTAAAGTTGTTTTGTTGACATAATTACTGTTAATTTTAAGATGTTTTGGTCCAAAAGTAAGACATCGCTCCCGTTTGATTGGCCATCTTTGATCATCCACGATGTTACAAGCTCTGATTAAGCAGTTAGGGGGCGCTCTGCTCGCTCTGTGTTTCTAACCCTATGGTTCATGGAACAGTTCGGTCTGATCTTTGCTGGAGCTCAGAAAAACGTGGGCTGTGCTGGAGTGACTGTGGTCATTGTGCGTGAAGACCTGATTGGCCACGCCCTGAAGGAGTGTCCCATTGTGCTGGACTACAAGGTGCAGGCGGAGATGAACTCTCTGTATAACACACCTCCATGTTTCAGGTAAAACAGGAGCTTCATCATCGATTTATCATCAGTTAAAGCATCTGAAATGTTCTTCTCTCTTTTTTTCTTCAGCATCTACATCATGGCTCTGGTCCTGGAGTGGATCAGGAATAATGGCGGCAGTGTCGCCATGGAGACGCTTAATAAGCAGAAGTCCTCCATGATCTATGACCTCATCAATGCTTCCAATGGTTTCTATGTGTAAGAATCATGTCTCCATCCAGGGTTCAGGTTTCAGTAGAAATAAGTTCTGATTGAGTTTCCCGTGTTCAGGTGTCCCGTGGAAACGTCCTGCCGAAGCCGTATGAATGTTCCCTTTCGTGTGGGGAAGAAAGAGGGAGACGATGCTCTGGAGAAACTGTTTCTGGAAGGAGCATCAAAGCGAGGGATGATCTCACTTAAAGGACACAGGTGAGCTTATCGAGTCGTCCATGAAGACCTCGTTTACTAAAACGTGGATCTATGGCTTTGCAAAGTACAAACACGGATCCTGGGAATGATGTGATGGGTATAAAATGATCCTAAATTAGTCGGAGGCGCCTGAAAACACTCATGAACAATAACCAAGGTGTCATTAGTGTGCAGCCACGGGAGACACTACGTGGGAGACGTCCCCCAACTCTGTTAGTGGTACACTCTGATCTGTCAGTGAAATAAAAAGAAGTGTCCTGGTGCTTTATTTACTAATAAGTACGATGTGGATCGGAGGGCTAAGCAGCTCTATGGCGTTGCTGATGCCACACAAAGAAGAGATTTATCAAAACAACCGTACATCTGGTTGGCGTCATGAATCAACCATGCCTCTACACCTCCAGACTCGGGTCATGCTAATGTCCGTGGGCTTCCTTTATCAGTTGTGCGTATGGCTAGATTCATTTGTTCCACTGAGGAAGAAGAAAACATCTTGCCCCGCCCCCTCCCTGCGCAACTATAAATAGTATAATTTGTCTATGAAATAGTTGTAAATACTCCTCTGCAAAAAACTGGATTAATTTACAACAAAGAATAGCAGAGATTCCAAGCTTTTGGCTTCACACTGCGGGAGATTTGAGGAGGCGGGGCCAAAAGAAGGAGGAGCTTGACGTCCCATCCGCCAATGGATGACATCCGCCATGACAGTTGGCATAAAACAAACCGTTCAAAACATGAGAAAGCAGCTGGTAAATTGTGCGTCTTCCGTGTGTTACCACCTAGTGTTATGTATCAGTATGAAGAGGAATTACCACCAGGAATACACTCCCGTACTGCTTGGTCACGCTTTGTTTTGCGGCTCACGGAGATAAGCTTTCACATGACTAATGTTCCCGGATGTCCGACTTCTTCCATACGTTCACCAAAAACAATACTGGCAATAGACCATGCAGATCACTACTAGCAGCTTTAGATGCACAGCTACAGCAGCAGGAGATGCCATGTGCTTTGCCTCATTATATCTAATCATGTTCATGGAATGCACTAGAGCAGGGGTCCCAGCCTTTTCTGCGCCACAGACCGGTCTTAAGGTGATGAGACCACCCTAAAAAAACTGGCTTTTCAAAATCAATAGTAATAAACTTAAATCCACTTTGTTTACACAAGAAAATGTATTATCATCGTCTTTATAACGAGGAAACATTCTCTCTGCTCGAACGCACTTTTGTTGCCATGGTAACGGTGAACATACCTTCAAAATAAAAGACGTCACAAAAACCGAGTGAATAAAAAGTACAGTTCTGTGCGTCCTGGTACCACATGACCGGCGGCCCAGTACCAGTCTGCGGCCCGGTGGTTGGGGACCACTGCGCTAGAGGGTTCATCATGCAGGAGTTTTGGTAGCCTTTGTGGGTGAGCGTGATATAGGTGTCTCCCGCCCAATGCGGGAGACTTGGCATGTCTGGATTAGCTTTATTAACTGTAACACCGAGCAAATGCTGCCAATGAGACCGCCACTACCCCTTAATGTTGTGGAGTGGTATTGCACTTTATTTGAGAACTAAAAAAATCAAAATAGAAAAATAAAAAATCCTGTTCCAGGACGCTGCATCGGTCCGTCGTGGTAAAGAGAGAGCTGAGCTGAAAAACAAAGCTCTCGATTTACAAGTCGATCTACGTTCCTACCCTCACCATGGTAACCAGGATCTACGTTCCTACCCTCACCATGGTAACCAGGATCTACGTTCCTACCCTCACCATGGTAACCAGGATCTACGTTCCTACCCTCACCATGGTAACCAAGATCTACGTTCCTACCCTCACCATGTTCACCAGGATCTACGTTCCTACCCTCACCGTGGTAACCAGGATCTACGTTCCTACCCTCACCGTGGTAACCAGGATCTACGTTCCTACCGTCACCATGGTAACCAGGATCTATGTTCCTACCCTCACCATGGTAACCAGGATCTACATTCCTACCGTCACCATGGTAACCAGGATCTATGTTCCTACCCTCACCACGGTAACCAGTATCTACGTTCCTACCCTCACCATGGTAACCAGGATCTATGTTCCTACCCTCACCATGGTAACCAGGATCTTTGTTCCTACCCTCACCATGGTAACTAGGATCTACGTTCCTACCCTCACCATGGTAACCAGGATCTTTGTTCCTACCCTCACCATGGTAACTAGGATCTACGTTCCTACCCTCACCATGGTAAGCAGGATCTACGTTCCTACCCTCACCATGGTGACCAGGATCTACGTTCCTACCCTCACCATGGTAACCAGGATCTACGTTCCTACCCTCACCATGGTAACCAGGATCTTTGTTCCTACCCTCACCATGGTAACCAGGATCTACGTTCCTACCCTCACCATGGTAACCAGGATCTACGTTCCTACCCTCACCATGGTAACCAGGATCTACGTTCCTACCCTCACCATGTTCACCAGGATCTACGTTCCTACCCTCACCATGGTAACCAGGATCTACGTTCCTACCCTCACCATGTTCACCAGGATCTACGTTCCTACCCTCACCGTGGTAACCAGGATCTACGTTCCTACCCTCACCGTGGTAACCAGGATCTACGTTCCTACCCTCACCATGGTAACCAGGATCTACATTCCTACCGTCACCATGGTAACCAGGATCTACGTTCCTACCCTCACCATGGTAACCAGGATCTACATTCCTACCGTCACCATGGTAACCAGGATCTATGTTCCTACCCTCACCACGGTAACCAGGATCTATGTTCCTACCCTCACCATGGTAACCAGGATCTATGTTCCTACCCTCACCATGGTAACCAGGATCTACGTTCCTACCCTCACCATGGTAACCAGGATCTACGTTCCTACCCTCACCATGGTAACCAGGATCTTTGTTCCTACCCTCACCATGGTAACCAGGATCTACGTTCCTACCCTCACCATGTTCACCAGGATCTACGTTCCTAACCTCACCGTGGTAACCAGGATCTACGTTCCTACCCTCACCATGGTAACCAGGATCTACATTCCTACCCTCACCATGGTAACCAGGATCTACGTTCCTACCCTCACCATGTTCACCAGGATCTACGTTCCTACCCTCACCATGGTAACCAGGATCTACGTTCCTACCCTCACCATGTTCACCAGGATCTACGTTCCTAACCTCACCGTGGTAACCAGGATCTACGTTCCTACCCTCACCATGGTAACCAGGATCTACGTTCCTACCCTCACCATGGTAACCAGGATCTACGTTCCTACCGTCACCATGGTAACCAGGATCTATGTTCCTACCCTCACCATGGTAACCAGGATCTACATTCCTACCGTCACCATGGTAACCAGGATCTATGTTCCTACCCTCACCACGGTAACCAGTATCTACGTTCCTACCCTCACCATGGTAACCAGGATCTATGTTCCTACCCTCACCACGGTAACCAGTATCTACGTTCCTACCCTCACCATGGTAACCAGGATCTACGTTCCTACCCTCACCATGGTAACCAGGATCTTTGTTCCTACCCTCACCATGATAACTAGGATCTACGTTCCTACCCTCACCATGGTAAGCAGGATCTACGTTCCTACCCTCACCATGGTAACCAGGATCTACGTTCCTACCCTCACCATGGTAACCAGGATCTACGTTCCTATCCTCACCATGGTAACCAGGATCTTTGTTCCTACCCTCACCATGGTAACTAGGATCTACGTTCCTACCCTCACCATGGTAAGCAGGATCTACGTTCCTACCCTCACCATGGTAACCAGGATCTACGTTCCTACCCTCACCATGGTAACCAGGATCTACGTTCCTACCCTCACCATGGTCATCAACTGTGGGTGGTGACCGAAAGAATGAGATCGCGGGTACAAGCGGCCGAAATGAGCTTCCTCCACAGGGTGGCTGGGCTCTCACTCAGAGATCGGGTGAGGAGCTCTCCCATCCGGGAGGAGCTCGGTGTCGAGCCGCTCCTCCTCCAGGTCGAGAGGAGCCAGATTGGGTGGTTCAGACATCTGGTCAGGATGCCCCTTGAGCGCCTCGCAGGCGAGGTGTTTCGGGCACGTCCCACCGGGAGGAGAACAAGAGGCAGACCCTAGACCTGCTGGAGAGACTATGTCTCACATCTGGTCGGGGAACGACTCGGGATCCTTCCAGGTGAGCTGGAGGATGCAGCCGGGGTGAGAGATGCCTAGGCTTCCCGTTTGAGGCTGTTGCCCCCGTGACCCGGCCCCGGAACAAGCGGAAGATGAAGGAACAGAATGAAATGTTCCCCGAAGTCAAACGCGCCCCACTATTTGAGAACCCCTGGCTTAATGTTACACAACATTCCACATCCTCCACCATCTCTATAGATTACATGGTTTTTGTGGGCGTATGGGTATGCTGGGATTTACCGTATTTGTAAACACTCTGATTCTCTTAGAAATCTTTCCTGTCCTTCCGTCTCCTTACAGGTCAGTGGGAGGAATGCGTGCGTCTCTGTACAACGCTGTGACCCTGGAAGACACAGAGGCTCTGGCTGACTACATGAAGGAGTTCCTTAAAGAGCACCAGTAACACCAGTAACACACTCAGGAGTCATTCATTAGAATACTAAACATTCCTTTCTTCTCACAGTGAGTGACTGTGATCTTGTGACTAAAGTAACAAAGTTAGAGCTTCTCTGTTCCTCAACAACCCAAACTATCAGTTCACAAGGTCAAACACAACTCCCTCAAACACTGGTCTGTACATTTTATGTGAGACCAGGTATCTCAATAAAAAAAATCATATCAATGTTCTTTCTAGAAGGTCAAAAACAATTAAGTCTATACCAGGCGTGGGCAAACTACGGCCCGCGGGCCACATGCGGTCTTGTTAAACATTTTAATCCGGCCCGCTGAACTTGAAAAATAATAAATAATTACACCTTGTTAATGTTTTATTTCTCCTGCAATTCTGATGTTTTCAACTAGATGGCGAAAAAGATACAACAACACTGCTCCTATTAAAATGTGTGTGTCTCCCTGCACACTGTTGTCCAAATAATGTGTGTACAAATATGGAAAGCCATCAGGGCCCAATACACACACGTAAACAAGCGTGTTAGATGTTAAAACAAGCAAAATGTTACATCAAGCGCTTAGATTTCAAACCTAGTGACGCTAAATGCTCATTTTTAAGCGCTACCACAGTAGATTTCAGACCTAGCGCTCCGTTCCATCGGTCTAATCTAGAGGTTACCAAAGCATGCCATCCATCTGCTCCTGTTCCAGACCCCTGGTCAAACGTTAGAACTCAATGTGGCCCTCGATCCAGAACCAGTTTGCCCACCCCTGGTCCATACTAAGGATTGGCTTCATGTTTCTAACTCTGTGTATTAAATCTAATTTTTTTAAATCTGGAATTATGTGCATTAAAATCAGACGGTGTATTAATAATAATAATTAAGGTTTATTTTTTAACCAGATTAAAGCATCCGATGTGAAAATGTTTGACTTTTTTTGCTTCTATGTTTTCAAATTTTATCCAGTGAGCAAGTTTTATTAATTTTTTGAAACCGTTGCTGAAATTTTTTAAAGTTTAAAGGTCTGTAGTTCACTTGAAATGTTGGAGGTGATTCCTTAAGTTCATCTATAGTTGGTACTGAGTATTTGTAGGGAGTTTTAATAAAATTTTCTTCAGTGATTTTTGGAGAAATCTTCAGGAAACTTCGACAGACGGTGTTTTTTCCACTTAAAAATAACAAAAACTAATGTTTACTTTGTTAAACTTTGTTTTTTTTTAAACCAGTGAAATTTTAATCAAATGTTTTGTTTTTCACAGTTTTTTTTTATTTTCTGTCTGAATTTAATGTGATTAATGTTTATTAATCTTTAATAAAATCTAACCTGGAAACATTTTCTGGTTTGATGATTAAAACAAGATCAGTTTGAAGTTTAGAACTGGAAACCTCAAGGGGAGCAAGAGTGGAGGGTGTAACACGTTCTCCAATTTAACAGAGAGATGGACTGTCATGGTGGAGACGGAGACGTAGGACCCAGGGGTGTAGCCAGTTTTAACCGGTTTATTGCTGTTAATCAGGGACTAGAGGACAGGGAGAGGCATGTGCACCCAGGGAGCCGACCTCGGCAGGCTTGACTGGACCAGACACAAGAGCTATCAAAGGGAAACCATGATGCTGAGGGACCAGCTACGGAGGGGACACCCATCATGGCTGCAACAGAATGGAAGAGTGACAGAACGACACCGAGGTTAGAGCACCAGAGGGAAGATGAGACACAGGTGCAGACGTCAGAGAGAGGGATTTGGGCCAAGGGCACCGGGCAGGATTAGAAAGAAGGAACGTATGGGTCAGAGAGGGAGGTTATACTGGAGGTGTTGAGGAGTGTTGGACTGAGGAAGGTTTCTTTGAGGGAGGTTTTTTTATTTGGTCTTCAGGTGGAAGGGTTTCCGTTTGATCACTTTCCTATGGTGAGGTTGCTGGGAAGGATACGATCTTATTTTTTAGGATACAGTAGGAGGCAGTATTGCAGTTTTCTTGGGTGCTTCGTGCTTTAAAGAAGATGAGGAAGGAAATCATCAACTTTATTAGAGACTCAAGGGTCCAATATGTTCTAGAAGGGACGAGGATCATGAATACAATCCACTGGAAGGCGTAAAATGGGTCAGAAACTGCTTCGTTTTTACGTCTCTGAAACATCAACTGTTGTGATGTGGGGATGTGGAAGGAGGAGGACTCAAATGCAGGACATAAACAGGATTTATTTAACAGAAGTCGGCAAGGCTGTAAAACAAACGCCTGGGATTAATCCAAAGGAATGTTTTTAAGTCCAAAAAAATATAACAGTTCAATTAAAAAAAAAATTTGGCCAGGAAGACCTGGCTAAGAAGGATGACGATGACCTGACGTGGGAGTGAGGTGATCCACAGGTGTGTGTCATCACATTAATCATCCTCAGGTGTCTCTAATCAGGGTGATGAGGGAAGGTCCAGGGCTCCGTCTGGTGGCCGGTGAGGGGATCATGACATCAACAACCTTTTCTCACGTTCCTCTATTTGAAAAAACTTCTTAAATGAAATTATTATTGTTTTCCATGAGATATTTTGATCTGTTTAACTCAACTCGTCTGACCCAACGTGTGCATATGCTTTTAATTTGACATATTTATGTCCGTTCCGTTCCGTCATCTTCCGCTTGTTCCGGGGTCGGGTCGCGGGGGCAACAGCCTCAAACGGGCAGCCCAGGCCTCTCTCTCCCTGGCTGCATCCTCTAGCTCACCCAGAAGGATCCCAAGTCGTTCCCCGGCCAGCTGTTAGACATAGTCTCTCCAGCAGGTCCAGGGTCTGCCTCTTGGTCTCCTCCCGGTGGGACGTGCCCAAAACACCTCGCCCGCGAGGCGCTCGTGGGGCATCCTGACCAGATGCCCGAGCCACCCCATCTGGCTCCTCTCGACCTGGAGGAGGAGCGGCTCGACACAGAGCTCCTCCCGGATGGCAGAGCTCCTCACCCGATCTCTAAGTAAGAGCCCAGCCACCCTGTGGAGGAAGCTTATTTCGGCCGCTTGTACTTGCGATCTCATTCTTTCGGAATGTAGATCCTGGTTACCATGGTGGAGGTAGGAACGTAGATCCCGGTTACCATGGTGAAGGTAGGAACGTAGATACCGGTTACCATGGTGAGGGTAGGAACGTAGATCCCGGTTACCATGGTGAGGGTAGGAACGTAGATCCTGGTTACCATGGTGAAGGTAGGAACGTAGATCCCGGTTACCATGGTGAGGGTAGGAACGTAGATCCCGGTTACCATGGTGAGGGTAGGAACGTAGATCCTGGTTACCATGGTGAGGTTAGGAACGTAAATCCTGGTTACCATGGTGAGGGTAGGAACATAGATCCTGGTTACCATGGTGAGGGTAGGAACGTAGATCCTGGTTACCATGGTGAAGGTAGGAACATAGATCCTGGTTACCACGGTGAGGGTAGGAATGTAGATCCTGGTCACCATGGTGACGGTAGGAATGTAGATCCTGGTTACCATGGTGAGGGTAGGAATGTAGATCCTGGTTGCCATGGTGAGGGCAGGAACGTAGATCCTGGTTACCATGGTGAGGGTAGGAATGTAGATCCTGGTTGCCATGGTGAGGATAGGAACGTAGATCAACTTGTAAATCAAGAGCTTTGCTTTTCGTCTCAGCTCTTTCTTTACCACGACGGACCGATGCAGCGTCCTAGATATTGCTGATGCCTAGTTATTGGTTTGTTTTACTAGTAATATTTTTATATTTGAATTAATAGTTTTTTTAAAAACAATTTTGTCTCAATATTTTGTTCGGTAGATTTTTTGGCTCGTTTCTGCAGCTGGTTGCAGAGCAAAGACTTTCAACTCCCTCCAAAATGTTTTTATGGCGACTGGGTGGGTCTCTCCTTCCTTCCCTGGGCCTCTCCTTCCTCACCTGGGCCTCTCCTTCCTTCCCTGGGCCTCTCCTTCCTTCCCTGGGCCTCTCCTTCTGAGAATCCTCAGAATCCCTCCTTGACTGAGAATGAGTTGCTTTTCTGTTGAATAACCACCAGGTGGAGCTGTTGGTCAGAAATGTTCTTTGATTTTAAAAACTAAGAAGTAAAATTATGGCGGGAAAGACTTGATTTATTTAAAGAAATATTTTATAAAAAATAGTTAAAAACACTTTTCAATAGTTTTTTTGTGAAAATAACCATAAAAACATCATTTTTAGGTTAAGACGTGATTTTTTTTTTAAATTATGTGGTTATAAAAAAAACAATTTAGTCAAAACTTTGATTTATGTTTGAACATTTTAATGATATGTTTTAATATTTAAAATGACATAAAATTGACTGTAGATTTAAAAAAGTTAAAATATTCTAAAATGTTTAACGTGTAATTTTTTTTTTTTAGAATTTATAACCAATTACTTTTATGTTTTTTTTAGACCAAATTTTAAGGGTCACTTAGAGGTTTTTTATTAAGTGTTTCTGAAATAAAAACTGATCATTTATTTCTTTCATATAAATTAAAATGGTTTAAATGTGTTTTAATTAATTATTCAAAATTTATTGTACACATTTGAAAACTGGGCAGCACGGTGGCCTCACGGCAAGAAGGTCATGGTTTCAAGTCCCAGGTAGGTACGAGGCTTGAACCATTGGTTTTTCTGTGTGGAGTTTGCATGTTCTCCCTGTGTATGCATGGGTTTTATGCCACCCTCCAAAATTATGCATGTTAGGTTGATTGGCTGCTACATGATTGCCTCTTGGGATGAGTGTGTGTATGTGTGTGGCCCTGTGACAGACTGTCGACCTGTTCGGGGTGTACCCTGCCCCTCGAATCAGCCTAGATGGACTCCCGTAACCCCGTAAGGGATAGATGGTTAAGAAGGTGACTGATGCTTAAAAACCAGTTGTTGTGTTTATTTGATTTATTAAGATTTTAAACTGAAATTAATTTGAGTAATAAGATGCTCTGCCATCCGGGAGCTTAGTGGCAAGCCGCTCGTCCTCCAGGTTCGAGAGGAGCCAGATAGGGTGGTTCGGGCATCTGGTCAGGATGCGAGCGCCTGGCTGGTGAGGTGTTTCGAGCCTGGGCTTCCCGTCTGAGGCTGTTGCCCCAGCTATCTGGTCCAGGATGAGCGGAAGACGATGGAACAAAGTAAAAATAAAATTTTTGATACCAAATTTGCACAAATTACTCTATGATCAAGACAAGTTGTAAAAAAACCTTAAGAAGCACTAAAACTGAAACACAAACACATCCTCGTGTTCTCTCTTTAAAACCCACAAAGAAAGAAAGACATTTTTTTATTACAAAAAGTAATGAAATAAAAAGTAAAGTTGATCCAAGAGTTATTATTTTATGGAACGTCCCGAAAGATTCTACCAAAAAAGTAATTTTGGCTGTTGGCAAACATTTGGGAGGAGGTTTGGTGTTTGCTGTGGAGATGCTGTAGCAGTGTGTGTGTGTGTGTGTGTGTGTGTGTGTGTGTGTTTCTTTACTCTCATATTGCTTAATGCCACATCAGACGGTGATTTTTCTTTCAGGAACAGCTTTTCTTGGCTTTGAAAGCATTTCTGCTCTCATCAGCAGGAGGAACTTTGACTCATTTCAGTCATCAATAACCCCCCCCTCTTCCACCCCGCACACCCTGTCCTCCCCCTCCACCCCATCCCCACCTCCCCAGCTCCATCCACTGCTGAACAGGAACTGCATTTTGTGGCTGTGTGAGTGTACTCTGCACGCCTGCTTTCCTGTGTGCTCAGCACCGGCTGTCATTTTATCTGACATTTCAGACATTCTGAACATCCACGCCACTTAAAAAAAAAAAAAAAAGTTAAAAAAAAATGTTTGGAGACTGAAGCAGATAAAAGAAAAAAACTGTTGCCATGGCATTGAACAGCATCCCTCTGCCCGCCCTAAAAAATCCCCGCTGAGGTTTATTAGATATTACGTTCACAAGAATTTGTGACCTCAACCTGTGTACCCTTGACCAATCATCACACGACCCTAAATTCCTAATAAATTAATCTATAGAAGGTACTGAGTAACTGTAGGCAGTTTATTTAAAATCCCTTTGGAAAGATATTCCGACCACAAGAGTGTTACGGAAGCACAGAAGCACGAACAGCAAGATGGCCGAGGTATAGTAATTTACTCTGAGTGTTTCTTTCTCTAAATGGGAACAGTCTGACCTCGCTGCATCCACAATGGGCGGGGACTCAATTATTAAACCAATCGTTTCTTTCTGGTGGAGGATGGATGTGACGTAATGTACCCGAACAGTCAGCTTCGTTCAGAAAACCAAGTGTAAAAACAAACGTTTTGAGAATAAACTTTCTAAACTCTGTCTTTAAATTCTAAACCTGGAGAATTGTTACCAACATGGACCGCATAGCATGGTGGATCTACAGAACTACAAACATGGAGGACCAACATGGACCGTACAGCATGGTGGATCTACAGAACTACAAACATGGAGGACCAACACGGACCGTATAGCATTGTGGATCTACAGAACTACAAACATGGAGGACCAACATGGACCGTATAGCATGGTGGATCTACAGAACTACAAACATGGAGGACGGACCGTATAGCATGGTGGATCTACAGAAGTACAAACATGAAGGACGGATGCTTGTGTATATGTCACACCATCATTTCTGTTCTCTGATTGGGTAGGAAGTTTTCTCTTCACTGCAATTGTAAAAAAAAATGCCTGCAATACCTGACCTAGCTGCTGGAGGAAATTCAACTTGACTGCAAACACCAGGTGGCACAAGCCTGGCCGACAATAACCAGCAATGAAGGTAAGAAATGTTTTCATTTTCAGGTGATTTTTCCAATCTTTCGGGCAGGGTACACCCTGGAGAAGTCACCATTCTGCTCCAATACCACACAGATTCAAATAACCAATTACACCCATACTCCATCAAACCAACAAACCAATCAACATGAGAACAGTATGAAAGATTTTCAGTATGTTTTTGTAAATATAAAGACTCACATCTATTTTTCTGACTTTTTCTAAATTTGCGTTTCCAACCAATAAAAACATTTGTAGTTAAAACCAGGAAGTTGGAGCGATTGAAAAAAACTCCTTCAGTCATTCATCTTCTAAACCACTTATCCCTGACTCGGTCACGGAGGGGTGCCGGAGCCTATCCCGACTGATTCAAGGCGAGTGGCAGGGTACATCCCAAACAGGTTACCAGTCGGTTCTGGGCTCACACACACACACACACACACACACACACACACACACACACACACACACACACACACACACAGACACCCATCCGCTCACACACTCATTCCTAGGGGTAATTTCAAAGTCCTGTGCAGGTCGTGATCATTCATCACTGACGAGTATAGAAGCATCAGTTATTGGATGATGATGTGATTGATTCTGTCAGGAACAAAGTGGTTCACTATAGAAGAGGAAACACATCAACGGACCATCTCCTCCTGCTCTGCAGCTTATTTACAGCCTCCGATAATAAAGAAAACCCATTATGAGCCTGTGTTAATCACTGCCTGTAAGCAGAACCAGGCTGAATGTCGTGTTTAACAAACCACAGAGTAACCATCAGGAGGAAGTGGTGGATGCTGGGCCAGTGAAGACCAGTCCTTTAAAACTCCATCAGGAGACCGCTGCTGCCTCTGCATTCATTTAGAAGCTTTGAGGAGAAAGAAAACTAACATGTGAACATGTTAGAATAAAAACTTTAGCAATAATTAATCAGATTAAAATGAAGTCCTTAAAACAGAGATGTTGGATCTCAGCCCGACTCATTATTTTTATTGTTTTTATTGTTTGTTCTTCAGATTAAAGTCTTTTATGCTTCGTCATTATTATTTGTTTGGGGTTCTGAAGTTCTGTTCCGTCGTCTTCCGCTTATCCAGGGCCTTGTCGCGGGGCAACAGCCTCAGACGGGAAGCCCAGGCTTCTGTCATCCCGGCTGCATCCTCCAGCTCACCCAGAAGGATCCCGAGTCGTTCCCAGCCAGCTGTGAGACATAGTCTCTCCAGCAGGTCCAGGATCTACCTCTTGATCTCCTTCCAGTGGCACGTGTCCGAAACACCACACCAGCAAGGCGGTCACGGGGCATCCTGACCAGATGCCCAAACCGCCCCATCTGGCTTATCTTGACACACAGAAAGGGGCTCGCCACCAAGCTCTTCCTGGATGGCAGAGCTCCTCACCTGATCTCCGATTGAGAGCCCAGCAACTCTGCGGAGGAAGCTCATTTCAGCTGCTGGTACCCGCTATCTCATTCTTTCTGTCACCACCCACACTGGTTACCATGGTGAGGGTAGGAACGTAGATCCCGGTTACCATGGTGACGGTAGGAACTTAGATCCTGGTTACTGTGGTGAGGGTAGGAACGTAGATCCCGGTTACCGTGGTGAGGGTAGGAACGTAGATCCCGGTTACCATGGTGACGGTAGGAACTTAGATCCTGGTTACCATGGTGAGGGTAGGAACGTAGATCCCAGTTACCGTGGTGACGGTAGGAACAATGATCCTGGTTACCATGATTACCATGGTGAGGGTAGGAACGTAGATCCTGGTTACCATGGTGAGGGTAGGAACGTAGATCCTGGTTACCATGGTGAGGGTAGGAACATAGATCCTGGTTACCATGGTGAGGGTAGGAACATAGATCCTGGTTACCATGGTGAGGGTAGGAACGTAGATCCTGGTTACCATGGTGACGGTAGGAACAATGATCCTGGTTACCATGATTACCATGGTGAGGGTAGGAATGTAGATCCTGGTTACCATGGTGAGGGTAGGAACGTAGATCCTGGTTACCATGGTGAGGGTAGGAACGTAGATCCTGGTTACCGTGGTGAGGGTAGGAACATAGATCCTGGTTACCATGGTGAGGGTAGGAACGTAGATCCTGGTTACCGTGGTGAGGGTAGGAACGTAGATCCTGGTTACCATGGTGAGGGTAGGAACGGAGATCCTGGTTACCGTGGTGAGGGTAGGAACGTAGATCCTGGTTACCATGGTGAGGGAAGGAACGTAGATCCTGGTTACCATGCTGAGAGTAGGAACAATGATCCTGGTTACCATGGTGAGGGTAGGAACAATGATCCTGGTTACCATGGTGAGGGTAGGAACAATGATCCTGGTTACCATGGTGAGGGTAGGAACGTAGATCCTTCAGAGTCCTCGTCTTTTTGGACTCTAAAGGACGAGGAAGGGGAGGTCACGTCAGCAAATACTTTAGTCAAAATTTCATCAATAATTTTTGTTTATTTCCGTTTACCTTTAGCAGAGACGTTGGGATGATACCAGGTGGGTGTGATACTTCCTGCACGGATCAGGTAACAAGATGTAAGTCATTTTCCAGGAATTATCGTTCCTGACCTGCATCAGAAACAGAAGAAAAGAGGAGGCGGAGAGGCTTTGAAATGCGAGGGTGTGGATACGAGGTGGTGACAGGATTTGGGGGCGGGGGTGTGTCCCGTCATCCTGTTAATGTGGAGGTAAAGCCACCGTAAGACGCTGGTAATGAAAAACACCGGGGAAGACAATAACACACCGCTCCTCTACATCCTACAGAGGAGATTAGAGCTGAAGGAAGGAGGAGAGGAGCGGGCCAGGGTGGTGGAGTAAATGTGTGTGTGGGTGGGTGTGTGTGTGTGTGTGTGTGTGGGGGGGGTTTGAGGGGTAGTGAAAGGTTTTATTTCTGCTGATTGTGTCTCATGTCAAGAGCTTCATGAAAAGTTACTGTGACTGATATTCTCAATACACACTGAAACACACACGCTTACACACACATACACAAACCTACACATACACACACTTAGACACATACACACACACACACACACACATACACACATATACCGTAGTCACAAACATACTCTTAAACACACGTACAAACATAAACTTGTACGTGCACACATACACACGGGCATACGCAGCGCATACATACAGACACATACAGATACACAGATTTTTAAAAATTCCCTTCGCGAAATTGGAAGGAAAGAAGTAGATGGGTTTAAGTATTTTAGGGTCTCGTTCACGAGTGGGAGAAGGATGGAGCTGGAGATCAACAGACGGGTCGGTGCAGCATCAGCAATAACTAGGATGCTGGATCGATCCATTGTAGTGAAGAAAGAGCTGAGCCGAAAAATAAAGATCTCGATTTATGTTCCTACCCTCACCATGGTAACCAGGATCTACGTTCCTATCCTCACCATGGTAACCAGGATCTACATTCCTACCCTCACCATGGTAACCAGGATCTACATTCCTACCCTCACCATGGTAACCAGGATCTACGTTCCTATCCTCACCATGGTAACCAGGATCTACATTCCTACCGTCACCATGGTAACAGTGATCTACGTTCCTACCCTCACCATGGTAACCAGGATCTATGTTCCCACACTCACCATGGTAAACAGGATCTACGTTCCTACCCTCACCATGGTAACCAGGATCTGCGTTCCTATCCTCACCATGGTAACCAGGATCTACGTTCCTACCCTCACCATGGTAACCAGGATCTGCGTTCCTATCCTCACCATGGTAACCAGGATCTACGTTCCTATCTTCACCATGGTAACCAGGATCTACGTTCCTACCCTCACCATGGTAACCAGGATCTACGTTTCTACCCTCACCATGGTAACTAGGATCTACGTTCCTACCCTCACCATGGTAACCAGGATCTACGTTTCTACCCTCACCATGGTAACTAGGATCTACGTTTCTACCCTCACCATGGTAACCAGGTGTGGATGGTGACTGAAAGAACGAGATCTCTGATACCCCCACTGATGAGGTGCCCGAAACACCTCACCAGCGGGTCGGACGTGAGAGACTATAGTCATCAATGCTTCTGTAGAGACCACTCCTCGGTGTCGAGAGAAGCCAGATGGGGTGGTTTGGGCATCTGGTCAGGATGCACCCCAAGCACCTTGCTGGTGATGTGTCCCACCAGGAGGAGACCAAGAGGCAGACCCCGGACCAAATGGTTAGACTATGTCTCACAGCTGGACAGGGAACACCTCAGGATCCTTTTGGGTGAGCAGGAGGATGCAGCCGGGGGGAGAGAAGCCGGAGCTTCATGTCTGTGGCTGTTGCCCTGCGACCTAGCCCCGGATAACGGAAAACGACAGTACGGAACAGAATATGCCGGGCACCCTCTGAAGGTGGCACTACACACCCCATCTCTGCCATCTTACTTTAGAACTTCAAAAGATGACATTTTTTGCTTCCCCCAGAAGGAAAGGACTCAAAGTGTCAGAGCTTTTTTTTAAACACATTTCGTCCTCAAACAAGAAATTAAAGACAAAAATAAAGAGAAAAAATAATAAACAGGAGCTTTTCAATGTGTCTTGCCGCACTGCGGAGCTGCTACCATCTTCATCACATTATTTCATCTTCTCCACACCATGTAAAAATGTACATTTGTATGGCTCCTCTTTATTTTTCACATTTCTCCTCTTTTGTAACCAATTTTGAATTCATTTTCTCTTCTTTTCTTGTGTCTCCTTCATGCCTTCTTCCTATCACCACCTCCTAATGTGTTACCCACTCACCTGCTTATCTCTGCCTCAGTAAGATACAAAGTTAGATTTGGTTTATAAAAACAGCTGGGGACAGAAATCACAAACTTTCAGCTGTCACACCTGTGTCTCATCCTCCCCTGTTCCCTCTCTTTTCATTGTTGGTCTCTGCTTTGTTCGTCGTCCTGCTTTCTGTCCAGCTCACCAACGTCAGGGTCCAGAATTCTTTTGAACACAACATCTCTCAAATCACAGACAAAATTTAAAAAAACTGCACACGGTTGATGAGTTCCAACTATAGATGAACTTAAGGATATCTTTCCAGCACTAATAGCAACCCTAATTAGCAGGACCAGAGAAGACTGGTACAGGAAAAAATGAAGCAGAGCAGAAACCAGACAGCAGGACAAAACAGAACATGGCAGAGCTGGGAAAGAACAACACAAGAAAAGACAGATGGCTATTGAGGAGTAGAGGAACAGGGGATGATGAGACACAGGTGTGACACATAAAGTGGGAAACAGATCAAGGTGGATAGAGAGAGGAAGGAGAGCCAGAACGAAGGAAGATCTTGACAGAAGAGATTTTAATGAAACTGCCCACTGTTACCCGCAACAGACTGGCGACCGGTTTGAGGTGTACCCTGCCTCTAACCTGTAACCCACCAGGATAGGCTTCAGCACTTCCCGCGACCTCATCAGGCATAAACGGTTCAGAAGAATGCCCACAGTTACTCGGTACAAACTATAGATGAACTTAAGAACCCACCTACAAGTTTTTTTTTTTCTTTCCATACATGAGAAAAATTCTTTCAACTGAACTTAAGTTGAGCGAAATTGTGATTTTGACTTTTGTGATCTTAATCTTTGGTTGCATGGTACTGAAAAGTCAATCAGCTCACGTATAGTTGGTACTGAGTCTAGGAGACATTCACCGATACATGGAGAGCGTTAGTGCTTAATGCTTCCTCAGTCTGTGAGCGAAGACATAAAAACAATGTGCACCCCTGGTTACACACCATGTTCTGCTGTGTTAGTAATGAACCAGTGTGTGTGTGTGCGTGTGTGTGTACCAGTCCTAATTAGCTTGTCTAGTTCAGCAGGCTCCTCCAGTGAAGTGAGGGTCTGTGGGGGATTATTAAAGCGGTCGGTTGTTGGAGCGTTTATCTGAACAACAAGCCGGTGTGTAATTAACCACTTGATTCATTAGAAGCAGATTAATGGAGGTGCTGCCATGTTACTGGTCTGACTGATTCATCTGGAGCTGGTAAACAGTGAGGGATCGTCACGGTGGAATCCGTTCATTCATCTACACGTGTAATCAGATTAATCTATTTCTACAAAAAACAGACGAGAACATGTTTGGAAACAAATTGTTTGGTTAAAACCCGATTATTTCCAGATGTTTTTGTGTCATATGTACAATTTTTTCCGTTCTGTTGTTTTCCACTTATCTGGGGTCGGGTAGGAACGTAGATCCTGGTTACCATGGTGAGGGTAGGAACGTAGATCCTGGTTACCATGGTGAGGGTAGGAACGTAGATCCTGGTTACCATGGTGAGGGTAGGAACATAGATCCTGGTTACCATGGTGAGGGAAGGAACGTAGATCCTGGTTACCACGGTGAGGGTAGGAACATAGATCCTGGTTACCATGGTGAGGGTAGGAACATAGATCCTGGTTAACATGGTGAGGGAAGGAACGTAGATCCTGGTTACCATGGTGAGGGTAGGAATGTAGATCCTGGTTACCATGGTGAGAGTAGGAACTTAGATCCTGGTTATCATGGTGAGGGTAGGAACGTAGATCCTGGTTACCATGGTGAGGGTAGGAACTTAGATCCTGGTTACCATGGTGAGGTTAGGAACGTAGATCCTGGTTACCATGGTGAGGGTAGGAACGTAGATCCTAGTTACCATGATGAGGGCAGGAACGTAGATCCTGGTTACCATGGTGAGGGTAGGAACGTAGATCCTGGTTACCATGGTGAGGGTAGGAACGTAGATCCTGGTTACCATGGTGAGAATAGGAACGTAGATCCTGGTTACCATGGTGAGGGTAGGAATGTAGATCCAGGTTACCATGGTGAGGGTAGGAACGTAGATCCTGGTTACCATGGTGAGGGTAGGAACGTAGATCCTGGTTACCATGGTGAGGGTAGGAACGTAGATCCTGGTTACCATGGGGAGGGTAGGAACGTAGATCCTGGTTACCATGCCACGGTGTCTGAATAATTTGGTATAAATTATTTATTTATTTTTTTCTGCCCACAGAATTCGGAGGAGGCATTAAACACTTGGGCTGTCCGTGCATCTTTGCTTCCGAAACAAATTTGGTGAACGTCATTCCTGTCAAAACTGACAATTACTCAGTACCAACTATATGTAATAGTAATGCATTGAACTTATATGGTGCTTTTCTCGATGCTCAAAGACGCTTCTTCACATGTGCATCATTCATTCACTCCATACCAGATACACACATTCATACCTGATGATGGGAGCTGCCATGCTCGGCCCATACCACTATCATCAGAAACAACTGGGGGTTCAGTGTCTTGCTCATGGACACCTCAGCATGCACTCTGAAGGGGGATTGAACCAGTGACCTTCCGGTTATAGGACAGTCGCCCTACCCACCGAGCAATCCTTCCCCTGAAGGATATGAGCTGAACCGATTAGGATTTCAGGATTACCCAATCAGAGGCCAAGGGGACAAAATTTGAAAAACTGGTTCAGTTCTTCATTATTAACACAGTTAAATGTGGGGCCGGTGGAGGCCTTGAAGTCGACTCGTTCTTATCCATCAGACGGGTGACTGTTTATTAATAAGATTCTACTGCTTTAAAAACTGTGAGAGTTAAAGATGGTTCTACTGGACGAGTGCTTTCCTGTGTGTTTAATTTGCACCTGCAGAAGAGAGAGAGAGCCTTCTGAGTCCTGCTAATTGTTACCCAGGGATCTGTGTGTGTGTGTGCATGTGTGAGATGTGTAATCAGTGTGTGCATATTTAGAGCCCGTGTTTATCTGTGTGTGTCTGTCACAGTGTGATAAGGAAATGTCAGCAAAGCTGGATGAGTTAATGAAGATTTTCCTGTCATGAGAGAGAGAACAAGGTGTGTTTGTGTGTGTGTGTGAGAGACAGAGAGAGAGAGAGAGAGAGAGTGAGAGAGACAGACAGAGAGAGACCATATATAAGAGTGTCAAATTTCAATTAAAGAGTTTTTTTTTTTTGCAGTCGGATGCAAAACAATACGCCCCCTAGGGCTCTGACGTCCCGTTTGGAAAACAATGACTAAGAAGTGTGTGTGACCCCTGATTCATCCAGGAGTGATCCATCAGAGAAACGACTTCAAGGTGTCTTCTGGACAGTGTGTTTGATGATCGAGACGTTTGGACTTCCATCCAGAAATCATTTTCAATCTGATAGAAGAAACCTGAGAACTGTGAACTGTAGTCTGTATGTGCTAGTGTATGTTTAAACATTCTCACCCTCTGGTCTGAGAGCAATGGAGAGTGTGGAAAAGAGGTGAAGAAGCATGTTCAGGCAGGCTGGAATGGGTGGAGAAAAGTATCAGGTGTGATGTGTGACAGAAGAGTTTCAATTAAAATGAAAGGTGTACAAAACCGTGGTGAGAGCGGCCATGCTGATTGGTCTAGAGACAGTGTGGTGAGAGCGACCATGCTGATTGGTCTAGAGACAGTGTGGTGAGAGCGGCCATGCTAATTGGTCTAGAGACAGTGTGGTGAGAGCGACCATGCTGATTGGTCTAGAGACAGTGTGGTGAGAGCGGCCATGCTAATTGGTCTAGAGACAGTAGCACTGAGGAAAAGACAGGAAACAGAGATGTTTGTAGCAGAGATGAAGATGCTGAGGATCTCTCTGGGAGTGACCAGGATGGACAGGATCAGAGGAACGGCACATGTTAGAGGTTTTAAAGTCAGAGAGGTCAGACTGAGATGGTTTGGACATGTGCAGAGGAGAGAGAGAGAGAGTACATCAGAAGAAGGATGCTGGGTTTGGAACCACCAGGAAAGAGGGCTAGAGGAAGACCAAAGAGGAGGTTCATGGATACAGTGAAGGAAGACATGAAGATAGTTGGTGTGACCAAAGAGGATGCAGGAGATAGGGTTAGATGGAGAGGTTGGACAAACTCGGGTTAGTTTATTTAGAACCAGTTCTCAGGTTCCTTCTATCAGACTGAAAATTATTTCTGGATGGAAGTAGAAATGTCTCAATGATCAAACACTCTGTCCTGAAGACATTTGGAAGACTTTTCTACAGTTTATCGGGACTGTTTTTCCACATCCTGGTTTTCTACTGGAGCATTAAACGGTGTCCACAGTTTAAAAAAATACTTCTCAAGAAAAAATAGAGATAATAATATCTCATGTTATTTCAAAAACGACAAGGTATTTCTTCCAAATCAGTGACCGTAGTCTGTCCAGAAAAGGGTTGAGCGCCTCCTCTAGGTCAGGGACAGGAACCTGTCCCAATCCAATCTCGGGTTCTTGTTTTACAATGAAAAATTTATTTTCAGAAAAAACCCCCAAATCAACTCATGATACATTTTTAAATAAAAGTATTTTTGATATTTTAAACATAATTGCCTGTTATCTATTGAGAGCCAATCAGGTGATTAGCTGTGGTTTACGAACTGTTTGGTAAAATGAGTGAGAATATGAAGAAGATGAACGCTCATATTGCAGGTAATCAGATCTAAATGCCCCTCGCCCATTCTAGAAGACACATGAAAGGACTCAATGCTGTTGTAAAAAGTCCGGCAAAGCTAATCATGTTGTTTTGACTCTCTCTCCTCTGACTTTGATCGGGTTGATTTTTTTCCCCTGCGAGGCGGTACATACCAGAGGCTCAGCACCCTGACCGCTGTCGCCTGTCTAAGCCCCTCCCATTACCGTAGGCTGGTAGTTCATGCCTTCAGACTTCTCCTATGTTGCTTCTACGACTGTAGTTACAGTACATACCTGATCCACAGGCTCATCTTCACCATCCTTGGGTTGTGAGGATGTTTTAAACAGCTTGTATTCTCCCTAACCTCACCTGGCATCTAATCTATTTCTACAAAAGGAAGCACTGTAATGTGACTGCATGTCCTCGGCCTTCCTGATAACCTGTGTGGAACTGTTTGTACTGGACCTCGAATTTCCATCTGGGGATTAAAGTCGATTCAATTCAATTAGTCTTAATGTAAATAAAGCATATTATTATTTATGATATTGTGTGTGTTATAAATACCAGGCAGAGGTGTCAAAAGTACCAACATTTTCTACTCAAGTAGAAGTATAAATACCGAGTTAAAAAACTACTTTAGTAAAAGTAGAAGTATCAACTCAAGTTTTCTACTTAAGTAAAAGTAAAAAGTAACCTATTTTAAAACTACTTCAAGTAAAAAAAGTAAAAGTAATTTTCAGAAAAAAAGGAATATTGTTAACAAAAGCGTATGAACATATTTTTAACTATTACCACATGCTTTAAGGAGCAGAAAATATGATAATAAATGAAAGTGTTTTGGTGTTAAACTTTATGAATCAGAAAAATTTATTTCTTAATAATCTTTATTGGAAATCGATTAATGAACACAATCAAATGTATTAATATAAGCAGGGCATTATGTAACGTCCCTTCAGCTACCAAGCTTCACTCTGCATCACCTAATTTAACCAACTTCAGCAGACGCAAACACACTCAATGTAAAAAAAAAAATTAAATAAATGAAAAAAAAAATGACCAAAAGGCTTTTTTAAGCCTTGAAGGCAGCTAGTTTTCAAAGTTCTTTGAGGCAATACTGAATAGTCTTTATCAAGTTGATAAGGTAGGGAGTGCTACATAAAGCCTGCGTGACACCTGGAACCAGCGTTGCCAGGTGGGAGGTGCTGGATTATCGTACTAATGACGTAAAATTATCGTATTTTACAAAAAATATCGTACACCCAGTAAAACCACGCCCATTGACAAAATAACACCCTTTACATGCACTCGTAAGGCAGTGGGAGTGAAGGAAACACACAGGAGGAAAAATCCTTGAATTCTTTTTCTAAAATTTTAAGAACTGTAAAAAATAACCAGAGAAACAAGATTTTAAAAAAACAGTAGGGGCGGGACCTAGGAGACGGTGCATATAAATTTACATATATATACATATCTACATATATATGTGTACATACATATAAGGTTTTTTTAATGTTAACCCAAACATCTACATGATACAAAATCTAAGCGATGTGTAGTTTTAATCTCCTCAGTCAGTCTTTATAAACTAATCAATAACATTTTGGATGCTTTTAAGCACAAATACTTCATCCACTACTATTTATGGATGAATCAGTTCAATTAGCTTTGTTTCTAAAGATAAAATAGTGCGTCACAGATCAAAGTTATTTTTATAAAAATACCATCTACAACATTTTCAGCAAAGACGTTTACAATAACCGCAGACTGAAAATAATAATAAAAAAACATTTCTTTGCTGTTGTTTTTTTTAAAAAAATTGATAATTCAATCAAAGTTCAGTGTTGCAGCATCAGAAACACTTTGATTTCCGAGCCCGAGTCTCAAACACGGAAATTGACGTCCCTGCTCTTTAAAAGTTTGTGGGCGGGGCTACTCGCCCCAAAGTAATGATTGACTGGACCTTTCAGCCAATCATTCATCTGTTCCTTTGTTTGATGCATTCAGGGTTCATAAAAAAAAAAAAAACTCCGACAAACAGTCGCGGCTTTTTAACGGTGACAAAATGGCGAAAGTAGCGACTACTTTTTATAAAATGAACGAAGTAAAAGTACAGATAATTGCATAAAAAAGTAGTGAGTAAAAGTAAAAAGTAGACAAAAAAATAATTACTTCGTTAAAGTAAAGATAACGAGATTTTCTACTTGAGTAAGGTAACGAAGTGGACTTACTTCGTTACTTGACACCTCTGATACCAGGGAAAGTCGGTAAGTTTGGAACCACTGCCCTAGACAACCATCTTTGTTTATTTGGTTGTTTATATTCTGTATTTTTCCGGCCATGCATTTTGTTTACATGCAGGAAAATAAAGTGAGAAAAGAAGAAGTGTCAGGGGTAAAACTTTTTTGTTATGAGTAATCTGATCTGATGTAGAACTGCGGCGTTTCCTCGTTTCTCTGCACGCTCATGTCCACAGCAGGCAGGCTCATAAATTGGGCAGCTAAGCCTTTCATAAAGTTTAATAAAGCGCTGTTTGGAGGCTCTGGGGAGCTGGTATTAGTGACGAGAGCCACTGCTGCCATTCCAGCAAATCACATCATCATAATGAGGCTGTTCAGTGGGAGTAAGACACCCTCCTTCTCCTCCAACCCCCCCTTTGTTTTCTTTATCATCCCACTGACACAATGCCATGTCTTCACTTCACAGCCTTTCCGGTGGGAATTGGAGGATGGCGTTGTTTAAACGCTGCGGCCAGCTCGGACAGGCTGGGGTTATTTCTCATTTAGTAAAGATCACAGACGCTGTAAATGCTCTGGCGGCACGCCGTGAATGCCAAGGCCTGTGTGATTGGCAGCTTGACGGCAGCAGCAGCATTTGCATGGCATTTAGCTGGGCGGGCGATGGCCACCCCTTACACCAAGGTGGGTAAATAAGATGACTTCTCTGTTCACACAACGTACACACGCACAAACACACAGAAGCTCGGTGTGCAATCTCACTCCTCTACAACCCCCTACTATCTTGGCCTGCCAAGCCTGGAGTCACTCATAATTGTGTGGCATTTAGGAAGAGGAAAGGCGAATCTATTCATGTGGGCGAAAAGAAAAGTCTGAGCAGCCAGTTGGACTTTGGAAGCTGTTGTTTGAAAACGATTAAATACTCTTTCAATTTTCTTCCCTTCTGAGGAGATGATGCATGTTAATGTGAGCTGGAACAGAAAAACATCACCATTAGTGGTAGAAAGTTGGCATTAGCTACTTTTAAATCCAGTTTTATTCAACTGGAAGATTTTTTAAAGCGTTTTACAATCCAGTGGTTCTTCGTTGTGACGTTTTCATTTGTTTTGGTCGCTCAATGTTGCAGTTTTATTTTCTACAGCTCATTGTTTTCTGCATTCTAATTGGTGCATTATGTTCTACGTGCTGATTGGCTGTTCATACAATAGACGTGGTGGGGGTAAAGCTGTTTTTGGCTTCAGCCATTCATAAAATGTCATAATGTGGAGCTAAGGCCAAAAATATACCCTTGACACAATAGACAGGCTCAGATGAAGAAATCAAAAGCAGATTTATTAGATTGATAAAAAGTCCAAATAATGCAGACAACAACAGATTAATTAGGCAGGTTCTGATGTAGGAGCTGGAGCCCAAAACTGGTCAAGCATGGTAAACAAACGATCTGGCGAAGAGTGTGTCAAAAACTGATCCATTTATGCTGCAGCAGATGAGTAGATGAGTTTCAGGTATGACTTGTTGCACACACACAGACAAGAGGGAGGGGGAAACAGGACACAGAGGGAACAGACTACTCTCCTGACATAAAATCTTTCTCACTGACCTGCATTGTTTACTGAAGGAAATTTTGCTTTTAGACTCAGGATTAACGTAGTTTTGTTTCTATTTGTTTTTTTAATCAGATTAAATGTAAAATGGCTACATTTTATTTCTCAGCTCATTTCTATGGACCTGCTTAAAGTGGACGTATTCTGATAAACGCAACTTTTTATCTCTTGGATCTTTTTAGTGAGTCTATGAGGTCGGTAGTTACTCAGAAAACCTGAATTTAATCCAGAAAGTAATAGTAAAAAAATCTTTATTTAATCTTTGTTACCTTTCTATGTCCTGATCAGATGCCTCATTTTGGTTCCTGTCCATCTGTTTTTTCACTCATGTTTTCAGAGGAAACCACCATATAAGGAGAAACAATGTCTGACTTGGGTGTGGCACACATAGACATAAAGAGTAGACGCCTCATTGGCTGCTGCAGCCACCATCTTGGATCGGTAGTCCTACCTGTAGACAAACTAAACCTGTGGTAGTGTTATATATGGAAATGTGGAAGGAGGAGGACCCTAACGCAGGACATAAACAGGATTTATTTACCAGGCTGTAAGGCAAAAACACAGGATTAATTCAAAGGAATGTCTTTAAGTCCAAAAAATATAACAGTTCAACAAAAAACTTGGTCAGGCAGCCAGGAAGACCTGCCTGGGAAGGATGACGATGTCCCAACGTAGAAGGGTTCTAGGACATTTCAGCCACGGATATTTCAGCCACGGACATTTGAGCCAAAAAACTGCAAGCTAGGATATTTGAGTCATGTGCGCCCCCTAGTTTAGGACATTTCAGCCACGGACATTTCAGCCACGGACATTTGGGCCAAAAACCTATTTTATGTAGAAAATTGTGATATTTTATGTAAAACATAGTGATATTTTGTAAATAGCCTAGTTGCAGTTTCACAATTCGTGGAGGACAACTAAACTTGTAAAATATTGTGTAAAATTGTTATTGTGTATTATGTAAAATATGTAAAAAAATTATTGTAAATAAACAGTTGCACTACAGAAAATAATTGGTTTTAGTCATTTTTATCCCATGGCTCATATAAAAAATTCTGATATTTTAAAAAAAAATTGATATTTTATGTAAAAATTCTGATATTTTATGTAAAAATTTTATCGTAAATAAACAGTTGCACTACAGAAAAATTGCTTTTAGTCTTAAAAATTTTTATTGTGCTTTTAGTCATTTAAATTTTTTTTTTATCTTTTTTTAAATAAACAGTTGCGCCCAGGTTGCAGTTCTTCAAATGTCCGTGGTTTATCGTGCAAAATTTTTTATCGTACTTTTAGTCATTTCATTTTTTTTTATCTTTTTATCTTTTTTTAAATAAACAGTTGCTTTTTATCTTTTTTTAAATATTTTTAAATAAACAGTTGCTTTTTATCTTTTTTTAAATGAACAGTTGCACCCAGGTTGCAGTTCTTCAAATGTCCGTGGCTGAAATGTCCGAGTCACCGTGGCTCAAATATCCTAGCTTGCAGTTTTTTTGGCTCAAATGTCCGTGGCTGAAATATCCGTGGCTGAAATGTCCGTTCACCCGTAGAAGTCAGGCTAGGTCCACGCTTAACCGGGTATTTTTGAAAACGCATATCTGCTGTTCTCTGATTTAGGAAAACGCTCGCGTCCACACGGAACCATTTTCAAAATATCTGCGTCCACACAGAATGTTGTGTATGTTTGTTTGTGTATAAATAAATACGCTTCTGAGTGCGGTTATGAGCATGCCAGACCAGTAGTCGGCAGTATTGATGTAAACGTAAGTTCTTAGCTATCCAATCAGAGCATCTCTCTCGTCATTTCCGCAAATCCTGAAACATGGCGCCAGGCATCTCGTTTGTTTGGATTGACAAAGAGGTGGAATTGCTTTTAAAAGTCGTCATCGACTAAAAAGTCAATAAAACAGGAAAATATAGATTGGATCCATGCTGCCCAAACCTTGTCTGCGATCCTAACAAGGACGCACATGAATGACGTATGTGCCTTACTTGTCGCAGGTAGTGACGCATAAAAATGCAAATCTCTGTTTTCGCACGTCCACACTCAAATGCAAAGACGGATTTTTCCAAAATCTCCACTTTGGCCGGAGTTTACGCAAACGTCTTTAGTGAAAAAAAAAAAAAAAACCTCAGTTTTTGTGTGGACGGCAAAACGGATAAAAATATATGTGTTTTCAAAAATACCCGGCTACATGTGGACGGGACCTAAAACGAGATTATTAGAATAAAACATCTTTCATGTCTCATACCGACACCACTCACTTTAAAACACGCACGCACGCACGCACGCACGCACGCACACACACACACACACACACACACACACACGCACCATCCAACTGGACCTGACGTGAACATTACTGGTGTTTTAAAAGAAATAAACCAGCATGGCTTTTTATGGGCTGTTTTTCTGTTTACTGTAAAATTTTCTGTCTTTTTGTGGCTCAAAGAAAGTGCAGTGAAAAAACCTGGAGGCTGTTTCTGAAAGATTTAAGGTCAGAAACTTTGATGTGTCCGTGATGAGACCAGGAGAGGTGAGAGAGGATGAAAAGCGGGAGCGGTATCCGTGCAGGCTGCCATGTTTCAGAAAACTTCTTTCATTCTTTATGTAGAAGCTATTTGATCTGTTGCAGGTGGAAGATTTAATCACAGCAGTTTATTTCTGTGATTTTCATGTAGCTCACATTAAAAAGTAACTCATTATTATCATTCTATTGATTTTAAATAGGAGTGTCGTCTATTTGTGGGCTTAAAATTCTTTTCTTATAACGTACGATATGTAGATAAACATGGTCAGAAAACCATTATCGGCACAAAAAAAATAAAAATCGAATACATGTCTTTATTCTGTTTTACTTCTGTTTGTGACACTGATTATTCTACCATCGTCTCGCTCCCTGCTAAGTCCTGCCCCATGGTGTGTGCATGACACAGCATAAATCTTGTATGAGGTTACCAGTCAGGGCTGTTTTGGAGTACCGTAATTTCACGACCATTAGGCGCAACGTACGAAAAGGCGCAGTCTCAGTCACACACCGCCTTACAACAACACACACACAAGCATGCGAATGTACGTATTAAAAAATAGATTGGGAGCAAAACTGAGTTTGGTTGTGTTTTATTTAAGTAGTAACGATACTAAACAAACACATTACCGGTAATAGTCTTTATTCAAATCCGTCAAAGTCCTCATCCTCTGTTTCGGAATCAAACAGCTGCGCAAAATCCAACAGAGCAGGTCCACTTCGCTCCTCGCTGTCAAAGTCACTGTACTGTGCGGCTCCTCAGAAAAGATACCAGCTTTTGAGAAAGCTCGGATAACAGTACCAGCAGACACGTTAGTCCAAGCATCTACAATCCATTGGCAAACTGTAGCGTAACTCGCCCGGCGCTGCCTTCCAACCTTCTTGAAACTGTGGTCTCCTTCGGTCATCCATCGCTCCCACGCCGCTCACACTTCATTCTATAATGTTCTCATGTGTTTTCTTTCAGGTCCGCCTCGCGGGCACTGCGTTTTCTTTTAGGTCCGCCTTTTCTCACACACAAGGCGCACCGCACAAAAGGGCGCACCGCTCATTTTGAAGAAAATCTAAGACTTTTATATGCGCCTTATAGCCGTGAAATTACGGTAATTCTAATGAAGCCAAAAACAAAATATTACTCATAAACAGTCACTAGTAAGTGTGCTAAGCAATACTGCTTAGTGTTTTTTGTTTTTTTTTGCTCAGTCAGTCAGTCATTCAAGGCTCAAGCGAAGGGTGTTGGGTCCCGTCCCTATGCGTTGAGCCGAACGGATGAACCAAGTTTTTCCAATGCTGGTGATCTTGGGCCAGCTGTTCTGCTACCTCCACAGTGATTCCGAGTTGTTGGAGGTCGCCCGCGATTACATCAAGCCATTGCGTATGAGGCTTACCTCGTCGTCTTTTCCAGCCTGGGACCTTTGGATTGAACTGAAGGATTGCTCTCGTAGGATGGCACTCCGAATTATCGAAAACATCAGATGGCCCTGGTGAGTTTCTAACCAGGGTGCCAGCCCAAGGCATCTTGCCTTGCTTACCTTCACACTTTAGTTGCTCAATACAATCCATTCATTCATCTTCTGAACAATCCATCCCTGACGAGGGATGCCGAAGCCTAACCCAACTGATTTAAGGCAAGAGGCAAGGTACTCCCAAAACAGGTCGCCAGTCTGTCGTGGGGCCACATGCAATCATCAACTTACTCATTCCTCGGGCCTATTTCGTACCAGCCAGTCAACCTAACATGCATGTATTTGGAGGGTGAGAAGAGACCAGAGTACTTGGTGAAATCCACGCACACGTGGAGCATCTAATCCAAAATACTTGATCTATTCTCTCCTGGTGACATCCAAGTGCCCGGTAGAGCAGTCCAAAGAGGGCAGCGATCTTAAAGAAAATTCTAAACAGCTGCTCGTGGTGTTGAGTTGGGAAACAGCACCTTGGGTGAACAGAGCTGGAACAGTCATGCCCGTTACCGCGTCCTACACGGTTATTGGCTCTGCTTAGGATGGAATGTAGGTCGCCATGGCAACGATGTTGGAAAGTTCCTGTGGCACGTTCCGTCGTTTTCCGCTGATCCGGGGCCGGGTCGTGGGGGAATCAGCCTCAGACGAGAAGCCCAGACTTTTCTCACCCCGGCTGCATCCTCCAGCTCACCTGGAAATATCCCAAGTCGTTCCCCGGCCAGCTGTCAGACATAGTTTCTCCAGCGGGTCCGGGGTCTACCTGTTGGTCTCCTCCCGGTGGGACGTGCCCGAAACACCTCACCAGCGAGATGCTCTGGGGGCCGAACCACCCCATCTGGCTCCTCTCGACCTGGAGGAGGAGCGGCTCGACACCGAGCTCCTCCCGGATGGCAGAACTCCTCACCCGATCTCTGAGAGCCCAGCCACCCTGCGAAGGAAGCTCATTTCGGCTGCTTGTATTCACGATGTTATTCTTTCGGTCACCAGTGGCACATAAAAATGTTTAAATGGATTTGAAGAAACTGCCCATGTTTACTCAGTACCAACTTAGGTGAACTGATTGGGTTCTCAGCGACCAAAAGGGAACGCCACAAAGGTTGGCGTTACCCATTCATTTTTAATATTTTCGACAGGTGTGGCATGTTGTTGAACACCTTGCCATTGACTTATTCTCGTTAGATCCTCCAAACGTTTAAAGATGAGTTTGTTTTCTGAGTTTATTTAAACTAAAGCCGTTGTGTACGTGCTCATACGTCCCTGCATTCCCCTGCCAGGAGCTTGTTTTTGTGCCAGTCATCATATTAACTCTTAACATCATTTTCTAATGTGTTTTTTTTTCACACACACACACACTGGTACACTGTGTCCTTCTACTTCTATCCTTCTGAAATGACATTACCAGTGACACGCAGGCAATAAGAAAAGTACAAAAACTTCTTTGAAAAACAATAAATCAATAAACCTTGCCAACCCATCCTGTTACATCCCCAACTCCTTGACACCAGGAGCTCATTAAACACAGCCTAATGTCAACTTAGAGGAAGGAGAGCACACACGCGCTCGCCTCCTCACCGCCTATCACAGAAAGAGCCACTGAGCAAGCTTGATATATTGTATATACTAGAAATAAATATGATTGTCCTTTAATCTGATTTTATTATACTGGGGAGTCCCGCTGGCAAACCTACGGAGGCCTGATAGGCGGTAATCTTATTGCAGGATTTCATATCCCGGTCCTGATGCTGTTTTATCATGTCACCACTATTATTGTTCCTATTGGTGAAAACGTAGCTCCGCTCTATAGAACCTAATAAATTCAGTTATTGTTCACTGCTGTGTGTGTTTGCATATTTATGTAAGTCTATTTGTGTGTGTGGCTTTGTGGATGTGTGTTTATGAGGCTGCATCACTATGTGTGTGTGTGTGTGTGTAAATGTTGTGTATGTGAAAACATATAAATAACTATTTATAGAAACATACAGACGAGAAAGAAAGTATTTCGTCCCGCTGCCATTTTGCAAGGTGGGAAAATTGGAAGTCGAGGAGGGTCTTAAAATTTTCATCCCAGTGACATGTTTACAATAGGGTAAAAAAAAAAAACCTGGAAATTCTGTTCCGTTCTGTCGTCTTCCGCTTATCCGAGGCCGGGTCGCAGGAGAAACAGCCTCAGACGGGAAGCCCAGGCTTCTCTCACCCCGGCTGCATCCTTCAGCTCACCCGGAAGGATCCCAAGTCGTTCCCCGGCCAGCTGTGACACATAGCCCCTCCAGCAGGTCCGGAGTCTGCCTTTTGGTCTCCTCCTGGGGGACGTGCTCGAAACACCTCACCAATGAGGCGCTCGGGGGCATCTTGTCCAGATGCCCGAACCACCCCATCTGGCTTCTCTCGACCTGGGGTAGGAGTGGCTTGTCACCAGGGTCCTGCCGGATGATAGAGCTCCTCACCCAATCTCTGAGTGAGAGCCCAGCCACCCTGCGGAGGAAGCTCATTTCGGCCGCTTGTGTTCGCGATCTCATTTACCGACTCTGTTCATCACCACTGGAAATTACAATGCGTAATTTTTTAACTATTTAATTTTGTAATACAGCTGAAAATACCTATCTCAACACTTCTCCATCAGCTGGAATAATCTACCTTGTAGAAGTCCACTAGCACCCCATTCATTCTAATTTAGATGGACCAATCAGAGGCCGTTATTAGAAAATGAAAGAAGCTGAACATGGCCGTCGATCTCCCTCTGATATGAAGGAGCTCCACATAAGATGCAGCTAGTTAGGTCTCAGAGATCCTTAGAAAGGTGAAGAGTCAGTCCAGAACCACACGGGAGGAGCCTGTTGATGACCTGAAAAGAGCTGGGACCACTGTTTCCTAGGTTATTGTTGGAAACACACTACGACGTTCCGTTCTGTTGTCTACCGCTTATCTGGGGCAAGGTCACGGGGACATCAGCCTTAGACGGGAAGCCCAGGCTTCTCTCACCCCGGCCTCATCCTCCAGCTTACCAGGGAAGATCCTGAGGTGTTCCCTATCCAACTGTAAGACACAGTCTCACCAGCGGATCCGGGGTCTGCCTCTGGGCCTTCTCCCAGTGGGACGTGCCTGAAACACCTCACCAGCGAGGCGATCGGGACACTTCCTTACCAAAAGCTCCCCAAACAAAAGCATGCCTCATGGAGCTGGGTTCAAGGATAGGGTAACAGAGTGAGCGCCTGGTGGTTGAGCTTTTACCCAAGGTGCCAGTTAGGCTCAGCTCAAACAGGGGACATGAGCCACCCTTCCAGTGGACTCACCACTTGCAGGAAGGGCCATAGGGGTCAGGTGAAGGAAGACATGGGCAGAAGCTGATGATGGGGACCCTGGCAGTCAGATCCTCTGCTGTAGAAGCAAAGCTAGTTAGAAGAAGCAAGAGCGCTCCAAATTTCTTCCAGTAAGCAGACGTGTTGCTCGTGTAGAAAACCACTGAAATGGTTCGTTTGTGTCTCAATAAAGTTGGACAGGATTAAAAATGTGTACATCAGAGGAACAGCACATGTTAGAGGTTTTAAAGTCAGAGAGGCCAGACTGAGATGGTTTGGACATGTGCAGAGGAGAGAGAGAGTACATCAGAAGAAGGATGCTGGATTTGGAACCACCAGGAAAGAGGACTAGAGGAAGACCAAAGAGGAGGTTCATGGATACAGTGAAGGAAGACATGAAGATAGTTGGTGTTCTTTATTTAGTTCATTCTGTTCAGTTTTGTCACAACGTGTCCTAGGTGTCAGGTTTCCTCACCTGCCACCAGAGGGAGCCCTGGATGTTCCTAACCAACTTGATTAGGGTCACCTGAGGATGATTCTTGATTCCACACATCTGTGGACCCTGCCATCTATTTAAGGGGAATCACCCCGGACTTCCCTGTCGGGTCATACCATCCCTTCCAGCCAGGTCTCCCTGGTTGCCTGACCATGTCTGAACTTTGTTATTATTTGGACTTTGGACACCTTGAGTTAACCCCGTGCTTCTTGCTTTACAGACTTTTCTGAATTGAGTTAATAAACCTTGTTTGATGTCCTGAATTTGGGTCCTCATCCGTCCTCATCCCTAAAACCCTGACTGTAGGTCTCAAAGTCAACTTATTTCCTTTGGAAGTTTTGTTTGCATTGTTCAAAATCTTCTTCTTCTTCTTCTTTTCCTTTCAGCATTTCGCTTCAGGTGTCGCCACAGCAAGTCAGTTTCTTCCATCTAACCCTATCTCCTGCATCCTCTTTGGTCACACCAACTATCTTCATATCTTCCTTCACTGTATCCATGAACCTCCTCTTTGGTCTTCATCTAGACCTCTTTCCTGGTGGTTCCAAACCCAGCATCCTTCTTCTGATGTACTCTCTCTCCTCTGCACATGTCCAAACCATCTCAGTCTGACCTCTCTGACTTCAAAACCTCTAACATGTGCTGTTCCTCTGATCCTGTCCATCCTGGTCACTCCCAGAGAGATCCTCAGCATCTTCATCTCTGCTACAAACTTCTCTGTTTCATGTCTTTTCTTCAGTGCTCCTGTCTCTAGACCAATCAGCATGGCCGCTCTCACCACGGTTTTGTACACTTTTCCTTTCATTCTAGCTGAAACTCTTCTGTCACACATCGCACCTGATACTTTTCTCCACCCGTTCCAGCCTGCTTGAACACGCTTCTTCACCTCTTTTCCACACTCTCCATTGCTCTGGACTGTTGATCCTCAGTACTTAAAATCTTGCACCTTCTTTATTTCTTCTCCCTGTAACCTCACTGTTCAAAATAAACTTTCTAAACTGACCATTTTATGATTGTAAGTGAATTCATAAAGTGCAACTGCACTTAACTAACTGCAATTAATCACAATAAAGATTTTTGTCAGACTTGCATTTAATTAGTGAATGTTTAAAAAAATGTTTAAATTGATTCCCAGCTCGAGAACACACATATACGGTGGGGATCGAAAGTTTGGGCACCCCAGGTAAAAATTTGTATTAATGTGCATAAAGAAGCCAAGGAAAGATGGAAAAATCTCCAAAAGGCATCAAATTACAGATGAGACATTCTTATAATATGTCAAAAAAAGTTAGATTTTATTTCCATTATTTACACTTTCAAAATAACAGAAAACAAAAAAATGGCGTCTGCAAAAGTTTGGGCACCCCGCAGAATTAATACCCTGTACTGCCCCCTTTGGAAAGCTGAGACCTGACAGTGTCATGGATTGTTCTCAATCATCATCTGGAAAGACCAGGTGATGTCAATGTCAAAGGTTTTAAATGCCTAGACTCATCTGACCTTGCTCCAACAATCAGCACCATGGATTCTTCTAAGCAGTTGTCTAGAACACTGAAACTGAGAATAGTTGATGCTCACAAAGCAGGAGAAGGCTATAAGAAGATAGCAAAGCGTTTTCAGATGCCAATATCCTCTGTTCAGAATGTAATTAAGAAATGGCAGTCATCAGGAACAGTGGAAGTTAAAGCAAGATCTGGAAGACCAAGAAAAATATCAGACAGAACAGCTCGCAGGATTGTGAGAAAAGCAAGTCAAAACCCACATTTGACCGCACGATCCCTCCAGAAAGATCTGGCAGACACTGGAGTTGTGGTACACTATTCCATTATAAAGAGATACTTGTACAAATATGGTCTTCATGGAAGAGTCATCAGAAGAAAACCTCTTCTATGTCCTCACCACAAAAATCAGCGTTTGAAGTTTGCAAATGAACATATGATGCATTTTGGAAACAAGTCCTGTGGAACGATGAGGTTAAAATAGAACTTTTTGGCCGGAATGAGCAAAGGTACGTTTGGAGAAGAAAGGGCACGGAATTTAATGAAAAGAACCTCTGTCCAACTGTTAAGCATGGGGGTGGATCAATCATGCTTTGGGGTTGTATTGCAGCCAGTGGCACAGGGAACATTTCACAAGTAGAAGAAAGAATGGATTCAATAAGATTTCAGCAAATTTTGGATGCTAACTTGATGCCATCTGTGAAAAAGCTGAAGTTAAAGAGAGGATGGCTTCTACAAATGGATAATGATCCTAAACACACCTCAAAATCCACGGTGGATTACATCAAGAGGCGTAAACTGAAGGTTTTGCCATGACCTTCACAATCTCCTGACCTCAACATAATTGAAAATCTATGGATAGACCTTAAAAGAGCAGTGCGTCAAAGACAGCCCAGAAATCTCAAAGAACTGGAAGACTTTTGTAAGGAACAATGGGCGAAGATACCTCAAACAAGAATTGAAGGACTCTTGGCTGGCTACAAAAAGCGTTTACAAGCTGTGATACTTGCCAAAGGGGGCAGTACAAGGTATTAACTCTGCAGGGTGCCCAAACTTTTGCAGACGCCAATTTTTGTTTTCTGTTATTTTGAAAGTGTAAATGATGGAAATAAAATCTAACTTTTTTTGACACATTATAAGAATGTCTCATCTGTAATTTGGAGATTTTTCCATCTTTCCTTGGCTTCTTTATGCACATTAATACAAATTTTTACCTGGGGTGCCCAAACTTTCGATCCCCACTGTATGTGTGTTTTTCCTCCTTCGGTTCTTCTCTGTGAATCTTTTTCTGTCTCTGGTTTCATTTGTCGACAGGCCCGGTGATGGTGAGGGGTTAGGAGGGTGGGTGAGGATAGAGTGAGATGGGAGGAGGAGGGGGGACAGTAATGTAAGTAAATTGGAGGATTAGACGGCGAGCCCTCTTCCTGTCTGCTATGAACACCCCTCCGCCCCCACATCGCCTCCATCCAGCCCTCAGACTGTAATAACACAGTCTGACATGCTGACACCCTGCCCGCCCCCCACTGCCCCTCTCCTTCATCCCTAACAGATCTTTCATCCCAGCAGACTTCATTTTTCTCTCTTTTCTGAAACGTTTTTTTTTCCACTTAACTCACTCTTTTTCAGGTAAAAAGAAAGATTACACTCAATTTGTTTCTTAATCTGCCACCCGCCCATTACTCCCCACCCCTCGCCCATGATCCTAACACACCACCACCATCATCATCCTCTCTAATCTTTACCTGCTCTGCTGTCAGGGTGTCTTCATGTCTGTATCAGGGATGGAAACATGGCTGTGACTGAGAGAATTCCTGTAGCATACAAAGCGGTGCCGCATGTACACGCTCTGAACCCGTCTAAATGGATCTGAGATTGGAGGTCCTCATCAGTCCAGATTGGAGACCATTACAGTCTTTTTAAAAGAATTACTTCCAGAATGCAATCAAAAAGCCTGATAGGTAGTCGATGGCAACCAGATCAGGACACAAAGGCAGTCCATGTGTTTCAATCAGGGTCCATTCAGCCGGTACACACACTGATACATGCAGGGATGGCCAGCATACACACACACAGATGCGCACGCGCACACGAACACACACATATGCTGGCCTTAAAAAACATCAGAATCACAAGCTGCTGTTAAATTCTTTTGTTAAATAATATTGATTAAATATTTCTGAGTCGTGTGTTGGTGAATCTCTGTGTGTTTTCTGGAGACCAAAACCTGAGGTGGAAAAAAACAAAAGCTAGAAAAAAAAGGGAGTTAAGAAAAAGAAATGTTAATTACAGACAAATTATGACGAAAAGTTTGGTGCATCAAATCTTGGAGCGTCAAATCAAAGTGGCAAGCAATTCCTTGGAGAGTCACCCGCAAAAAGTGTCATGATCCCTCCTTTACTTCTGAACTCTTCCTCCCTTCTATCCTGCCCTCGGCCTTATTTTGGCATACCTGGTCCCAGTCCCCAGGTGTCTCTTGTTTCCCTTTGGACTATTTAAGCCCTGGTGACCCTCACTACCCTGCTGGATCATTGTTCTGCTACTTCCCATCCTGCACACTGCTCCACTGGCCTACAGTGCTGCCTTCATGCAGCCATGGAGGTGCATCCTGTTATCCTGGTCCCTTATCCAGACGAGCTCAAACTTCTGGTCTTTCTAAGCTCTTACCCCTGGCCTTTTGTGCACCCTGGCTTCCTGCTGAGCTCATACCTCTGGTCCAGGTCCTACTGAGTTCTTACCCCTGGCTCCTGGTGCCCCCTGCATTCCTGCTGAGCTCATGCCTCTGGTCCTCGCCCTGCTGAGCTCATAGCCCTGGCTTCTGGTGCACACTGCCCTCCTGCAGAGCTCATACCTCTGGTTCTACGTGCTACTGATCTCATACCACTGGTCATTGGGGTACCCTACCTTCCTGCAAAGCTCTCCCTTTTTGGCCCCTCATCATCCAGCCACGCTTCAACCTTCTGGTCACTCATCGTCCAGTTGAGCTCCAGCCGCCCGGTCCTCTCGACATCCAGCCGTGGTCTCCCTCTGGTTACTCATGGTGTTCTGTCTGGTTCGGCACTTCCGTAAATAAACTGGCACTGCATCTGGCTCCTACTTTCCACCACCACCATCATGACAAGCAGTGCTTGACGTTAATCTTTAATGATTTGATTAACAATCGTTTCCATGATGAGATCTAATAAAAGGCATTTGTGTGTATGTTTTCTAATCGTTCCCACACTGCTCTGATCATTTCACTGTCATCCTCTGGGTTTTATCCTCTAGTGTGGTCTGTTCCTCATCTTGAGATTTGCAGACAGCAGCTCCTGAGGTGCCTTTTATTTTCACAACAGTCAACGCACTCCACCGCTTTCATGAATTGCTTGAATTGCGTGGAAGTTGGCGTACGCACGGATCTGGCCGAAAGCAAGCTCGATAAATGAAGCCTGTGAAAGCTTTTGTTTACAATTAATAACCACTATTCAATGTCATCTGGTGCCTTTACAGAAAAGCAGTACTGTGGTCTGAATGAAGGGACTGAGCGTGAGCAGAGCGTGTACACCAAAATACTTCCTTCCTCTATTAGAATGCGGGCATGAAGAACAAAATTCATGGTCAAGAACTAACTGACGCTCAAATCAACCCAAACATGCACGTCTGAAATAAAAGAATCAGGAATATTTTATGGTAGAATCTTACAAAAAGTAGTTTTTTTTTTTTGACATCTTACCCCCATCTTTAAAGTAAACAAGGGTATTTCCATTTATAGTTTACACACATTACTCATCTAATCCTCTGGCCTCCTGATTGATCTGCATTCCAGTCACTTCTCATTGGGCGTGCCCTGCAGAGAGGGACTAATTTGCCATGTTAATGAGATGGCTCCACAAACAGAGCCAGCTGGAGACCAGAGTAAATGATCCTGTCATCAGTCAAGAACACAAACACAGCTAACAGCTAATTAGCTGCTGGTGGTTTGTAGAGGTGACATTCTGTCTGATGTGTGTGGAGGGGATGGATAGATAAGTGAGGAGGGGGGATTTGGCTCCAGTCTTGTTTTCCCACTCATTCTCAATGTGTGTGATACACACCAGCATCTACACTGCCTCTGCTTTGCAATTTGCAACCGGGATAAGAGGGAGTGTGTCATCAGGATGGGGGGGATATGCTAAGCAGACAATCAGAGGTGTACCCCCTGGTGTGTAGCAGCCAATCACAGCCTTCCCAGTGTGTGTCACCAGCCAGCAGGAGGCAGAATTAGTCGTGGTTAGCAGCCAGAGTCCTGCAGAGCATCTGATTAGTCTTTTAGACTGAAGAGGAGGCAGAATGTTAAAAGTCCAGCTCTTCTCCACCGCTCACAAAGGAGAAGATTTTTAAAATAAAAATATACGTAAACGGGTTGACTCTGAAAAAAGTCGAGACAGAATTTAAAACAGTCAGTTTGGAAAGACTTAACAGCCCAGTTAGAATCTGAACCAGAGACTGGGGAATGTATGGTGCACTGGGACTCTGTTGTGGTTTTATTTACTGAGGGAGTGCTGTCAGAGTTCGTTTGGTTGTCGTGTAGCAAGCAGACACGTTAATCCAAGCATCTACAATCCGTAACTCACCAGGCGAGTAAACGTGGACTCGCCATCTTCTTTCACGTCCACATGTCCTCCTTTACTGTTTTCATGCCGTCCTCTCCAAAGTCCGCTTTTCCAAAGTCACAACAACACATTTGGTGCATCGCTCTAGAGGGCGCTCCGTACATTTGGGACAAAATGTAAGATTTTCAAGTGCGACCTATAGTTGTGTAAACTTCGTAATCACTATTTTGTGCACTCAAAGCACACAAGAAGAGTTTTCCCAAAGTGAGGTCAGACTAATTTTATTTTTCTTTATTTTCTTCTTTTCTTGTCTCTTGTCTCAGTCAACCTTTCTAAAATGTTTATGTAATGGCGTCAGAGTTTTCCTTGTCTCTCTCCACAAATATAAACACACGTGTGGCCATGGCAACGTGTTTGTTGCCATAGCAACATAGCAACAATTTCCAATGTGTGCTTCTTCCAAGCTGCTGCGCCCCTGTCAGAGGAGATAAAATGCTTAAAAATTCTGAAATGTTCATTTTTAGAACACAAAAACTAAATGATGAAATAGAAAACATGTTTATATTAAAAGTCCTAAAAGGTCAGCCTCCTAGGTTATGTTTTATTTATTCTAATTAGCACATTAAAGTGACGTGCTGTCAAATGGACCGCTACGGCGGTCCCCTAGTGTCAATGAGCCAAACTGTTGGCTGACTCATCACAAGCCCCCTACTCACATACATTCAGTAAGACTCTAATCAGTAAAATGACCAAGAACAAAGATACCAGAGATGACACTTATAAACCTGCAAAAAGTTAGGAAGTGCTACGGGGTGATTAGCAGCTCTGTCGACTCCCAAAACCATCTTTTTCACAAACTGTATCAGTTGGCACTGAGTATTGTGGGCAGTTTTGGAGATACAGTATGTTCACATGTTCACAATTGTTATGAACGCATGGACACCCAGCTAATAGTACGACATTGAGGCAATGTTGCAGCAACATCAATGTGTCTATATCTGAAAATAACATGGTCATGGTTCCCTTGCCCGCCACCAGAGGGAACCCGGGCCCTTCCCTCATTTGCCTGATTTTAGACACCTGAAGATTTTCCTGCAGCTGCTTTTAAATAGGCAGCCTTTCTTCCCTTCAGGTTTTGGGTCATACCTTCCATCCCAGCCAGGTATTCCTGGCTTCCTGACCATGAAATACATTCTGAACAATAACTTTAAAACATTTCCACTGATCCATGCGTTTTGACAACATAGCATCCATGTCGCAGGGAGTATGACGGTCTGTGTAACAGTACTGGAACATCTGTCCTACAACCAAACTGTAACACTGATACAACCATGCATTCATGGTACGGGGTAGACGGGACATCAGTGGAACATACCTGCAACCCTATTACAGACAGCCTGAGTGCTTAATACCTCCTTCGCCCCCTGAAACCTGCCACACACAGAGGCTGATACTGTAATAACATACAGGTGTGGCAGTAAATCCATCCCCTCTCTCTCTCAGTGTGAGGAGGTCTGCTTATCCCCGGGTTCAGAATGGAGGTGGGTGTGGGTTGGGGTGTGTGAAGGGTTAATAATGTGTTAAAGGGGCAAGCGAGGGGATTTACACCCAGCGTGCTGGAAGGACTGAACATGGTTTATCATCACCGCAGGTTATAGATCTAAATGCAGGAGTGTGTGTTTCATCGTCACGGCAACACAAAACAAAGATTTTATACAAAATAAAAGAATGAAACATGCAGTCTTTTTTATTGACAATGGACAAATAATTCCAGGTCATACATGTGTGTGTGTACCTGTATGTGTGTGTATGTTTGTATTTGTGTGTGTTTGTTTACATTATTTTTCCAAACCTATTAATTGCTGTGATGCTTAACTTTGGTAAAAGAAGCTACTAGGCAGGGTGCACCCTGCACTGGTCACCAGTGTGTGTTTAGGTAAAACAGGATGATCGATAATCTCTGCAGACATCAGGAATCAGATGTTCGGGTCATGTACCCCTTAAACCTGCCCCTCCACACTGTGCATCAGCTGCCAAACGAATGAAATTCCTCTTAAGCATCAGAAAGCTGGCTGAGCTCGGCCTGCCGCCTCGAAGCCAATAATCCAGCCAGCGCTTCAGGTGCGCAGCGCCGTCTGATTGACAGGACTCGATATGAGGCCCTCGCCTCACTTGACATTTGGGTTTCATAAGGTCTGGAACAAAAGGCAGGGGCAAAATAATCAGAGAGGGGCGCAGGCAAATAAATCTGTTTATTCCTCCTCACCTGCACCTCCTCTCTGCGTCCACATCAAGCAGAAGGAGGGAGATATTACTTTTTCCTGCGCGTTCACACAGCAGGGCACTTTAGACCTCACGCTTTACCTGAGATATTAGTTTGGATGTGAGCGGCTGGGAGGAGGAGGGGGGAGAAAGGGGAGGCTTGTATTTCTGTTTGTGTGAGCAAGAATAAACATGAAGCTTGAAGAAAATCATCCACATGTTTCAATAAATCTGATTCCTGAAAGAGATAATTCTGGAGGAACGTACTCTGCTAAATGCAACATTTGATCTCAATCAGAAAATATGAATTCAATCTATAAAGATATCTTTATATAATCTTTGTTCCTTTCCGTCATCTTCCGCTTATCTGGGGCCGGGTCGTGGGGGCAACAGCCTCAGACGGGAAGTCCAGGCTTCTCTCACCCCGGCTGCATCCTCCAGCTCACCTGGGAGGATCCCGAGTCATTCCCCAGCCAGCGGTGGGTCCAGGGATCTGCCTCTTGGTCTCCTCCCGGTGGGACGTGCTCAAAATACTTCACCAGTGAGGTGCACGTAGGGCATCCTGACCAGATGCCCGAACTACCCCAACTGGCTTTTCCCAACCTGGAGGAGAAGCGGCTCGACACCGAGCTCCTCCCGGATGACAGAGCACCTCCCCCAATCTCTGAGTGAGAGCCTGGCCACCCTGTGGAGGAAGCTAATTTCGGACGCTTGTATCCGCGATCTCATTCTTTTGGTCACCACTCACAGCTGGTTACCATGGTGAGGGTAGGAACGTAGATCCTGGTTACCATGGTGAGGGTAGGAACGTAGATCCTGGTTACCATGGTGAGGGTAGGAAGGTAGATCCTGGTTACCATGGTGAGGGTAGGAACATACATCCTGGTTACCATGGTGAGGGTAGGAACGTAGATCCTGGTCACCATGGTGAGGGTAGGAACATAGATCCTGGTTACCATGGTGAGGGTAGGAACGTAGATCTTGGTTACCATGGTGAGTGTAATAACATAGATCCTGGTTACCATGGTGAGGGTAGGAAGGTAGATCCTGGTTACCATGGTGAGGGTGCTACCCACTGCGCCACCATGTGACCTGAAACTGAATACATTTTGGCAAATATTTTATGTCTGAACAAACAACATGTACCCTGTTTATCCACATAGACTATGACGTCACGCCCTTAAGTCCACCTTCTTCATTTAACGAATCTTTCATACCACCTTTAATGTTTTCATTTCCCTCATCATGCAGCTGGATCACTGACGACAGCATTTAGGAGGTGTGCTGAATCAGCGGCGTCTAAAAGCAGGCGGACATGGACGCATCTCCTCAGAGGAAAGCCTGGAAGCTTTCAGTCTCCTTCTTCAGGGTGTTTCTCTTTACTCAGCAGCTTTAATGGGATTGTTGCACTTAGAGGGTTGAACCTGCTTGATGTTTATTCTGGAGGTTTTTGGTTCATTTGAATCAGAGAAGTTTGCAAACAAAGTTTGATCAGAAACATGATCCCAAACTTTATTTTATAAAAAAATCATAATTTTCATCCTTCAAAGGGGTTCTCGGTTAGTCACCCTCTTAACCGTCTGTCCCTTATAGGGTTGCATGGGTTGTCGGCTGATTCGAGGCGAGGGGCAGGGTACACCCCGAACAAGTTCCCAGTCTGTCGCGGGGCCACACACATACAACCATACACACTCATTCCCAGGGGCAATCATGTAGTGACCAATACCTAGCATGCTTTTGGAGGGTGGGAGGAAAACCCACACAGCCACGGGCAGAACATGCAAACTCCACACAGAAAGGTTAGTGTTTCAAACTTGTTACCACCTGGGGCTCGAACCCAAAACCTTCTTGCTGTGAGGCCACTGCCCCACCGTCCTGCCAAAGGAGCTCTTAATTGCATCAAATGATCTAAATTTTGTTTTTGGTCTGAATTTTGTTCGTCTTCTGATCCACTTACAGGCTCGTTAGGGTGTTGGAGCCTATCCTGGCTGGTTTAAGGCAAGTGGCAGGATGCACCCTGAACACCCAGTTTGTTGTGGGGCCACACACACTGACAACCATCTATTCATTGTGCTCAAAGTTAGCAGAAACAGTTGATTTAATTATTATTAATGATTATTTTTTTTAATGAACTGTAGTCACCCTTCAAATCATAAAATTTGTGTGCTGCATTGCACCACAACAGGCTGCCACCATGGCGCCAATGATGGGAGAAACGGGGGGTTAGGTGTCTTGGGCATTGGCCCAGTGCGAATCAAACCATATTCTCCCGGCCCAATGTCGTTGATTCTACCACTGAGCTAACACCTCCCCCAATTAGCAACAGTAACCAGCTGGTGGAGAAGCTAAGACGGCAAAGAAATGATTTTTTATTAAAAAAAAAGACACAAATTTTCACAGTAAATTTGATTGAATTTAATTAATTTCTCACACGGCCTCACCAGCAGGTAGTGGAAATCTAACCACATTTTGTTAACATGTTTGAACATACTGGTTAAATTTTATTAAACATCAGGAAAAAAGGCGGGAAATCAATGTTTTCCCGCCGGTTTTTCTGACGTGAAATAAAATGAAACTTACGTTGACTCTAAAACATGGAGTCCATCTGTTCTCAAATAAAATCCAACAGATAGTTTCTACATCAGTCCTGTCACATCTTCTTGTTCCACACCAGTTCCCCACGTGGGGGTCTGCATTATTCCTTTATTTCTGGGATCTGATTGGCTGCTGGGTGATGATTGGCATTAACAGGAGCTTCGGTGTGTTTGCTCTTTTCATGCTATTGGTTGTTTGCTGTGATGGAGTAGGGGGTTTGGAGGGGGGTCTGCAGACTGGATGTTGTAGTTCCTCCTGGTCAGATCACATCTGCAGAGGTTTATTAGAGACTCCAAACGAGAACTACACGTCCCAACATCACGGTCCAGTGGTTGTGTGTGTGTGATGTTAGAGAGAGGATGTGTGTGAGCGGGAAGGGACCAGCTGAAGGTGCGCGGCGTGAAAATCCTCTACAAGTTTTTGCTTTGTAGAGAAAACCAGGAGAACCATGTGAGACGGGTTGGAACAGGATGCGCTCTCTTTTTGGGGATCCCTCTGGTTGCACTAATTAAACTTTTTTCTTCTTATTTCTGGAAAGCTCATTAACATTTTTTTCTCACACGTGGATGAACTCTGAATCGGTTCCTGATGATTAGAGACTTGAGTAAGATGTACCCCCCGGCGCGGCACCCGGTAAGTACCGTGCGGTGTGTGTCCGCGGGGAAACTAAAGGTTTTTTGTAATCCCGCGTGGCTCAGCTCTCAATCTCTCCCTTTCCACGGTGATGCTCCGGTGGAGGTCTCACACCAGCCGGGACAGCCGTTCAAGTTCACTGTCACAGAGTCCTGCGACCGGATCAAAGAAGAATTCCAGTTCCTCCAGGCGCAGTACCACAGGTGGAGACACCTCACACACCTCACACACCTCACACAAACAAATCTCTGCTGAGGACAGTGAAATCAAGCTTTTAAAACAGAGAGGAAACAATTAGTAAACACACATAAATACATGGAATTGTAGGTCTGTTCATAAGAGAATTGGAGCACATCATGGAAATAATTATATACAAAAAAATTAAATTCCGTTCTCAATATTGTCATATAATAAACTGTACATGTCTAATCTGACTTTATTGCACCACATCGGAAAAAAAAGTCATTTGAGATGGATGCACGTTGTTAATCACCATGTTTGAACTCATTCTGAAACCACGTCATATTTCTGTTTTTTTTTGCAAAATTTCACTTCCAACACAAAATTATGAATTATTATTGATAATGAGAATTAAACCAAAACATCACACTAGGATTTACTTACGCTTCCTCCAGTGGCTCACTTGGATTCTTGGTGCCTGCGCAGTTCATTTTTTTTACTTTAAGGTATACGATGTACGATAAATCGATTAATTTGAATGATTTTTTAAATGAAAACCAATCTTCTGAATCTCATAGGTGGAGATGTATTAGAGCGACTGAGACAAAAAAAAAGCTGGTGAACCAAAGAAAGATGTAATAAATTTATAATTCATTCTTTAGTTATTAAATCGTAATATTTGGATTTTTAAATCAGACTCTTAGTTTTATAACAAAAGAGTCCGACGCGTGTTAACGGTCCTAAATTAATGTTATTGTTAAGTGAATTTTCTGCAGTCTTTTTGATGGTAAATCAGAGTCAGAAACACTTTTATTTTGAAGGTCAGTGAACAAGATTCAGAGACCAGGACCTTGCTGAGGTTCTAAAGTTCTGCTAAAATAGAGGTGGCCGCCCACGGTGGCGCGGTGGGTAGAACAGTGGCCTCACAGCAACAAGGTCGTGGGTTGACGTCCCGAGTGGGGACGAGGCTTGGTGCACTGTCTTTTCCATGTGGAGTTTGCATGTTCTCCCCGTGTCTACGTTGGTCATCCCCGGGTACTCAGGTTATCTCCCACCTTCCAAAAATGTGCATGTTAGGTTGATTGGCCCGTGCTAAATTGCCTCTAGGAATGAATGTGTGTGGATGGTTGTATGTGTGGCCCCGCGACAGACTGGCGACCTGTTCAGAGTGTACCCTGCCCCCTCGCCTTATATCAGCTGGGATGGGCTCCCGCAACCCCAAAAGGGATAGACTGATAAGAAGGATTGTGAGCAGCCCCAGGGGGAATCGAGCTAGGTTCTCCCGGTCAAAAGACGACAACTCTGCCACCAGGCCAACGCCTTGGCACCTACTCTATAGAGTTAATGTGTTGTTTTTATCTATTGGTAGTTTGTTAATGTTTAACTAGAGCACTGAGGTTTTATGTTAACATGCTGCTAGACTTGAACATGTTAGATACACACCTGTTAGAACACACTAATAATCTGTGTGTGAATTTATTGCAAAATAACAGCAAAAAATATTTACAGAAAAAAAAAACTAACGTGTGGCTCGACGGTGGTGTAGTGGTTAGTTAGCACAGTGGTCTCACAGCAAGAAGGTCAGGGTTTGAGGCTCGGGTGGGAACGAGGCTCAAAACACTGATCTTTCTGTGTGTGTATGTGGGTTTTCTCTAGTTTCCTCCCACCCTCCGAAAACATGCATGTTAGGTTGATTGGGTACCACAAAATTGCCCCAAGAAATGAATGAGCTTGTGTGGATGGTTGTGTGTGTGTGTGTGTGTGTGTGTGTGTGTGTGTGTGTGGCCCCGGAATAGATTGGCAACCTGTTAGGGATGTATTCTGACTCTCGGCTTGAATCAGCCAGGATATTCTCTAGCGTCTCCTGTAAGAGATAAGCAGTCCAAAAGTTAATGTAGCCGTTCGGTCCTCACTAAAGCTGCTGTCCGGACTCGCTCGTTTAAGTAACAATTGATGGTTTTATTAAAATCCCTTATTTTAAGAGTTAATTATAGTTTGATTCTGTTCTTAGGGGTGTTACAGGTGTTTCGCCTCACTTACAAGTATTCACCCCCCACACCCCCTTCAGATTGTATGTTAATCCAAAAGTTAAAAAAAATCCCACCAGTAAAACTCGCAATGAGCCCATTTTTTCATCTTTACTTAGATTATTTTTTTTAAGCACCATGAAAATAAAAAATGCTTAAAATCAGATATTGTGTTTTGTGTAAAAATAATCAGAGATTTTATTTTCTGATCAAATCTTTTTTGCACCGTCTATATTCCAGCTTTAGAAGGCGACAGGTTTTTATGGAAGGTTTATAGAAAGTTTTTAGAAGGTTTTTTATAGTTTTACTTTCCACAAAAAAAAAAAAAAATAATTTCACCTCATAAACGCTGAAATGACTCATTTAAATCACTTGTTTTGGTTGTTGCTGTTAGAGAGGTTCATGTTTACAAAAAAATAAAACATGAGAAGCTAAATGTTTCACATTCTTCACTAAACCTCACATCCAGAGCAGATAGATAGCACCAGATGCTAACCCTAACCTTCCAGACCAGGTCATCCCAGCTCTCAGTCGGCCGCTGTTTGTTATGCAAATGGTTCTACATTTAAAAGATAAGTAATAAAAAATATTCTCATGCAACGTTCTACTCTTACTCTGCGACAGACTGGCAAGCTGTTCAGGGTATACCCTGCCCCTTGCCTTGAATCAGCTGGGACGGGCTCCGGCAGCCCCCGTAATTCCATAAGGGAAAGACGGTTAAGAAGGTGACTGACTGACTGACTGTCTGACTGACGGACGTTCTACTCTTACTTGTGGTTCGTGATGCAGGCATTGTGAAACGCGCGAGCTCCAGAGTTATTCTTGCACAGCCCTGCACCGAGCTGAATGTCCCATCCCGTACAGAGATACTACGTACGTGTTACACCCCAAAGGATTGTACATAAAAAGTTGTTCAACAGGAGCTGTTTTTTTTTTAAGGAAACGCCCCAAAGTAACAACAAAAAAAAAACTGTATGAACTTGTAGTCACAGTCATTATTTTTCTCCCTCATTAACACCAAGTATATTAATAATAATGCATTGAACTTATATAGCGCTTTTCTAGACACTCAAAGACGCTTTACATTTACATAGAAATGCATTATTCATTCACTCCATACAATCATTCACACACACACACAACATTCATTCCTGATGATGGGAGCTACCATGCAAGGCGCAGACCACTATCATCAGAAGCAACTGGGGGTTCGGGGTCTTGCTCAAGGACACCTCGGCATGGACTCTGGGCGGGGGATCGAACCTGCGACCTTCCGGTTACGGAGCGGTCGCCCTACCCACCGAGCCATCCTTCCCCCAATTATTTATCTAAACTCTATTATTATGTAAAAACTGTCCCAAACAATGCAGCAATAAGCTGAGTAACTGTGGGCAGTTTAATCAAAATCAAAATCCCATCAATGATTTGGGAGAGATCTGCTTTTTTCTCTGGGTAAAAAAAAAAAATAATTTACTCACTTTAAATGTGATCTTTTTTTTTGAGAAAATACAGAATGTATTGAAATAATTTAGGGGGAGGTGGTAGCTCATTGGTCAAATGTTCGCCCTTGAATTGGAATTTCGCGGGATCGAATCCCCCTGAGCTCATGTCTAAGTGCCTTCGGGGAAGACACCTATTCCCCCGTTTCTCCCACCGTCGTGGTAGCCTGCTGCGGTGTACTGCAGGACACAAATATCCCCATCGAGTGATGAACAAAATATAATTTCTTTCTTTCTTGGTTAATTTTTTATATTGTAAACAGTTCTCTTGTTCATTGCCGTAAAGTTCGGGGCAGAAAATGCACTTAAAGGCTGTGTGTGTGGAGCGTTTGTCCCAACATAAAAATACACGACTAGTAGATTCACTGATTAAGAAGAAAAAGAAGTGTGAACATCTTCTTAAAGAGTTGAAATGATGATAAATATTTAGAATAATGATTGATACGGAAAATGTTGAAGTAAATTTCAACGTGTTTCAGCTCAGGGGCGAGCAGGTGGCACAAATCAGGGCATTACTATCAAACACGTTTAATCCAGTCTTTACAAAAAGCTGTCTTATTATGAACCATAATACATTGTTTCATTGTCTTCCGCTTCTCCGGGGCCGGGTCACAGAGGCAACAGTCTCAGACAGGAAACCAAGGGTTCTTTCTCTCAAGCTGCATCCTCCAGTTCACCCAAGAGGATCCTGAGGTGTTCCCTATCCAGCTGTGAGACATGGTCTATCCAGCAGATCCGGGGTCTGGTTCAGGACGGAACTATGCCTTGGAAATATCTCAATAAAAGAAAACCCGAAACTTTCAAAAGTGCGCTTTGCCAATCCAGAGGGCACAGGGGCACCTGGGGCCTCATTTATTAAGGATTATGTTGATCACAGGGTCCAATTACATCAAACAACTGGTTGATGGCATGGCATTAATAAAAATGACGTCAGCCATGATGGTATTTGTTTTGCCAGCCTGTCTGTAAAAAAAGAAAATTTGCAGGATAGGTTGTGTACTGTAACCATAGCAACCACACCAAATGTTTTTTCCCCTGCCTTTCTGTGCCATGCCTACGCTCCCATTTGCTAAAAATAATAATTATTTTGCTTTATTAGACGTTTGTTTAAACAGAAAAAAATGAACACTGAAGTTCACAATTTTGGTTCTTTTAAAGTGTGGGAAATTTCTTTTTACATTCTGGGCAAATCCTCCAAAAATAAAAAACCCACTTTGGCAGCATGTTGGCACAGTGGCCTCACAGCAAGAAGATCATGGGTTCAAATCCTGGGTGGGCGATGAGGTTTGAAACACTGGCCTTGAAGTTTGCATGTTCTCTCCGCGTATGCGTCAGTTTCCTCCCATCCTCCAAAAAAAAACATGTATGTTAGGTTGAAGACCCCTTTGAAAACAAGATGTCTCATTTCAAGGGGCTCATCCTCCTAATAGTTGGAGTTGGACTGTGAGAAGCCCCAGGGGGATTTGAACCAGGTTCTCCAGGTCGAAAGACGGCAACTCTGCCACTAGACCAACGCCCCCTGAGATGTTAAATAAATAATTTTTTTTCTCACCAACTGGGATTTTTTTCAAAGAAATTTTTTTCCCCTCAAAATTGTGTCAAATTGGAATTTTTTTCTTTGATAATGCGGTTTTTAATATATTATAAATACCAATTAAAGCGGATAATTGTCTCTGACCTCACTGCTACGCTGATTGAAGCTCAGACAGTAAACAGATGAAGATATAAGAAGGAAAATCTCAGCTCTTTCCGATTATCGTCTGACAGGCATCGATATCGATTCAATATTGATACATTATTTAAGACTTATTTGTGCTGATTGATTGTTTCTGTCTGATTAACAAAGTGTGAAGCCTTGAAACAGTGATGGAGAAATAAAACTGATCGTGTCTGATGTGTATGTTTTGATAAATCAGCATCGGGGGGTTTTCTGAAAAAAACGTTTCCTGGAAGCTGAAGTTCAGCTTTTATGTAAAATGTTTCTCATCGTCTGCTTTTTGTTGATGAAGCAGTTTTAAGATCAGTCTGATGAGGTTTGAGTTCATTGATCTGTTAATTACAACACTATGTGTGTGTGTGCACGTGTGTATACGTGTAAGCATCTGTTTTTAAGAGTAAACTTTTTTGGCTCAAAATAAAGACAAATTTTTTCTCACTCTATTCATCCCTCACCGGGAAAATTTGTGTGCTGCACTCCTACACCGCAGCAGGCTGCCCACAATGGCACTAGTGGTGGGAGAAATGGGAGGTTAGGTGTCTTCTCCAAGGACCCTAGACGTGCACTCACTGGGATGTAAACTCACAAACTTACATTTGACTTCCGGTTTGCGGGCGAATGCTCCAACGCTGAGCCACCGTCTCCGTTTCTTCGCCCATTCTTTTTAACTCGACACAGCAGCTTAAAAAACCCTCCATGACGCTCATTTTCACTGATTTGTTGTATTTTTTTTGCAGATGCTTAAATGTGACTTTATTTTTTTCTTCTTTTCAGTCTGAAGCTTGAATGTGAGAAGCTGGCCAGTGAGAAAACCGAGATGCAGAGACACTATGTGATGGTGAGTCTTTATAAACAGACTTTTTTTTTTAATCCATTTTTCACCCTAAAACCTGTTTTTTATTTCTGTTGCAGTATTATGAAATGTCCTATGGACTGAACATCGAGATGCACAAACAGGTAAGAAGCTTTAATCACTGAGATACTGAAAGAAACATGCTGATTCTGCATTTCTCATGCGCTCAAACAACACTGATATGACTTGTTTTGTTTTATTTCTGTTGATGCTGTTTGTTTCTGACGGCCTGTTTATTTATCACCATCACCGTGGAGACACTTTGGGCAGCTTTGAAGTTTCTCCATGTTTTCTCCGACCTGCTGGTGATAGATTTCATCCCATCTGAGACGTTTATTGTATTTACTGAAGAAGACATTGAATATTTTTTATATTTTATGCCTCCGCCTACAGAATGGGAAAATGAAGCACTCAGGAAACATGTTAGAGGACATTTAACCGCCATTTATGAAGGGTGTGTTCGCCCAAATTTGTGCGTACATTGACTTCTAAGCAAATTGAGCAATTTAGAGGCAGGGACTCAGGAGCTGACGTACGCAAATTTAAAATTGTGAGGAAAAGAAGAAATTTGTGAACAGAAGCTGAAGGGAAGTGAGGACAGTGAAATGAAGCTTTTGAAGAGGTGGAGAATCAATTAGGAAATACACATACAGTAGATACTTGTGGACCAAATCATGGAAGAAATTGTTAATGACGATAAATGCATGTTGTTAAGAATCAAGAAAACTTTTATTAATCCCACAGTGGGGGAGTTGCAATCTGCTCCAGCATGGGTTCAAAAAGAAGAGCTTAAATAGATAAAAATATGCATTTTAAAAGGAACTATTGCACGGTTATTAGGTGGGTGATAATCAAGGAAATAAATAGTTGTTGCTCAGAGAGTTACAGATATTGGACGTGGTTAGAAAAGTCGACAAAACCGTGTTGAGATCAGCCATGCTGGTTGGTCTAGAGACAGTGTGGTGAGAGCAGCCATGCTGATTGGTCTAGAGACAGTGTGGTGAGAGCAGCCATGCTGATTGGTCTAGAGACAGTGTGGTGAGAGCAGCCATGCTGATTGGTCTAGAGACAGTGTGGTGAGAGCGGCCATGCTGATTGGTCTAGAGACAGTGTGGTGAGAGCAGCCATGCTGATTGGTCTAGAGACAGTGGCACTGAGAAAAAGACAGGAAACAGAGATGGAGGTAGCAGAGATGAAGATGCTGAGGATCTCTCTGGGAGTGACCAGGATGGACAGGATCAGAGGAACAGCACATGTTAGAGGTTTTAAAGTCAGAGAGGTCAGACTGAGATGGTTTGGACATGTGCAGAGGAGAGAGAGAGAGTACATCAGAAGAAGGATGCTGGGTTTAGAACCACCAGGAAAGAGGACTAGAGGAAGGCCAAAGAGGAGGTTCATGGATACAGTGAAGGAAGACACGAAGATAGTTGGTGTGACCGAAGAGGATGCAGGAGATAGGGTTAGATGGAAGAAACTGACTTGCTGTGGCGACCCCTAAAGGGAAATGATGGAATGAGAAGAAGTTATTGTTGTTCATTGTGGAGTCTCACAGCAGAAGGAAGGAAAGACCTCCTGAATCTCTCCTTCACACGGCGAGAGTTGAGCAGCCTGTCACTGAAGATGCTTTTTAGTGCAGACAGACAGAGCGTCCTGGAAGGGGTAGGACTTACTGTCCAACATGGATGTCAGTCTCTTCAAGACCCTCCTGTCACCCACCTCCAGGGAGCAGCCCAGGACAGAGCTGGATTACTGATGTTTCTGTCCAGCTTCTTCCTCTCCTTCTCGGTGACGCTGCTGTCACAGCAGATCACACCGTACAGGGTGACTGATGCCCCCACAGAGTCGTAGAAGGTCCTCAGGAGTGAAAATTAATCACTATATTTTAGCTCATTTTAAAATCACACTTGTTTCTAAAGAATATTTCACATCCAGCACATAAAGAAAACTTCAAACATCCAGCTGAGCATTACTTGGGCCACATCCAGTGGTTGATGCGGATTCCTGGTACGCTGCTACTTCCTGTTTATATCACCACCACATGTTCCGATTATTTCTGGTTAGAAGATTTGGCCCCTCATTCGAATGGCTTCAGTTCAGTCCTACAGGTACTGAAACGGCAGTGTATATCTTGCTGGAGTTTCACTTCTTTTGTGTCGACTGTGTCGTCTCCTCGTGTCCTTCGGCTTCGTCGCATGTTGTGGGAGTCTGTTTTGAGTAACAAGATGTATTACCATGCTGTGTGTGTTTGGGTTTTCAGAGTAGGATTGTAGATGGATGAAAGGTCGTATCTGAGCCGACCATCTCTGTTAAGAGAAGGATTTTATATTTTAACAAAGATGGCCGCCTTGACTCCTCTGTCAAACCAGCAATGGAGAGAATCTGGACGTCCCTGTCCTAAAAATAATGTTCCTTTTCTTGTAGTAGAGGTTAACGGCCACTGATACATACAATCTGTTCAACAGATGTTTTTTTTCAAACGTTTTAGATGTACCAGTCGTACACAGAGAGGCCAAACGTCTTCTAAGCAGACACTTTTTTCCAGTTGATATTTTTTTTTTATTTTTTCTTTTCATCATGAGCCGGATCACTGAGAATCTCTACCGACATCCCGATTTTTTTTTTTTTTAAAGTCACAATCGATCAAAGTGTCCATGACAAAGTTGCTGCAATGACCGCTCTCTTTCTTGTGAGAAACGTCATCACGACTGGGCTACAGTGAGATGTTACAATCGTTTATGAGTGTGTTCGGGAGCCGCCTTCTCATCAAAAACCATTACATTTACAGCATATTAAATCATTAACATGATCCATATACGGAGTTCTAGAGGTGTGATTGGAGCGGGATGGAGATCAAGTTGGTTTACGCCTCAGATTTGTCGCAGTTGTGATTTAATGAAGTTTACATGTGTAAACAGAATTCTGATGGTTTTGATCTATTTCAAGTTTTCATAGTGTAAGCATTGGGGTGGTGCGGAGCAGGACGTCTCGCTCCGCCTCCGATCCACATATGTCTCATTAAATGAGACCCTGGATGTTTAAATCATTCCTGCCCGTCCTGATTGTTTTACACGAGTGTGCCCTACCAGCCTTAGTAACGATAAACCAGCTCTGCAGTCATTTAGAGTGTGTTTAAACGTGATGTGTGTGTGTGATAAATACTCAACCTGTTCCTAGATGTGTTTATTGTGTTTGCTTTGGTCTGTATTAATGTGTGTGTGTGTGTGTGTTTGTCTATAGGCACTCTGTGATTGTTTACATGGTGCTGTGTTCACCATTTGTGAGTCTGTGCGCGTTAGTAGTGTGCATGTTTATATCTCTGGCTTTTCAAATGCTCGGTATGAACACACACACACACACACACACACACACACACACACACACACACACACACACACACACACACACACACACACACACAACCTTTACAGCAAAAATACTAATAAGAAATGCTGACTGAAATAAGAGCCGCTTTCTATGAATAATACTGTGTAAGTATGTGTGTGTCCGTGTGTTTGAATGTGTGTGTGTATCTGTTTGCGTTTGAATTTACACGTTACTGTGAATTTGTGCATTTTTGTGTGTGTATATATATGTGTGTGTGTCAATGTGTGTACATTTATCGACCCTTATTTATCAAATCTTCGTTCCCCAAAATGTGTGTGAAGGTGGTGTACGAATGAAACTACGTTCTTATACGTATTGATCAAAACGATGAGATCGAACAGCGCTCACACACATTGCTGCTCGAGATCAAGACGTGTTAAAACACACCAAAATCAAACTAACGCTGGATGATGAAAATATAAATTATAATCCGGTTAAGGGTCACCAAACTGTATTATAAACGTACAGTATATTTGACCAGATTATGTGTTTAAAAGCTGGTGTCAGAGGATTAACAATTAGTCCTGGCGACGCAGAGAAAATGCAGTGACCTCTGCAGGCTGTGCAGATGTATGATCCCTGTTTTTACTGGCATCATGCAACCTGCAGTGAAATGTCACAGTGGGTCTGAGGTCTGAGGATGCATTCGAACCAGATGCTAGAACCAACCTTATCTGGCTTCTTTCAACCTTAGAAGTCCCACAGGCCGAGGCGGCCCGGTAAGACTCCTTCAGCTTGACGGTATCCCTCACCACGGAGTTGAAACGTTGATGCCACAATAGGCCATGATTACCTTGCGTCCACAGCTCTGGCTTGCCACCTTGACAATAAATGTGCGGAACAGAGTCCACTCTGACTCGACGCCCCCTAGCTCCTATGGCTAATAGTTTAGCGTGGGATATTATTAGTACTATATCATCCTGTGAGGTCTGATGAAGCTGTTTTTACCTTTGTCACCCACTTGGTCTGGGACAAAAACGAGGGAAACAGAGATAAAGTATGGGCCACAATACAAGCTCCCTGTTGGGATTCGCTGATAAGGCTACAAAAGGTGGATTCCCAGCTGTCCGAACCCAAAACAAAGCCCAGCAATGAGTTGCTAACCCTCCAAGCGCAAACGCTAAGCTAACAAATGAACATGCTCAATGCTCTCTCTCCTCAAAACCTGGGCCAAACCACACCAAAGTTTAGCAACAAAAAACTGAAAAATCTTACAAAACATTAAAAAACACAAGTCAATCCGCTAAACTATAACTAAAGTACTACTAAAAATTTTAAGTTTAACTTAAGATGAGGCCTCAGTTGTCACAGACTGGTTCTGGTTCGGAGACTAAAATGAGGGAAACAGAGACTAAGTTTGGGCCAAATCAAACTAAGTTTATTATAAAATAAAGAAATATTTATCAGTCAGTCATGTTCTTATCCGTCTGTCCCTTTCAGGGTTGCCGGGGGTGCCGAGCCCATCCCGGCTAATTTAAGGCGAAGGGCAGGGTACACCCCGAACAGGTCGCCAGTCTGTCGCGGGGCCACACACATACAACCATCCACACACACATTCATTCTGAGGGGCAATTTGGCACCGGCCAATCAACCTAGCATGCATGTCTTTGGAGGGTGGGAAGAAACTGGAGTACCCGGAGGAAACCCACACAAACACGGGGAGAACATGCAAACTCCACACAGAAAGGACAGATTTCCAAGCCTCGTCCCCACCCGGGACTCGAACCCACGACCTTTTTGGTGTGAGGCCACTGTGCTACCCACTGCGCCACCATGCCACCTACATATTTGTCTTAAAGACAAAATTCAACATTGAAGAAACTGAAAAACCAAAACCATACCTGACCTGCAGATGAAAAAAATCAGAGAGAGAAAACAATTAGTGCAGGCATCTCCTTCAAAATGAGCCCAGCTGGCTCCAGTCAGACAGCCCTCCACCTGCCTGCAGGTGGCTTCACCCCTACTACGCAAGGGAAGGGCCATGACACCTGCCCGATGTTATTCTAAATTATTTTATGTATTCAACAACACCTAAACAAACTTTATCTTCATCTGATGCTCAACATTTATTTCACTATCATGTTTTTCTGACCACAGTGGATCTCTTTGTCACACATGCAAGAAATAATCAACTGAAAACATACTTGATATGTTTTAATTGGATAAACTTTGTTTTTTTATTGCATTGGCATTTTTATGCAAATTCAAGGAATAAAAAGAAAAAAATGGACACTTCTAAAGACTTTTACACATTTATACTTTTTGGCAGAAAGTTGCTCTCTTAAAAAAAGGCCTTCCTGCCAAAAAGTGATCCGCCAATAAACACTTTCATCCTTCATAAAATTCTTGTAATTTTCAGATTCCGTTTCTTCTTGTGGTGAAATAAGAGTTTTAACAGAGCACAAATTGAGTTTATAAAACTGTTTTATTCCTGCCTCCATACTTATCAAAATCACACCCTTCCTGTGAAGAGAGAGAGAGGGGTACACCCCTCTTCATAAAGGCCATGCACAGTCTGGCATATTTTCTGTGTACGCCTGAAACTTACACCCTTGTGTGTGTGTGTATTTTTTTGTGTTAATACGCTTGTTATGCATTTTTAAGGCTAATGGGCTGATTGATTTCTGACTGTGCATGGTTGTGTTTACACAGAGGAGGTCAGGCCTGGTGTGTGTGCATGTGTGTAAGGATGAAGAGGACGCTGCTCATTAAAGAGAAAATGAGTGTGTGATGGAGCAGAGAGAGAGAGAGGATGGCGGCCTGAGAGCGGACAGCTAATCAATTGCAAATTAGTGAGTCTGAAAGCGAAATGAAGCAAGCGGAGGAGGTTGGTGGGGGGAGTAAGGAGCGGTACGAAGGGAGAAGGAAAGAAAAGGAAGGAATAAGATGGTCTAAATGGAGGAGAATGAATATTCTAACCAGATCTGACACAGGATTTTACTGCAGCTGAAAAAACATTTTCACACACATTGAATGAAAAACATGGATGAAAAAAGAACAAGTCAAATACTCATCCACCTCATTGGATTAAAAGCTTTACCAGTTCATCTATAGTGGGTACTGAGTAGCTCTGTGGGCAGTTTTATTAAATTTCCTCCAGTGGTTTCGGAAAATATTATGAGAAAGGTGATACAGATGTACAAACGGACCGAGTGCCCAAATTCAGAGGGCGAGTCCATCAAATGCATAATTTTTAAGGAAATAATATGAACTGGAGGTGAAATAAAATCCTCTAAAGATCAATTTGTTAAGTGATCATTTAAACTTAATTTAAACTTAAACATGCTGTTCGATCCATGTCATGGTTCCTCCAGAGAGCAGACTGTGCATGTTAGGTTGATTGGCCACTATGAAATTGACCCATTAATGAGTGTGTGTGGATGTATGTGTGTGGTCCTGCGACAGACTGGCGACCTGTTTGGGGTGGGGATGTCTCTCCAACGGGTCATGATGCCCCCCAAGTACCTCGCTGGTGAGGTGTTTTGGCACGTCGTTAGAGTTGGTATGAATGTTCACGTCTGTTCATTCGTTTATCTTCTGAACCGCTTGATCCTAGCTGTTTCAATGCAAGAGGCAGGGTACACCCCAAACAGGTCACCAGTCTGTCATGGGGCCACAGACACACTCATTCTTATGGGGAAATTTCAACCTAACATGCATGTTTTTGGAGGGTAGGAGGAAACCCTTGCATACATGGGGAAAACATGCAAACTCCACACAGAAAGACCAGTGTTCCAAGCCTCGTTCCCACCTGGGACTCCATGAAGTCCAGCCAAATGATGTTTTTTTTTTTTTTTTATAATATGATGTTAGGCTTAAAATAAGTGTTTATTTCTGCCTAAAAAACACCTTCCAGTCTTTTTACTGTTCGTTTGATTTCTAAAGATTTTTTGTTGAATAAATTGATTTTTTTACTTAAAGAATAAATAACTAAATAAATATGAAAAAATCTCCATCTGGTTCACGTATAACAGGTGTTACACTGTGTCACATACACTTTAAGTTCTAAGGACCGTAGTTTTGTCGTCATCAGTGGTAGAAATACATGACAACTTGAAGCTGATTCTTTAAGTTCATGTATAGTTGGTGGTGAGTAACCGCTCTTGTAGTTTGGGAGATCTGAGCTTCTGAGACACATCTGGGAACGCAATATATATAAAATAAATAAATAAATGAATTACTCTATTCATCCCTCACCGGGGAAATTTGTTTGCTGCACTCCTTACACCACAGCAGGCTGCCCTTCAACGGCGCCAATGGTCAGAGAAGCGGGGGTTAGGTGTCTTCTCCAAGGACCCTAGACGTGCTCTCAGTGGGACGCGAAACCGCGACCTTCCGGTCCGCGGGCGAACGCTCTAACCACGCGGCCACTGTCTCCAAAACATATCTCCAAAACAAGAGAAAAGGTTTTGAGTCAACTTCACACTGTTACTCAGTACCAGCTATACATTAATTGGTTTAGTTTGAGGTCTAAAATTTAGAAACCAAACACATAAAACTGCTTCGCCCCTCTTTTCACAGAGAACTCAAACATGATTAAGACAGTTTGTAATAAACAGACTGCATTTTGTTTGTTGCTTTATTCTCGTTCCGTTCGGTCGTCTCCCACTCATCTGGGGCCGGGTCGCGTGGGCAACAGCCTCAGACGGGAAGCCCAGGCTTCTCTCACCCCAGCTGCATCCTCCAGCTCACCCAGAAGGATCCCGAGTCGTTCCCCGGCCAGCTGTGAGACATAGTCTCTCCAGCGACTCCGGGGTCTGCCTCTTGGTCTCCTCCTGATGGGACGTACCCGAAACACTTCACCAGCGAGGCACTCGAGGGGCATCCTGACCAGATGCCCAAACCACCCCATCTGGCTCCTCTCGACCTGGAGGAGGAGCAGCTTGACACTGAGCTCCTCCCGTGTGGCAGAGCTCCTCACCCGCCCTCTGAGTCAGAGCCCAGCCACACTGCAGAGGAAGATCATTTCGGCCGCTTGAATCCACGATCTCATTCTTTCGGCTTTATTCTTGTTAATAGACATAAATATATATGCAGAAAATGCACGCTGGCCTCCCAGCAACAAGGTCAGGGTTCACGTCCCGTCTGGGACAAGGCTTGAAACACTATCCTTTCTGTGTGGAGTTTGCATGTTCTCCCCATGTTTTCTCCGGGTACTCCAGTTTCCTTGTAGGTTGATTGGCTGTGATGAAACTGCTCCTAGGAATGTGTGTGTGGATGGTTGTCTGTGTGTGTGGCTCTGCAAAAGACAAGTGACTTGTTCGGAGTGTACCCTGCCTCTTGACTGAAATCAGCCGGGATAGGAAACCCTGTGGAAACCCTCAGAAATCTTCAAAATATCAACAAAACTGTTTGTAAAAAGTAACAAAATTACAGCAAACTTTTATCTCCATAATTTAAGACAGAGGTGGGCAAACTTTTTGGTTGGCGGGCCACATTGGGTTCTTACATTTGACCAGGGGGGTGGAACAGGAGCAGATGGATGGCATGCTTTGGTAACCGCTAGATTAGACCGATAGAATGACGCTACATTTTAAACAAGTGCTAAATGTTACATCAAGAGGGTTAGATTTTAAATCTAGCGGCGCGAGGTCTGAAATTCAAGCACTTGATGTTTTAACATCTAACATGCTTGTTTACTTGCGTATATCGGGCCGAATGGCTTTCCATATCGGTGCACACTGTTTATTTTAACAGCGAGTGAATCACACACACACACATTTTAATGGGAGCAGTGTTGCTATATCTTTGGCGCCATCTAGTGACCAAATATCAGAATTGCAGTGAAATAAAACATTAGCAAGAATTATTTATTTAATTTTTTCAACTTAGGTGGGCCGGATTAAAACGGGCTGTAGTTTGCCCGTGCCTGATCTGAGATACAATTAAACTCCTCGGAACGCAATTCATCACCCTATTTTAACTTCTAGGAAAATATATTTAGACGAATCCTGTGACACGTATTTACTTTGAGACTGTAAAGAATTGTTCAATAGAATTCAAAAGTTATTTTGTTCGTAAAGTTCAGTCTTTAAATTTAAGGAGGTTTTAATTCAGGAATAATTTTTTGTGTGGTTGTTATAACAAGAATTATTCAGGATTTATGTTTGATGACAAGTTTAATCTGAAACACATTAAATAATCTCTCCAGGACTCATGGGTGTGCAGGTCGGATGGTAGCTGACCCTTCCCACCCTGGACATGGACCCTCAGGCAGGAGGCTCCGGTCCATTCAGACCATCATTTAAAAACAATAAGTGAGGTGATCACTAATAGAAGATGATCAGATTTTAAAAGCTTTCACTTGTAAGTAGAATATCCACATTGTTTCAGAGACCTTTCAGGGTAATTTATTGAGCACTGGTACATCTTCTGTGAAACTAGAGTCCCCCTTGTTTTTAAATCCACTTCTTCGGATTGACTGGAGTCCTCCCTTTCGTTCCTCCTCTTCTTTGGATTGACTGGAGTCCTCCCTTTCGTTCTTCCTCTTCTTCGGATTGACTGGAGTCCTCCCTTTCGTTCCTCCTCTTCTTCAGATTGACTGGAGTCCTCCCTTTCGTTCCTCCTCTTCTTCGGATTGACTGGAGTTCTCCCTTTCGTTCCTCCTCTTCTTCCGAGTGTCTGGAGTCCTCCCTTTCGTTCCTCCTCTTCTTCGGATTGACTGGAGTCCTCCCTTTCGTTCCTCCTCTTCTTCGGATTGACTGGAGTCCTCCCTTTCGTTCCTCCTCTTCTTCCGATTGACTGGAGTCTTCCCTTTCGTTCCTCCTCTTCTTCGGATTGACTGGAGTCCTCCCTTTCGTTCCTCCTCTTCTTCGGATTGGCTGGAGTCCTCCCTTTCGTTCCTACTCTTCTTTGTATTGACTGGAGTCCTCCATTTTGTTTATACACTTCTTAAGAAAACGCGTGAAGCAGAAGTTGGACAAAACCGGGAAACAGGACTACTACATCAAATTAAAAAAATAGTTAGATCCTGTTTTCTTTGGCTGACGCCAACCCAGCTTCAAAATATACTGACTGCAGTCATGAACAAGGAGACCTTCGCCGAGGCGCATGCTATCATGCAAAAACTAATAACGGGCATTGTTGCCATTTTAAACATTTACTTCTGTTACGGATTAGACATAACAATATCGGATGCTCTAAGATCAATTGAAAACACTCTGATCATTGCATTCATAAAGGTTTCAAACATCAAAATGAACATGAATCAATCTAAAGAAACTTCAAACCGAACCAAACACTCTGAGGAGCCACAATCAAGACTTGAACAAAAAAAACTCCCACAAAAAGAAGCAGAAAAAAAAGACACTCTGCCAGAAACTAGTGAGAAGATTAGTCAACAAGCTGGTTTTAGAAATATTTGAAAAAGTAAAGATGGTCTCTCATGAAGAGTTAACGAACATCAAAGAACACATTTATAACACGATATGGACGGAGGTAGAAAAGTTAGGGTTTAACGTTGAACCAGAAACTTTATACGAGTTAGAAAGCTACCTCCAAGAAAACCTTTGTGACTCTCAGACTGAACCAAAACACACTGCTGATGGATGTCTACTGGTTTCAGACTCATTTACAGAAGAAACAACAGCACAGTCGTTCAGGCGGCGAGTGCTGGAAAAACTTCATAAATATTCCAAAATAAGAAGATATGCTCATTCAGTGGAGCTGAAAGAAGTGACGTCTCTCAAAATCACTGCCGACTTTAAACAAGTTGATAGAGATCAGGTCAATGAGTCACCCAGGGACCGATCTATTTTGAGTAGAACAAGTAAGGAGGATGGAACCCAGCTAGAACGGAGAAAGGAGGAATGTAAGTTCCACATTGACAGACTGATCAAAAAACTACTCACTCGCGTCTTCATGTACGTGGACATTTCGTCTACGAGTGAGATTTATAAAAACATTTCCCATCGACTGTTTGATCGAATGTGGACCGAAGTTGAACAAATAAATTTTTTTGTTGAACCAAAGAGATTCGAAAAGCTGGAGGAAAAAAAATCTTCAAAGTCCTCATAAAAAAATTGAAACGACCAGCTTTCCAAATATTAATGGGCCTAAATTCAAACGTCCTGTATCATGAGGAAATCATCTTGGAGGCTTTCAAAAAAGGCATTCATGAAACACAAAGTAAATTCCGACAGTTCAAATCAGGTTTGTGGGACAACATCAGAAAGGTCTTCAGAACGAACCGGATTGCTCCAGCAGGACAGAGTGGATAGAGATCTGGTTAACATCCAGTTTGAGTTCTTTGTACTTTTTCTCTTCTTTGTCTCTGTAGATAAGAAGGTATCAGTTGAGTTTATAACGTCAGAGCGTGACATCACAAAGACCAAAGGACTAAATGATGAGTTTGCTGTTGCTAGGAGACAAGTATAACAAGAGAACGTCATTCTATTGGCTCCACCTCTTTTGGAACATTCGTGACCAGTGCTGTAGTTTAATTTGTTTAAACAAAATAATAAAGTAATACAACAATAAGTTAATAATTCAAGATAAGCTAACGGTTTGTTTACTATTGAAGAGAAGAGAAGGCCGTTCTAACGCAATGGTAAAGCAAGTGGTTGAACTGCAGAGAAAGCAGGAACTGGCGACGCTCGCTCTGACCCATTGGGAATGTGGAGGGGCCACTTTGGTGTGCTTCATTGAAGTCTGAGTTCGTCGACTCACTACAGACTGATTTTTGAACCGTCCAGATGCCAGCTTTCACACCGTGTACTCAGACCGGGTAGGCATTGAGGTGCTGGCACTACAGCATCAAATTTCACTTCTGGGATTAATGAAGTATTTTCAGTTCCATTGTGCTGCGGATTGGTGCGGCGTCAGCAATAACCAGGACGCTGCATCGGTCCGTGGTAAAGAGAGAGCTGAGCCGAAAAGCAAAGCTGTCGATTTACAAGTCGATCTACATTCCAACCCTCAGCATGGTAACCAGGATCTACGTTCCTACCCTCACCACGGTAACCAGGATCTACGTTCCTACCATCACCACGGTAACCAGGATCTACGTTCCTACCCTCACCATGGTAACCAGGATCTACGTTCCTACCCTCACCATGGTAACCAGGATCTACGTTCCTACCCTCACCATGGTAACCAGGATCTACGTTCCTACCCTCACCATGGTAACCAGGATCTACGTTCCTACCCTCACCATGGTAACCAGGATCTACGTTCCTACCCTCACCTATAGTCACCAGCTTTGGGTGGTGACCGAATGAATGAGATCGAGGATACAACTGGAAGAAATCAGCTCCTCTGCAGGGTGGCTGTGCTTTTATTCAGAGATCGGGTGAGGAGCTTTGCCATTCAGGAGGAGCTCAGTGTCGAGCCCTCCTGCTCCAGGTCGAGAGGAGCCAGATGGGGTGGTTTCCTGAGCGCCTCGCTGGTGAGGTGTTACGGGCACGTCCCACCGGGAGGAGACCAAGAGGCAGACCCCGGACCCGCTGGAGAGACTATGTCTCACAGCTGGCTGGGGAACGACTCGGGATCCCTCCAGGTGAGCTGGAGGATGCAGCTGGGTTGAGAGAAGCCTGGACTTCCCGTCTGAGGCTGTTGCCCCTGCGACCCGGCCCTGGATGAGCAGAAGACGACGGAACAGGACTCTGTTACTTAAACAGCACCTCTGTTTGCAAATCTGTCATTAGAATCAACTTTATTGACGAGTACAATTTTACACGAGTGAAATTTGTTTTCGTGGTAACGATGCACACGTCATAAAACTTTGCTGACAATTTGACGAATAACACGACTGTTTTAGCAGTATAACTGTCATGGTTCTCTCGCCCACCACCAGAGGGAGTCTGGGACTTTCCTTCATCTTCCTGATTCAGGACACCTGATGGTGATTGACCTGCTGCCTATTTAAAGACAGACTGCCTTGCCTTCATGTCGGGTCATCGTCCCTTCCAACCAGGTCTTCCTGGCTGCCCGACCAAGAGATAATTCTGAGCTTCCACCCTGATGCACATGTGTTTTACTTTACAGCTTTACTGGACTCCTTCAATAAATAAATAATGTTTGTCATCCGGCACTTGGGTCCTCCTCCTCATTTACAATACTTTATTGATCTTGTAGTTGGGGATATTCAAGTGTCCAGTAGCAAAATCTAAGAAAAGAAGTGAGCTTTGTGTGCTCTGTTCAGCTTCTGAACAGCCACTGGAGGCGTAGAGTTGGCTGAAACAGCTCTAGAACAGCCGTAGGTGGACGTCTCTTGGCTGGCTTGGTATGTAGGGTACCATGGCAATAATGTTGGCAAACTCCTGTAGCAACCCCCATAATAAGGTCTTAAACTTACCACCAAAAAGCTCCACATCTCGACAGCAACTCTCGTCCTTCCCTGTGGTGGAACAACACTGTTTGTTATTGTCAAACACCACCAGTCCACTGTCTTTAGTTCCATATGTCTTCACCATAGTGAAGCCGGGTATATTCAGACAGGAATCACCTCTGATGTAAAACAGACTAACCTACATTCAGGAGATCTTGGAAGGTTCTCCGAGCCCAGGTGGCATCGGATGAATGATCCCACTCAATACTCCTCTCAGTGAAGGAAGCCTTCCTCTTGAACAGCCAACAAAATGTGGATTGCTAAACCAACTTGCTGCCATCATGGTTGGTGCTTTCATTAGTTAGACTGTGAGCATTAACTTACAGTCTTCTGGTTCTGTCCGCGTGAACGTGGAGTCAGAGGTCTGGAAGAAAGAGTTTAGGGCAGGTCTGGGTCTCAAACTTTAACTCTGTTTGTGACATGTCTATACATGTTGGTTGCTCAGAAATGCGATAATAAACCCTCCTACTGTAAATGTTTTTATTCAATTTAACTTCTGTTTTTGACGCTGAATTACTCCTTCCTCTTGCTACTAACACAGTCCTGTCTCTTGGGCATATGCATGACATACCGTTTGAAGCCGCATATACAGTGCATAGTCTTTTGTATTCACATCAAATGGCACTTACGGTTGAGTGGACGGATCAAGCGAGAGCAAACTTTGTGCTTACGTTGGATTGTAGACGAGGTGCAGGACAAAATCCACAGCCAAAAACAAGTTTAATTAGAATCTGAATACTGGAAACGAATGCTTACAAATTCATTAGAAAGAAGTATACGTTATTGATCCCTCAATGGGGAAGTTTGTGTCCTGCATTACTCCACAGTAGGCTGCCAGGACGGTGCCAATGGTGGGAGAATCGGGGGGTTAGGTGTCTTTACCAAGGACACCTAGACATGAACTCAGCGGGATTCGATCCCACGAACTTCCGGTCCAAGGGCAAACGTTCTACCACTGAGGTATCGCCTCCCCCTTTTGCATGAACAGGAAACTAGTTTAGGAATGTTTATGATGTTACGAAGAACGTTGAAAAATGGTAGAACCCTCTGAGATGTTGATTTTCAAAACAACTTGTATTTAATGATTAAAAACAGATTTACAAAGAAATAAAATTTAAAATATCATTTTAGATGGACTGAGGTCCGTTACTTGTTGAGTTTAATCTGTGTTTGGTATAAACGGCAGGGATTAATGAGCGCTTTCCTTCGGGTGGTTTTGGCAGATCATTTTATCTTTCTAACTTTTGATTTCCTCCTACTTCTTTTCTCTGATTTTGTCTCCTTTTAACTGTAGACACATTTCTCTGGGGGCTAACAAATATGGCTAGTTTCCACAGTCACCTCAGAGGGTGTTGGAGCTTTTATGTGGCCACAGACTCTAAACTAGCACCGATTGATCTGGTTAGAGTTCTAACCTTAGAAGACTATCCAATTATTTCACATTTATTTACTGTGGAGGTCCCGGGTTGGAGCCCCACAAACTGCAGGAGACAGAAAAAAGAAGCCTGGCTTTTCTTTTTCTTTGGTCACTGTGGTGTAAAAAGACATTTTAGCCAAACTGTCTGACATCGCTGCTCTCTGGCCGTGCCTCACAGCGATGCCAAGTGATGGAAAATGTCACAACCTCCAACTGCTTTTCAGCTCCTGCTTTTGTTTCCACTTTAAAGCTAAAATCCCTGAATATTATTTACAATAAACCTCAAATTATTTGCCATTTATTCAAATATTTTAAAGATAATTTCTCACAACATGGTCTTAATTATGACCAATTAAGATTGAATTAAAATCCCAATGAAAGAAATTGTTGATGTTCAGTTAAATTTAAACCATGCTGAAAAAAATAATGTACCTTTTAATCATGAGGAGAAAAAAAAGCACAAATGAACCAGATTTTAGAAACTTGGGATGTTTAAATGAAGCCCTCTCATTTGATTGGTGGTTGAAATGGCGTTAAAGAGGAAATATATGGTTTACTAACATGTTTATATTGTCTGTAATCATTTTAATATCATGTCCTCTGGTCCTAATTTCTCATAATTATGTGATTTTGTTACTTTCTGTAAACGTTGCACCAAGTAGTGAAAAACCACGCCTTGTTTGGCGCTGTTCCATTTAAATGCAAGTGAAATACTTCTCACCCCTCCCCCACTCCTGTTTTTCTAACCTGAGCAATCATAGACATAAACACACTAAACTTTGCAGCACCAGTCAGATGCTGTGTGTATTTTAAAGTTAGTCAGGGGCGGATCCAGGAAAAGTGAGGGGGGGTGAAGGCTCACTCCTTCCACCCCCTTCATTTTGGTCCACAAAAAAGATGCTCTTACTACTTTATTTATAAATTAATGCCCCAGAGCCCCCAGATACTGGCGAGCACCACAGGTTCTCGTTTTGTCTATGACCTCACGCCCCACCTTTAGAAAATCCTGGGTTTGCCCCTGTTAGTGGTGTCAGTATGAGACATGAAAGATGTTTTATTCTAATAATCTTGTTTTAATCTAAGTCAGTCTTGTGGTTTCTATGGTTTATAAAGTCTAAGTGAAAACCCCAGCAGTAAACGTGGAGCTAACACTAGCTGGAGAAAATTTCACTAGTGGAACAAGATAATTATATTCACAACAAAATATGAAAAGTAATTCTTGAGTCCTGCTTTCAGTCGTCCTCTGATTAGAACCAGAATCCACCACACAGAGCTCACACATCGTATCTACTACCACAGGTAGGACTACCGATCAAAGATGGCGGCTGCAGCAGCCAATGAGGGGTCTACTCTTTATGTGTATGTGTGCCACACCCAAGTCAGACATTGTTTCTCCTTATATGGTGATTTCCTCTAAAACATGTGATGTAGCAGAGTAAAAAACAACTAGAACCCAAACAAGATGTCTGAACAGAAACAGAAAAATTACAAAGGTTAAATAAAGATATCTTTACAGTTTCTTTATGGATTGAATTCAGATTTTCTGAGTAACATCAGACCTCATAGACTCACTGAAAGAAATCCAAGAGATAAAAATCAGAATATGCCCACTTTAAATCTAACACAGGATCTGAGTTTACCATAGTTAACCATATATGTGTGTAAATTAGTTTTGATGTTCTGGCTTATTTCACTATGTATTATCAATGAATGGATGAGGTTTATTTACTTTGTAGAAACTACAACTCCACTACGTAAAGTTTTTAAATTTTGTGATCTGAACCAAATGGATGTAAAAACCTAAACAGATCATCTACATATAGTTGGTACTGAGTAACTGTGGGTGGTTTCCGTTTAGTGATTCAGGAGTGTCCCTAAATCACAGACAGCTTCTTCATTCTATCTCTGAGCACTATCCAGTATTTATCCATGGTTTCATACTCTACCCATTTTTTTTTTTATATCCGACCACCAGGACTTCTCAGGCTGTGTAACTGTTGACTCTGGTCATCACTTGTCTTTCTGAATTAATCCTTTTGGAAGGTATTTCTTTTCAATCAGACCTATCGGTGGCAAGGAGATAACACAGAGATTTCCCATGAATGTGAACGTAAGCCCGGCAGATAAAAGGAGATGTGTTCTCAGCTGGTCCTGCTGGTTTAAAAAGAAATACAGCAAAGATGTGTTTAGATTTTCTTAAAAATCATTAAACCTCATTTAGAAATCTTCAAAAATATGAACAAAATGTGTATTTTAAGAAGTTGTGGTCTATAAGGAATAATTTAAAAAACGTTTTGTTCGTACTTTTTCTGTTTTCCAGACGTGGATTTTTGTCTGGTGTAACCTTCAGATGAATGGTTTCATTTTCCACATCCAGCCTCATCAGTCTCATACTTACTCACATGTAAACTGTTTAGTATCTATCTTTTTTTGCTTGTGCCACACAAACATGTACATTTTTATGATGGTTGCTCTTTAAAACCCGTTTGTGTTCCTCAGGGTGTTTTTTATCTCTTCCTATTTCAGTTTAATGTCCATGTTTGAGTTTCTATGTATTTATCGGTGAAACTATTCATGATGGGTTTGGTCTTTCATTCCTTTTTGTTTAGTATAAACTCATGAGTTACTTATGACTTCAAACCATCATGTGGTTAAGTTAGAAACGTTTGACCCAGATGCACAGCCATTTTCAACCGGTTGTTGGTTGAAAATGAGAGAGAGAAAGAGGAAAAGTGGGCACACTTGGGTCCTAGGCAGGCATGTCCTTGGGGAGGTGTCAGACATCGGAGAAACAAACAAACACAAGTGGCAACATTTAGTGCTCGTACATCCAAATCCCATGTTAACGACGACTTCTTAAATTTAAATTCTTAAATTCTTCTTAAATTCTTAAATTTGAGCAATTTACAAAAGAGACGGAGTGCTTGAACTCCGTGTAATTTTATGCCAACTAAAGAACTACCATACGAACTGATGAACGAAATGATGTAGACATAATAGACAGAGACCTGCCGGGCTTATGTCTTAGTCTAAGACGTGGAGAAAAGACGATACTTATAGACAGAACCTAAAGTGAAGTGAGGACAGTGAAATGGATCATTTGAAGCAGTGAAGAAACAACTAGAAAACATGAGGTTTGGGTTGTGGTGATTTGACAATCACCACATATGTAACTAATTTAATACAGTTGGGTATCAAGCACCTGTTTTTTCTCGTTCTGTTGTCTTCCCCTTATCCGGGGCCGGGTCACAGAGCGACAGCCTCAAACAGGAAGCCCAGGCTTCTCTCACCCTAGCTGGATCCTCCAGCTCACCTGGAAGGGTCCCGAATCGCTCCCGGCCAGCTGTGAGAGCTAGTCTCTCCAGCGGCTCCAGGGTCTGCCTCTTGGCTCCTTCTAGAGGGACGTGCCCGAAACACCTGACCAGCGAGGCACTCGGGAGGCATCCTGGCCAGATGCCCTAACCATCCCATCTGGCTCCTCTCGACCTGGAGGAGGAGCGGCTCGACACCGAGCTCCTCCCGGATGGCAGAGCTCCTCACCTGATCTCTGAGTGAGAGCCCAGCCACCCTGCGGAGGAAGCTCATTTCGGCCGCTTGTATCCGTGATCTCATTCTTTCGGCCACCACCCAAAAGTGAGGGTTCGAACGTAGATCCACTTGTAAATCAAGAGCTTTGCTTTTCGGCTCACCCCTTTTTCTGTAAATTTCACATCTTACTTGTAAAGATACTTAATCATACTAGAAAGTCCCTGTGAGAACGCAGACACCGGCCCCTTTTCCCTGGCAGCCAATGGGTGCAGATTACCAACCTGAGCAGGTTCTCCAGTCTGACTAAGAACGACATAGAGGGATCAACAACCGATCACGGTCACACTCACACCTATTGTTCATTTGCACAAACCACTTAGCTCATTCTCAATATTTTCAGAACATACAAAAAGAAAATAAAACAGATTTTTTTTTTTTTTTATTTATGTAGAATCAAAGCTGAACTTACTTATGGACCCAAACAGTGACCCATATTACCCCCAAAATTAAAAACAGTTTTTTCATCTTTAAATTGTGTATAAATTCTGAATATTTCATATAAATAAACCCCAAACTTGTTGAGTTGTCTTGTTTACAAAGACACACAAGCGCTGCCTGCCACAATAATCTCTTTGAAGGGAGTAATTAATTATAACATAAAAACAAATCAAGCTGAGAATTACTCGGACTGCCTCCGCTGCCTGGCATGGATTCTTGGTGAGCGACTACTTTCCGTCTCTGCCACTTCAAAATTTCAGAATGCTTCTGTTTTAATTCACCGTCAGACCAATGTGTCAGGATCCCTCACCTGCCACCAGAGGGAGCCCACGATATTCCCCAAGGATATCCCCAGGTGATTAGGATCACCTGAGGATGATTCCTGATTTCACTCACCTGTGCACCCTGCCATCTATTCAAGGCAAATCACCCCAGACTTCCCTGTCGGGTCTTACTATCCCTTTCAGCCAGGTCACCCTGGTTGCCTGACCTTGTTTGAACTTTGTTATTATTTGGACTTTTGAAACCTTGAGTTAATCCTGTGCTTCTTGCTTTATAGACTTTATAGACTTTCCTGAATTATGTTAAAAACCTTGTTTGAAGTCCTGCATTTGGGTCCGCCTCCTTCCACATCCCTAAAACCCGACACAATGTGTCCATCTCAGGTTTGCCGTGGTGATTGTCTTCCTCTTTTTTTTTTTTAGGAGACGTCACCCTGGCAGTACATTTAAACTTCTTGCAATTGTTCGTGAGTTTTTTCAGGCGCCACCGGCTCATTAGAATACCTCTGCATTTGGATCGTGTAATTAGGATGATCCATATATGGAGTTCTAGAGTGATTTGGGGCGGGATGGATTCTGAATTGACCAAAGCCTGAAATTTGACAGAGGGGTGGACAGGTCTGCAGAGTCCTGGTGTACATGTACAGACTACTTCACGCTCATCAGGCTCTAAACTGACTTCTAAATGCTTCAATTAATAATGGTGCTCTTTGTTTTGATTTTTTTTCTTCTCTTTGGGTTGAGTTGCGGTTCCATCGCCTCGTGTCTGAGAGTAAATCAGACAGTTTCCTGTTGAAAAACCTTCTCATCTGAAAAGAGTAAAGGTTTAATCTTTAAAAGCTTTGGCTTCTGTCAGAACATCAGATGAATGTAGAGAAGGTGCAATGTACCGTGCACGGTACCAGCGGTGCACCATCCTGCTGCAGTGTTGCTTCCGCTTCAAGCTAAAGGATTTATTTAAGTGTGCACCGTGGATTTGCTGCTACTGCCTGTGGGGGAATCTGGTACCTCTGATACCAAGCTGCACCTTTGCAAGGTTAAAAACATGAAACAAGGTTTGGAGATGGGGCTCCTTCTGAGTTAGACTCAGGAATATCTGATGAAAGTCTATTCAGTAATGAACAAAATTAATTCATTCAGCTGTTTGCCAGGCAGACTTTTGTCTGTTTTGTTTTTTCCCCTCATTTAAATATGAGTGTGTTTTGTTATGAGATCAAAACACACTTCATGTGATTTTCTATTTTCTATGTAATTCATGCACGCAACTCGCCCCTTCTAGTTTTGGGATGCTTTTTGAACACTGGTTTGTTCTCGGGAATAGATTTTGTTCTCCACCACATCCAGGATTTGTTTTTGTGAACATACCCTGCTCACACGCAGACCCTTCCCTCAACACTGTGTGCCATTTTTGTGTATTTGCGTCACATAAAATAATTGAAAAAATATGATAATTCACATTATAAAATAGAAGTGAAAAAGAATAAATACTTTATTACCAAATATCACATTTCTGAGGGAACAGAGGGAACCACGTGTTGTGAGTGAGGTGCCAGAGAAGGACCCAACAGTAGAAGTCTTAGTATTTTGACAAAGGGAAACTAAAGGTGTCCGCAGCAACACTGGTAGGAAGAAAACAAAATACTCTAATCAGTCCACAAAAACTCAGGAGGCCAGGGATGGAGACAGTAGCTCAGGGGAGGTGGAAAACAATGAAGACAATGGGAAGAAAAATGGGGAAAGCAGTGTGTGTCCAGGTGTGCAGAGGTCACAGGTGGGGCACATCAGGTGGGGCACAAGTAGTCATTCCTTCTTGGAGATGTAGTCCTTCCTACTTGGAGATGTAGTTCTTCCTGTTGGGAGATGTAGTCCTTCCTGTTGGAAGATATAGTTCTTCCTGTTGGGAGATATAGTTCTTCCTACATGGAGATGTAGTCCTTCCTGCTGGGAGATGTAGTTCTTCCTGTTGGGAGATATAGTTCTTCCTACATGGAGATGTAGTCCTTCCTGCTGGGAGATGTAGTTCTTCCTGTTGGGAGATATAGTCCTTCCTACATGGAGATGTAGTCCTTCCTGCTGGGAGATGTAGTTCTTCCTGTTGGGAGATATAGTCCTTCCTACATGGAGATGTAGTTCTTCCTACTTGGAGATGTAGTTTTTGAATGAGAATCTGATGCTTTTTCTTCTCTCTGTCTCACAGGCGGAGATTGTCAAGCGGCTGAACGCAATCTGCGCCCAGGTCATCCCCTTCCTCTCTCAGGAGGTAAGCTAGGACAACGGTGTGAGGGTGGGAATGGACGGAATACGGTGCAGGAGTGTGTGGGACTGAACACACACACAGTTTATCCACACTAATCCACACTGCTCTCAATACCAGATGTGCTCCAACTTATCAAATGTCTCCCACCAACATCTTCAGGAGCCAGAGGCTCTGTGTGTGTGAGTGTGTGTGTGTGTGTGAGTGGGTGAGAGTGAGTGTGTGTATGTTTTTGCTGGAGTGTGTTGAGTGTCTGTGGACTCTAAAAGCTCTCCTCCAGATTAGCCATGGATTAGAAGGCTTTAGGTTGGATTAGGAATAATGGCATTAGACTGTGGTGCTGCTACACAACCCTGAGGCTGGCGTACGGTGTGTGTGTGTGTGTGTGTGTGTGTGTATGTGAATTATAACGCAGTCACATCATCTGAATCGTTTCTCTCAAACTTTAATTTTTGTTATTTTCATCTTCATACTTTTCGTGACTCCGCCCACCTTCCGTCAGTAAGTTTTTTACGAGCTAATGATGGACTTTTTTATAAGGTTTTAAATTTGAAGAATATTTCCACATAAAAACATTCCTGAAGCTGTTTTTAGTTTTTATCCTTAAAGTTTAATTCATTTGGAAACTTTCCCGTCTTGTTTTGAGATGCTATTCAAATGCCAAGTTGTTCTTGGACAAGAATTTCTCTCTTTCACATTCTAAGGTAAAAACAATGTTCAATTACATTGCAGTCAATATGCTCATGCTCAGTCCCTCTGCTCAAAGGAAAGTACCATTTCCATCTAAACGTACCAAAACAAGAACATGATGGAACACACTAACTAGATGTGCATCATTCGTAGCCTCAAACAAAATGTTTGCTCTGGTGCAGCCGTCAGCTTGTGCTTCTTTAAGATATCTTACATCTTCCAAACAAATGAAGGGATTTTAATTAAACTACCCACAGTTACTCAGTACTGACGATGGAATTTAATGTGAAGGTCACTGAATGTAATATTTTTAACAGAGTTATCAAACAGACCTCAAACGTTTATTGGTCATACAGTTTGTGAATGCCCCCTGCGGGTCAGAGACAGGGTCCTCCCCTAGTGGAGGAGTTTAAGTATCTCAGGGTCTTGTTCACGAGTGGGGGAAGGATGGAGCGGGAGATCGCCAGGCGGATCGGTGCGGCATCAGCAATGACTAGGATGCTGGATCGGTCCGTCGTGGTAAAGAAAGAGCTGAGCCGAAAAGCAAAGCTCTCGTTTACAAGTCGATCTACGTTCCTACCCTCACCATGGTAACCAGGATCTACGTTCCTACCCTCACCATGGTAACCAGGATCTACGTTCCAACCCTCACCATGGTAATCAGGATCTACGTTCCTACCCTCACCATGGTAACCAGGATCTACGTTCTTACCCTCACCATGGTAACCAGGATCTACGTTCCAACCCTCACCATGGTAACCAGGATATACGTTCTTACCCTCACCATGGTAACCAGGATCTACGTTCCTACCCTCACCATGGTAACCAGGATCTACGTTCCTACCCTGCCCATGGTAACCAGAATCTACATTCCTACCCTCACCATGGTAACCAGGATCTACGTTTCTACTCTCACCATGGTAACCAGGATCTACGTTCCTACCCTCACCATGGTAACCAGGATCTACGTTCCTATCCTCACCATGGTAACCAGGATCTACGTTCCTACCCTCACCATGGTAACCAGGATCTACGGTCCTACCCTCACCATGGTAACCAGGATCTACGTTCCTACCCTCACCATGGTAACCAGGATCTACATTCCTACCCTCACCATGGTAACCAGGATCTACGTTCCTACCTTCACTATGGTAACCAGCTGTGAGTGGCGACCGAAAGAATGAGATCGTGGATACAAGCGGCTGAAAAGAGCTTCCTCCGCAAGGTGGCTAGGCTCTCACTCAGAGATCGGGTGAGAAGCTCTGCCATCCGGAAGGAGCTCGGTGTCGAGCCGTTCCTCCTCCAGGTAGAGAGAAGCCAGATGGGGTGGTTCAGGCATCTGGTCAGGATGCCCCCTCGAGCTTCTTGCTGGTGAGGTGTTTCAGCCACGTCCCACCGGGAGGAGACAGAGAGGCAGACCCCGGACCCGCTGGAGAGACTATGTCTCACAGCTGGCTGGGGAACGACTCAGAATCCTCCTGGGTGAGCTAGAGGATGCAGCCGGGTGAGAGAAACCTGGGCTTCCCGTCTAAGGCTGTTGCCCCCGCGACCCGGCCCCGGATGAGCTGACTGAATGAGCTGACTGAACGGAACGGTAAGTTTTTGAGATACAGTAAGACAAGTGGAGGCGTCTAGTTTGACGCCCGGGCATTCACTTATTTGGTCTCTGATGCAGACTTTAATCCTGCAGCAGGAGACGGAGCGTGTTTCCTACCTGATGCTACATGAACCGGGATGATGTGAAACACACGTTAACAACTCTGTTTCTTTTCCAGCACCATGTTATAAAATCTAAGCTGTTGTTCAGAACGCCGACAAACCATCAGATGTCCTTCATTTGCATTAAAAACCATCCAAACGCACTTCAAACGCACCCGATTTCACAGGATGGCACCTTCACCTCACCCAGAAGGCAGGGAGGTCTTCCAGGAGCTGCTCCATCAAAGTACAGCTTTAAAGCTCCAAACCATGCTTATTAGAGACACTTTAACTTATCACTGCTTTTATCACTGGATTTAATAACAAATCCATCTTATGCTGTAATCCTGCAGGGAAACATGGCGCTCAGAGGTGTGTGTGTGTGTGTGTGATCAGACGGCCGACCTGTGGAGGCGCATTAATATTCAGACACACTCTCAAAGGAAATGTTAGAAAATGTTCACAAGTTTTTGCAGCCTCAAAAAATAAGATGTTTCTGCGAGGTTTTTATTTGTTTTGGTCTTTTTAAAATGAACCAGTAGAATTTATTTTGGCCCCGCTGCAGACTGGTGACCTATTTGGGGTGTATCCTGCCTCAAGCTTGAACTCAGCCTGGATAGGCTCCGGCATCCCCGCGACCCTGTTAGGAGTGAGCGGCTCAGGAAACGAGACAAAACGGAAAAAATTTTTGGATGCCGTCTCAAAAGCTTGGTAGATGGATGGGCGGAGGGATGAACCAGTGAATGGATGAATGGATGGATGGATAGTTGGATGGATGAATGGATGGGTGGATGGATGGATGAATGGATGGATGAATTCAAATTTTTCTCAGGATAAATTTCCCCCATGTTTAAGCAAACAAAGCGATCAAAACACTTCTTCAGTAACAAATAATCAGGCACCTCTTTTGAATCCTGCTTGCACCCAAATCCGAGCATACACCGACCTCTACGTAAATTGGGCAATCTGAAAAAGTGGGGACCCTAAGCAGTCAGATGCTCTCAAACCGTACGATGTGAAGAAAAGATGAGACTTTGTGGACGGAATCTGAAGAGAACCCCTTAGAGTGGACAGTGACATGATTTCTCAGCCTGGTTGAGATACTTAGTTTCAGGAAGCGGTTGCCATGGTTTCTGTTTCATACAGAGATGATCTCAAACAGTAAACAGTCCGTCCATTTCCAGAATCAGACATAACCAAATCATTTTTGGAAACTTTTCCTACTCGTACTTCCTGTTCAATTTTGACCAAAAAAAAGTTAAAGATTGGATTAAAAAAATTCAACTTTTGAAATTAAACCCGGCTGAAATGAGCTTCCTCTGCAGGGTGGCTGGGCTCTCACTCAGAGATTGGGTGAGGAGCTCTGCCACCCGGGAGGAGCTCGGTGTCGAGCTGCTTCTCCAGGTCGAGAGAAGCCAGATGGGGTGGTTCGGGCTCTGGTTAGGATGCCTCCCGAGCACCTTTCTGGTGAGGTGTTTTGGGCACAATCCACCGGGAGGAGACCAAGAGGCAGACCCCAGACCTGCTGGAGAGACAATGTCTCACAGCTGGTCGGGGAACGACTCGGGATCCTTCCGAGTGAGCTGGAGGATGCAGCCGGGGAGAGAGAGGTCTGGGCTTCCTGTCTGAGGCTGTTGCCCCCGCAACCCTGCCCCGGATGAGCAGAAGAGAACGGAATGGAAAAATAAAACCTTTGAAATTTCATTTACTTTTTGTTTGATTCACATTTGTTATTTATGCTTAATAAAAGTATTTGCTCACATGAATTTTGATGTGTGTGTGTGTATGTGTGTGTGTGTGTGTGTGTGCGCAGCATCAGCAGCAGGTGGTGCAGGCTGTGGAGCGAGCAAAGCAGGTCACCATGGCAGAACTCAATGCTATCATTGGAGTGGGTACACACACACACACACACACACACACACACACACACACACACACACAAACACACACACACACAATCAATCATACATTTTTTGGATAAATTCTAAGACGTAGAAAGATCGATATCCAATTAATTGACTGATTTTTTCCCCGTTCTTTAGAAATCTTATTAAATGATTGTATGTGTGTGTTTCAGCAGCAGCAGATCCAGGCTCAGCATCTCTCCCACGGACATGCCATCCCAGTCCCTCTCACTCCGCATCCAGCAGGTCTACAACCCCCGATACCCGCTGGGGCCAGCACGGCCAGCCTTCTGGCCCTGTCGTCTGTGCTGAGTCACCAGCTGCCGCTCAAAGACGAGAGGAAACACCATGACAACAGTGAGCACGCCAGAGGTAGAACACACACACACACACACACACACACACACACACACACACACACACACACACACACACACACACACACACACCAATAAACGGCCTGTAAATCTGATTTTTAAAATCAATTTTGTTACATTTTTATAAACACAAAGCATGCAGACACATAAAAACAAAACAAAAAAAGATTTCTTATGTCAGGATATATATATGTATATATATAAAAAAAAACAAGAAAAAATGTATTTGTATCTCCTCCTCCACATTGAGAGAAGCCAGATGGGGTGGTTTGGGCATCTGGTCAGGATGCCTCTCACGTCCCACTAGGTGGTGACAAGAGGCAGACCCTGGACCCGCTGGAGAGACTATGTCTCACAGCTGGCTAAGGGACAGTCCCCTTCTGCTTAGTCCCTGCCTCCGAGACTGTGGACTGAAAATGAACGAGTCTTCAACACAAACTAGATGGAATTACTGTGTGTGTATGTGTTTCTTAATGAGTGTGTTCGGAGGGAATTAGCATGTAGCCACAGTAAAGCTAACATTATCTAATTCAGGAAGTTCTTCTTCATCAGTCAGCTTTATTTGTTGAATCTCATGCGTACACGTGGCACATATAAACGTGACGTTGCAACGCTCCCCAGGCCCACAGCGAACAACACAAACAGATAAAAAAAATCTACACGTGGAAATGTGTAACATGTTAAGTGTACGGAGTGGAGAAATGTATCAGGTGTGATGTGTGATAGAAGAGTTTCAGATAAAATGAAAGGAAAAGTGTACAAAATCGTGGTGAGAGCGGCCGTGCTGATTGGTCTAGGGACAGTGTGGTGAGAGCGGCCATGCTGATTGGTCTAGAGACAGTGTGGTGAGAGCGGCCATGCTGATTGGTCTAGAGACGGTGTGGTGAGAGCGGCCATGCTGATTGGTCTAGAGACAGTGTGGTGAGAGCGGCCATGCTGATTGGTCTAGAGACAGTGTGGTGAGAGCGGCCATGCTGATTGGTCTAGAGACACTGTGGTGAGAGCGGCTATGCTGATTGGTCTAGAGATAGTATGGTGATAGCGGCCATGCTGATTGGTCTAGAGACAGTGTGGTGAGAGTGGCCATGCTGATTGGTCTAGAGACAGTGTGGTGAGAGCGGCCATGCTGTTTGGCCTAGAGACAGTGTGGTGAGAGCGGCCATGCTGATTGGTCTGGAGACAGTGTGGTGAGAGCGGCCATGCTGATTGGTCTAGAGACAGTGTGGTGAGAGCAGCTATGCTGATTGGTCTAGAGACAGCGTGGTGAGAGCGGCCATGCTGTTTGGCCTAGAGACAGTGTGGTGATAGCGGCCATGCTGATTGGTCTAGAGACAGTGTGGTGAGAGTGGCCATGCTGATTGGTCTAGAGACAGTGTGGTGAGAGCGGCCATGCTGTTTGGCCTAGAGACAGTGTGGTGAGAGCGGCCATGCTGATTGGTCTGGAGACAGTGTGGTGAGAGCGGCCATGCTGATTGGTCTAGAGACAGTGTGGTGAGAGCAGCTATGCTGATTGGTCTAGAGACAGTGTGGTGAGAGCGGCCATGCTGTTTGGCCTAGAGACAGTGTGGTGATAGCGGCCATGCTGATTGGTCTAGAGACAGTGTGGTGAGAGTGGCCATGCTGATTGGTCTAGAGACAGTGTGGTGAGAGTGGCCATGCTGATTGGTCTAGAGACAGTGTGGTGAGAGCGGCCATGCTGATTGGTCTAGAGACAGTGTGGTGAGAGCGGCCATGCTGTTTGGCCTAGAGACAGTGTGGTGAGAGCGGCCATGCTGATTGGTCTGGAGACAGTGTGGTGAGAGCGACCATGCTGATTGGTCTAGAGACAGTGTGGTGAGAGCGGCCATGCTGATTGGTCTAGAGACAGTAGCACTGAGGAAAAGACAGGAAGCAGAGATGAAGATGCTGTAAATCTCTCTGGAAGTGACCAGGATGGACAGGATCAGAGGAACAGCACATGTTAGAGGTTTTAAAGTCAGAGAGACCAGACTGAGATGGTTTGGACATGTGCAGAGGAGAGAGAGAGAGTACATCAGAAGAAGGATGCTGGGTTTGGAACCACCAGGAAAGAGGACTAGAGGAAGACCAAAGAGGAGGTTCATGGATACAGTGAAGGAAGACATGAAGATAGTGGGTGTGACCGAAGAGGATGCAGCAAATAGGGTTAGATGGAGGAAACTGACTTGATGTGGCGATCCTTGGAGGGAAATGCCGAAAGGAGAAGACGTTAAGTGTATGGAATCAGGGGAAGGGGAAGCGGTGGAGGCAGGGCAGGGAAACAGTTCCGCATACTAACTGCTTGGTGGATGAAGCTGTCTTCCAGTCTGCTGGTCCTGGCTCGGAGGCTCCTCAGTCTCCTTCCAGATGGCAGCAAACTGAAGAGGCAGTGGGATGGGTATGTGAGAGCCTTGCGGGTGAGGCGGGTGTTGTGTATGTCCTGCATGGATCGGGGAGGGACATCCACAATCCTCTCAGCTTCTCTCACTAGTTTCTTTCGGCAGGAAGCAGTACAGGTGCCATACCACACAGCGATGCAGCTGGTGAGGATGTTTTCTATGGTGCTACTGTTAAAGGAGGTCATGATAGGAGCGGGGGCTCTGACTCTTCTGAGCTTGTGGAGAAAGTAGAGTTGCTGTTGGGCCCTGCTGGCAAGTTATGCAGTGTTCTTTGACCAGGAGAGGTCCTCAGAGGTGGACACCAGGAACTTTGTGCTGGTTCCTCTCCACAGCAGCTCGGAGCACGCTGCATGCGTGCTCTCCTGAAGTCCATGACAAGGTCCTTTGTCTTCTCCACGTTTAGGGAGAGGTTGTTATCACCACGCCACTCGACCAGGCGGCTCGTCTCCGTCCTGTAGTGTGTCTCATCGTTGTTTGAGATGTGATCCAAAACAGTTGTGGAGTTGTGTGGTAGTGTGCCGTCATGGGTCTGGAGTGTGAAGGGTTAGAAACGTTCTTTATTAAACGTGGCCTTTAGTTCTAGATTTATCCTGCATCTTCTCACTCCCTGAGAATGAAGATCCAGATCTTTTGTTCCTGATGCAAGCCAGGACACACACACACACTCACGCACGCACGCACGCACGCACGCACGCACACACACAAAAATCTACACAAAAATTTACACAAATACAAAAACACATGTTTCTAAACATTTTAACACAAAAGTAAAAATCCAAAAGTCAACATGTTTTATTTTCACAACCACAGATTTTGATAAAGACAATTCATCTTCCTGTGTGTGTGTGTGTGTGTGTGTATGTGTGTGTTTCTGTATGTGTGAACATGTATGTATGTATGTAAATATGTGTGTATGTGGTTAAATGTGTGTATGTCTGTAGTTGTGTGTTTGTGTGTGTACATGAGTGTGTGTATCTGTGTACATGTATGTATGTGTTTGTGTCGGTGTGTGTGTACATATGTATATGTGTGCGTGTTTAAATATGTGTGTATTTGTGTATGTGGTTAAATGTGTGTATGTCTGTAAGTGTGTGTATGTGTGTTTTTGCCTCTCTGACCATGTTTTTTTTCTTTTTTCCTCAGACAGAGACTCAGTGAAGGTACGTCTTTTTTTTCTTCTCAAAACAACATCTTTAACCAGGAAATTAATTTTAATAGAGTTCTAAGAATGAAGGTTCGTTCCTGGCGACGCAGAGAAAATGCAGTGATCCGTCCAGGCTGCAGATTTACATACAAACCCACTCAAAAATACAAAGAAATGCTCACACACACTTTCACTAACAACATTACATACACATGCACACCCACAAACTGCTGCACTAAGACTCACACACAAATAAACCTAGAACTAAACAGAGGCTCACATAAACTACCCACACATAAACACACACAAACATGGACATGCAAGTACACATTTTTACACAAACATGCATGTACTGTCACAGTGAGGATGCAGAAAGAGGAGATGGGCTCAAGCGCATGACGACAAACATTATTTATTTAATAAAGGAGTCCAGTAAAGCTGGATGCTTGAGGGGAACTTTTCATGGTAAATGTTTAAACCATCTCTTGGTTGGGAAGCCAGAGGACCTGGCTGAAAGGGAGGATGACCCATGCCTGAAGGAAAGGCACACTGCCTTTAAATAGGTAGCAGGTCAATTACCCTCAGGTGTTCCAAATCAAGGGAGATAACAGAAAGTTCCTGGCTCCCTCTGGTGGAAGGTGAGGGAATCATGACACATATACACACTCAAATTTCCCTTTGGGGATCAATAAAATGATTCCAATTCGCACACAAACATACATAAACAAACACAGGCATGCACCTACACACACACACACGCACACAAACACACACACACACACACACACACACACACACACACACACACACACACACATATAGTGTAGGAGTCAGAGTTAGTATATATTAATGTTGGGCGGTGGAGGATACCAGCTTAAACATACATACAAATACACACACAAAACACACACAGATGCTCACACACACTTTCACACATGCATGTTTATACTCACTCACACACACACACACAAACACACACACACACACACAAACACACACACACAGTGTAGGAGTCAGAGTTAGTATATATTAATGTTGGGCGGTGGAGGATACCAGCTTAAACATACATACAAATACACACACAAAACACACACAGATGCTCACACACACTTTCACACATGCATGTTTATACTCACTCACACACACACACACACACACACAAACACACACACACACACACACACACACACACACACATATAGTGTAGGAGTCAGAGTTAGTATATATTAATGTTGGGCGGTGGAGGATACCAGCTTAAACATACATACAAATACACACACAAAACACACACAGATGCTCACACACACTTTCACACATGCATGTTTATACTCACTCACACACACACACACACACAAACACACACACACACACACACACACACAAACACACACACACAGTGTAGGAGTCAGAGTTAGTATATATTAATGTTGGGCGGTGAAGGATACCAGCTTACACACACGCAAATACACACACAAAATACATAGAGATGCTCACACACACGTTCACACGGACATGTTTATACACACTCTCACACACATGCACACTCACACACACACCGCGTCCAACATCTTTGCTTTAAACCCAAAAAACCTTGTCAATGATCTGCAGTTGCCTTGGCGACACTCAACAGTGTGTGTGGATCACATGAACATTTATGTTTACAGTCTTTTGTACCTCACACACACGGCGCGCACACACACACGCGGGCGTGGTAAAGGGAACCATGGTGCGTTCAAGGCCTGTCTCTAAACTTTGCTCCCTGCTGGATATAAACATGATCTCCATTCATCTCTTGGCTACTAACAGATTTTTAACGACCGTAGTAAATTTGTTGTGATTAAACCGTTTTAATAAGAAATTAACTTTCTGAATGAATCACCGGTCAGATTAAATAAGCACCCCTCCTGCTCCGTGGCTGTGTGACGGATTGGATTTCTCTCTTTATTCTGTTTTTTTTTTTTTTTTTTGTGAGACCATAAAGCATAAAGCACAGCAGTGGTGTGTTTCTCTGAGGTGAGGCTGCGATGCTCCTTTTAAAAGCTCGGAGCGTGCTGGGCCGGGTGCAGAGTCACACGTTTATTTATCTTTCATGGGGGCGTCTGATGGAGTTAGCTTGTATTTAAAAAGTTAGACAAGTCGACACCAAGGCCTTAATCAGAATCAGAATCAGAATGCTTTTATTGCCATGTCAATGAAGAATATCAGAGACTAGGAACTTGCTTTGATACAGGTGTGCAATAATATAAGATAAAAATAATAAAAAATAAAATAAATAAAAATAATTTTAACAAAACAGAGTGCTCAGAAAGAAAAAGAAAAGTAGTGCCATGTCATAGAAAATAATAAAAAATAATAAAGATAGTAAAGTGACAAGAGGGAGGTGACTGAGAGATGTGGGGATCAGGTTACAAAGTATTCATTAGACCAACGGCAGAAGGGAAGAAGCTGTTTTTGTGGCGGGACGTTCTGGTCCAAATGGACCGGAGCCTCCTGCCCGAGGGGAGTCGCTCAAAAAGTCCATGTCCAGGGTGGGAAGGGTCAGCTACTATCCGACCTGCACGCCCCCGAGTCCTGGAGACGTACAGGTCTTCGAGAGATGGAAGGCTACAGCCGATCACCTTCTCTGCAGAGCGCACAATGCGCTGCAGTCCGTGTTTGTCCCTGGCTGTGGCTCCAGCGTACCACACGGTGATGGAGGAGGTGAGGATGGACTCGATGATGGCTGTGTAAAACTGCACCAACATCTGGGTGGGCAGCTTGGCTTTCTTCAACTGCCGCAGAAAGTACATCCTCTGCTGGGCCTTTTGAGACATTAGGCCCAGCCTCTGCTGGGCCTAATGAGACACCTCCACCTGAAAAACCAAGATGTATTCATGATGAATGTTTGAGATCTATGTGGGGTTGAAGCAGTCACATGTGGGAGGTTTTTAAACCATGAGATCTCATCCTTTATGACCTTAACTTTTGGTTGGATTGCACTGAAAATCTAATCAGTTCATCTATAGTTGGCACTGTATCTGTAGGAAGTTTAATTAAAATCTCTTCAGTTTCAGTTATTGTGTTTAGAAAGTTTTCTTCACCTTTTAGCATTGAGCTAAAACAAAAAAAATATACATCTTAAAAAAACAACAAAATGGAAAATGAACGGGAGTAAAAACGCAGGTAAATTTTCACATTGATTGTTTTAACTTTTGGGGGCGTTTCCGTACCCTGTGGTCTAGTCTCAAACCTGATCAAATCTTAATGGTAAATGGCCTCTACTTCAATACCACTTTTCCACCTGTGTTGGCACTCAAAGCGCTTTACAGTGTAGCTCACATTCACCAATTCACATGCATACCTGATGGGGATGCTGCCATGGAAGGTGCAAATCACCATCAGGAGCAATTGGGGGTTCAGCGTCTTGCTCAGGGACACCTCGGCATGAACTCCTGGCGGGGATCAAACCGGCAACACTCCGGTTACAGGGCGGTCGCTCTACTCATTGAGCCATCCTTAATCACTGTGAATCTCCATCACTAAGACCACAGATGGAACCACCTCATCATGAGTCCACATAACCCTCTAACTTTCGGAAGGGAAGCACTTAAAGCTAAAGCTGGAGTCCCTTTTTATGCACAGTTTCCAAATCAGACCAAACATGGTGATTAACAATGTCGATATATCTTAATTAATATCTTTTCTTATGTACAGTCCTACTTGGACAGGTATCAACATGTGTTTTTTAATTGTTTCTTTTCTGCTTCAAATGCTTCATTTCACTGTCCTCAGTTCACTTCAGGTTCTGTCCACAAGTCTTGTCATAAGATTTGGGTGCATTTCTTAGAGTTACATAACGATCCAACACTCTGCCATCTTTTAAAATATCCAAGTTTGCGTAAAAGTCTTCGTATGCTTAGATTTTAGTGTAATAATAATAATAATAACAATAATAAAATTTTTATTTGTAACGCACTTTCTATCTCCAGTGGAGATCTCAAAGTGCTACAATGACCAAAAGGAACAACAAACAGCTAAATTAAATAAAACCACAACACAAAAAAAACCCACTAAAAACTTTACTGAAAAGCCTTTAGAAATAAAAATGTCTTCAGTCTTTTCTTAAAAACCTCAACGCTCTGTGGAGCCCTCAAGCTCTCAGGAAGATCGTTCCAGAGCCGTGGAGCAGCTGCCTGGAAGGCCCTGTCCCCCATAGTGGAGAGTCTGGTCCTTATTTGGTGCAGGCAGTAGGAGGAGGAGGAGGAGCACAGGCTTCAGACAGTGGTGTGGAGGGTTGGGAGTTCTTGGAGATAAACAGGTGCAGTGCCGTGTATGCACTGATGGGTGAGGAGGCGGAGCTTGTACTGAGTGCAAGCACACTTTATAAATGAAACCCGAGATATGGTGACATTTTCCTCCAGTAGTGTGAAACCCTGTACACATCCGGGGACTTCACTTTACTGATTCTTCAAAGTTTTTTTTCTCCACAAAGACAACTAATAAATCAGTCCCTCCAGTATTTAACCATGTTGCGATCGCAACTTTAAAAAAGAAATAAAATCAAGCTCCAAAAAATGGTGGCAGTCCACATCTGGGTCCTACCACCACAACTTTCCATAACAACTAGGTATTAACGTCCTGTTTGAGATGAGTTTAGTGAGTCAAATAAAAGTTGTAAAGGATTCAGAAAACCTTTGGTCAGCTACTCAAAAAGGTGGCGGGAGCAACCAATAGCTCGCGAGCTAGGGGTTGGAGACCCCTGTATTGAATATGAGGGAACAAAAGGCGTGGCGTTCCAAAAACATGGCATCCAAATAGTATCTGAATACTGGATGTGAATGCTTGCAAATGACTCATACAATCTTAAACTAGAGACAGACTGAATGAATGTTTAAACGTTCGTACGTGATAGAAACCCCTCTGAAACCCCTCTTCAAAAAGAAGGTCAGTTTCTCTGGTGGTAATTACTGAAAAGACATAAAACAAACACACACGCTATTATCTGTGTAATGTAATTATGTGAATGACTTCTTTCAGCGTCGGGCTCTGCGGCGCCTTTCGTTCTCTCTACGACTAAATTAATTTCCATGTTTCTCAAAGAGCTAATTTACAGGCTAATTAATCTAATCAGTCTGGGATGAAGAGCTCAGTTTGCTTCACCTGAACGCACACTGACATCGTCAGGGTTTTAAAATGTAAACACAGCCTTCATCACACACACACAGCATCTCTGTGATCAACACTTTCAGCACGCCAAAGGCCAACCAAAAGGTTACACGCGTGAGTTAGCGGAAAGGTCGAGTTAAAGGTCGTCTTTTAGTTTTTCTCCTCTCCGGCCAGCGAAGCAGGAAAAATCTGCAGGGATGTTTAGGTTGCTTTGGCAACAATCGGACTAAACAGAATCAGGACAACTAATAACCAAACTAACCAGACCCAGGAGAATACTGTCCTTACAGCCTCCTTCTTGAGGAGGAAAACACCTAAAAATCCATTAAGATACAGATTCAGAATACTTCATCAATCACCTGCTGCTTGGAGGCAGCTCCAAGGAATTTAAGAGAGAATTCCAAACATCTTCAGAACAGCTGTTAGGTGGTGCTGAGTTGGGTAGAGCTGAAACATCTGCTTGATGGATTAGAGCTGGCACAGCCCTTGGTGGGACACAAGACCACCAAGGGCTGTGCCAGCTCTATTCCAGCTGGCCAACTGTCTTGGTGGGTCACATGACAGTTGGCTCTGCACGGGTGGAATGTGAATTACTCAGTAACGAGATTCAAACATCGTTTCTGAGAGAACGATGTTTGAATCTCCAGTGAATCCTAATAAGATGTTAAACTGTCTCTAAAAGCTCCACATCTTGATCCTTCACTGTGGTGGAACAACACCAGCAGTCCACCATCTTTAGTTCCATAGTGAAGCCGGGTATGTTCAGACAGGAAGCACTGATGATGTGACTCAGAAGATCCTGTCTTCATTCCTTCTGATTCACTCCAGCAGGAACATCTCCACACGTCCATGAAGACTCCACATGAAGGAGCTCTTCTGTTGAAAATACATAAAAAAAAAAAAAAAAAGCCAAAAAAATCCAACAAAAAAAGTCCGTGCATTGTGCTACACTGCACGTACTCGCTGCCATCACGAGAAGCGCACTTTTAGAAAGTTGATACAAAGGCATCAAACCAAACACCTCCATACTAATGCAGCAACTATTGTATTAGAATTTTACTTTTGTGTCTTTGACTTTTGGTTAAATTACCTTAAAACCTAATCAGTTAATCTAAAGTTGGTACTGAGTAACTGTCTTGAGTTTAGTTGAAGTTTCTTTAACGGTTTGGGAGATGTAACGTTTACAAAGGCTCAGATTCACAGATGGTACAAGTTCAACATCAGAAATTTAACATTGCAACAATGTGGGCGTGGCAGTGGAAAAAATCCCAGCAAAGACCAACCAGGTGTAGAACTAGCATCTGAATTCAGAAGAGAAGAGTTTACAAACGACTTAAACAGAAATGAATAAAAAAACACTTGAGGAATGTTTTTAATGTGGGAATAATTTTCAAACGTGGCAGAAACTTAAATAAGGTTGAATTTTCTTGAAAGCCCACTTTCAGACCCCACAGGTTAGAATAAAACACAGGTTGGATTTTAATCTTAATTTTATATCCAACCGGAATCCAGTCGCAGGAGGGATGAGTTCTGTTTTTTTTCTGGAAAAAAACAGAAAACGTTAAAAACAACTCTGCATTTCCTGCTGTTTCTATGCATCAGTTTTTATTTGGAATGAAGGGATCTCCATTTGGAAAGTTTAGTTATACTACTGGGTGTGGACATTTATGTCATGACGTGAGGTGCAGGTGGAAGGAGGAGGACTCAATCGCAGACAAGAAACATGATTTATTCAAAGGAGTCCTGTCATGCTGTAAAGAAAACACATGGAACAGTGGAATGTCTTGAAGTTATTGTTCCAAATGTATTTTATGGTCAGGCAACCAGAAAGATCTGGCACGGATGGAAGGTATGACCCGACACCTGAAGGGAAGACAGACTGTCCTTTTAGAAGCAGCTGCACGAAGACCTTCGGGTGTCTGAAATCAGGAAGATTGGAGAAGGCCCTGGGTTCCCTCTGGTGGTGGGCGAGGGAACCATGACAATTTATTTCTGACTAAGTCACATCAAACTTATTAAATAAAGATGAATTTAATGTAAAATTTTCATCCTGTCCTCTAGTTTGATTTGTTCATTAATTTTACAGCATAAAACTAATAAACACTCCTGATTATCTGAGTAACTTATCTGTGTCTGGTTAGTTAATGTACTGCCCGGTGACTCTGGTTTATCCTTTCAGAGCTCGTCGGTGTCCCCATCGGCCAGTTTTCGAACTGCAGAGAAGCATCGAAGTTCTAGCGACTATTCCTCCGACACTAAGAAACAAAAGACAGACGAAAAGGAACTGAGTTCATCTCGTTATGTGAGTGAAAATATTGGTATTGTTGGAATAAGATCATTCAGTTGGCCATGCTGATTGGTCTAGAGACAGTGTGGTGAGAGCGGCCATGCTGATTGGTCTAGAGACAGCGTGGTGAGAGCGGCCATGCTGATTGGTCTAGAGACAGCGTGGTGAGAGCGGCCATGCTGATTGGTCTAGAGACAGCGTGGTGAGAGCGGCCATGCTGATTGGTCTAGAGACAGTGTCACTGAGGAAAAGACAGGAAGCAGAGACGAAGATGCTGAGGATCTCTCTGGGAGTGACCAGGATGGACAGGATCAGAGGAACAGCACATGTTAGAGGTTTTAAAGTCAGAGAGGTCAGACTGAGATGGTTTGGACATGTGCAGAGGAGAGAGAGAGAGTACATCAGAAGAAGGATGCTGGGTTTGGAACCACCAGGAAAGAGGACTAGATGAAGACCAAAGAGGAGGTTCATGGATACAGTGAAGGAAGACATGAAGATAGTTGGTGTGACCAAAGAGGATGCAGCAGATAGGGTTAGATGGAAGAAACTGACTTAATGTGGCGCCCCCTGGAGGGAAATGCCAAAAGAAGAACGAGTCTAAGTCTAACTGTCTAACAGGCGTGTATTCGTACCGAAAGATGTTCGGTTCGCTTCAAAGCCGTGTATTAGTGATTTCTACATGCCATGTGTGCACTACTGTCTCACATCTGTGATTAGGACCTCTGGTAAACGTGCTACTTCACATGAGTTGTGTTAACTTTTCTGGCGTGAAGCAGCCTGCTTTGAGTCCGCACGCGCAACGTTTCTGAATCAGAAAACTTTATCAGTCCCCGAGGGCAATTGTTTTACAGAATTCTTCGTCAATTTACTGCAACACACAACATCTCATTAAAACCAACACAAAAACAAAAAATGATAAAAATCAGATAAATAATAAACTACTTTGTAAAAAGCAGGAAATAAAAACACAGAGCTTGGGTCAGACCAGTCCAGTTAAGAAACCCCATACAAACATCCAGTTAAAAAACCCCATGTAAACCAAGATTAATTTAAAAATTTAATTGCCAAAGGCACAAAAGAATATGAAAAACGGTTCGTCGACCTTGCAGGGACATAAAACCGACTTCTTGAAGGCATTAAAATAAAGTCAGTGTGTAAAGGGTGCTGAGGTAGACCCAGGATACATTTAGCTTCTTTACTTTTTGTTCTTTATGAGTGGATTGTAGGTCTCTCAGTGGAACTCCTGTTATTTTAGAACAGAGGTTAACAATCCCTGTTAATCCCTGTTTTGTATGTGGTTGTTTTGCAGGTTGGTGTGTAAGTGAGCGTAGGACATTCATGGCATAAATGTGATGCCACAGGAGTCAGACTTTGGCTGGCAGACCATATTTGGTGGTTTGCCAAAGATTCAAACAAATAGTCGATTTCACAAACACACCAATCCCAAACAGGCAAACGGTTTCGCTTTTTTTTCCTGATTCTGCACAAAAATGAACTGATCGTGACCTCAAAACTGAAATATGTATTGGACTGTGATTTTTGTGGACTGTTATGAACGGTGAGGAAGAACAGGGCTGATGAACATGGACCAACAAGAAGCAGGTGTGGTGGGAAGAGACGATAGGAACCAGGGTCAATGGAGAGGAAAAAGAAGAGGTCTGGAAGATGTAAGAGAGGAGGGGGCTCGCTTTTATCTGCACGGCACCTTGTGGGTTCTGAATCAGACAAAGTCAGCTTTTAAAATCAGTTTTATCTCATTCTTGTAGATTTTTTAGCTCAGTCATTAAATTCCATTAACTGCTATTTCGTCTCGACAGGAGAGCGATGGAGAAAAGAGTGATGAGAATTTGGTAGTGGACGTTTCTAATGAGGTATTTAAATATTAGTGATGATGTCATTCTCTGTAGCAGCAAAAAAAAAAAAAACGGTTTATTTTAACCTCGGTGCAGGATCCAGTTTCTCCTCGGGGAAGTCCTGCTCACTCTCCACGGGAAAACGGACTGGACAAAAATCGTCTGGGGAAGAAAGACGTACCTCTGAGTCCTTCCTCCATCGCTTCTTCCAGCAGCACACCTTCATCCAAATCCAAAGAGATTAACCTGGTCAGACATTTGCATATTTTTTCCTTGATATTTGTAGTTTTATACATTTAAAGACCAAAAAAAAAAAAAAAAACTGTTTAAGGTCAAAAACTGTAAACTTTGATGCGAAATGTTCTTTAAATCCTAAAATGTTTGATGGTGTTTTTCTCCGAGGATTCCAGATGTTTTTATTCTTGCAGAATGAAAAGTCCACGACGCCCGTGTCTAAATCCAGCAGCCCGACATCTCGCTCCGAAGCCCCCACACCCAGCAGCACTGTCACCCCAGGACTGAGGACCGTACCCAGTAAACAAGCTGCAGTGGAGGCGCTCGGTGGGTTTCATTAATGATGATATAAATTTAAAGTAAAAGATGTCTTCACTGTTTTAGAACATTTATCAATGTTCCGTTCCGTTCCGTCATCTTCCACTTGTTCCGGGGTCGGGTCGCAGGGGCAACAGCCTCAAATGGGCAGCCCAGGCCTCTCTCACCCCGGCTGCATCCTCTAGCTCACCTGGAAGGATCCCAAGTCGTTCCCCGGCCAGCTGTGAGACATAGTCCCTCCAGCGGGTCCGGAGTCTGCCCCTTGATCTCCTCCCGGTGGGATGTGACCAAAACACCTCGCCCGCGAGGCGCTTGGATGCCAGATGGGGAGCCAAACCACCCCATCTGGCTCCTCTCGACCTGGAGGAGGAGCGGTTCGACACCGAGCTCCTCCCGGATGGCAGAGCTCCTCTCCCGATCTCTGAGTGAGAGCCCAGCCACCCTGTGGAGGAACCTCATTTCGGCCGCTTGTACCCGCGATCTCATTCTTTCGGTAACCACCCACAGCTGGTGACCATAGGCGAGTGTGAAGCGGCCGGGATGGGAATTAGCGCCTCCAAATCCGAGACCATGGTCCTCGCCCGGAAAAGAGTGGAATGCCCCCTGCGGCTCAGGGACAGGGTCCTGCCCCAAGTGGAGGAGTTAAAGTATCTTGGGGTCTTGTTCACGAGTGGGGGAAGGATGGAGCAGGAGATTTATCAATGTCAGGAATAAAATACGTTTAAATATAACAGAGTTACAAAAGGCATTGGTGTTTGAGTAGCAGAGTAATCTACTGTAATTACCGTATTTTCACGACCAAAAGGTGCACCGTATTTAAAGGCGCAGTCCCAGTTTCGTGTGCTCTGTATTTAACACACACATAAGGAGCACCTGATGATAGGGCGCGGGTTTCATTTACATATCCTCTACTACGTACTACGTCCGCCTTACAACAACACACACACAAGCAGACAAGTGTGTATTTAAAAATAGATCGGGAATAAAACTGAGTTTGGTTGGTTTTATTTAAATATTAGTTACAGTCGTCATAAAGTCATTTATTAAATCCATCCAAGTCCTCCTCCTCTGTTTCTGAATCTAACAGCTGCTCTAAATCCAACCTCGCAGGTTCACTTTCCTCGCTATCAGAGTCACTTTCTGTACCGTGTGGCTCCTCAGAAATGATGCCTGCTTTTGGGAAAGCTCGTACAACAGTGCCAGTAGACACGTTAACCCAAGCATCTACAATCCATTGGCAAACTGTGGCGTAACTCGCCCGGTGCTGCCTTCCACCCTTCGTGAAGCTGTGGTTTCCTCTGGTCATCCATCGCTCCCACGCCGCTCGTAGCCGTACTTTGAACGGCCGGTTCGCGCCGATGTCCAGTGATTGGAGTTTCTTTGTCAGACCTCCCGGAATAAGAGCAAGCGTAGTGTTCATCTTCTTCACTTGTATTTTTCACAACACACATAGGCCGCACTGCCCGGTAGGGTGCGCTGCTCATTTTGAAGAAAATCTAAGACTTTTAAATGCGCCCTATGATCGTGAAAATACGGTCCTCCAACTTCCTCCAACTCAACAGTTCCTAAACTGAAGACCTTCTAGTCAGTACTCCTTCCACCATTTCCAAATCTAACAGCTTTTCCATTTCTATTAACGACTCCACTGTCCTTCCTCCTCAGGTTAAGAGTCTGGGTGTCATCCTGAACAGCACCCTCTCACCCTCTCTCTCCCCTGCCTGCTTTCATCTGGTCTCCGTCCTCTCTCACTCCTCACACCACCACCATATTTGTTCATAGTCTTGTTACTTCCAGGATCGACGACTGTAATTCTCTTCTTTTTGGTTTGACCAACAAATCCCTCCAGAAACTGCAGCTCCTCCAAAATTCTGCAGCCTGGTTCATCCTGGGACTCCATTATGTCAACATATAACACCTATCCTTCGCCATCTCAATTCTCCTCTTCACTTTCAAAGTGATTACCAGTCTGGCCCCACCCTACATCTCAGACCTGGCCCCACCCTACATCTCGAACCTGTTACATATTTCCATCCCCTCTCGGTCTCTCCGTTCCTCTTCTTCTCTCACCTACCCGGCTAGTTACTGTAGGAGGCAGAGCCTTCAGTCGCTCTGCTTCCCAGCTTTGGAATTCTCTCCCCTCTGATTTACGCAATCAAATCCAGCCTCAGAACTCCTCTTTTCAGGAAATCATACAGTTAGTCAAGATTTATAGATTGATTCACTTTGATCTGCTTTGTTTTGATCTGTTTTTAGTTTGTTTTAATTGTTATTTTATTTCTGATCTAGGGTTTATTGGTATTTGTGAACTGTACAGTGACCTTCGGTGTCATGAAAGGCACTTTTAAATAAGATTTATTATCATTTTTATTTCCAAGAATCTAAAGTGTTGCTATGACGTGTTTAAATAAAGTTCCTTCATTCACTTCCTGTAAATAAAACCTAACGGCTCTATCTGCAGCTCCTGGTCTTCGCACGCCGCTGGCAGTTCCCTGCTCGTACCCCGGCCCATTCGGGATGGTTCCTCACCCGGGCATGAACGGAGAGTTAACTGGAGCGGGAGCCTACACCGGCCTGCACAACATCTCCCCACAAATGAGCGCCGTCGCTGCTGCTGCTGTGGCAGCTTACGGACGCACACAAGTGGTAACATAACTTTTATACACTCAGCAAACATGTCGCCTCTGATGTTCCGCTGCTTGATGAAGGCATCGATATTCTCTATGTGACTCCGTATCTGGATAACCGGTTCAAAAGATGAAAATAAAAAATCATTGTTGTTGAAAGACTTCATGTTGGTTTTTTAGGTGGGATTCGATCCTCACCACCACATCCGTGTGCCGGGCCTTCCCCCAAACCTGTCAGGAATTCCTGGCGGAAAACCGTACGTTTCTTTTTTCCTTCCTAGAACTCCACATCCTGTCAGGATCTGACTGTCCTGTTTTCTCCTGCAGAGCTTACTCCTTCCACGTCAGCTCTGATGGACAGATGCAGCCTGTGCCTTTCCCTCCCGACGCTCTGATCGGTCCCGGCATCCCACGCCACGCTCGACAGATCAATACTCTGACCCACGGAGAGGTGGTGTGTGCAGTCACCATTAGTAACCCGACGCGCCACGTGTACACCGGTGGGAAAGGTTGTGTGAAGGTGTGGGACATCAGTCACCCTGGCAACAAGACCCCTGTCTCCCAGCTGGACTGCCTTGTGAGTGAAACAGCCAGGACCGGGAGGGACTAAACGGGGGGGCTAAAACCTAAAGGACTTTTTGTTCTTTTTCTCATTGAACCACAATGGGAACAAATTATCGTTACGCATAATTGGGTAGAGTGAGGGCATGCAGCCATTACTTCACATCCTGAGGTAGGAAGAGGTCGGGTACAAGTTAATTAGGTAGGATATGTTTTAAAAGTTGATATGCAGCCTCACCACCAGAGGGCGGTGGAGAAAAGCAATTAAAAGAAACAACATCTGGGATCAGACGTATTGACATTGAGTAAATACTTCAGAGGAGTACGCAGAAGGGAGGGAGATGGGATGGGTTACCGCCCTGTTTTGTAGTACGGGGGTCGAAGAAGGGGTAGCGGGCAGGACACAAGCTGCTAGTATGTGCAATCCTAGAGGGGAAATGCTGAAGGAGAGAGGGTCAGAACAACAGAACATATCTGAAGTGATGTTCCATGTCATTCATGCCGTTCCATTCTGTCATCTTCCGCTCATTCGGGGTCAGGTCGCAGAGCAACAGCCTCAGACAAGAAGCCCAGGCTTCTCTCATCCCGGCTGCATCCTCCAGCTCACCCAGGAGGATCCCGAGTCATTCCCGAGTCATTCCCCAGCCAGCTGTGAGAGATAGTCTCTCCAGCGGGTCCGGGGTCTGCCCCAAACCACCCCATCTGGCTCCTCTCGACCTTAAGGAGGAGTGGCTCGACACCGAGCTCCTCCCGGATGGCAGAGCTCCTCACCTGATCTTTGAGTGATAGCCCGGCCACCCTGCAGAGGAAGCTCATTTCGGCCACTAGAATCTGCGATCTCATTGTTTTGGTCACCACCCACAGCTGGTTACCACGGTGAGGGTAGGAACGTAGATCCTGGTTACCATGGTGAGAGTAGGAACGTAGATCCTGGTTACCATGGTGAGGGTAAGAACGTAGATCCTGGTTACCATGATGAGGGTAGGAACGTAGATCCTGGTTACCATGGTGAGGGTAGGAACGTAGATCCTGGTTACCATGGTGAGGGTAGGAACGTAGATCCTGGTTACCATGGTGAGGGTAGGAACGTAGATCCTGGTTACCATGGTGAGGGTAGGAACGTAGATCCTGGTTACCATGGTGCGGGTAGGAACGTTGATCCTGGTTACCATGGTGAGGGTAGGAATGTAGATCCTGGTTACCATGGTGAGGGTAGGAACGTAGATCGATTTGTAAATCGAGAGCTTTGCTTTTCGGCTCAGCTCTCTTTTTTCTCTCTCTTCATGCCTGTTTGAGTAATTTTCAAACTTCCCTGTCCCGGATTTGGACACTATTTAAACACCAGGTTGTCCTTGATTTACTTGATCCACTTTACATTGTATTTGTGGCCTCAAACATAATTTACGCTGTATCATGCACACATACAGAGGGCTCTAATAAGCAGGTTGCAAGAGAGCAGAGAAATTTACAAAATTATAAATAGAAATGAAACTGAATTAATGTATTTATAAACGTTCTTTAGCCAGAGATCTAATATCTGAGTTAAGAGAAGATTCTGTGTGCTTCGACATCAGAACAGAGATAACTACATCCGCTCCTGCCGGCTGCTTCCGGATGGACGAACGCTCATCGTAGGAGGCGAGGCCAGCACGCTGTCTATTTGGGATTTGGCCACACCCACACCGCGTATCAAAGCGGAGCTAACATCATCTGCGCCGGCTTGCTATGCCCTAGCGATCAGTCCTGATTCGAAGGTCTGCTTCTCTTGCTGTTCGGATGGAAACATCGCCGTCTGGGACCTGCACAACCAGACTCTGGTCAGGTACGATCTTTCACACCAACTCTAAACAACAGATAGATAAATCGTCTACTTTCTAAAAGCTTTCTGGATCGATTCTTCTTGTCTGAGTCTCTAGAAAGCTTTAAGTCAGAACAGAAACCCCATGAAGTCTGGTGTAGAGCTTTCCAAACTGTCTCCAGTATGCCTGATGTTTACAATGTTTGTGCGGCTATACAGGCCTATCAATGCCTGATCCTGTCTGATCTCAAAAGCTATGCAGGCAGTACTTGGAAAGGAGACCACTGGAACCCCAAGTGCCACAGTGGCACAGCTGTTGAGATTAAATTGTGGCTGTGTCCCTGGACCAGACAGTTCATCCACATTGCCAAATCTGGATCTGGTCAATAATAACCAGACTATTGTCATGCGTCAAAGATCCATTGCTAATTCTAGCCAGGCTAGGATTCAATGCAGGGCTATTCAAACCAAAATTAGCCAATGCGCTTCATTTTCTCTGCTGCAGGCAGTTTCAGGGCCACACCGATGGAGCCAGCTGCATCGACATTTCCAACGATGGGACCAAATTGTGGACGGGAGGACTGGACAACACCGTCCGGTCCTGGGATCTCCGAGAAGGACGGCAGCTTCAGCAGCATGACTTCACCTCACAGGTAAATGGACTCTATTTATCGAGCCCTTTTTTATGAACCAGCGTTGGTACTCAAAGCGCTTTACAGTGTAGCCCACATTCACCCATTAACACAACCATTCATACCTGATGATTGGAGCTGCCATGCAAGGCGCAAACCACTATCATCAGGAGATATAGGGCAGCGATGTCTTGCTTAGGAACACAACAGCATAAAGTCCCACCAGGGGACGAAACTGGTGACCCTCCGGTTACAGGGTGGTCGCCCTACCCACCGAGCCTTCCTTCCCCCGTCCGGTAGGTCCAACATTACCAAGTGGCAGATAATTGCTGCTCAAGTGGGCATATGTTTCCAAAATGGATGCAATGTCACATCAATGGATGGAGCGCAGCAACATGGAAAATGACTCACCATATTTATTAGAGGACAATGTGAATCCTTCATTTTTTTAAATTAAGAATTGGTAAACAGAGTTTTTTCAGATTTCTTGGCTCAGACCAAGAACTTCAGTCAGTGATCCATTGATAAAGATTTTTCTCTATTTCCTGGTAAATGGCCCGTCTCCCTGTTGGGCTTTTTTGGTTTTTATTCACATTTTTCTTGACAACTTTCTGATTTTCTAGTCTCCAACATTCTGCACGCTGCTCCATGGATTTCAGCCAAGTGAAAAATTTGAATGAAGCATCATTTCGTTCCGTCGTCTTCCGTTTATCCAGGGCCCAGTCGCGGGGGCAACAGCCTCAGATGGGAAGCCCAAGCTCCTCTCACCCCGGCTGCATCCTCCAGCTCACCCAGAAGGATCCCAAGTTGTTCCCCGACCAGCTGTGAGACATAATCTCTCCAGTGGGTCCGGGGTCTGCCTCTTGGTCTCCTCCCGGTGGGACATGCCCAAAACACCTCACCAGCGAGGCGCTCGGGGGGGCATCCTGACCAGTTACCTGAACCACCTCATCTGGCTTCTCTCGGCCTGGAGGAGGAGCGGCTCGACACTGAGGTCCTCCTGGATGGCAGAGCTCCTCACCCAGTTTCTGAGTGAGAGCCCAGCCACCCTGTGGCGGAAGGTCATTTCGGCCGCTTGTATCCGCAATCTCTTTCTTTCGGTCACCACCCACAGCTGGTTACCGTGGTGATGGTAGGAACGTAGATCCTGGTTACCATGGTGAGGGTAGGAACGTAGATCCTGGTTACCATGGTGAGGGTAGGAACGTAGATTCTGGTTACCATGGTGAGGGTAGGAACGTAGATCCTGGTTACCATGGTGAGGGTAGGAACGTAGATCCTGGTTACCATGGTGAGGGTAGGAACGTAGTTCCTGGTTACCATGGTGAGGGTAGGAACGTAGATCCTGGTTACCATGGTGAGGGTTGGAACGTAGATCCTAGTTACCATGGTGAGGGTAGGAACGTAGATCCTGGTTACCATGGTGAGGGTAGGAATGTTAAATCGAGAGCTTTGCTTTTCGTTTCAGCTCTCTCTTTACCATGACGTACTGATGCATCACATCGGTCACATCACATTCCACACATGAAGCGTCACATGTGGAACAATTTTTGATACACAAGGTGTCCAAATAAAAACACCGACTTGAAGCCCTGGATTCAGTAACTGTGCTAAAAAGTCAATGCAAACCTCAATATGGAATGTTAAAACTACATGTAGGTGTGGGGTATTCACTTAGAGACGCCCCTGGAACATACACTGTAAATTATGGACGTGCGTACCCTGAAACAAGACCTCTGGGAAGCTGGCCCCTCTTAAAAAAATATATAAACAAAGATAAACAAAAATTATGTTTGTGCTATTTTAGTTTTTTTAATTTTATTTTAAGAAATACGATTTGGGCAATCACGTCATCAAGCCCATCATTCTGGTAAAAAAAATAAATGACGTCGCTGAATCGTAGCCGGAAATAGGAATGTAAAACTTCAAATTATATTCCTTAAATTAAAAAAGACTAAAATAGCACAAACAAAAATGTGTACAGCACAAACAATTTTTTGTTGATATATTTTTTTAGGAAGGACCAGCTTCTCGGAGGTTAAAAAAATGCCTACAGATCCTTCAAATAGGCTTTTTTGTACTGCTTCTATGTGTTTCGTTTTTTTCTTTATTTTTCTGCTCTTTTAAATGTAGATTTTACTTTCAATGAAATAAAATGTGTTATATTTTTTGATGCTTTAGCATTTACTTGCGTGTTTTTCTTTATCGTTCGAATCTCTTTTAGAATAAATAACTTGTAAAGTTAATGATGAAAGACAGCGATCGCCGTCTCTCTTTTACCGGAGCAGCGGTAGTACGGAGCGCGCAGCTGTAGGCGGGAAATTACCCAACAATCTTTTTTATTATTCTATGTGACGCTGAAAGTGGAGAAAAATGTCAGCGAGCGCTAAAATGGTCCATCAGCAAAGAAGTCTGCCATTTCCAGGCGTGTGATTACTGTCTCAGCGTGTGATGTATTGCAGTCATTTACAAGCCGGGATCAGAGCGTTTAACCCACACTAAAGGCCAAACTTAACCCAGGGTTTTTATCCTCAAATACTCTTCACACTAATAATACTCACAATCAGAAATGAAATGAAAAAAAGCAGCGATAGTAGAACGTGGCTGCCTTTTTTCTTAATCGACCTGTTTGTGTTTCAGTGCGGACATTAAAGCTGGAAGTTTGTCTGATTTCAGATTTTCTCTCTCGGCTATTGTCCCACGGGCGAGTGGCTGGCCGTCGGCATGGAGAACAGTAACGTGGAGGTTCTGCACGTCACCAAACCTGACAAGTACCAGCTCCACCTGCATGAAAGCTGCGTGCTTTCACTCCGATTCGCTCACTGCGGTAAAAATATGACACTTTTTTAACATTTAACTGGTCAATGAACTCTACATGATATGGTACAAAAATCCCGATTTGGTACAGACCTCGGCTTTGAGGTCAAAGTTTGGTTCATTTTTTAGTACAGTTTTGGAACAAAATGGTTTATGTTATTTTTATCAAACCAACTATTAGTTTTAACGTGATAAAATTGGGACAGTGAAATAAATTCCAAGAGTGGTTCCGTCAAACATTCAATGAAAAACTCTGAAATAAGCAACAAATATTTGAAACGGTCAAACTAAACTTTTCAAAAAGTGAAGCGTACCACGAGAAGTTTGACAGGGTTTGATCTTAGATCAGAGGTTGCAAGTTATGCACCCCAACCGCACCTCTAGAACTCCTTATATGGATCATGTAAATTATGTGATGCATTTAGGGTGGAGACGGTGGCCGTGTGGTTAGAGCGTTCGCCTGCGGACCGGAAGGTCGCGGGTTCGCGTCCCACGGAGAGCACATCTAGGTTCCTTGGAGAAGACACCTAACCCCCGCTTCTCCCACCATTGGTGCCGTTGAAGGGCAGCCTGCTGCGGTGTAAGGAGTGCAGCAAAACAAATTTCCCCGGTGAGGGATGAATATAGTAATTTCTTTATTTATATGGAATGGTATGAAAATACTCTAGGATGAGATGTCACAATTGTTAGTGGGATATGGTGGCTCAATGGTAGAGCGTTCGCTGGAAGTTAACCGGATGTTTGAGGGTTCGATTCCCACTGAGTTCACGTTTAGGGTCCTGGGAGAAGACACCCAACCCCCCGTTTCTCCTACCAATGGTGCTGTTGTGGCAGCCTGTTGTGGTGTAATGCAGCACACAAATTTCCCCGTTGAGGAATCAATAGAGTGAGTAAAAAAAAGAAAAAATTAAATCATGTGATGCATATGGATTGGTATGAAAATGCTCACGAACTATGATGAGGTGTCGCAGCCACAGTAACGTCACCCACAAGCTAAACAATGGAAGACGGTCACCGTGGCGACTCTGCGATCGACACATACATCTGTCGGAGGATTATAAAGGAAATATTCTGAACTTAATGTGGTGACAGAAAGTGGCCGCACACCAGGCATTCATGTCAGACACTGGAAAGAATACAAGACATCCTGAGGTTGGCGTCTTAATAATATTATTATTATTACTGATTCAAAATTATCTTTTGCTATAATGGTTACTCTCTATGTTTGGTTTATGTTTTAAGCCCAAATTCAGCAAAAACTGGATTTTTATGAGATGAGATCAAATTCCTCCAAAAGGGGAGGAATTTGTCCTCCAGCATAATCACATAAAAATAATGTTACGTAAAAAAACAGACAGAACAAATAGACAAACAATGAGATCTTCTTTTTCTCATTTCCCTCCAGGGGGCGCCACATCAAGTCAGTTTCTTCCATCTAACCCTATCTCCTGCATCTTCTTCGGTCACACCAACTATCTTCATGTCTTCCTTCACTGTATCCATGACCCTCCCCTTTGGTCTTCCTCTAGTCCTCTTTCCTGGTGGTTCCAAACCCAGCATCCTTCTTCTGATGTACTCTCTCTCTCCTCTGCACAAGTCCAAACCATCTCAATCTGACCTCTCTGACTTAAAAACCTCTAACATGTGCTGTTCCTCTGATCCTGTCCATCCTGGTCACTCCCAGAGAGATCCTCAGCATCTTCATCTCTGCTACAAACATCTCTGTTTATTGTCTTTTTCTCAGTGCTACTGTCTCTAGACCAATCAGCATGGCCGGTCTCACCACGGTTTTCTACACTTTCCCTTTCATTTTATCTGAAACTCTTCTATCACATATCACACCTGATACTTTTCTCTCACACGCTTCTTCACCTCTTTTCCACACTCTCCATTAGACTGTTGATCCTAGATACTTAAAATCTTCCACTTTCTTTATCTCTTCACCCTGTAACCTCACTTTTCCATTTGGATCCCTCTCATTCACACACATGTACTCTGTTTTACTCTGACTAATCTTCATTCCTCTTCTTTCTAGTGCAAACCTCCACCTCTCCAGCTTTTCCTCCACCTCTTCCCATCCTAAGTACTTAAAATCTTCCACCTCGAAAATGAGATAAAAACAAATAAATAGTTTGGCATACAAAATGAAAAGTGCTACGTGTGATTTAAAATCTTAAAAGCCGTGTGGATAAAAGTAGCCCCAAAACATATTTTGGATGCAAGGAGGAACCCTATAGCGCCGCCCGGATGGCACAAGCTGAACTGTTCCTTGAGAGGATGACTCAGGGATCCTAACATAGAACCTGCCTTTCTTTACACCTGTTTAATGCCTCCCACTGGGGTCTGTATTCGAGGCAACTAGGCACTTGTTTTTAAAGATGTTGTTTTTTTTACCCTCATATTAAAGCCAATTAGTCGTAAATTAAAATACAGAAATAAAAACTTGTATTATTTTGTTTGGTTTTGCAGGAAAGTGGTTTGTGAGCACCGGGAAGGACAATCTGCTGAACGCATGGAGGACTCCGTATGGAGCGAGTATATTCCAGGTCTGTACGGAACAAAACAACAGATATACATCAGGTTAAAAATGGGACGTTCGAAAAAAAAAAAACTAAAGTCCTTCTTTTTTACATCAAAGTTAACTTTTTATAAAAATAAAAACAGAATAAAAACGTAAAAGTTTACATTTTCAATGGAAACAAGAACAAGTTTGACACCAAGTCATAAAAAAATGTGATGTCAAAGATTTTAAATTTGTAATCTCAACTTTTCTGACCTTGAGCTTTGGTCTGAAAACCTAACCAATTCAACTATAGTCGGTACTGAGTAACCCTCGACAGATTCATTACAATCCTCTCTGTGATTTGAAAGATATCGGCTTCACAAAAATATTACAGAAGCACAAACTTTTTTTTAAAAACAATGTTTAATAGTATTATAAGTTTTTAATCAACATAAACAAATAAATATACTTTTTTTAATAAACTGTGAAGTAATTGAGCTTTTTCATTATTTTCTGTCAAATATTTGTAAAATTATAACATTTATGACTGTTTTTTTTTTTTTTTGCATTCTTATGTTTCATCCCTCTCCCAGTCGAAGGAGTCGTCGTCCGTACTCAGCTGCGACATCTCCATAGACGATAAATACATCGTGACGGGTTCAGGAGATAAAAAAGCGACGGTGTATGAGGTGATCTACTGAATCCTCAGATCAAACTTTGATGTGTACATTTGGTTATTTATGGAACGAAGCAGCTTTTTTAAGGACTGAGATCTTCTGACCTGCTGGCTGGTCGGGGATCAAAACCAACACGTGGGAAACCCCTCACCTGCTGGTTGTTATTGTGAGAATGAGTGAATGTAAATCTGGAATCACCAGTTCATTCTTTTTAGGTCAAATTAGACATGAGTTTCTGGAAAATCTTATTTATTTACAAACAAATATTTGTGAGATTTTTTTTTTTTTTTACATTTTTTGTGTTTTTGTAAATAGTTAAAGGTAAAAAAAATGAGGAAAGAACTCATCGACTGATTAACTGTAAATAAACAACAATCAATGGTCTTTTTAACGGAAATCACAGCAAGAAAAAGTTGTTTTATTTTAATTACTTTTAGATCTTGTTTTCTGTCAAGTCTTAATTATATGAACAATAAAATGTCTCCAATAATCCTGATCCGATCCAAACATCTGGAAGGAAAAACTAAACGCAGACAGACAGGACGTCATGATGTGGGAGGAGGACCCAAACGCAGGACAACAAACAGGACTTAATAACAAAGTCCAGTGCGATTGTAAGGCAAAAGCACAGGATTAACAAAGTTAAAAAATATAGGATTATAAACTTCACAGACAGTCGGAGGAATGATGAAGACCCGACGAGAAAGTCAGGGGAGACTGCTTTTAAATAGGCATCAGGCTCATGAGCGCAGGTGTTTGGGATCAGGCTGAAATCCAGAAGAGGGAGGAAGGTTCAGCGCTCCCTCTTGTGGCAGGTGAGGGGATCACGACTCAGAACACAGATGAATAACTCAGGTTGTCGGGGTAAATTTAAATCAAGCATTTTGGTGCAACGTAATCCTTAAAAAAAAAAAAAAAAAAAAAAGTTTTGTTCTTGTATCGGATCAAGAGAGTCATAATCCAGAGATTAAAGATTTTATGATTTGATTTATGAGCAGATGTTAAAAACCAGAGTCAGTGGAAATCAGAATAAAGTTTGTTAAAATCAAATTTAAAATTCTTTTTTAATCCTCAAAGGGCGATTCTGGTTCCAGATGTAGATGCACAAACAAAAACACTTATGTATCTTATGACTTAGTCAGCAAAGCTTGTGCAGGAATGAGACTTCTTGTTGAGGGGAAGGACCAAGCCTGAGCAGAACAAGTGCACTAAAAAAGTGTCAGGATACATTAGCATGTGGGTTGGGCAGAGAACAAAATCCATGGACAAGAACAACGTAGTGTTTAAAAACTTAAACATATGGATAATGAATCGGTCTTTCTTGGACCCTTTAAGTCAGCAGTGGAATTTGTTTAAAGGTTCTCGGTTAGAATATTTCTTTCATTTTAAAATCTTGAAAAAAATTCCCCTGCTATAAATTTGAAAGACATATTTTTTATTCCCAGTCATTAGCTTTACAGGAAATAAAAATCTAGTCTTTTCTTCAGACTTGTTTAAGTTAACCAATCAGGTTTAAAACATTCAGAAACTTTGTTGATGTCAAATCCTGTTTCCACATGTTCTCCTTTCAAGCTGCACTTTTTGTCTTTTTTTTAAAATTTGAATTACCTGGTGATGTTTTTCACAGAACGAGCGAATCAGTGAACTGTAAGATTATGATTGCTTTCACACTCGTGTAAAAACCAAACCTGAATGTTTTGCGTCTCATCTCATCGTAGAGATGACCTGACTGAGTTCACTGAGGTGTCACACTGTACACATGTAATTAGTAACGCTTACAGCTGTTTATAGACTTTTCAATCAGTACAAAATCCCTTCGCTCTTTTTCTAGTCTGTGCTTGATTTTAATAAATTCTTGTGTGGAAAATACTTGGGCATTTTTTCCTTATTTTTTTTTAAATCAAGAATTTGACATCAGTGTTTATTCGAATGTGTGTTTAAATAATAGTAGTTCATTAGAAAAATAAGACGAGATGCAAGAAGAACTTTAGTGTCATTCCACTACCAAAGGAAACCACGTGATTTCAATCCCAATGCACTCAGCTCAAATAATCACACACAAGTCACAGAACCAAGGGACTAAGGATACGCAGCCATGTTTCTGCTGCTTCTATTGATAAGGATAGTTTGTATCCATGGAGTTCAGTGTGGGGGTGTGACTGCACCAAGGATCTGCTCAGACAGGAATCCCCATGGACAATGATGTTTGCAGATGACATTGTGATCTGTAGTGAGAGGAGGGAAGAGGTGGAGGAAAAGCTGGAGAGGTGGAGGTTTGCACTAGAAAGAAGAGGAATGAAGATTAGTCAGAGTAAAACAGAGTACATGTGTGTGAACGAGAGGGATCCAAATGGAAAAGTGAGGTTACAGGGAGAAGAGATAAAGAAGGTGGAAGATTTTAAGTATCTAGGATCAACAGTCCAGAGCAATGGAGAGTGTGGAAAAGAGGTGAAGAAGCGTGTTCAGGCAGGCTGGAACGGGTGGAGAAACCTATCAGGTGTGATGTGTGATAGAAGAGTTTCAGAAAAAATGAAAGAAAAAGTGTAGAAAACCGTGATGAGAGCGGCCATGCTGATTGGTCTAGAGACAGTAGCACTGAAGAAAATACAGGAAACAGAGATGGAGGTAGCAGAGATGAAGATGCTGAGGATCTCTCTGGGAGTGACCAGGATGGACAGGATCAGAAATGAGTACATCAGAGGAACAGCACATGTTAGAGGTTTTAGGGATAAAGTTCGAGAGGCAAGACTGAGCACGTACAGAGGAGAGAGAGAGAGTACATCGGAAGAAGGATGCTGGGTTTGGAACCACCAGGAAAGAGGACTAGAGGAAGACCAAAGAGGAGGTTCATGGATGCAGTGAAGGAAGACATGAAGATAGTTGGTGTGACCAAAGAGGATGCAGGAGATAGGTTTAGATGGAAGACACTGACTTGCTGTGGCGCCCCCTGAAGGGAAATGCCGAAAAAAGAAGAAGAAGTTTGTATCCATGCGGTTAAGGAGGCAATGACGTTTTTAAAAAACAAGTTAGACACTCTAATAACTACAGGGCGTTGAAGATGGCAGGTGAAAAGAAAACAGCTTCTGGAATCCGACATTTAACCAAAACACTACGGTCGTTGATAAAACATGGAAGTAAGCAGAAGGCAGTGAGTTGTCATGGCTGACCAGCCCGTAGGGGTTCCAAGCCATTACATCTAATTTTATAATAATATGTCTTACCATAGAATAAAAAAATTGCATGATGGCAGGATGTGTCCTCACACCAGAAAGCCAACACTGTGTCAAAACCCGAGCTTCAGTAGGAAGACTAATTAGTCTGTTAGACATAAATGTATGAACTGAAAGATAAAAAATGAGAAAAACCAGTAGTAAAAATACATGAGGAACGTTTAGCAAGAAAGAACAAGTAAGGATTTCCTCGCCCACCATGAGCTTGGGACCTTCCTCCACCTTCCTGATTCGGGACACCTGTTGGTGATTGACCACCTACCTATTTAAAGGCAGTCTGCCTTGCCTCCAGGGTCGGGTCATCAACCTTCCAGCCAGATCTTCCTGGCTGCCTTACCAAGAGATGCCTCAGCATTTACATTTAGACATTCATGCTTGATCCATGTGTTTTCCTTTACAGCTTTACTGGACACCTTATCCTTACTAAATAAATACTGTTTATCGTCCTGCCTTCAAATAGGCAGCTGGTCAATCACCAACAGGTGTCCCAAAGCAGAGAGATGAAGGAAGGTCCAAGGCTCACTCTGGTAGTGGGCGAGGGGATCATGACAATAAGTGTCCGTGTGCCATGTTTGTAATCCACTGACTGAAAAAAGGAGATCCAGATTCTATACGGTCCATGTTGGTAATGATTCCCCAGATTGAGAAATTTAAAGACAGTGTTTAGAAATTTTATTCTGGAAAATTTTGTTTTTAGGCTCTGTTTTCTGGACGACACTGACTGTTCAGGTGCATCACGCACGTCACGTCTGGTTCCGACCAAAAAGGAATGATTGTCCAAATAAAAAGATTCCGACCCCCGTGAATCAAATGAACCCCAATGCTGCAAGGTCAGACTGTTTCCATGAAGAGAAATAAACTGTCAGAAATGTTATTGCTGCATCGCCACGTGTCTTTATCTACCTGCTTCTGTGCCACAGGCTGAGCCCATCTATAACTCTAAATTGACGCATTCAAATTAAAAAATGAATAAATTGATTCCATAAAAAGGATATTTTAAGAGTGATTTTTTTTTTTTAGATTTGCCTGTATGTTGAATCCATTTGTCCATTTTAAAGTGCAGACCTCCCATCCTGCTTTGTGTGGAGCTCACTTTAAGCTGTGAGTGAAAGGGAGTTTTTAACTGTGGCATTTCAGGAGCAGGCTGACCGGTCATTTGCAAACGTGTTGGATTCATGTGCATTAAGTGATCTAAGTGAGGTCTGTGGAGGAGGACGCTCCACCATTACACTGAGTGATACTTCTCTTTTAGTCCTCCAATCGGCTCTTCATGCTGCCCAAAGTGGTAGAGAAGGAGAAAAGGTGGGAATGAAATGTGGGAATGAGAAACCCTACTTCAACATTTTACATTAAGAGCACTTTATAGCCTGAAGATTGGCCACTTTTCTCAGAAGCACACAAGCTGGATTAAACAAACAAGCCAAAACCCACAAAGTCCTACATGATGCCCCGCGTTGCTGCTGAGTTTTCCACTTCTACATTAATACATGTTGATTTGTTTCCAATTTGTTCTTTTGTATTAACGCTGTTGACTAAAGTATTTTCTCAGCCAGCCAAATAATGGGGATCAGGTAGAACATGCGTAGAAGTCTGAGTCTGGCATGTTGGGATTTTAACGAGTACTACCTGTTAATCGTTCGATTAGCTCCCAACGGCTAGCTGGTTATGGAGTCATTCTGCCGTTGACATGCATGTTGACGTGCGTGACCAGCAGCTGGCTCTTCGGAGGCACATCCGTGTGTGGCTGGAAGAATTGGTTTGGTCCCGGGGGAGCTGAGCAGAAGGAGTCGAACTGGAGGAGGTGCGGAGAAGGAGGCGGTCTTCCGTAGAGGTGGTGCTTCCTGTGTTTTTGCGGTTTCCATGGAAACGTCCGGTTGCTCGCTAGAGGAACTGGAGGCGCTCACTCGGACCCAGTGACATACAGAGACCAGTTTGGTGGTCTTCACTGCGGCCTGGCTTCGTGGACCCATTCCGGACTCCAGCTTTTGGGTTGCCAGGTTGGACATAGTGCAACCGGACTGGGACGCCGGTGGAAAGGGGCAAAGGGGCGTCGAGGTGTTTACACTGCAGCACTTTAATTTAACTTCGGGGCTCAATAAAGTATATTCAGTTCAATTAAGGAACATCCCAATTCCATTTTGCAAAGTGAATATGAAGCACTGAAGCAAGTTTAAAGTTTAATACCTTCCTTTTTACTTATGAAGCCCTAACTGGTATGGACCCATCCCGTATTAGAGTTCTTATAGTACTGTGGCAGATTTAGGGCCCGATCACAGGTAACAGGAAATAGGTGCAGCTGTGTTCAATCAGGGACAAATGAGGAAAGCTCATCGGTGAGAGACCACAGGATTTTTTGTGGGGTTGTACCGTTTAGAAAGGAGGGTGCCATCCACAGCCTTTTTGGGCTGCTAGTGGTGAAGACAGCTAGAGATGGGGTTAGAACAGGATACTCGCCTGTAAGCGCAGAGTTAATCTGGCTGTTCATTTGGATCTTTCCTCTGGTGTTTGGACAGGACGTGGAACTACGACTCCAGGACCGGATCTTGACAACTTAGCGGCCAAGTTTTTTTCTTTTACTTCATCTAATTTATCGACTGTATTTAATAAAGAATGTATGAACTGTAATTATCCGGTGTGGTGTTTCCGAGGCATCTGACATTAAAAAGCAAGATAATCTGCTCAATGTGAACACACGGGTTTATTTCATTACAGTACCCCACAAACCAAACAGAACACTTTGCACACAGAATGCAGGACTGTCAGTGATTCCTCGGATTTCTAAAAGTCCAACTGGGGGTAGAACCTTTAGCCACTTAGCCCCTGTCATAAGGAACAGTCTCTCAGCTCGTGTGAAAGACTCACAGTCCGTCCAAACAATGTTAGGATTAAATTCAATTTCAATCTTCTTCTTCTTCGTTCGGCATTTCCCTTTTGGGGTCGCCACAGCAAGTCAGTTTCTTCCATCTAACCCTATCTGCTGTATCTTCTTTGGTCACACCAACTTTTTTCATGTCTTCCTTCACTGTATCCATGAACCTCCTCTTTAGTCTTCCTCTAGTCCTCTTTCCTGGTGGTTCCAAATCCAGCATCCTTCTTCCGATGTACTCTCTCTCTCTCCTCTGCACATGTCCAAACCATCTCAGTCTTGCCTCTCTAACTTTATCCCCAAAACCTCTAACATGTACTGTTCCTCTGATCCTGTCCATCCTGGCCACTCCCAGAGAGATCCTCAGCATCTTCATCTCTGCTACAAACATCTCTGCTTCCTGTCTTTTCTTCAGTGCTACTGTCTCTAGACCAATCAGGATGGCCGGTCTCACCACGGTTTTCATCACTTTCCCTTTCATTCTAGCTGAAACTCTTCTGTCACACATCACATCTGATACTTTCCTCCACCCGTTCCAGCCTGCCTGCACACGCTTCTTCACCTCTTTTCCACACTCTCCATCGCTCTGGACTGTTGATCCTAGATACTTAAAATCTTCCACCTTCTTTATCTCTTCTCCCTGTAACCTCACTTTTCCATTTGGATCCCTCTCATTCACACACATGTACTCTGTTTTACTCTAAATAATCTTCATTCCTCTTCTTTGAAGATTAGTCAGAGTAAAACAGAGTACATTTGTGTACTAAATGTACCATGTGTACTAAATTCAATTTCAACATAAATGAATATACTTTGCTAAACCCCAAGTGGAAAATTACTGTTCCCATACAGCTCGTTTCCAGATGCACAGACAGTTACACACATGTAAAAGAACAATTGAGGACAGGCTGCCACATCACAGCACTTCCTTTCCACTAGAGGGCAATGAAGGTGGTCAAGTAGCAAAAAAAAAAAAACAACAAAAAACAGAAAGACAAAGCAAAACAATTCAACAGTAAATGGTAGAGAACAGAATGGTCTTTTTTAAAATGGGTCTATTCCCTCTCTCCTTACGCACTGCTCAGCGAAATTCTTACACACTGTGTCAAAAGAATTCCGACCCAGTATATCTGTAAACACTTTCTCTTTGTGGGAATACTGGGTTTGTTACTCTCAGTCAGCACTTTGATCCTCCTCACTTTCTAGGGTGTATTTTATCTCACTGGGGATTGTTTTCAAATTGCACTAAATATGGCCACCACACTGCCTGCGCCGAGGGAGGGTACAGGGAGTCATTTGTGTAAGTGCCATTCAGTTAGACATTAACCGGCTATCAGGCCTTTAGGGTTGTGTGTGGAGCAGACAGGGACGAGATACCGAACATCAGAAGTGTGCAGCTTCACAACAGAATGTTAGATTAAAACCATAGTCAAGGTCACAAAAGGAGCAAACTGAATCTACAAGAATCTGTTGTTTTGGGAACAGGCTGAGCACTTTACATGGCCTTGAATTTGTTAGAGGTACTTGGTGGCAACTCTAATGGGTGGCAGACTGAGTTTTAATACCCTCCAATATGAGAGGAAATATTCTCCAAGTTTGATTCCAGCTTGCGATAGAGCTTGTAAACTGCAGCCATTGTGCTGTTTAAGACCTGAACACCCTCTAATGCTGGTCGCAGTCTGTCTGAAAATGAACTGAAATTTGAGCAATTTCTGGTCATGTGCCAATTTTAGGATTGGGATCAATTTCAGCTTAATTATGTGTCTTTTTGGATTTGTAGACAAGGGTTGATCAAGAATGATTTGTGGCTCGTTACTCGTAATTATACAGTCAGACGAATGTCTGAAGCTTGAGAAATTTTGTCATCACTAGGGTAGCATTTCCTGCATTCCAAAACGATCAGAAGTAGTATAGAGTGTCTTCTACCTCTGGCAAAGCTCTAGAAAGAGACTAGTGATCAAGTTCTAATCTACTTGCGTTCCATAGAACCATGAGTAAATACTGTAGGTCTACAGAGTGCAGACAGAATTAGAATCATACAGTATTTCTGGTGGAATTTTAAAAACAGGCGTTTCTTTTTATGAAAACTAAGGCCGTGTCCACATGTACCGGGTATTTTTGAAAACGCATATATTTTTATCCGTTTTGCCGTCCACGCGAAAACAGAGTTTTTTTCCACTCAAAACCGGCATTTTTTAAAACTCCGGCCAAAGTGGAGATTTTGAAAAATTCAGTTTTTGCATTTGCGTGTGGACATGCGAAAACGAAGACTTAGGTTTTTATGCATCCCTACCATACCGTACCACATACTGTATTATCATTAGCATATTTCCTTGTTTACAAAAGCACAGTGGGCAGCATGGATCCACGGAAACAGGCATTACTTGTTTCCTGTTGCAGACCCTCTTTTCTTGCCTTTTTGTTCACTTTCAACTGCTCTTGCTTCTTGTTGTTTACATCAATACTGCCGACTACTGGTCCGGCATGCTCATAATTGCACTCAAAAGCATATGTATACGGCTCCGTGTGGACGCGGATCTTTTGAAAACGGTTACGTGCGTTTTTCTAAAACAGAGTACAGCAGATATGTTTTCAAAAATATCCGATTACGTGTGGACGAGGCCTATGAGTCTAAGACACATGTCACATACATTACAATATTTTATGTAAGGTTGAACATACAGTTGATTCCATGGTAAACGAATATGTTTGAAATTCACTGCCACATGTTTAAGATGTTTGTAAGCGTCCAGTATTTACATACTTTTAAAACACCAGAAGATTTTTGACAATGGATTTTGTTTTCCATCACGCAAGCAGTGTTTTAGTGTAGGAGCTCTGCTCATACTCAGTTCCACAGGAGAGGTCCATTTTTTTGTAAATGAATCAAAATAAGAATAACACCCGGACATGATGCACTTAATGCTGTATTTTCATCTTCACACATGTTTTACTCTGTGTCGTGCATGCACCGACGGGGGCGGAGCAAATCAGAGAGCGTGAGAAGAGGAATACACGCTGTCAAAAATGGAAGTTAGACCAAAACAATGTATTTATGAGTGTTTTTTTGGTAAATATCGCACATCTGAGCTAATGTAAAACAACGTGTTTATTGATGCAGACTGTGACATAAGAATTGTTACCCCACAAAAATAAAATTCTCCCTCTGTCAGTGCAAAGATTTCGACACTGTCTGGTTTTTTTTCTCAACTGGAAAGTGGTTGAACCCGATTCCAGGCTTGCTCTGTTTTCTGAGGTGTCCTTGGGCCACATGTGGCACGCCACAATGCCTTCCTACGTGTGTGTCCGGGAATGGACGAGTGTGTTGGGAGGAGGCACTTATCTAACAATAAAGTGCTGAAAGAGAGAATGTGTGTGTGAGTGAATGTGCTCCCAGTGATCTGTAGCACTTTAAAAGTACAGGACATTCACGGTCAGACTGTCCTGTTAACACATGCACTGCTGAGAGAAAAATCTGGCTAATAAATAATAAAAGTAGAAGCAGATAAAAGAAAACAATAAATCTGGAAACTTGAATTTAACAAACTCATGTCATGCAAATAAAACATTACTGTATAAACAACATGAACATGTCTGCCCAAATATCACAAACCCAATCCGCTCATTCCGTTCTGTCATCTTCTGCTTATCCGGGGCCAGGTCGCAGGGCAACAGACGGGAAGCTCAGGCTTCTCTCACCCCAGCTGAATCCTCCAGCTCACCCGGATGGACCCCAAGTCGTTCCCCAGCCAGCTGTGTGACATACCGTAGTTTCTCCAGTGGATCCGGGGTCCGCCTCTCGGTCACCTCCCAGTGGAAGGTGCCCGAAACACCTCACCAGCGACGCGCTCGGGGGGAATCCTTACCAGATGCTCGAACAACCTATATGGCTCCTCTCAACCTGGAGAAGGAGCGTCTCGACACCAAGCTCCTCCCGGATGGCAGAACTCCTCACCCAATCTCTGAGTCAGAGCCCAGCCACCCTGCGGAGGAAGCTCATTTTGGTTGCTTGTATCCGCAATCTCATTCTTTCGGTCACCACCCACAGCTGGTGACCATGGGTGAGGGTAGGAACGTAGAACCTGGTTACCATGGTGAGGGTAGGAACGTAGATCCTGGTTACCATGGTGAGGGGAGGAACGTAGATCCTGGTTACCATGGTGAGGGTAGGAACGTAGAACCTGGTCACCATGGTGAGGGTAGGAACGTAGATCCTGGTTACCATGGTGAGGGTAGGAACGTAGATCCTGGTTACCATGGTGAGGATAGGAACGTAGATCCTGGTTACCATGGTGAGGGTAGGAACGTAGATCCTGGTTACCATGGTGAGGGTAGGAATGTAGATCCTGGTTACCATGGTGAGGGTAGGAACGTAGATCCTGGTTACCATGGTGAGGGTAGGAACGTAGATCCTGGTTACCATGGTGAGGGTTGGAACGTAGATCCTGGTTACCATGGTGAGGGTAGGAACGTAGATCCTGGTTACCATGGTGAGGGTAGGAACGTAGATCCTGGTTACCATGGTGAGGGTAGGAACGTAGATCCTGGTTACCATGGTGAGGGTAGGAACGTAGATCCTGGTTACCATGGTGAGGGTAGGAACGTAGATCCTGGTTACCATGGTGAGGGTAAAAACGTAGATCCTGGTTACATACTGTAGATCAACTTCCACTTCCAGTGGACTCACCACCTGCACGAGGGGCTATGGGGGTCGGGTGAAGGAGGAAATGGGTGGCAGGCAACAACGGAGACCCAGGCGGTCAGATCCTCGTCTGCACAAGCTACCTCTAGCCTTTGTTTGATTTAATTAAATCCTCAGATTGGACCCGGAGCCTTGTGTTTAACAGTAGTGGTTAGATTAGTGAGACTGGTGTTGGATGAAACGGTTTGGAGTAGAGATTATGCGTCTCTAGTTCAGGTTAGGTGGTGTATTTAGTGTCTGGTGGAGGTTTTAATGGGATTATAGATTATCTTTGAAGTTTATAGGATCTTCGTCATGTCACATGTAACATTATTGGTTCTTGGCAGAGTGATTAACTCGACTCTTTTCTCATTTTCCACCTTCCCAGTGCTTTCATGTCTGAGTAAAATGATTGGATGAGGATGAGGGACGAGGCGTGTGTCCTTCAGCTGATCTGCTGGATTAAATGTGACAGTGATCCTATAACAAGATGAAAAATCTGCAGTGATTCAGCTGATGATTAATTCATGTCCCTGCCGTTCTAACGAGGTTGTGGCCGTTGGTAGGCGTGGGATGAGGGTGAGGAGGTTGGGGCCCTCTGCAGAGCTTTGATGTCTCACATACAAGGCTGTGTCACACATTAATGACTTCTTAGAGCTGTGAAACCAGCATCATTATCGCTTTCCAAAAAACACAAGGATGAGAAATGACAGCTGGTTCTGACAGACACTGTATATACGTGTGTGTGTGTCTTATGCATGTGTGTCTTATGCATGTGTGCCTTATGTGTGTGTGTTTACGTACACTAACAGCCTTTCAGTCCACTGTCCTTCACCTGATTTATCAAAATAAAAGTAAACAATTATGTTTGAGAAAGATGTTCTTTATTTCAAGACAGCTCATTTCAGTTTTTAGAGTCTCTGTGAAGCCTGGAGCGAAAAAATGAAAATTTCACCTCAAACTGATGGAAGGACCACATCTTCCAGGAGGAAGGACTACATCTCCCAGCAGGAAGAACTACATCTCCCTGCAGGAAGGACTACATCTCCCAGCAGGAAGAACTACATCTCCCAGCAGGAAGAACTACATCTCCCAGCAGGAAGAACTACATCTCCCTGCAGGAAGGACTACATCTCCCAACAGGAAAAACTACATCTTCCAGGAGGAAGGACTACATCATGCTACAGACAGATCTCCTAAATTTCACTGTAACACATCATTGTGGTTCATCCACTTATCGAGTCCTCTCTTAGTTATTTTGTAATTTTTAAAAAAACATTTCAGTGCTTCGTTTTTAACCAGTAGGTTGAGGAGGTGAGAGGGGTCACAGTTCACAGTTCTGTCGATGAGACTGAATGAGAGAAATAGTTCCTGATCCGTGAGAAAACACGAGCAGCCACTGATTTGGGTTACACACGGTCTTCTGCATGTTGATGAATGAGTGGAAGCTTTGGAGGAGAAAATATCCCAAAGAACTGAAAGCTCTTGTGTGGAGGCTCTTCTGCATCTCTCTAACCACTGGTGGGGATTTCAATAGAAATGGCCCACAACTCAACACCAACTATAGATGAACCTATATATAAATGTATTTTTGCATATCTACATTAAAATAAATTTATGCACACACTTGTTTTGGTTGTTGTTTTTGTTTGTATGCAGAAACAATTTAATATAGATTAAGATTTTCACCACAGATTATTGACAATTTTGCTTAAACAATCTATATTTAATATTTTGTAGGATATTTTTTTCTGATAAAATTTTTGTTTTATTAAAGTTTACTGTCAAATACCTAAAAAAAAGTGTCAAAATACTAGCTGCAGTTCCTTTTTATACCACCAGATGGCAGTGTGGACATGTCATAGTTTCCATTTAGCAACAAAGTTTCATTTCTTTAGTTTTCGTGTAAAATAATCACATTAGTGAAAATCAGCCTAAAATATTAGTTTACGACAAACTTATAAACGTTTTAACAAATAATAAATTATGTTATTTGGGCAAATAAACAAAAAAAAAAAACAACCCATCAGGTTTCTTCTTTTTTCTCCACACAGTTTTTCATCACTGAGAGGGGGGGTCTAAGGCAGTGAGCCCCCTGCAGGGCTCTTTCACTGCACACAACTGCATCAACACCCTTTGCAATCTACAGAGGACATTTAAGGTTTTCCAATGATACCAAATGTTCAGGAATATTTTACCCCCAAAAGGCTGGAAAATGTTAAAAAAAAAAAAAAAAGTAGCCAGGAAGAGTTAGGGTTATATTTGATTTACAGTTCCTTGGTTATGCCATATTTTTCATATTGTGCTGCGATTTGGGGGAAAAACTCAGATAGATTCACTGGTTAAATTACCAAAAAAAGCAATAAGAAAAGTAAACAGAGTTGGATTTTATGAACACACAAATCTACTGTTTATTTAGAATAACTGTTTAAAACTACAAGATATGGTATATATTAGAATATTACGGATTATGCACAAAATTAAAAATAACTTCGTTCCAAAAGGCATACAAAGTTTTTTTTTAAATTTAGAGTTGGTTATCATAATTTACGAGGATGTTATATTTTTGAACGTGTTAAAGTAAGAACTTTGGTAAAATCAAAATGTGTTTCTGTTGTTGGAGTAAAATTATGGAATAAATTTAAAAATATGTTCTTCTTTCCTAAAATTTAAACATCATCTTAAATATAAAAGTATTAGTGATTATAAGTAAGTTAAAAAAAACAATGAAAAGATGTTAATATAAAGTTTATTATGGTTTTCTGTTTGATTGGAGATGTGTTCTTTGTAAATTTAATTTTTGTTTAATTGTAGAAATGCTGTTCAGTTAAATGTATACTTATGTACAGGAATCAGAATCAGAATGCTTTTATTGCCATGTCAATGAGAATATCAGAGACTAGGAACTTGCTTTGATACAGGTGTGCAATAATATAAGATAAAAATAATAAAAAATAAAATAAATAAAAATAATTTTAACAAAACAGAGTGCTCAGAAAGAAAAAGAAAAGTAGTGCAATGTCATAGAAAATAATAAAAAATAATAAAGATAGGGAGGGAGGGAGAGAGGGAAGTGACTAAGAGATGTGGGGTTCAGGTTATAAAGTATTAATTAGACTAACGGCAGAAGGGAAGAAGCTGTTTTTGTGGCGGGACGTTCTGGTCCGAATGGACCGGAGCCTCCTGCCCGAGGGGAGTCGCTCAAAAAGTCCATGTCCAGGGTGGGAAGGGTCAGCTGCTATCCGACCTGCACGCCCCCGAGTCCTGGAGATGTACAGGTCTTCGAGAGATGGAAGGCTGCAGCCGATCACCTTCTCTGCAGAGCGCACAATGCGCTGCAGTCTGTGTTTGTCCCTGGCTGTGGCTCCAGCGTACCACACGGTGATGGAGGAGGTGAGGATGGACTCGATGATGGCTGTGTAAAACTGCACCAACATCTGGGTGGGCAGCTTGGCTTTCTTCAACTGCCGCAGAAAGTACATCCTCTGCTGGGCCTTTTTGATCAGAGGGATAGGCACATATAGGCACACTTTCGATCAGGGATAGGCACATATAAGCCATGCTTCAGCCTATTCCTTTCTTTGGTCTGTTTGTTTCTTTGTTGCAATCTGTGTTATTGTTGTGATTTTATGTATGACCAAATGAATAAATCTGAACTGAACTGAAGATATTGAGCTGTATACATATAATTAGACAGTGATGCAGCCTGACCAGCAGATGACGCTGTGGTTTTATCACCATATTTTTCCTCCAGTGAAAAAGACTATAGGAAGGTTAGCTAGCTTGTAGCTAGTGGTTAAAAATAACACTATTAGTTTAATTTGAAAGTAAAATGTTGCTCCAATCTATGAAACCCTGGTTTCTCCGGATTAGGATCAATCCTCTGTCCTGTGTACGAGCTTATCATGCAGATAAAGTGGAGAGACTGGGCTCTCAGCCTGATAAACAGTCCTCTGAGTACCAGGTAGGTGATAGCATCATGCTAATGACACACAAACACATAAAAAAAAAAACAACCAGAAAACTATTATAAACTAATCTTACAAGAAAAATATTATAAAATAAAATCTTTTTCATTTTTATTGTTGGGACAAAAGTGTTTTAACAAGAGGAAATGGTTAAAATGTAGAAAAACATACTTAAAAAAAGTCTAAATTAGTTTTATTTATTAGTTTCAATACAAGCAGAAACTATGATGATGTTTATGGTTGTTTTAAAGTCAAATTTGAACCAAGAATTCATAAATTTATTATCATCTTCTCAGTTGTTTCCACATAGATTCAGGCTTCTATCATATCCTTTTATTCTAATAGATAACTGTTTATTTTATTCAGTAATATTTGTATATCCCAATATTAAAAAAACTATATAAAAAAAAGAACAAAAACAAATAAAGAACATGAAATATTTTTACACAAATACATAAAAACTAATAAATTTCAGCCCATTCCTGCTCTTAGACCCTCCTTCACTGTGAGAATAAACTCCCAAAAAAAATGAGAAACCTGATGGGGATCCACATGAAATACAGATCCCTCGCTCCCTCTGAAAGAGCATACATCAGAATCAGAATCAGAATGCTTTTATTGCCATGTCAGTGAAAAACATCAGAGACTAGGAACTTGTTCTGGTACTGGTGTGCAAACATATAAAATAAAAATAATAAAAATAAAATAAATAAAAATAATAATAATTTTTACAAAACTAAGAGTGCTCAGAAGAAAAAGAAAAGTAGTGCAATGTCATAGAAAATAATAGAAAATAATAGAAAATAATCTATTACAATCTATTACAATAATCTATTACATTGTACAGACCCAGCCTGTTTGTAAATATTTTCTTTCCCAAGCCGTTCATCCCTTGCACAATCTATTGAGTTCCTGATTGGCTGTAGGGAATACGCCCACTTTTTTTTTTTTTTTTTTTTTTTACGCCCACTTAAATTCATTGACGACCACTTCAGCTTCCCTTCCGGATGCAATGAAGACATTTTAGGAAAACTCTTCATCAAAATTAACTAGAGAACATTCTTCATATTTGTATTACAATATATTCAGTCGCAAAATATTCGCAGCCTCCTTAGGTTCTGAGGTCTGATCAGTAATTGATTAGCTGGTGAACACATAATAGTGAATTAACATTCTTAGACACAATGTCTGCTCTTTCGGAGGGAGCGAGGGGTCTGTATTTCATGTGGATCCCCATTAGGTTTCTTCTTTTGTTTTTTGGAGAATCAGAATATACTTTAATGATCCCACACATGGGAAATTTGTGTGTCACAGCAACAACTTTCTATCTGCTAAGTGAGTCGTTGTAGAGTCTGATCACATACGGAAAGAAAGACCTCCGGTATCGAGATGTTCTCGAGCGGAGCTGTCTGAGCCTCTTGGAGAAGGAGCTCCGTTGTTCGTCCAGGAGTGGGTAGAGAGGATGGTCATGATTGTCTATGATGGATAAAAGTTTGTTCAGTGACCTCCTCTCTACCACTGCTTCAAGTGAGAACATCTCGTTACCGAAGGTCTTTCTTTCCGTATGTGATCGGACTCTACAACGACTCACTTAGCAGATAGGAAGTTGTTGCTGTGACACACAAATTTCCCATGTGTGGGATCATTAAAGTATATTCTGATTCTGATACTCCAAAAAAACAAAAGAAGAAACCTTATGGGGATCCACATGAAAGACAGATCCCTCGCTCCCTCCGAAAAAGCAGACATTGTGTCTAAGAATGTTAATTCACTATTATGTGTTTATACCAGCTAATCAATTACTGACCAGACCTCAGAACCCAAAGAGGCTGCGAATATTTTGCGACTCAATATATTGTTATACAAATATGTAGAATGTTCTCTAGTTTATTTTGATGAAGAGTTTTCCTAAAATGTCTTCATTGCATTGGGAAGGGAAGCTGAAGTGGGCGTCAATGGATTTAAGTGAGCGCATTTCCTACAGCCAGTCAGGAACTGAATAGATTGTGCAAGGGATGAACGGCTTGGGAAAAAAATATTCGCAAACAGGCTGGGTCTGGACGGCACTTAAAGGGCCCATCTCATGCAAAATAACTCTTTTCACATTGTATCCTATGCACATACACACGCAAAATGTAAGAACACTGTCTGCCTCTCTCACTTGAGCTGGGAGCTTATTCCATAAAACTGGAGCTTGGTAGCTGAAGGCTCTACCTCCAATTGTACTTTTAGAAATCCTAGGAACCACTAACAGCCCTGCATTTTGTGAGCGGAGTGTTCTGATTGGTTGATAAGGTACTATAAGTTCACTATGCCGTTGAGGGCCTTGTAGGTTAGTAAGAGGATTTTAAACTTGATCCTAAACTCAATAGGAAGCCAGTGGAGAGACACTAGCATGGGAGTAATATGATCTCTTCTATTAGTTCTTAATCTAACATTTAAAGTCATCAGTTATGAAGTTTGTAATCCTCCACTAGATGGAAGTAGAAACCCATCTTTTTTTTTATCTCAATTGAACCTTCTGTTTTTCCAGATTGAGCTAACCCTCATCTTTCTCTAATTTGCTGTTATCATTCAAAAAAACCCTTTAATTTAACCTCTTTCTTTTTTACAGGAAAATTATGAGCGGATGAAAAATCTTGTCGATGAGCTGAAGAAGAGAACAGAGAGAATTAAACTGGGTGAGTGTGGAGATCAAACATTGTGTAAACAAGTGTCTGAGCTCAGTTTTAAGATTACATTTTCACTCTGTTTACTGGTAGATGATTCTCCTGTTGGGAACACTTCAGCTTCCCGAAGCTGAAACAGAGAAACATAAACATAGAAAGACAGGTGGATGAAATGAAGGAGGTGCCAACACTGTTTAGCTGAGGTCTGGTAGCTTTCTGGCAGCACGTCAACATGATGTCGCCTGAAACGGTACCAACCGGGAGTAAAAATCACTGGTACCCTAACAAAGAAAAATGCAATCAAGCAGCCTTCTTGTTTATTCAGATCAGACCAAACAACATCTATTAGAGTTTATAGTTTAGAATCAAAGGCCAGATTCAGTCTGAATAGTTTTGCATTTTGTTCTGAAACTGTATCAAATATTAACCAAACCATGACTTCAAATTCTGAGATACATACCAAACTGGGACCTGAACAGATGTTTTAAACACGCTTTTGGTCCCGGGGGGTGTTGGCTTAATGGTAGAAGTCTTTCAACCAGAAGAACCGGGTTCGAATCCCACTGGGCCAAAGCTCTCCTTGAGGCTACGAGGCTGAAAACTGGAAGGACAAACTAAAAAAAATGACTAAAAAAACCAAAACAAAACACGCTTTTAACAGAACTGAGAGAAAAGAAATGCTGTTTCTTTCCTGCTTAGTAAAGTCGATGAACTTCAACTTCAAACTTGCGTCCCACGAGCTGCTTAGTGTGATCTCCACGAGGAAGGAGCGAGGATTTGAAAATAATTTGTGGTGTGATTACCAATGTTTTACAAGAGTGTAAATGAGTCCTCGTGAAAACACCTTTACTGTTCGTTCATCAGAGACTTTTAGTTTTAACAGTGAATGAGTTTTTAGATGAATAAGTTTATTTTAGACATAAACTGGGTTAAAAATGATGATGTATTTTTTTTTTTATTTAGGTGGAGGAGAAAAAGCAAGAAATCTTCATACTTCACGTGGAAAACTTTTACCCAGAGAGCGGATAGACAAGCTGCTGGATCCAGGGTAGGGACATGTTGGACTTTAACCCGCTTTTAATTACTATAATTCAAGAAAGGTGACCTCACCTATGGTAAAACCAGCTGTGGGTGGGGACCGAAAGAACGAGATCGTGGATACAAGCTGCCGAAATGAGCTTCCTCTGCAAGGTAGCTGGGCTCTCACTCAGATCTCAGGCGAGGAGTTCTGCCATCAAGGAGGAGCTCGGTGTCGAGCCGCTCCTCAGCCAGGTCGAGAGAAGCCAGTAGGGGTGCTTCGGGTATCTGGGCAGGACGCCTCCAGAACGCCTCGCTACTGAGGTGTTTTGGGCACGTCCTACCAGGAGGAGACCAAGAAGTCCCCGGACCTGCTGGAGAGACTATGTCTCACAGCTGGCCGGGGTCCGACTCAGGATCCTTCCAAGCGAGCCGGAAGATGCAACCGGGGTGAGAGAAGCCTGGGCTTCTGGTCTGAAGCTGTTGCCCTGGCGACCCGGCCTCGGATAAACAGAAGACGACAGAACGAAAGCAGAAAACTGTAGTAAAAAATGACAAATGCTCTGCTTTATTTTTAGCTCTCCTTTTTTGGAGTTCTCCCAGTTTGCAGCATATGAGCTGTACGGAAAAGAGGAAGTCCCAGCAGGAGGTATAATCACTGGGATTGGTCGTGTCTCAGGGTGAGCACCATGTTTACAGGATTAGAACAAAATTAGAATGATTATTTTTAAGACTTGAATGATTGAAACAGTCTAACAGTGTTTTTATGTCCACAGTGTTGAATGTGTTGTTGTTGCGAACGATGCAACAGTGAAAGGAGGAACGTATTATCCAGTAACGGTGAAGAAACATCTCCGTGCACAAGAAATTGCTCAGCAGAACCACCTGCCGTGTATTTACCTGGGTGGGTTTTAACAGAAGAAACAAGAAACAAGGCATTTCTGTTTTTTAAAAAAGCGTTTTGATAAAATTACTTAGATTCAAGAATTAAGGATCCATCGATAGCCGAATTGGGCCGATATCAAGGCACTATACCGACACTTGAGAGGCTGAGACCACAATACATTAATTTAAGTCATTCATTCATTTAACCACAGACGTTAATTAAGATTAATGATAAACTTTATTAATGTTATTTGGCAAACATTTACAGCAGTGGAGACAGAATGACTTCTGTTTACCTCTTCTTCTCCTTTCGGCATTTCCCTTCAGGGGTCGCCACAGCAAGTCAGTTTCTTCCATCTAACCCTATCTGCTGCATCCTCTTCAGTCACGCCAACTATCTTCATGTCTTCCTTCACTGTATCCATGAACCTCCTCTTTGGTCTTCCTCTAGTCCTCTTTCCTGGTGGTTCCAAATCCAGCATCCTTCTGCCGATGTACTCGGTCTCTCTCCTCTGTACATGTCCAAACCATCTCAGTCTGGCCTCCCGGACTTTATCTCCAAAACATCTAACATGTGCTGTTCCTCTGATATACTCATTTCTGATCCTGTCCATCCTGGTCACTCCCAGAGAGATCCTCAGCATCTTCATCTCTGCTACCTCCATCTCTGCTCCCTGTCTTTTCCTCAGTGGCACTGTCTCTAGACCAAACAGCATGGCCGGTCTCACCACGGTTTTGTACACTTTTCCTTTCATTTTAGCTGAAACTCTTCTGTCACACATCACACCTGATACTTTTCTCCACCCGTTCCAGCCTGCCTGAACACGCTTCTTCACCTCTTTTCCACACTCTCCATTGCTCTGGACTGTTAATCCCAAGTACTTAAAATCTTCCACCTTGTTTATCTCTTCTCCCTGTAACCTCACTTTTCCATTTGGATCCCTCTCATTCACACACATGTACTCTGTCTTACTCTGACTAATCTTCATTCCTCTTCTTTCTAGTGCAAACCTCCACCTCTCCAGCTTTTCCTCCACCTCTTCCCTCCTCTCACTACAGATCACAATGTCATCTGCAAACATCATTGTCCATGGAGATTCCTGTCTGACCTCGTCTGTCAGCCTGTCCATCACCATAGCAAACAGCAAAGGACTCAGAGCAGATCCTTGGTGCAGTCCCACCCCCACACTGAACTCCTCTGTCTCACCTACAGCACACCTCACCACTGTCTTACAGTCCTCATACATGTCCTGCACCGCTCTAACATACTTCTCCGTCACACCAGACTTCCTCATACAATACCATAGTTCTTCTCTAGGTACCCTGTCATACGCTTTCTCAAGATCTACAAAGACACAGTGCAGCTCCCTCTGACCTTCCCTGTACTTCTCTATCAGCATCTTCAAGGCAAATACTGCATCTATAGTGCTCTTTTTAGGCATAAAACCATACTACTGCTCACAAATTCTTACTTCAGACCTTAGCCTAGCTTCGACAACTTTTTCCCATAACTTCGTCGTATGACTGATCAGTTTAATTCCTCTGTAGTTACCACAACTCTGCACATCTCCCTTGTTCTTGAAAACAGGAACTAGCACACTTCTCCTCCATTCATCAGGCATCTTCTCACTTTCTAATATCCTGTTAAACAGCCCAGTCAGAAACTCTACTGCCACCTCACCTAAACACTTCCATACTTCTATAGGGATTCCGTCAGGGCCGAGAGCCTTTCCACTCTTCATCCTCTTCAGTGCCCTCTTTATTTCTACCTTACTGATCCTAGCCACTTTCCGGTCCACTTTGGTAACGTCTTCTACTCTTTGTTCTCTTTCATTTTCTTCATTCATCAACTCTCCAAAGTACTCTTTCCATCTTCCCATCACATTACTGGCATCTGTCAAGAGACACCCATTCCTGTCTTTAATCACCCTAACTTGCTGCACATCCTTCCCATCTTTGTCTCTCTGTCTTGCCAACCTGTGTAGGTCCATCTCTCCCTCCTTGCTGTTCAGCTTAGCATACAAGTCGTCTTGTATGCTAATGACTTCTGTTTACCTACGTAACATTAAGCATTTGTCCCTTTCTGCTGCCTGCAAGGCGTGGACCAACTACAGGTTTCGTTACCATGGTAACAAACACTAACAAAACCCTGCCATTCATTGTTATGGAAAAAAATCTATAGCAAAAATAAACAAAAGGAAGTACTAATGATCAATATAATGTTTCTTTTCGAAATGGCTACGGCGTCAATAATCAGGACGTTGCATCGATCCGTTGTGGTAAAAAAGAGCTGAGCCGAAAAGCAAAGCTCTCGATTTACAAGTCGATCTACGTTCCCACCCTCACCTATGGTCACCAGCTGTGGGCGGTGACCGAAAGAATGAGATCTCGGATACAAGCGGCTGAAATGAGCTTACTCTGCAGGGTGGCTGGGCTCTCACTCAGAGATAGAGTAAGGAGCTCTGCCATCCAGAAGGAGTTCTGAATAGATCTGTTGCTCCTCTGGGTCAAGAGAAGCCAGATGAGGTGGTTTGAGCATTTGATTAGGATGCCTCTCGAGCAATTCGCTGGTGAGGCGTTTCGGGTACATCTCACAGGAGGAAACCAAGAGGCAGACCCCAGACCAACAGAAGAGACCATGTCTCACAGCTTGCTGGGGAACACCTCAGGATCCTTTCGGGTGAGCTGGATGATGCAGTCAGGGAGAGAGAAGCCTGGGTTTCTCGTCTGAGGCTGTTGCCCCTGCGACCCGGCCCTGATAAGCAGAAGATGACAGAACGGAATGCATATGGTATAAGAGGGTAATGTCTATTATCTGAAATTAATGGACTTTGCTGACCTGCTTTTGGTGCCACGTATGTTAATTTCAATTAGAAAGTATGCAATGGAGTTCCGTCTTTAGTTCTACCATCGGTGGTTTCAGCATTGGTTCAAACTTAACAACAACTGTTTAATTTAAAGACAAACTAATTTTAATTCAAGCAGGTTTAAGTCTTTAACACGCTGCTGATTCTCTGTAAATAATCTGATCTCTCTCAGTGGATTCTGGAGGAGCCAATCTGCCTCGACAGGCCGACGTTTTTCCCGACAGAGATCACTTTGGACGGATATTTTTTAACCAAGCTAGACTGTCGTCACAGGGACTCTCACAGGTGAGGATTTTATTCATTCACGGCACTGGTTATTCTGGTTTCACACGTCACTGTTTCTTACTTACTCCTAATAAACACTTAGAATGATTTTATTTTCTCATTTTATATTCAAGTCTTTGGAAATCCTTGTTTTATAGCAAAAAATATCAATTTAAATACCAAGGCCAGACTGCTCTGGAATCTGAAATTGGGTTCAAAAAGGCTGATTTCAGAATAATTGTAGGATTAAAATTAGTTTGGTTTTAAAACTCTTTGAAGATTTAAATTGGAAAAAAAATCCAGCATTTTTCTTCTTCTTCCAGAATTTTTTTAATTTAAAGAGTTTTTATGAATTTAAAGTAATTCTGGGGTATTTTTAAATGTTTGCGACCAGATCTTATTTTTTTTGTTCCGTCAGATTGCTGTTGTGATGGGCTCGTGCACGGCTGGTGGTGCGTACGTACCCGCCATGGCCGATGAGAGCATCATTGTGAGAAAGCAAGGGACCATTTTTCTGGGAGGACCTCCTCTGGTATGCAATAATAAAGCTAAAATTGAATGCTGTGTTTTATTGATCAGATTAAAACTAATAGATGATTAATTTAGTTTAAAGATTTAATCCTCATGACGTCTTCTGTCCAATCAGGTGAAGGCTGCTACAGGGGAGGAGGTCTCTGCTGAGGACCTTGGTGGTGCTGATCTTCACTGCAAGTATGAAGTTAATCACTTTATTTGAATGTTTTAGCTTCTTTTGAACTCGTTTGTCTGTAAAAATAAATTGTAACAAATCAGGATCAGAAACTAAAACGTTTTTTCATGTTTTCTGGTTTTTGTTCTGAAGATTTTTTTTCATTTATGAAAATTTGTTTCTTTTTTGAGGATCATTGTGATGCAAATTAACACCATGACAACAGAATCCGTCTGATGGCATGTTCGAAGTATAAAGCAAAGTAATATTATGGTGCGCGGTTTTGGCTTCTCAGTTGCACTCCTTCCGTTCCGTTCCATCATCTTCCGCTTGTTCCGGGGTCGGGTCGCGGGGGCAACAGCCTCAAACGGGCAGCCCAGGCCTCTCTCTTCCCGGCTGCATCCTCTAGCTCACCTGGAAGGATCCCAAGTCGTTCCCCAGCCAGCTGTGAGACATAGTCTCTCCAGCGGGTCCGGGGTCTGCCTCTTGGTCTCCTCCCGGTGGGACGTGCCCAAAACACTTCGCCTGCGAGGTACTCGCGGGGCATCCTGACCAGATGCCCGAACCACCCCATCTGGCTCCTCTCGACCTGGAGGAGGCGCGGCTCGACACCGAACTCCTCCCGGATGGCAGAGCTCCTCACTCGATCTCTGAGTAACAGCCCAGCCACCCTGCGGAGGAAGCTCATTTCGGCCGCTTGTACCCGCAATCTCATTCTTTGGGTCACCACCCACAGCTGGTTACCATGGTGAGGGTAGGAACGTAGATCGACTTGTAAATTGTGAGCTTTGTTTTTCGGCTCAGCTCTCTCCTTACCATGACAGACCGATGCAGCGTCCTAGTTATTGCTGATGCCGCACCGATCCGCCTGTCGATCTCCCGCTCTATCCTTCCCCCACTCGTGAACAAGACCCCGAGATACTTAAACTCCTCCACTTGGGGCAGGACCCTGTCCCTGACCCGCAGGGGGCATTCCACCCTGTTTCGGGCGAGGACCATGGTCTCGGATTTGGAGGCGCTAATTCCCAGTCCTAAACACAGACTAAAATCCAAAGGGATTAGATTTAGAGGAAAAAAAAATGGTTTTATCTTGATGATGTTCTCAATCTGCTGACCTCAACATGACTGAAAATGAATGGATGGAGCTATTTTTATTTGTATATTTAACCTTCATGTAACCAGGTGGTTGATTGGGAACAATTCCTCATTTACAACGACCTGAGCCGGAGCAGCACGATCAATAAAACAATATAGGACTACAAAAAAAATAAAACCTGACATTGTACACTTTCACAAAAAGAGTCCTTAAGAAAGAAATTATGACACTAGTTACAATAAAAAGATATAAAACACACTTAAAAACAACTGCTTTCAGCACAAACTAACTGTGTTAAAGTATTAAAGACAGCCAAGGAGACCATGTTGTGAAGTTTTAATGCTTTCTTCAGCTCATTCCAGTTATTTGGAGCAGAAAAAAAGAATGAGGAGTGACCCAGAGAGGTACGAACTCTGGGGAAAAAACAAAACTGATGAAGTCACTAGAACACAAACTATGAACACTGATCGAGGTGTTAATCAGAGAGTGCTTAAAAAAAAAAAAAAAAAGAGAGCTTAAAAGTGCTGCGTTTAGCAGACAGTCTCCAAGAACAAGAACAGTTTTGTAAAAAGAATGAACGAAAACAAGAATGAACACGTTCTTAATTGTTTCCAACCAGTGATTTCAAATGAAAGTCCAAACTATGAACTTTACAAACTTTTGCAGACACTTTTTGAAAGTGAATTATCTGTAATTTTAAATCTCTTGGAGATTTCTTCATTTTCTCCTGTTAATACTACATATTCTGATGAAACCTGCTGATCTCCATGGTGATCACACCCTCTGTGTTTTCTCAGAAAATCTGGAGTGACGGACCACTACGCTCTGGACGATAACCACGCTCTCCATTTAGCCAGAAAGGCTGTGCGGAGCCTCAATTACAAGAAGAATCTTGAGGTTAGTCCACTAATCAATCCAATCAATAATTAATAATATTACTTTATTTTATTTATGAGCGCCTTTAAAAACACTCAACGACACTTTAAAGCAGGAGTGTCAAAGTCTGGTCCTCAAGGGCCGGTGTCTTGTGTTCCTGCTTCAACACAGCTGATGCACAAAAAGTGAAATCAACAGCGAATTAAATTTGGCACAATAACAGGACACCGGCCCTCGAGGACCGGATTCTGACACCTGTGCTTTAAAGCAATAAAACACAGAAATACACAGAAGCTTGAACACAAAAGATAAATATTAAAATAAACTCTAAAGATGTGGGTTAGAAAAAGAAGGTGAGGTTTGAATCTGAGGGAAGGAGTCGGTGTTCTAGATGTCAGGTGGAAGTGAATATTAGAGATGAGGAAGCTCTAAAGGAGCGAGAGGAGGTAGTAATATGAAGGAAATCAGACAGATAGGGCGGTACAAGGTAGTGAATGGGCTTGTAGGTGAGAGTTAGAGTTTTGAAAATGATTCTGAATCTAATCAAGAGTCAGTGGAGTTTGCAGAATAACCGGGGGGATGTTATGGAAGAAGTGTTTGAGTTTATTTATGGATTTTTGTGGGAGGGAGTTGGGGTATTAAAGCTGAGCGGTGACCAAACTGTGGTGCTGTGGGTGGACAGAGAAGGGTGAAGACGATTTATGCTCCTGTGATGAAAGAAGGAAAGATCAGGGTAGAATCTCCGATGATACCCAGACTCTTGACTTGGGGGATGGGTAAAACTGAGGAGCGTTTTCAACTAAACTCTGGTTCTTGTGTTTTTCAGGTGACCGTGGAGCCCACGGAAGCTCCTCTCTACCCAGCAGATGAACTCTATGGAATCGTCGGAGACAACTTGAAACGCAACTTTGACGTCAGAGAGGTAGCCATTGAGATTTTTTTTGTTAAACAGTGAGATAATGTTGGTTTACTGAGAATAGATCGTTTTATTAACATGTGAGGTCTTTTTTACAAAAAACAGAACTGTTTCTTTATTATCTGGTTCCGGTAATAACCAGGGAGGAGGGGGTGTGTGAGAGAAGGGGGGAGTTTTAGCTGTCGTCATGGTGAGACTCTATGGTGTCCAGGTCAAGTGGCTTCTCTAACGCCTCCTGATGGACGTGTTGTATGAACGCCATGCCTGTTAGCAGGGCGTAGCTTAGCATGGAGCCCAGCGCCACCAGGACTGATAGAAACTGCTTTCTGCGTTTATCTGGGACGTTTTCAAAGTCTCCAAATCCTTCCTGCTGCTGCTACTGGGCTGCTTTCTGATTGGACTAATCTGGTCTGTCTGGTGGGAAGTACAGCTGCAGGATGTTGGTGCAGAACTGCTCCAGGTTCTTCAGGGTCTACTGTAGTTTACACTTCCGGACCGGAGCCAGGAGCCTCTAAGAATATTTTTTGTAAGCTGAGCAACTTTTTTGTTCAGTCTACAGAAGAGAGATTTTAAAAAAAAAATTATTTTTATGCCAGTAAATTTTGACTGATTTTTATTGCTGAGTTAATATTGTTTCGTTACCTCAGCATTTTCCGTTGTTTATGAATCAGAAACAAAAGCTTAAAACTTGTTTGGTTCATCAAAAATCTGCCTCTAAATTAGCACTGATCTTAAAATAAAGCCCCATAACATTCAGTTGGACCCTCACTTAAAGCACGTCTAGGGTCCTTGGAGAAGACACCTAACCCCGATTCTCTCACCATTGTGGTGTAAGGAGTGCAGCAAACAAATTCCCCTGGTGAGGGATGAATAAAGTAAGTCATTATTATTATTATTAACTTGTTTAGGCTCCAAACTTCTCTCTTCATCATGTAGAAATGCTTTTCTACTATTTTTTTTTCTAACTTTTGATGTTTTAAATGCCCATGACAAAGTTTGCCAGCAGCGGTAACTGATCTGCTCAAACTGTGACATCATTACGGCCCTCGTTATAAGGACGTCGGTATTCGAATAGATCCTAAATAAATAGAAAGATAACTTTTCAATAATAAATTCAAATTTAAACTCAATCTATTGCTAACATTTAAGGATAAGATCAGTTTTTTTATTTTTTTTATTTTCCTGTGAAACGTTTTGCGGACGGGCAGCGGATCAATAATGGCTGCCTGGCATCAATCACTGTGCTTTTTTTTTCCTGGCTGTGAGTCTTCGATGTTAACTCAGGAGAAGCCGGAGTGTTTGTTGTGTGGAGACGTATCGGCAGTCCGTTTAGGTCCCGGATCAACACAATTACACCATTTTACTGACGTCTGTCACAGAGAAGAACTTCCTGCTGCGGCCATCGAGCTTTAGTTCTCTTCAGACAGAAATGATTTTACTGGGTTTTTACTCTGCTTACTGGGTGTTTATTATGTTTACCATGTCTTTAATGTCAATATGTGTTTACTGTGTGTTTAACATGCTTATCATCTTTAACATCTTTATTAATTGGACTCAAAGAGATGAAGATGCTGAGGATCTCTCTGGGAGTGACCAGGATGGACAGGATCAGAGGAACAGCACATGTTAGAGGTTTTAAAGTCAGAGAGGCCAGACTGAGATGGTTTGAACATGTTCAGAGGAGAGAGAGAGAGTACATCAGAAGAAGGATGCTGGGTTTGGAACCACCAGGAAAGAGGCCTAGAGGAAGACCAAAGAGGAGGTTCATGGATACAGTGAAGGAAGACATGAAGATAGTTGGTGTGACCGAAGAGGATGCAGCAGATAGGGTTAGATGGAAGAAACTGACTTGATGTGGAGACTAGGGGTGGGCGGATCGATCCTAATATCGATAATATCGATACCAACGCTAGTATCGATATCGATCGATACTCGAACTACAATATCGATACTTTGGTTGAAGTTTTACCCTTCGCACTTTGCTTCCGTTTTTTTCTTTCTTTTTTTTTTTTTTTTTTTAAGTTAACCTAACTGATCTGTCTGCAAAATATGCGTAAACACTGTGTGTCGCACCTGTATGCTAAAACGAGGCGGCCCCGCCCCCTCCTCGCTTTCGCTTTGACTTGTCACATGACTCAGCGACTCGGGGCCAAGAAACAAACTTGAAAAAGTAGAGAGAGATGGAAGGAAAAAAGAGAAGTAGCGTGCGACTGTACTTTGAGGCTACCTGCACCATTTAAAGAAAGGCTGTTAAATACACTGCGTTCCAAATTATTATGCAAATGATGTTTTTGTTTGATTTTCCAAAATACTTGATGCAAATGACGATCAGCATCATTTTCAAGTCATTAGCTGTCAAATTGTATTTCAAATATTATTGAACAAACCTCCTAATGAAAACAGTATTTAAAAAATAAATGAAAAACTTAAAATGCACTGTTCCAAATTATTATGCATAACATAGTTTCAAGACTTTTTCTAGTTTATAAAGAACTGAAAATAGTAATTTGTTGAATTTACAGCAATATGAGGTCATATTCACTGAAATAAAAAGCCATTTCAATCCAAAACATCTTAACAGGTCAAGTTACATGTTAACATAGGACCCCTTGTTTGATAGCAGCTTCACAATTTTTGCATCCATAGAACTTGTGAGTTTATGGAGAGTTTCTGCTTGAATGTCTTTGCAGGATGTCAGAACAGCCTCCCAAAGTTGCTGTTTGGATGTGAACTGCCTCCCACCTGCATAGATCTTTTGCTTGATGATGCTCCAGAGATTCTCAATAGGGTTGAGGTCAGGGCAGGATGGGGACCACACCATGAGTTTCTCCCCTTTTATGCCCATAGCAGCCAATGAAGCAGCCAATGAATGCAGCATGAGATGGTGCATTGTCGTGCATAAAGATAATTTTGTTTCGGGAAGCAGGATTCTTCTTTTTGTACCACGGAAGGAAGTGGTCAGTCAGAAACTCAACATACTTTGCAGAAGTCATTTTCACACCGTCAGGGACCCTAAAGGGACCAAGCAGATCTTTCCCTAGGATTCCGGCCCAAAACATGACTCCGCCACCTCCTTGCTGACGTCGCAGCCTTGTTGGGACATGGTGGCCATCCACTACTCCATCTATCTGGACCATCCAGACTTGCACGGCACTCATCAGTGAACAAGACTGTGTGAAAATCGGTCTTCATGTATTTCTGGGCCCACTGCAGCCGTTTCTGCTTGGAGCATTGTTTAGGGGTGGTCGAATAGAAGGTTTATGCATAACTGCAAGCCTCTGGAGGATTCTACACCTTGATGTTCGTGGGACTCCAGGGACATCAGCAACTTTAAATACCTGTTTGCTGCTTTGTAATGACACTTTAGCAGCTGCTCTCTTTATCCGATGTATTTGTCTAGCAGAAACCTTCCTCATTTTGCCTTTATCTGCACGAACCCGTGTGTGCTTTGAATCAGCCACAAATCTCTTAATGGTACGATGATCACGCTTAAGTTTTCGTGAAATATCTAAAGTTCTCATACCTTGTCCAAGGCATTCAACTATTTCACGCTTTTCAGCAGCAGAGAGATCCTTTTTCTTTCCCATATTGCTTGAAAATGGTGGTCTGCTTAATAATGTGGAACATCCTTCTTAAGCAGTTTTTCCCTTAATTGGACTCACCTCGCCAACTAAATATCATGGGTGTATGTAATTGATTTCAGTGATCCACAGAGCCCTGAGACACAATACCATCCATGAGTTTAACTGAAAAACACTAAATTTAATCTTTATGACACTTAAATACAATTTGCATAATAATTTGGAACGCAGTGTATAGTGACACTATAAATTATTAATTAATTAAAGAATCACCCCAAAGAAAAACTTCAGAAACGGAGGAGAAAACCCTGACCCCTTCTGTTTCCCAGAGGCATTAACAGAGATGCTCCAATTTTAATTATGAAAACACAACATAATCAGCTTTAACATTTGTTTGCAACTGGGCACTTCTATGGATCTACCTACCAACCTGTGTTCATACATATACTTGGTCATACTATATGTATATATGACCCAAACCCTTGATGCAAAAATAGTCATTTAAAAAATTTAAATATCTGTATCGGTATCGGCGATATTGGTCTGGTGTTTACTTGGTATCGGATCGATACCAAAACTTGCGGTATCGCACACCCCTAGTGGAGACCCCTGAAGGGAAATGATGAAAGAAGAAGATTAATTGGGTTTAAATTGGTCCAAATGTTTTGGGTTTAAAAAACTTGCAACTTTTTCAGAAAAATTGCTGGTAGAGTAACGCATGTTCTTAAAAAAATTCCCAATAAAATCCTGAAGGGACTGGTCGGTACGTGCTTAATGTGGTATTGAGTGTTTGGGTTTGTGTGTCTCATCATTATTCATCACCACCCACAGATGCTTCATGGTTTTTATTGTGTGTTAAAATGTATTGTGTCTTTAATGTGTTTCATTGTGGTTTTAATGTCTATGTTCGTGCTTTTTCTTCCTTCGCAGGTCATTGCGCGGATCGTCGATGGCAGTAAATTTGATGAATTCAAAGCGTTTTATGGAGACACACTCGTTACAGGTTCATAATCTAAGTCACACGTCATTTTTAAGACACTCAATAAAAATGTTAACTTTATTTTAACTATCTTTTTTCTACCTGTAGGATTTTCACGGATATTCGGATATCCGGTCGGAATCATCGGCAACAACGGAGTCTTGTTCTCCGAGTCGGCCAAAAAGGTTTTTACTGATTTTTACACTAATTTATTTAAATAAATGAATAATTTTCAGCAATTAGAGTTAAACTAAAAATATACAGAATGTAGAAGAGGCTGTACACACTCCGGCTCTCCGTCTATCTGAACCACTGAAGGGAGTGAACTAGCCATAGTTGGTCAGTACCAACCATAGATGAACTGATGAGGTTTTCAAAGTCATGCAACCAAAAGTTCAAGGTCACAATTTTACAGAGCCGACGAAGGCGTGTCGTTTGTTCTATTGGCGTCGACTTATTTCTGTTTCAAAGATCTTTTGATTGAAATGAAAACTTGACTGAACAGATTTTTTTCGATCGGGAAGCAGCGTGTGTCCGGGCCATCTCGGTGTAATTACAGTTAAAAGAGGCTTCATACGGAGTCACATGTGGAGGAGACTCACTGGAGGGCGAGAAAAAAAAATCAATGCTACACCTGCTTCTCAAGATGTGTTTGTGAGACACGCTGTCCTCACTTTGAACGTTACTGTCGAACCTGATGTTGGGTTAAACTGCTCTTCACACGTTTGGATGGTGAGAAGTGACCGTGAAAGGAAAAACTCATCGTTCACATTGTTAGAAGATTGTGTTTTTCTGGGCCGATGGTTTACCAAAAAATGGCAGACACAGTATTAAAAAGATATGAATTATTCTCCCTCCGACCAAACAATGTGGAGGAGGGATTAAGCTCTGAGCTGGGCGTCTTTTCTTCATCCATGAACACAAACGTAACAGTCGTGTGATTGCAATACCTCACAAACCTCTGGATTTTAATCAAACTGCCTCAGAATCAGAAATCCTTTATTAATCCCGGAGGGGAAATGATTTGTTTCCAAGACTCAGTAATAATAATAGAAATTTTATTTGTAACGCACTTTATATCTGCAGTGGAGATCTCAAAGTGCTACAATGAACAAAAGGAACAACAAAAAGCAAAATTAAATAAAACCACAACAAAAAAAACACTTAAAACTTTGTTGAAAAGCCTTTAGGAATAAAAATGTCTTCAGTCTTTTTTTAAAAACCTCAACGCTCTGTGGAGCCCTCAAGCTCTCGGGAAGAGCGTTCCAGAGCCGTGGAGCAGCTGCCTGGAAGGTCCTGTCCCCCATAGTGGAGAGTTTGGTCCTTGGTTGGTGCAGGAAGTAGGAGGAGGAGGAGCGCAGGTCTCGGACAGTGGTGTGGAGGGTTAGGAGTTCTTGGAGATAAACAGTAATCAGCATAGATGAATGAATGGATCAGGTTTAAAGGCCTCATGTGATGAAAAGTATTTGAAAAAAAACGGCCCCCAATGATCACGTTTTTTCGACTTTAAGTCTCTCACTAGTCACGCTATTTTTATAAGAAGGTGGACCGAAGGGTGTGCTCCAACTACCAAGGATCGCACTCCTCAGCCTACATGGGAAGGTCTAATCAGGGGTACTGGGTCCGCAGTGTAATTTCCACCACAGACGTTGAACAACAGACCAGCTCTATACCCTCTTTAGGATCCTGGAGGGGTCATGGAGTTTGCCCAATCAGTCTACATGTGCTTTGTGAATCTCCAGAAGGCATTCGACCGTGTCCCTAGATGACTCCTGGGGATGCTTCAGAAGCACAGTCTCTCGGAGCCCTTGGTACGGGCTGTCCAGTCTCTGTACGACCGGTGCTAGAGCTTGGTCCGAATAGCAGGCCGTATGCCGATTCCATTTCCAGTGAGAGTTGGACTCCACCAACGCTGCCCTTTGTCGACAAGTCAGTTCATTTTATGAGCAGAATTTCTAGGTGCAGCAGAGGCGGTGGAGGGATCCGTTTCGATGACCTCAGAATTGGATCTCTGCTCTTTTGCAGATGATGTGGTCCTGATGGTTTCATTGGGTCGTGATCTCCAGCTCTCACTGGACCGACTTGTGGGCGGTCTCATTAAAATTCTATCTGTAGTTTAGGAGACATCAGGCTCATAAAAGCGTTATGGATGCACGAACAGCTGGAGGGCTTAATGCCTCCTCAGCATTCTGTGGGCGAAGACGTAAAAAAGAAAAAAATTTCATGTTCTAATTTATTTTGATGAACTCTGAAACATATTTGAGTTTTGTTCTTTTTGTATTTTTTTTAGGGGACACATTTCATTGAATTATGCTGCCAGCGAAACATTCCTCTGATTTTTCTTCAAAACATCACAGGTTTGTGTGAATGATTTTTTTTTTCAGCCGCGTTTTGCACGTGATGGATTCGAGACGATTTCCCAGTTTAAAGCAGAACTCAATCTGCCTCTGGCTTTTCAGATAACAAGTTCTTCCCTATCTTATTTCCTGCTTTTCATCTCAGGGTTTATGGTGGGAAGAGAGTATGAAGCAGGGGGCATAGCGAAGGATGGAGCCAAGATGGTCACTGCCGTCGCCTGCGCCAACGTGCCCAAGATTACCGTTATCATCGGAGGCTCCTACGGAGCGGGGAATTACGGGATGTGTGGGCGAGCGTACAGGTACGTAGAAGGTCTCTGCAGGTAGAAGACATGTAAAATATTCAGGACACGTGGACTGACATCCCACAGTTTTCTGGAAATTGAACACACTTTTTGGGATAAAGTCATTTTTAAAATATTTTTACTGATTTGTTTTTTTCTGAGTGACTTCATTACGATTTCCCAAAACTTTGACTGATCAAAGTTCAAAATGATACGACTTAAATTTAGACTCATGCTGAAAAAATGGTTGTACAGAAATTTTAAATTTTGTAGGACATCAAATTTTTTAATGTTGAACAGAATCGTCTCACAGGATGTTTATGAATTTGACTTCATTGTTTTGGTTAAAAAGCAACATGTGGATTTTTGTATGTAGAGTCTGTGCTTCTGTAACACTTGAACAGAATACCCCCCAAAACCACTGACAGGATTTAAATGAAACAACCTTTAGTTACTCAGTACCAACTCTAAATGAACTGATTTGTTTTTCAGGGTTATTCAATCAAAGCTGAAAATCTAGCTCAAAGTCACAAATTTAAGTTACAGTCAGCTGTTTTTCAAACGTCTAAATTCGTCGTTGGGTCAAGTTTCATGTTAATTGTGTATAAATGTTTTAAAAAACAGATTAAATTATGCAAATTTACCTTTTTGGGAGTTTCTAAAATGTTTGGTAGGACAACAACATCAGACGGGAAACCCTGGCTTCTCACACCCCAGCTGCATCCTCTAGCTCACCTGGAAGGATCCCAAGTTGTTCCCCAGCCAGCTGTGAGACATAGTCTCTGCAGCAGATTTGGGGTCTGCCTCTGGGTCTCCTCCCAGTGGGACGTACAAAAAACACCTCACCAGCGAGGTGTTCAAGAGGCATCCTACCCAGATGCCCAAACCACCCGATCTGGTTTCTGATGACCTAGAGGAGCAACAACTTGACTCCTTCCAGATGGCAGAACTCCTCTCTCTATCTCTAAGTGAGAGCCCAACCACCCTGCAGAGGAAGATCATTTTAGCTTCTGGTATCTGCAATCTCATTCTTTTGGTCATCACCCACAGCTGGTTACCATGGTGAGGGTAGGAACGTAGATCCTGGTTACCACGGTGAGGATAGGAACGTAGATCCTGGTTACCATGGTGAAGGTAGGAACGTAGATCCTGGTTACCATGGTGAGGGTAGGAACGTACAGTATATCCTGGTTACCATGGTGAGGGTAGGAACGTAGATCCTGGTTACCATGGTGAGGTTAGGAACGTACAGTAGATCCTGGTTACCATGGTGAGGGTAGGAACGTACAGTATATCCTGGTTACCATGGTGAGGGTAGGAACGTAGATCCTGGTTACCATGGTGAGGGTAGGAACGTAGATCCTGGTTACCATGGTGAGGGTAGGAACGTACAGTATATCCTGGTTACCATGGTGAGGGTAGGAACGTAGATCCTGGTTACCATGGTGAGGGTAGGAACGTACAGTAGATCCTGGTTACCATGGTGAGGGTAGGAACATAGATCCTGGTTACCATGGTGAGGGTAGGAACGTAGATCCTGGTTACCATGGTGAGGGTAGGAACGTACAGTAGATCCTGGTTACCATGGTGAGGGTAGGAACGTAGATCCTGGTTACCATGGTGAGGGTAGGAACGTAGATCCTGGTTACCATGGTGAGGGTAGGAACGTAGATCCTGGTTACCATGCTGAGGGTAGGAACGTACATCCTGGTTACCATGGTGAGGGTAGGAACGTAGATCCTGGTTACCATGCTGAGGGTAGGAACGTACATCCTGGTTACCATGGTGAGGGTAGAAACCTAGATTCTGGTTATCATGGTGTATCACTCTGTGAAAACCTTTTCATCTATAGTTGGTACTGAGAAATCCCTTCCTTCAGTGGTTTTCAAGATGTCTCATTTACAAATTTTACAGAAGATGAGACTCAATCATTCATTTTTAATTCAGTTTGACTGAGTCTTACTTACTTTTTTTTGCAAACGCGGACTGAGTCACATACACAAGTAATGAGTTCAGTAGAGTCTGAAAAAATGCAACAACGCACATGCATGGTTGCTCTGAGACGTCTGTTCACCTGCACAGTGTTTGTATTTATAAGTGTTTGTATTTCTCTTTACGAAGCACCTGACATATTTTCCTCCATTCCTGGTAAATATTCTTTTTACGGTCATGGCTCAGAGGTCTGGATTTGGCTGAGTTGTTGAAAAGGTAATTATTGCAGTAAGAAAATGGATTATCTGTTTCATTTCACAGCCCCCGATTCCTCTACATGTGGCCCAATTCCCGTATCTCTGTAATGGGCGGTGAGCAGGCGGCGACGGTCCTGGCCACCATCACTAAAGATCAGAAAGCACGAGAAGGAAAAGAGGTAATGATCGTCCCATCTGTGCTCCTCTGGAAGAGAGGAATTAGTTTTGGTGGAATGACTGTGTGTTTTTCAGCAGTGATTAAACCGTATCGAGTGTGTGTTCAGGTTGGATTAACAACGCTTTAATCACTTCAGAATATCTGCCGACATGACAGATGTTTTAATGATGTTCAAGACGTCTCGACACAAATGGGGCTCAACCTTTGTTAAAAATAAACACATCCCTTCTATTAAAACTGATCTGACAGCTGAGATCACACAGGCAGGAACCAGTTCTCACTGATCTTTAAAGAGACAGCAGTCAGGAGGACATCTTGTACCTGCTCACCTCCATGTTCCTGTTAATTTTAGATGAATAAAATACTGAAAATTTTAAAACAAACCAACTAATCTGGACCATTAGTTGGAGTAAAAGAGGTTTTGTGGGCGGAACATCCCTTATATAGTTTGGCTCTCTCAGAGATGCCAAGTGTTTGGCTTCAGAAAGAGGGAGATTTTGAGGCGGGACTAAAAGGAGGAGGGGCTATGACATGCCATGACATCACATCCGCCAATGGACAACACCCGCCATGACAGTTGGCGTAAAACAAACCGTTCAAAACATGAAAAAGCAGCTGGAAAATTGTGCGTCTTCTGCGTGTTACCACCTAGTGTTATGTATCAGTATGAAGAGGAATTACCACAAGGAATACACCCCCGTACTGCTTGGTCACGCTTTGTTTTGCGGCTCACGCACATAAGCTGACCAAAGTTCCCGGATGTCCGATTTCTTCCATACGTTCACCAAAAACAATACACAGCTGCAGCAGCAGGATATGCCATGTGCTGAGCCTCATTATACCTGATCATTTTCATGGAATGCACTAGAATGTTCATCATGTGGGAGTTTTATTAGCCTTGGCGGATGAGTCACTAACCTCATCTTAAAAAGGACGTTTAAGAACGAATTGTTGGAAAAGTTGAGAATTATCGGGATTTTGAAGTTTGGTACATTTTACGTCAATAGTTCGCAACATTGTGCAATCATGTTGAAAAGGTTTATAAACTGTAAAAATGTGAATAAATAAATGAATGTAATCCTCTTACTAATTACTGGGTAATTCTTTGTTTGGCGTCCAGAAACAAACCTCAACTCTGCTTTTAAAGCTTCTTTATCTTAATCCGTTCCTGTAAAAATAACGGTCAATATTTCCAACGTGTTTCTGTTTCTTTACCATCTCAACAAAATAGATTTTTTTTCTCTTTGCAGGGAATTGATTTAGTCTTTTCCAAACAGATGAAACTGACCTTCATGACAAATGAAATGGCTCTGTGCTCTTAGCTTTACATTTCACCTCACCTTTAAAACGCCTCTGGCTCAGCTGCCTCATTGTGCCTCTCTCTATTTATTCACAGTTCACAGCCGAACAGGAGGCGGCCATGAAGGAGCCCATTGTTCGCCGCTTTGAGGAGGAAGGCAGTCCGTATTACTCCAGCGCTAGGTAAGCCAGGGTCACTGCTTTACGATACATCTGACTTAATGAAGATGGTTGTTTTTATCCAGCTTCTCACAGGTGGAGCCGTTTGCTTTATTTACCAGCAGTCACTAGGATTTGTTTTCCCAAAAGCTAAGAACCACTAGACAGGCCGGGCGGAGGAGGAGTGGTGCTGTGATCTCTCTCAAGTGTGTTTTGTCTCCTTCAGATGTCCTGTTGATTCTATTTGCCTTTCATTCTTCGCTCCAGGCGGCGATCAGTGTGTGAAGGAAGTGTGTTTTTCTGGCCTCTGTGATGTTGTTCTAATTAAAGAGATGATTTATGTATCTGAAGAGAATCCCACGGATTGAAAAGCTTGTTTACAAGATCCTAAAGTCATCAGAAATGATTTCCAGAGATGCTTCAGACACGTCCGGAGGGCAGAGAGAGAGATGGGGAATGCAGAGTTTGGGATCTCCAGGCAAGAGTCATAGAGGGAGACCAAAGAAGAAGTCACTGATACAGATGAATCCCTTACTGGGGAAATTCATGTGTCCGGTAACTCCAAGCAGCTTCAGAACAGCTGCTAAGTGGAGCCGAGTTGGGTGTGGCGGAACTGGAACACCTGCTTGGTGGAACACACGACAGTTGGCTCTGCACGGCAGAATGTGGGTTACCATGGTGACAATGTTTGAAGATCCAGTGGGCCATAATAAGTTCTTAAACTGTCTCTAAAAGCTCCACATGTTGATCCTTCACTGTGGTGGAACAACAGCAGCAGTCCACCATCTTTAGTTCCATAGTGAAGCCGGGTATGTTCAGACAGGAATCACTGATGATGTCACTCAGAAGATCCTGTCTTCATTCCTTCTGATTCACTCCAGCAGGAACATCTCCACACGTCCATGAAGAATCCACATTCCTCACCGATGGAAGAGCTCACCTCTTCAATTGAATATACTTTATTAATCCGAAACGGAAACCCATGGTAACCAGCTGTGGGTGGTGACCGAAAGAATGAGATCGCAGATACAAGTGGCCGAAATGAGCTTCCTCCGGAGGGGGGCTGGGCTCTCACTCAGAGATTGGGTGAGGAGCTCTGCCATCCGGTAGGAGCTCGGTGTCGAGCTGCACCTCCTCCAAGTCGAGAAGCCAGATGGGGTGGTTTGGGCATCTGGTAAGGACGCCTCCCAAGCGCCTCTCTGGTGAGGTGTTTCGGGCACGTCCCACCGGGAGCAGACCAAGGGGCAGACCCCGAACCTGCTGGAGAGACTATGTCTCACAGCTGGCCGGGGAACGACTTGGGATCCTTCCGGGTGAGCTGGAGGATGCAGCCGGGGAGAGAGAGGCCTGGGCTTCCCGTCCGAGGCTGTTGCCCCCACGATTCGGCCCCGAGTAAGCGGAAGATGAAGGAACAGGAACACAAACTTAACCTTTACAAACACAATGAATTTTTTTTTTTTTTTATCTAAACCAGTTAGAATGTTTAGTATCTGTTTTTCTGACTCTAACCTCGGTCCCTGAAGGCATCAGGTTGATCTGACTCCCTCATTCTGTTCACAGACTTTGGGATGACGGTATCATCGACCCGGCGGACACACGTCTGATCCTCGGTTTGAGCCTCAGCGCCGCCCTCAACGCACCCACACAGAAGACCCGTTTCGGAGTGTTCCGGATGTAACACACACACTTCTACGGGGTCATCGAGGGTGGGATTGTGCCTTAAATCATGTCTGATGTAAATGAAACTAATCTTTTTCTTTTTAATGTGTTTAGTTTTGTAAATAAAATAAAAAGATTGTAGATATTTTTTTGTCTCCCTGGTTGTGTTTTTAAAGTTTTCCACTAGAGGGCGCTGTTTAGTCAGAAATAAGAGCAGCACAAAGTTTCTTCTTTTTTACTGTTTTTTTTTTTATATATTTATATAAAATTCTGCTTTTAAAGCAGAAATAATTCACAGATTCTGCTTATTGAAGCTTTTCAGAGCAAAAGCTTCTTTTTGCTGCATGTTTTTTTATCTGATTTATTGTTTTTCTTTCATCTGAACAGTGAGTTTTTCTCAGGAACGCTGAAGAGTTTATTCTGACTTTACTGAGGAAGTCCTCCTGAGTCTGGAGGTCTCTCACAACAATTTGAAATCTGTTTCTTCGAGTGATGGAGTCTGAGAAAAGCCAGTTTTCTTTTAAATAAAACTATTGATCATAAACAAAAAAAACCCCAACAACTTTATTTTAAAAATAAAGTAAATCAATGTTCATATAATCAATATTAAATTGAGGAACTTCACATGGAAAATCACTCTTATGTTTTCCATTAAAAAACCCAGATGGGGCGGCTCGGGCATCTGGTTCGGATGCTTCCCGAACACCTCCCTGGTGAGGTGTTTCAGGCACGTCCCACCTGGAGGAGACCCGAAGACAGATCCTGGACCTGCTGGAGAGACTATGTCTTACAGCTGGACAGGGAACACCTCGGGATCCTTCTAGGTGAGCTGGAGGATGGAGTCGGGGTGAGAGAAGCCTGGGTTTCCCGTCTGAGGCTGTTGCCCCCGTGACCCGGCCCCGGATAAGCGGAAGACAACAAAATGGAAGCGAAAGAATTTAATTTTTCTTTCGTCTTCTGAACCGCTTTTCCCTAATGGGGTTATGAGGGTTGCCGGAGTCTATTCCAGATTGGGCGAGAGGCAGGATACACCCTAAACAGATCACCAGTCTGTTGTGTTGCCACACACACACACTCATTTCTAGGGACAGATCTGTAGAGGCCAATCAACCTAAAATGCATGTTTTTGGAGGGTGGGAGGAAACCTATAAAGACACAGAGAGAACATGCAAACTTCACACAGATAGACCAGTGATTCAAGCCTCGCATTGAGTCCAGAACTCGAACCCAAACCTTGCTTTAATGACACTGTGCGACCCCTGCGTCACTGTGAAACCCTAATAAATGGACCTTTTTGATAAATTTGTTGCCTTTGCTTTGACAACTTAGAAAATACATGTTGGTACCTTTTAATATTTGAATAAAGAAAAAAAATCAATTAATCAATAAATGTATCTGTCTAATGATGTTAGTGATGCTATGGATGGGATCAATAAACTTTATTTAATCCTCTTCTATGCAGGTGGTTCACCTCATGAGGTGGCCTGGTTTGACAGGTGGCCTGGTTTGAACCACCGAGCGCTAAATTTCTTAGATTTTCAGAATTTTCCAAATTAGGCATGAGCTTATTGTTGATTTTGTAAATTTTCTCAGTCAGAAAGTCATTTTTCAGACTTTTTGGGCACATTTTCTTTGAAGGAGTGTGAGGGCGGAGCTCGGAGTGGAGCAGTTGCTCTTCAGGGTCTAGAGAAGCCAGATGGGGTGGTTCAGGCATCTGATTAGGATGCCTCCCTTGCTGGTGAGGTTTTCTATCCTACCAGGAGGACACCCAGAAGCAGACTGGGGGCCTGCTGAAGACAATATGTGTCGTGATCCACCCGGGTTAACCGGACGATGTCATTGGGGCGAGGGAAGTCTGGGTTCCCCATCTGAGGCTGTTGAAACCCGATCCTGGATAAAGCGGAATTTAAGCTTGTCTTTTTTTTCCCAGCATGTATCTGCTCTTGGGGTGGTTTTTTGTGACCCACAGTTAAAAAAAAACTCTGTCCCCTGGGCTCACTTGCCATCGTACGCTATAGATGGCACGTCTACCCATAGCCTGGGGTCCCTGACATCGAGGCCCTCATGGCCATTGGTGCCGGGGGGCTCCTGTAAGATGGGTCTCATCTGCATTTGACTAGATGGGCGGCCTCCTCTGCTCAGCCTCGGGGTCCCGGCATCATTTCTCACCCTCTTGTTTCGATTTTTGGTGCTGGGAAAGATCTGTTCCCCCTAAAAGGTACATGGTTGAGCTCTCATGGTTGAGTATGTGAGCTCTCACTCATATACTGTTTGCTGTCCGCTATGTTCCTTCCTCCCAATGAGATTAGAGCTTTAGTCAGATGGGTTTGGGTTCTAGATTTCTCACTCCTCTCCCTCTTCCTCTCTCCTCGAGATTTCCTGTCAGGTCCAGAAAAAAACCCCACACCCAACATGCCCCCCCCCCTCCCCCGCTTTACCTGAGGGCAGGAATGATCTGAGTTTAACTTGTGTTTCTACATGTGTTTTGTTCAGTTTCCAAAGTGAAACCCATTGAGACCGTTTTTCTGTTATTATGGGATGTACAAATAAAATAAAAAAATTGTTATTATTATTATTTATTTATTTATTTATTTTTTTACAAAATACTCATCATTTCAAAATAAAATCAAATTAAAAGTCCAAACTTTGCAAAACAGGGTTTTTATTATTATTATTATTATGGGATGGGTGGGTGGGAGGTGTTGCCACGGTGACGAGCCTGTGCTGCAATCCACGCGCACGCGGAGTGACAGCACTCTGTGTCCAATGAAAATAATCCTGCATGTTGATGCGGGGAGGATGACGTCATGTGAAGCCAGCTGGTCGCGGTGAGAAGATGTAGCCCCCCCCAAATTGCACCTTTCACTGCTCCCCTCACGATGTGGCGTGCGGGATGGACCCCCCCACGGATGCTCGCGCTTCTCTGCGTCGCAGGTGAGTGGAATCCCGCGCTTTGTGTTCGTGGAGTGGGTGATGGAGATGTTCCAGCCTGACACGCACTGACTTTCCCCTGCGTGGGGGGCTTTATTTATGTATCCGCATCTCCCACTATGTCCAGATTAAACAGGCTGGAAGGGCTTTTATTTCTACTGTTTTTATTAGAAAATAAGTGGTTGAGTTTTGGGATGTTTGTGCTTCAGTCTGATGGATCCGATCCTTCATCAGGAGCAAGAAGGATGGGGGTCATTTAATCAGGGATACCTCAGGGGACTCAACCTGGAACCCTCTGGTTTCCCTCACTCAGCATCCTTTCAAAATAAAACTGTGAAGATGTCAGTGGGTCTCAGTCATCCAGGTCCTGATCAAAGAGTTTCTGGTTAGAAGAGGTTTGGTCTCTTCTTGAGTTCCGTCTGACTGGTACTGAACCTGCTATAGATGAACCTAGCTGGAGTTTAGTCCTGTCATCTCCCCTGATGACTGTGTCGTGTCCTCATGTCGTTGGGTTTCATCGTTTGTCCCAGGAAACGTGACGTTCCCCATCACTAAAGTCCACTGTCTCTTTTAAGTCTAAGATTTTATTTTTAAAAACATGGCTTTCTTTGACTCCTCGCTCAAACCAGCGATGTTTTCTGGAGAGAATCTGGACCTCACTGTCCTCCAAAGAGAGTCCTTTTTCTTTGAGATGGAGGTGAACCGGTTAACTCTGGACCTCCTGTGGAGCGACTGATCAGTCTCATCAACGTACTAGTCGTTACATTCCTGGCTACGCTTAACCAAGTCCACCCCTGATCCTACACCCTGTCCCTCTGTGTCTGAGTGTCTTGTCATTAGGGTGCACCATTCTTTGGCTCGAGGTGTTCCCTAGTTTGAAATTGATGAGCTTTTCTGATGATCCGGCCAAATAAGGGATGTGTGTTCTAGCTCCTCCACATGAGGGATGTGGGTTCTGGCTCCTCCACATGAGGGATGTGGGTTCTGGTTCCTCCACATGAGTGATGTGGGTTCTGGTTCCTCTACATGAGGGATGTGGGTTCTGGCTCCTCCACATGAGTGATGTGGGTTCTGGTTCCTCTACATGAGTGATGTGGGTTCTGGTTCCTCCACATGAGGGATGTGGGTTCTGGTTCCTCCACATGAGTGATGTGGGTTCTGGTTCCTCTACATGAGGGATGTGGGTTCTGGTTCCTCTACATGAGGGATGTGGGTTCTGGTTCCTCCACATGAGGGATGTGGGTTCTGGTTCCTCTACATGAGGGATGTGGGTTCTGGTTCCTCCACATGAGGGATGTGGGTTCTGGTTCCTCTACATGAGGGATGTGGGTTCTGGTTCCTCCACATGAGGGATGTGGGTTCTGGTTCCTCCACATGAGTGATGTGGGTTCTGGTTCCTTCACATGAGGGATGTGGGTTCTGGTTCCTCTACATGAGGGATGTGGGTTCTGGTTCCTCCACATGAGGGATGTGGGTTCTGGTTCCTCCACATGAGTGATGTGGGTTCTGGTTCCTCCACATGAGTGATGTGGGTTCTGGTTCCTTCACATGAGGGATGTGGGTTCTGGTTCCTCCACGTGAGGGATGTGGGTTCTGGTTCCTCCACGTGAGGGATGTGGGTTCTGGTTCCTCCACGTGAGGGATGTGGGTTCCGGTTCCTCCACGTGAGGGATGTGGGTTCCGGTTCCTCCACGTGAGGGATGTGGGTTCCGGTTCCTCCACGTGAGTGATGTGGGTTCCGGTTCCTCCACGTGAGGGATGTGGGTTCCGGTTCCTCCACGTGAGGGATGTGGGTTCCGGTTCCTCCACGTGAGGGATGTGGGTTCTGGTTCCTCCACATGAGGGATGTGGGTTCCGGTTCCTCCACATGAGTGATGTGGGTTCTGGTTCCTCCACATGAGGGATGTGGGTTCCGGTTCCTCCACATGAGGGATGTGGGTTCTGGTTCCTGGTTCCTCCACATGAGGGATGTGGGTTCCGGTTCCTCCACATAAGGGATGAATGAATGAAACAGTCTGATGGATCCGGTTAGGACTCCTCGAACCTCCATCTGGAGTAATTAGAGCGCGTGTTTCATGAAGTTAGGTTTTCCATGTGTTCTAACCTCGTCCAGATTAACGAGCCGTTGTAGTAAATTGATCTATGATTTTGACGTTTGATTTTAACCCCTGGTTGATCTGAGGACACCTCAGGGAACTGAACAAGGAACGCTCTGGTTTCAGAACACTCGCTCTCCTCATTGAGCCCTTCAGAATAAAACAGTCTGATTTGTCGGGGCATCAAAAAAAAAAAAAGTGGCTTTTTAAATAATTTTTTTTATTAATCTTCATTGTAATAATTTTTATTTGCTATATTTCACCATGGTTGCCATGGTAACGCAATGGTTAGCACTATGGCTTCACAGCAAGCAGGTCAGTGTTCAAGTCCTGGGTGAGGTGAGGGTTGCATGAGTTTGTTTTTCTTTTCGGGGAGACGGTGGCTCAGTGGTTAAAGCGTTCGCCCGCGGTAATCTGCGGGTTCGCATCCCACTGACTGCACGTCTAGGGTCTTTGGAGAAGACACCTAACCCCCCATTTCTCCCACCATTGGCGCCGTCATGGGCAGCCTGCTGTGGTGTAGGAGTGCAGCACACAAATTTCCCCGGGGAGGGATGAATAGAGTAAAATATTAATTATTTGTTATTACCTGGCTTTCTGTGTGGAGTTTGCATGTTCTCTTCTTTGTAAGCTTGGTTTTCTTCCTGCTCTTCAAAAACATGCATGTTAGGTTGATTTGCAACGGTGAAATTTATCCTAAGAATGAGTCTTTGAATGGTTGTGTGTCTCTAAGTATGACCCCGTACCGAGCCCGTACTGAGCCTCGTCTGAGAGCTTATAAACTGTATTCATCAGTTGATACATTTATGTAAAAATGTCTTTATTTTCAGATACTTTTATAAAATACATAGAAATCATATAGTTCTATGTTATCAGCTCGATGTTTACACTTTTCTTTACCCGTCAGATTTCTACACTAATGCCCTTCCATAACTTAAACCCCTCACTCACGCTGCTTCATCATAGTTCCAAGCAGCAGCCTCAGCTGAACTCTAGCATATCTTTTTTAGGATGAAGAATTACGATTCATTTTCACTTGTCTGAAAGATGCCAAAGTGTCTCAACGTCATTTTTAAAGAAACGTGGTCTCTTGACAGACGTTGAATAAAACAAAAGTAATTATATTCAAACAATAATTACATCCACGTTCCTACCCTCACCATGGTTACCAGGATCTACATTCCTACCCTCGCCGTGGTACCCAGGATCTACGTTCCTACCCTCACCATGGTAACCAGGATCTACGTGTCTACCCTCACCATGGTAACCAGGATCTACGTTCCTACCCTCACCATGGTAACCATGATCTACGTTCCTACCCTCACCATGGTAACCAAGATCTGCGTTCCTACCCTCACCATGGTAACCAGGATCTACGTTCCTACCCTCACCATGGTAACCAGAATCTACGTTCCTACCCTCACCATGGTAACCAGGATCTACGTTCCTACCCTCACCATGGTAACCAGAATCTACGTTCCTACCCTCACCATGGTAACCAGTTGTGGGTGGTGACCGAAAGAATGATATGGCGAATACAAGCGGCCGAAATGAGCTTCCTCCGCAGTGTGGCTGGGCTCTCACTCAGGGATCGGGTGAGGAGCTCTGCCATCTGGAAGGAACTTGTTGTCGAGCCGCTCCTCCTCCAGGTCGAAAGGAACCAGATGGCGTGGTTCGGGCATCTGTTCAGGATGCCCCCCAGAGTGCCTCGCTGGTGAGGTGTTTCAGGCACGTCCCACCAGGAGGAGACCAAGAGACAGAGTCCGGACTCGCTGGAGAGACTATGTTTCACAGCTGGCCGGGGAACGACTCTGAATCCAGCCAGCCAGCCAGCCAGCCAGCCAGCCATACCTGGCAGGAAGGGATGTGATGACCCAACAAGGAAGCCAGAAGAGACTGCCTTTAAATAGGCACCAGGCTGACGAGACACAGCTGATTAACATCAGGCTAATTACCCAGGTGTTTGGGATCAGGCTGAAATCCATAAATGGGAGGATGGCCCAGGGCTCCCTCTGATGGCAGGTGAGGGGATTGTGACACAACGTTTTGTCAGGCTGCTTAGTTTTTAGGTGCTCTCTCAGATGCATTTTAAACGTAAACGGTTCATTTTGGTGTTTTTTTTTTTTTTTTTTGGTGTACAAAAATGACGACACGCTTTTAGTTACTAAAAACTGCACTGTTTTTGTATAAAATACAGCAAAATTGTAACACATAAAAGCATACGTTAATTACGTTGCAAATGATGTCTCAATTTTTTTTTCAATTTTCTTTAATGATCTTTAATAAAATAAACAGGGTTTTTTTATTAAGTATCTTTTGTAAAGCCTCGGTGAGCACCAATCAACATTTCAGGTTTACATAAAAATATAATGTGCATCTCTGTCTAAACAAGTAAGATTTACTCCTATTGGTGGTTTACAGCTTGCAGCCAGCTTCCAAAACTGATCCATCTCAATGTTTCTTTCTCTCGGTGGAAACAGTCTGACCTCACAACATTGGGGTTCTCTTGCTCCAGACGAGGCGGGCTGCTTTCTTGAGTGTATGTAATTTGCTTATCGGGGCTGAAAAATAAAACTTTTCAATATCATAGCAGACAATTTATCTAACATGTACGTTAGGTTAGGTTAACTAGCCACCTCACAGCCCCCCCATGTACCCCTAAACCGCTAGTTACTGTCTCTTTAACTGAATTAAAAATAACGGTAAATAAAACAAACATCCTGAACTCTTCTTATTGACTCATTTTTAATTTCTGTGATTCTAGAAATCTCATCAGTTCTGATAAGTGACACATCTTAGTCACTAACGAGCTAAGTTCTCGTTATGTGCTCTTCCGTCAAAATTAGACCCTTTTTAGTTCAAAGTATGTCTCAAACATCTCGTTATGTTACACTGATTTTAATTTTTACATACTTAATTTATTCCTTAATGAGAAAATTTGTGTGCTGCATTACACCGCAGCAGGCTGCCAGGACGGTGGGAGAAACAGGGGGTTAAGTGTCTTCCCCAAGGACACCTAGACATGAGCTCAGTGGGATTCAATCCCGAGAACTTCCAGTCCAAAGATGAACGTTCTACCACTGAGCCATCGCCTCCCCCTTATTTCTTACAGAGTTAAAGATTACAGTTTGTCTTTTTGAATCAAACATTTTGGTTTCGGTGTATTTTGCTCCTAAAGTAGTGACATCATACACGAAGCGGGATTCAGACGGAACTTTTTCACTTTAGATCTGTCACCAAAACAAAAAAAAATATGAAGTAAACAAAGAGTAAATTCTTCTCTGCATGACGTTTCTTCTTCACCGATGTTGGGCTGCGAGGTTGTGGGTTCGCAAATCCTTCTCGAAGGGTCGCGTTTTTGACTCTATCATTAATAATAACATCTCACCCCAAAAATATCAGACATTAAAAACAGGGACATCATTCTGATGTTTCACTGTCAAGAGGGAGATTTCATCCATATGTTTTTTTCTTTTCCTGCTCATGAAGATCTGGTACCACCTTCAGACTGAAGATCTGGATGTTTGGATGTGGTTTAAGCTCGTTCACCGTGTGAATAAAACCATACCGGCTCATTTAGGTGGGTTTAAACACTAAAGCGTGGTCTGATTGTGCAGCTGCTTAAAAGCTGATGTGATAAACGCTTACGGAGTGAGCTTTGTTTTTCATCCTGTCAGTGAAACACGGAGGTGACGCTCTGTGTTTCTTCTGTTATGGCTTCTCTGTGTCAAAGAGCCTTTCAAACTGTCACCGTTTTATTCACGAACTTCTTTGTTTCATCATTAAATTTAACAAGAAATCCAGAATGTTTAACCGAAACGCTCCGTTCAATCAAATCTCAATCTGAACGGAGGACAGATCTGACTGATGATTGGTTCCAGGAGGAGTAGAACATGTAGAACATCGTGTCCTAACGGTTTAACTTGTTGATGTTTCCATCTGTTTATTTGATCTGGTAACGGAGTTGTTTCTGTCTTCTTCTCTGAATCAGAATGGATGATAAAATGGGTACGAGTGTGTGTGAACACTGAGAGAAGCAAGTCTTCATTGTCTCTACACTTGACTATATTATTACCAGAGAGGGAGGGGCTGACCTTTTCATTCCGTCATCTTCCGCTAGTTCTGGGCTGGGTCGTCGGGGGCAACAGCCTCAGACGGGAAGCAACAGCTTCTCTCATCCCAGCTGCATCCTCCAGCTCACATCGGAGGATCCTGAGGTGTTCCCTGTTCAGCTGTGAGGCATAGTCTCTGTCTGGAGTCTGCCTCTGGGTCTCCTCCTGGTGGGACCTGCCCAAAACAGTTCACCATTTAGGCGTTCAGGAGGCGTTCAAGAGTGTAGATCCTGGTTACCATGGTGAGGGTACGAACGTAGATTCTGGTTACCATGGTGAGGGTAGGAACGTGGATCCTTGTTACCATGGTGAGGGTAGGAACGTAGATCCTGGTTACCATGGTGAGGGTAGGAACGTAGATCCTGGTTACCATGGTGAGGGTAGGAACGTAGATCCTGGTTACCACGGTGAGGGTAGGAACGTACATCCTGGTTACCACGGTGAGGGTAGGAACGTAGATCCTGGTTACCATGGTGAGGGTGGGAACGTAGATCCTGGTTACCACGGTGAGGGTTTGGGACATGAACCTTTGTGGCCTTCACTTTTATTCGCATGACCTAAAAAAAATGCAATCAGCACATCTACAGTTGGTACTGAGTAACTGTTAGCGGTTTCATTCAAATCCATTCACTGTTTTTTAGAGAATTTGCGTTCACAAGAATGGTAAATACGGACGCCCTGTGATTGTAATCATAAAAGAACAACACACTCATTTAGAGTAAGGTGTGTGTGTTGTAGCGCCTCCTGGTGTGTATCCCTGCACGTTATTGGACATTCCTGTAAGCCAGTGTTGGATTAACTTTTCAGAAGAGGGAGACGGTGGCTCAGTGGTTAGAGCGTTCCCCTGCGGATCGGAAGTCAACTGGAAGTTTGCAGGTTGCATCCCACTGAGTGCAAGTCTAAGGTCTTCGGAGAAGACACCTAACCCCCTGTTTCTCCCACCATTGGTGCCGTCGTGGCAGCCTGCTGTGGTGTAGGAGTGCAGCACACAAATTTCCCCAGTGAGGGGTGAAGAGAGTGAGAAAAAAAAAAAGAGATGGATGTTTATTTATTTCCATGTGATTCCTCCAAACATCTTTCAGTGTGAATGAAGCTGTGTGTGTGTGTGTGTGTGTCATGTTTAGACGTGTGTACAGCTTCTGCTGGTGGGAAGGAAAGATGAGGGAATCAGAAGGAGGACGGTCGCTCCGCCATCTCATTTCTTTGTCTTGTTGTGACAAACAAACAAATATTTCTCGGTCCTTCTCTTCCTCACGTCTGTTTTTCTCGGTTACGTCTGAATCTTTTCTTTGTTCACGGAAGAACAAAAATGTTATTATATTATAATTAAAATTAATGACAAACAGTTTCACAATACATTCATTAAGAAAATGACGAATTTATTTACAGTTTTTAATGCGTTTTTAATCAACTGGATTGAGACAGAATAATTTCTAATTAATCATTCAATTAAAAAAAACAATTGTTTATTATTTACAAATATTGGAAAAATGTTTTTTTTTTCTTAATTAATTTAGTAAAAATCAATGCATTTACAGACATTAGGATAAAATATTTCATTAAAAGTTGTATCAAATTTCCATGAGGCGTTGGACTAGTGGTAGAGTTACCGTCTTTGATCAGGAGAACCTGGTTCGATTCCCACTGGGCCTAGACCTACCTGGAACAACAGCAGCACCTTTGACAAAAAAAATAAATAAATAAAAAGAAAGTGACATAATTTAGATAAAAATTATGATTTAAATTCAGATTATTATTAAATTATTTTGTACGACACGTTTCTATCGCGTTTCATTTGTTTTTCAAAGTATCGTCACGTTTATAACTTTTTAGCTCCTCACCTCATGATGTGCGAAAGCCTCACAGCAAGAAGGTCAGGGATCCTGGGGTAGGGGCGAGGCTTGGAACACTGGTCTTTCTGTGTGTAGTTTGCATGTTCTCCCTGTGTATGTGTGGGTTTTATCCGGTTTCCTCCAAAAACATACATTTTTTTATACTCTACTGATCCCTCACCGGGGAAATTAGTGTGCTGCATTACACCGCAGCAGGCTGCCAGGACGCACCAATGGTGGGAGAAACCGGGGGTTAGGTGTCTTTTCCAAGGACCCTAGACATGAACTCAGTGGGAATCACGTCTAAGGCTCTAGTGGCTCTACCACTGAGTCACCATCGACCCCATGTTGGGTTGATTGGCTGTTATGAAATTACATCTAGGAATGAGTGTGTGTGTGTGTGTGTGTGTGTGTGTGTGTGTGTGTGTGTGTGTGTGTGTGTGTGTGGACCCACAGCAGACTGGTGACCTGTTTGGGGTGTATCCTGCTTCTCACCTGAAAATCAGCTAGGACTATCTTCATGTCTTCCTTCACTGCGTCCATGAACCTCCTCTTTGGTCTTCCTCTAGTCCTCTTTCCTGGTGGTTCCAAACCCAGCATCCTTCTTCTGATGTACTCTCTCTCTCTCCTCTGTACATGTCCAAACCATCTCAGTCTGGCCTCTCTGACTTTAAAACCTCTAACATGTGCTGTTCCTCTGATCCTGTCCATCCTGGTCACTCCCAGAGAGATCCTCAGCATCTTCATCTCTGCTACAAACATCTCTGCTTCCTGTCTTTTCCTCAGCGCCACTGTCTCTAGACCAATCAGCATGGCCGCTCTCACCACACTGTCTCTAGACCAATCAGCATGGCCGCTCTCACCACACTGTCTCTAGACCAATCAGCATGGCCGCTCTCACCACACTGTCTCTAGACCAATCAGCATGGCCGCTCTCACCACACTGTCTCTAGACCAATCAGCATGGCCGCTCTCACCACACTGTCTCTAGACCAACCAGCATGGCTGGTCTCACCACGGTTTTGTACACTTTTCCTTTCATTTTATCTGAAACTCTTCTATCACACATCACACCTGATACTTTTCTCCACCCGTTCCATCCTGCCTGCACATGCTTCTTCACCTCTTTTCCACACTCTCCATTGCTCTGGACTGTTGATCCTAGATACTTAAAATCTTCCACCTTCTTTATCTCTTCTCCCTGTAACCTCACTTTTCCATTTGGATCCCTCTCATTCACACACACGTGACACTACAGCACACAGAGCAATAAATAAGGGGAGGGGTTGGCTTAGTGGTAGAATGTCTGCCCTTTGACCGGGACAGTGGGTTCCATTCCCACTGAGCCCAAACCTAAGTGTCCTTGTGGAAGACACCCAACCTCCTGTTTCTACTTTGAGGGATGAATACACCACCTCAAAAAAAAAAAAAGGTGAAAAACGTCTGTTTCTGCTTTCTTCCTCCATGGTGGAATAGAGTGACCCCATCACCTTCACTCTGATGGTGCCACTTTTTGGAAATCTGATTGTTTGTTTGGGTCTAGTTTTAAATTAATGATCAAATCAAACCCGATGAGTTTAAAACCTCCCATCGAGCTGTTTTTTTTTTTTTTACTTTGAACTCAAGCAGAGATGTTTTTAAAGCAGCTTTCGGACTCGTTAGTGATCAAACTTCCCGCATTCGCCGTTTCTGGAAGCAAATCAGATTCATTTCTTTCTAATCAGATAAGCAGAAGATCCAGTTTGCTAAATGCAACTGCAGCAGTTTGAGACGACCGCCATCAGTTATCCAACCGTCTGCAGCAATCTGCAGATTACAGAAAAAAAAAGAGGAAAATTTGATAAAATATTAGCTTTAAACACACTTCTATCTGTCTCTCTTCTTATTGGCTGATTTTCTGGTTAATTTTCTAAACGTTGCCATGAAGATTATTTATTTCTCTTTCATGTAAAAAACAAGGGGTCCATAAAAGGGTCTGAGATGGTCTCAGACGTCCTTTGTAATAATGCGTCACCTTTTGCAGACCCTCTCTTTCATGGATCATTTTTAGTATAAATTTGCTACTTTATTTACGACAGCATATTGTTTTCGGCGTTGCAATTTCTGCATTGTTTGCTGCGTGGTGATTGGCTGCACGTACAGTGTTCCGTTCCATTCCGTTGTCTTCCGCTTGTTCCGGGGCTGTATCGCGGGGGCAACAGCCTCAAACAGGAAGCCCAGGCTTCTCTCTCCCTAGTTGCATCCTCCAGCTCACCCAGAAGGATCCCGAGTCATTCCCCGGCCAGCTGTGAGACATAGTGTCTCCAGCGGGTCCGGGCTCTGCCCGTTGGTCTCCTCCTGGTGGAGCGTGCCCGAAACACCTCACCAGCAAGGCGCTGGGGGGGCATTCTGACTAGATATCTGTACCACCCCATCTGGCTCCTCTCAACCTGGAGGAGGAGCGGCTCGACACCGAGCTCCTACCGGATGGCAGAGCTCCTCACCCGATCTCTGAGTAAGAGCCCAGCCAACCTGCGGAGGGAGCTCGTTTCAGTCGCTTGTACCCGCGATCTCATTCTTTCGGTCACCACCCACAGCTGGTTATCATGGTGAGGGTAGGAACGTAGATCCTGGTTACCATGGTGAGGGTAGGAACGTAGATCCTGGTTACCATGGTGAGGGTAGGAACGTAGATCCTGGTTACCATGGTGAGGGTAGGAACATAGATCCTGGTTACCATGGTGAGGGTAGGAACGTAGATCCTGGTTACCATGGTGAGGGTAGGAACGTAGATCCTGGTTACCATGGTGAGGGTATGAACGTAGATCCTGGTTACCATGGTGAGGGTAGGAACATAGATCCTGGTTACCATGGTGAGGGTAGGAACGTAGATCCTGGTTACCATGGTGAGGGTAGGAACGTAGATCGACTTGTAAATCGAGAGCTTTTCTTTTCGGCTCAGCTCTCTCTTTACCATGACGGACCGATGCAGCGTCATAGTTATTGCTGATGCCGCACCGATCCGCCTGTCGATCTCCCGCTCCATCTTTCCCCCTCTCACGAACAAGACCCTGAGATACTTAAACTCCTCCACTTGGGGCAGGACCCTGTCCCTGACCCGCAGGGGGCATTCCACCCTATTCCGGGTGAGGACCACGGTCTCGGATTTGGAGGCACTAATTCCCTACAGTGTTTTAATTTTAAATTTGATGGAAAATCCTTTTGCTTTGCTGTCGAACAGAAACATAAAAAACATAGTTTACGTGCTCTTTTGAAGCATTTGATTGCCCGTGCCAGATGTTAGGACCTTTTATGAATGCAAAATTTCACAATTAAGAGAAGGTATCTTAATAAAACTTAACTCACCAGCAACTATAGATGAACTGATTAGGTTTTCTAAAGGTTCAGGATACAAATTCTTATGAACATGATATCTGCCAAACTGGGGCAGGTAGGGGCTGTTTCTTCGATGGACTCGACTTAGTCCCCGTCCACACATAGATGGGTATTTTTGAAAACTCATATATTTTTATCCGTTTTGCCGTCCACACGAAAACGGAGGGTTTTTTTCACTCAAAACTGGTGTTTTTGAAAACTCCGGCTAAAGTGGAGATTTTGGAAAACTACGTTTTTGCGTTTGCTTGTCGACGTGCGAAAACAGAGATTTGCGTCTTTATGCATCATTATCTGCGACAAGTAATGCACATACGTCATTTGTGTGCGTCCATGTTTGGATCGTCTATATTTTCCTGTGTTTTATTAACTTTATAGTTGATGACGACTTTTAAAAGTACACTCAACAAAAATATAAACGCAACACTTTTGTTTTTGCTTCCATTTTTCATGAGATGGACTTTAAGATCTAAAGTTCATTCCAGATACACAATATTACCATTTCTCTCAAACATTGTTCACAAATCTGTCTAAATGTGTGATAGTGAGCACTTCTGCTTTGGTGAGATAATCCATCCCACCTCACAAGTGTGCCACATCAAGATGTTGTTCTGACATCATGATTAGTGCACAGGTGTCCCTTATACTGCCCACAATAAAAGGCCACCCTGAAATGTGCATTTTGTTTTTGCTTTATTGGCGGTCTGGGCACTCAGAACCAGTCAGTAGCTGGTGTGACCACCATTTGCCTCATGCAGTGCAACACATCTTCTTCGCATAGAGTTTATCAGATTGTCTATTGTGGCCTGTGGAATGTTGGTCCACTCCTCTTCAATGGCTGAGCGAAGTTGCTGGATATTAGTGGGAACTGTCGTATACGCCGGTCAAGCACATCCCAAACATGTTCAATGGGTGACATGTCCGGTGAGTATGCTGGCCATGCAAGAACTGGGACATTTTCAGCTTCCAAGAATTGTGTACAGATCCTTGCAACCTGGGGCCGTGCATTATCTTGCTGAAACATGAGGTGATGTTCATGGTGTATGGCACAACAATGGCCCTCAGGATCTCATCACGGTATCTCTGTGCATTCAAAATGCCATCAATAAAATGCACCTCTGTTCTTCGTCCATAACAGATGCCTGCCCATACCATAACCCCACCACCACCATGGGCCACTCCATCCACAACAATGACATCAGCAAAGCGCTCACCCACACGACGCCACACACCCTGTCTGCCATCTGCCCTGAACAATGTAAACCGAGATTCATCCATGAAGAGAACACCTCTCCAACGTGCTAGACACCATCGGATGTGAGCATTTGCCCACTCAAGTCTGTTACGGCGACGATCTGAAGTCAGGTTAAGACCCCGATGAGGACGACGAGCATGCAGTTGAGCTTCTCTGAGACGGTTTCTGACAGTTTGTGCAGAAATTGTTTGGTTGTGCAAACCAATTGTTTCAGCAGCTGTCTGAGTGGCTGGTCTCAGACGATCTCGGAGGTGAACCTGTTGGATGTGGAGGTCCTGGGCTGGTGTGGTTACTCGTGGTCTGCGGTTGTGAGGCCGGTTGGATGTACTGCCATATTCTCTGAAACGCCTTTGGAGACGGCTTATGGTGGAGAAATGAACATTCAATGCACGAGCAACAGATCTGGTTGACATTCCTGCTGTCAGCATGCCAATTGCACGCTCCCTCAATGCTTGTGGCATCTGTGGCATTTTGCTGTGAGACAAAACTGCACATTTCAGGGTGGCCTTTTATTGTGGGCAGTATAAGGGACACCTGTGCACTAATCATGATGTCAGATCAGCATCTTGATGTGGCACATCTGTGAGGTGGGATGGATTATCTCAGCAAAGCAGAAGTGCTCACTATCACACATTTAGACAGATTTGTGAACAATGTTTGAGAGAAATGGTAATATTGTGTATCTGGAATGAATTTTAGATCTTCAAGTCCATCTCATAAAAAATGGGAGCAAAAACAAAAGTGTTGCGTTTATATTTTTGTTGAGTGTAATTCCACCTCCTTGTCGGTCCACACAAACGAGATGCCTGGCGTCATGTTTCGGGTTTTGCGGAAATGACGACAGAGGTGCTCTGATTGGATAGCTCAGAACTTATGTTTACATCAATACTGCCAACTACTGGTCTGGCATGCTCATAACCACACTTAGAAGCGTATTTATACGGCTCCGTGTGGACGCAGATATTTTGAAAATGGTTTAGTGTGGACGCAAGCGTTTTCCTAAAACGGACGACAGCAGATATCCGTTTTCAAAAATACCCAGCTACGTGTGGACGGGGCTTTAATCTACTTTAGCTTTTTTTGTCCAAAAGTTGGTGGGCCAACTCCTAAAAATCTTTGGCACATCGACTACACTACAAGTTAGGGATATTGTTTACTGACAATTGTAAAAATATACGGCTTAGCAAGGTTTAAACCAACTTGGAATCCATCCCGCCCTGACCACGCCTACAGAACTCCATTTATAGGTTATGCAAATGATGTGACATTTGCATAATCAGTCTTCAAATGAGCGGATGGCCCCTGAAATACTTATAAATAGACCTTACTTATACAGCATTTTTCCAACTGCGTTGGAACTCAAAGCGCTTTCCATTGTAGCTCACATTCAGACACACGTTCTTACCTGATGGTGGAAGCTGATATACAAGCTGGAAACCACCATCAGGAGACATTGGAGGTTTGGTCTTGCTCAAGGACACCTTGGCATGAACTTTGGGTGGGGGATTGAACCAGCCACCCGCCGGTTATAGGATGGTCGTCCTCCTCACTGAACCACCAAGAAAGAGGACTAGAGGAAGACCAAAGAGGAGGTTCATGGATACAGTGAAGGAAGACATGAAGATAGTTGGTGTGACTGAAGAAACTGACTTGATGTGGCGCCCCCTGAAGGGAAATGATGGAAGGAGAAGAAGGAGACATTTCATTAATGAGGCTGAAAATGTCTAAAACACTTCTCTTTGATTCAAGATCTTTTTATTTTGTGTGAAATCATGTTAAAATAAAAAACCTTCTAGGATTAATAGATTTTTTTTCTGTTCAGATTTAATCAGAATCTAGTGGAAAGAAAATTAAATGATAGAAAAAAGAATGAAACATGTTTTTTTTTCTTCCTCTGACCTACTTACAAACCAGTAAGACGTTTCACACTGAAAACAGTCAAACATGAAGACTCTAACACTCTGATTAGTGAGTGTGTGGTGGAGCAGGTTCCTGGTACCAGATGAACAGGATGTTTGGATCAAAGTGAGCGGCTGCTTGCACGTCGTCTGTTTCCATCAAAACATCTGAAATAAAAGAACTCTTTATTTCTGTTTGATTTCGTTGTTACAGTAAAACTGAAGTAAAAAAACAGAAGTTCTGGGATCAGTAGGAAGTGGATTCCAGCATCAGGACTACATTTAATTTTTTTTCTCTTATTTTCTGTTGTCCCAGGGTCGTCTGGGGCCCAGTGGGAATCAAACCCGGTTCTCTAGGTTGAGAGATGATATCTCTACCACTAGGCCAACGTCTCTGGGACCATAACTACGTACATTGCTTAGCATTTAATGTTCCATTTGAAGGGAAAAGTGAAGAAAAAAATGACGTTAAGATGCTTTAAAATCAGATCAGAAACAAAAAACTCAGCATTTCTTCTTCTGATATTAATCTAAGAATTTCTTTCCCTGTTTTGCCAGATTTTTTCCAGATTTTTCCAGATTTTTTCAGTACTTTTCACGCTCATTTTCTCTTTTTTTCTCCTCAGACTGCCTTTTTGTGACTGAATACTTCACGCGGACGCCCCGCAAGCTCAATGCTTTCAACTCCTTCGCCAGCGTGGAGCTGTTCCACTTTAATGTGCCTGATGACACCATGATGGCCGTTTGGAACCTCATCACCTTCAAGGAACAGGGTGGAACGTTTGGAGACAGCTGTCCGAACCGAAACGTGACGGTGTAAGCACGTCTGGATCCATCCAGTTTTTCTGTTTCTGGTGCATCGTTGATCTGTGATCTGTTTGATCGACATTTTTAGTTCAGAATGCAAATGACGTGAAAAATTCTGCACGTTTCTGTTCACACACACACACACACAGACACACACACACAGAGAGAGAGAGGTGTAACGGTGAGGAACAGAGGGACGCGTGAATGGGAACATTTTGACATCTTTACTGGTGAAGGAAAGAGGTTTATGAAAAATTTGTGATGATGAGCAGGAATTGAAACATAATACTAGACTTTTTCACTATTCAAAAATCGTAGACCTTGGTTACCATGGTGAGGGTAGGAACGTAGATCCTGGTTACCATGGTGAGGGTAGTAACAAAGATCCTGGTTACCATGGTGAGGGTAGGAACATGGATCCTAGTTACCATGGTGAGGGTAGGAACGTAGATCCTGGTTACCATGGTGAGGGTAGGAACGTAGATTCTGGTTACCACGGTGAGGGTAGGAACATAGATCCTGGTTACCATGGTGAGGGTAGGAACGTAGATCCTGGTTACCATGGTGACGGTAGGAACGTAGATCCTGGTTACCATGGTGAGGGTAGGAACGTAGATCCTGGTTACCATGGTGAGGGTAGGAACGTCTATCCTGGTTACCATGGTGAGGGTAGGAACGTCTATCCTGGTTACCATGGTGAGGGTAGGAACGTAGATCCTGGTTACCATGGTGAGGGTAGGAACGTAGATCCATCACAATAGACTTTTTCACTCTTCAAAAAACTGGATGATTCCACCTGGTTTTAAAGGGTTTCTTGGCGTCGAACTGAGCCAAATTATCGAGTCAATGTGCCAAATTTGATTGGCTCTATTGAACCAGGAACATGTTGAAAATCTTCAGGACACCAGCCCTTGAGGACCAGAGTTTGACACCCCGTCCAAAGTGGATAATAATAACAATAATAATGATGTAATAATGATGTATGGCGCTTTCCAAGACTCTCAAAGACACTTCAAACATATACATGATTCATTCACTCCATACCAGATACTGGTAAGCTACTGTTGTAGCCACAGCTGAAGCCATCGGCCCCTCTGACCATCACCAACCAATCAAACACACCATCTAAACCAGGGGTCAACAACCTTTTCGAACCTGAGAGCCACTTCAAGGGCACTGCGTAACGCAAAGGGCTACCACTTTGATAATACACTTCTGAAATAAAGTTACACAGTTTACCTTCAATTTTATATTATTAATAATGACAGTATTCTATTCTGAGACACTGATTGTTAATGATCCATCACAATAATTATTTCAGTATGATTAAACAGAAAAAGATACATTTCAATATGCAAGTGTTTCATTTTCAAATGATCACTTCCACAACATTTTGCAGGAAATCTTTTACAGTGTTTACTAGCCACCAACAGTTAACGTCATTGCTTCTTTGAGAACCTCCCCGTCTGAGAACGCCTTCTTCTTCTTTATCAAAAAATGTGTAGCTCTAAATGAGGCTTCAGTTGCTTTTTGAGAGTTTTTTACCGGCCGTGTAAAAAAAAGACTGCTGTTTGTCCAAAGCTGTCTTTAACTCACGGGCTTTTTCCGTCCGTACTGCGCTGCCTGGTGGGTAGTTAGCATGGTAGCTTTTGTGACATGTACGGATGTGTCTCTCCACGCTGTGCCACTTACGCGTCGCCACAGTCGCAGCGCAGCTGAGACGCACACAGTTTTCTTTCATGTTAGTAAAAAAGAACTCTTCCTCCCATTCACTGTGAATATGATAAGTTTTCTTCCTTTTTTCTGCCATGTTTTTGTGGGTAGAAAACGCGCTACGAGCTCATCTCAGCAAAGCTGGTTTGTCATGCGCACTAGAGTGACCTCCGAACCATACTACGTCAGAGTTTGTATATTAAACTATTTTTTGGAATATACTTTTTTTTTTAACGTTTTTATGTATTTGTTTTTAAATTTATATCACTGTAAATAAAATTAAAAAATAACAGCAACACAATTAAATAAAATTTTAGACAGAGCTGATTTGTGATTAGTGCTATTTTAAGAACTGGCCTGCGGGCGACTGATGCGGTCACGGCGGGCGACCTGGTGCCTGAGGGCGCCAGGTTGGTGACCCCTGATCTAGACTATGCACCATGGGTGAAGTGTCTTGCCCAGGGACATGACGACAATTTAATCTCAACGGCCATCCCACTGTGGCACCTGGGGTTCCATCGGTCTCCCATCCAAGTACTGCCCAGACCCAGCATGCTTAGCTTCTAAGGTCTGACGGGATCAGGCGTTGACAGGCTGGTCCGGCCACATGCAATTTGGATGTCCTTTGGAATGCGTCTATCTTCCATCCTGAAAACATGGCTGAGCTAGCACAGGCGCCTCTGTGAGAGGATGGTGAACATACTGGACATCATCGTCTGGGTTAGGACGTCCATATTGCATACTCGATCCTCCAGACCTCACGTTGTAAAACCATACTTTTCACATTTTAATGCGATACTTTGATAAAAACGAGTTACTTTTCATTTACAACAGGATGAAATGATCAAAGCTGTGGAAAAGCACGTTGATTGAACTTGAAATGGTAACAAATATTTGGACCCTACATTAATAATTGTAGTTAATTGATAATGTGACTTGCTGTAGCAACCCCGAAAGGAAATGCCAAAAGAAGTGCAGAGTCATTGCAAAATGAATCTAAAATACTGTAAAACTTGTCACAGATATTATAAACACGTAATATTCTCTTGTGATAAACCATCCCTCCTGTTGGTGAAACTCTGAGCCGATGGTGCTTTTTTTTGTTGCCTATCTAAAATGATTGGATTCATGACCGTTTTCATCCTTTGCACTCCAAACATTCTGTTTACACCTCCCTCTGATTAGATCCTCTATGTTTTTTTTTTAGGTATTTCAGGTCCGGAGCCCCTCCAGTCATCAACCCGCTCCACACTCGTTTCCCCCGCGACACCGTTGTCCCCGGCTCCTTTTCCGTCACCCTCACCTGGACTCTTCCTAACCGCACCACCGGGGCGTTTAACGTAACCAGTCCTCTCCCTGGAGACTGGTTCCTCGCTGCACATTTACCCAAGGATGAAGGAAAGATTTCAGTCAAGGTGAGGCCGAACATCCATCACAGCTCTGATCTGTCTGTGTATCGATCCGGCAGAACGAGATCGGCCATCTCTGCAGTTAAAATGTGCAAACGTTCCATCCAGCGTGAGTCTGTACAGCAGCAGATAAAACCCAGGATGTTGGTTATTTCATTTTTTTTAAAGAGTGGAATTACAAACAAAACTTTAAGATTTTCTTCTATATTTTTTTAAAGTTGCACCGATGACACGTCATCAAAATGGTTACGAGTACCAGGGGCGGATCCAGAATTTTCTAAAGGGGGGTCGTTTGGTCATTGACAAAGCAGTATAGCAAGGACTGTGAGCATTACACCCCACACCCCCCAAAACATTTTAGAAAATAAGAGTAATTTTCCTGCATTTTGGGGGGAGACAGTGGCTCAGTGGTAGAGGGTTCGGTCATGGACTGGAAGTTAACCGGAAGTTCACGGGTTCAATTCCCACTGAGTTCACATCTAGGATCCTTGGAGAAGACACCTAACCTGCCATTTCTCCCACCATTGGCGCTGTCGTGGCAGCCTGCTGCGGTGTAGTAGTGCAGCATACAAATTTTCCTGGTGAGGGCGGGGGTGGCGTGCGCCTCCCACGCTGCCCCCCTGGATCCGCCCCTGAGTACTTTTATTTGGGTAGCCACTGATACAGACCTTAGATATCTTTACTATTCAAACTGAAAACAAGAGGTGTTTAACTTCATGACTTTATGTTACTTTTTTACTTTTTACTTTTATGTTGATCTTTTTCTTCCGTTCTGACGCAATCGTTAAGTAATTGGAATAAATGGTTTATTGGATTCCAATAAATGGAAAGATGAATGTCGTGTTGGACGGTTGTTTCCACAAAGCCTATTCATTTTAGGTGGCACGGTGGTGCAGTGGGTAGCACCGAGGCCTCACAGCAAGAAGGTCATGGGTTTGAGTCCCGGGTGAAGACGAGGATTGGAACACTGGCCTTTCTGTGTGGAGTTTGCATGTTCTTCCTGTGTTTGTGTGGGTTTTCTCTGGTTTGGGTGGCCCCTCAACAGACTGGTGACCTGTTCGGGGTGTACTCTTTCCTTTCCCTCAAATCAGCTGGGATGAGCTCCGACACCCTCGCAACCCCGAAAGGGATAGACGGTCAAGAAGATGACTGAATGACTCCTCAAAGGGCTTTTTAAGGGCTCATCAGACCTTTGCGAAAAATTACTCTATGTTGATTATTTATCATTTAAATTGCAGGGTTTTTTTCCATAAGAAAAAATGGCGACCACTTGTTGGCATTTGTTGCCATGTCAACAAACCTGGACAAATTCTCATTGTTACATAAATAAATGTAAAGTGGTGGTATTGTTTTTTGGGAAAGCACAGATCTTATCGTTTGTTTTTGTCCAAAAAATGATTGAAAACTTTGGTTTTAAAAGTAAAATCGGCAGTTTTTTATGTTAATGCATGAAATAAAAACAATCTTAAAATAACTGATAAATATTTACCAAAAATAACTTCTATTAATGCTCGTTTTGAGCTGCTGATGTTATACAGTACTTACCAGCCGGCTTTCAGGCAGGTACAATATATAGAATGCGGAGGTTATTTAACCGAAACTTCTTTCCGAGATGTACAATATCGGAGAACAATGGACACACTTTAGCCAATTAGAAACATGGTATAATTACATTTAAAAGTCACTTTGTATGGAACTGAGGCATCTTAAAAAAACTATTTTTATGAGACTTAAACGTGCATGTGCTTTGGAACTGAATGGATTGAGAACAGCACGTAGCTACATCTCCACAGCGTGACTGTCACAAAACAACCATGAATGGTACGTGACTAAATACATAAACAAAAGATTTACCGTATTTTCACGGCCATAAGGCGCATATAAAAGTCTTCAATTTTCTTCAAAATGAGCGGCACACCCTATCGTGCAGTGCACCCTATGTGTGTTGTTAAGCGGACGTATTAGAGAATCATGAGGCGAATGAAGATGAACACTACGCTTACTGTGTCCGGGAGGTCTGACAAAGGAACTCCAATCACATCGATATGTACCGGCCGTTCAAAGTAAGGCTGCGAACGGCGTGGGAGCGATGGATGACCGAAGGAGACCACAGCTTTACGAAGGGTGGAAGGCAACGCCGGGCGAGTTACGCCACAGTATGCCAGTGGACTGTAGACGCTTGGGCTAACGTGTCTGCTGGCACTGTTGTCCGAGCTTTCACAAAAGCAGGCATCATTTCCGAGGAGCCGCTCGGTACAGAAAGTGACTCTGACAGCGAGGAAAGTGAACCTGCTATGTTGGATTTAAAGCAGCTGTTAGATTCTGAAACAGAGGATGAGGACTTTGATGGATTTGATAAATGACTTTATGACGACTGTAAATAATATTTAAATAAAGACAAACAAACTCAGTTTTACTCCCGATCTATTTTTGAATACACACACTTGTCTGCTAGTGTGTGTGTTGTTGTAAGGCAGACGTATGTAGTAGAGGATATGTAAATCAAACCCCCGCCCTATCATCAGGTGCACCTTATGTGTGTGTTAAATACAGAGCACACAAAACTGGGACTGTGCCTTTTGGTCGTGAAAATATGGTACTTAATTTTTAATGGTTGGATGAATAGATAATTTAAATAGATTTATTGTGGAGCTTCTGCTGCGAACGGGGATAATTTTCTCTATGTGGTTACTTAACTCTGGTTTAGGATGAGCCAATGGGATCAATGGGATGGATTAGTATTCCAGTTTGTGTTGGTTGGCCTGAAAAAAGCAAAACAGCGGCAGAGAGTTTTTCTTCATCTCATCATGTTCTCATAAAAACACCCGCTGATTTCCATTTCAAGCTATTTATTTGCCATCGGTGTGATGTTTCTCCCTTTGTGCACGTTCAGCTCACAACAATCCAAAATCTGATGAGAAGTTGGTGTAAATGTGAAAGCCAGCGTGTCTAACATCTCACACTGCAGGGATGGAGCTTCCAAATCCTGCTTCAGAGAGCAATTTTCTGCCAAACAAGATGCTTTCAGTTTGGAGAGGAAGTAGAAATAGGAGGAGACGGCGGGGATGCAGACTGCATGTGGAAAGCAGCAGCTGAGGGAATATAAAAGACGTTTTAAAAAGGGATTTACATCAATATGGAATAATGTCCGTCTGCACGGTGGCGTGGTTAGAATCCCAGCGCGTTCGACGTCCCAGAGGGACAAAACTTAGACCGCTGGCCTCCCTGCGTCACGGCATGTTACATTTTACCAATTTTCCGCATCTGAGCTGCAACAAAAATTATCTTCGAAGGGCTTTAAATAAAAAATTCAGATGAAAAAAAATGGACTTTTCCATGTTTCTCTAAATCCGAGACCATGGTCCTCGCCTGGAAAAGGGTGGAATGCCCCCTGCTGGTCAGGGGCAGGGTCCTGCCCCAAGTGAAGGAGTTTAAGTATCTCTGGGTCGTGTTCACGAGTGGGGGAAGGATGGAGCGGGAGATCAAGAGGCGGATCGGTGCGGCGTCAGCAACAACTAGGACGCTGCATCGGTCCGTCATGGTGAAGAGAGAGCTGAGCCGAAAAGCAAAGCTCTCGATTTACAAGTCGATCTACGTTCCTACCCTCACCATGGTAACCAGGATCTACATTCCTACCCTCACCATGGTAACCAGGATCTACATTCCTACCCTCACCATGGTAACCAGGATCTACGTTCCTACCCTCACCATGGTAACCAGGATCTACGTTCCTACCCTCACTATGGTAACCAGGATCTACGTTCCTACCCTCACCATGGTAACCAGGATCTACGTTCCTACCCTCACCATGGTAACCAGGATCTACGTTCCTACCCTCACCATGGTAACTAGGATCTACATTCCTACCCTCACTATGGTAACCAGGATCTATGTTCCTACCCTCACCATGGTAACCAGGATCTATGTTCCTACCCTCACCATGGTAACCAGGATCTACATTCCTACCCTCACCATGGTAACCAGGATCTACGTTCCTACCCTCACCATGGTAACCAGGATCTACGTTCCTACCCTCACCATGGTAACCAGGATCTACGTTCCTACCCTCACCATGGTAACCAGGATCTACATTCCTACCCTCACCATGGTAACCAGGATCTACATTCCTACCCTCACCATGGTAACCAGGATCTACGTTCCTACCCTCACCATGGTAACCAGGATCTACATTCCTACCCTCATCATGGTAACCAGGATCTACATTCCTACCCTCACTATGGTAACCAGGATCTACGTTCCTACCCTCACCATGGTAACCAGGATCTACGTTCCTACCCTCACCATGGTAACCAGGATCTACGTTCCTACCCTCACCATGGTAACTAGGATCTACATTCCTACCCTCACCATGGTAACCAGGATCTACGTTCCCACCCTCACCATGGTAACCCGGATCTACGTTCCCACCCTCACCATGGTAACCAGGATCTACGTTCCTACCCTCACCATGGTAACCAGGATCTACGTTCCTACCCTCACCATGGTAACCAGGATCTACGTTCCTACCCTCACCATGGTAACTAGGATCTACATTCCTACCCTCACCATGGTAACCAGGATCCACGTTCCCACCCTCACCATGGTAACCAGGATCTACGTTCCTACCCTCACCATGGTAACCAGGATCTACGTTCCTACCCTCACCATGGTAACTAGGATCTACATTCCTACCCTCACCATGGTAACCAGGATCTACGTTCCCACCCTCACCATGGTAACCCGGATCTACGTTCCCACCCTCACCATGGTAACCAGGATCTACGTTCCTACCCTCACCATGGTAACCAGGATCTACGTTCCTACCCTCACCATGGTAACCAGGATCTACGTTCCTACCCTCACCATGGTAACCAGGATCTTTTGGACAAAATGACAGTACGTCAGACACACGGGGGTAAAACTCCAGCTCATATAGATTGCCCAATGAAATATTTGTCCTTGAAGAACGTCTTGAAAATGTGACATTAGATTTATGGTACAAACTAGAAGGACTAAAAGGACAGGCAAACCTCTCTGATTCCTGCAAGTGTTCATGAGACGCGGCAGTAGCCGTCCTCAGCCTATAAACTAGCAAAATTTGGCAGAAGCCCTTCCCAATGTCTTAGGCAAAGAAACAACCCATCCAAAGGCGAAAGCCTATTTTGGGGAGACGGTGAGTGCACGTCTAGGGTCACCTAACCCTAAGACACCTAACCTGCCGTTTCTCCCACCATTGGCGCCGCCGTGGGCAGCCTGCTGCGGTGTAGGAGTGCAGCACACAAATTTCCTGGTGAGGGATGAATAGAGTGAGTAAAAAAAAAAAAATCAGGCGATGAGGACACACTGTATGACCAATCAGTTAAAATCAGGGGTCTCATTTATCAAGTGTATGTATGCCCAAATCTATACAGGCGCTGACTTCTTCTCCTATTGAGTAATTAATGATGGTGGTACAGTCTTTGGAATGTTGTGTAACTTTAAGGCCACTCAAGACTGCCGTACGCAAATTAGAAAATGTGTGGAGAAGACAAGACTTTAGTAAATAAAACTTGAAGTAAAGTGAGGACAGTAGTTTGTGTTTTATGTCATCAGTCTGTTATTTTCTGAACCGCTCATTCCAATTGGAGTTTACGGGGGAGCTGAAGCCTATCCCTAAGGGTGCACCCCAAACAAGTTGCCAGTCTGTTGAGGGGCCACTTAAAGAGACAGACAACCATTCACACGTAGTCTTTCCTAGCAGCCAGTTAACCTGACATGCACGTCTTCGGAGAGTGGGAGGAAATTGAAAAACTGGGCGTACTTCAACTTCCCTCTGGGACTCAAACCCCTGACCTTTTTGCTGTGAGGCCACCATGCTAACCACTGCATCAGTCACTTGGAATCCCTCTTTTTTATTTTCACCGACAAATCAATGTGTCAACCAAGACCTGCTATGGTGACTGTCTTCCACTCTCTCTCTTAGTGTGGGAGACGTCACCATGGTTACACATTAGCAATGCAATATTGTTCATTTTCATTGTTCAATATTGTTTTTTCTGGGTGACAACAACAGCAAAGATGGCCGAAAACCTTGACGAATACCTGGATGCACTTGATGTTTCTACAGCTGTTAAAAAAAGCAGCAACTGAAACTAATATGCAAGTAATCCCCAGCCCAGTTGGAAAATAATTGAAGGTGGAAGCCATCATGCCCCGGGGCTCCATGTGTTTGAAGCTTCATGGAGAAGAGTTTGATGAAGACACCTGAGGATCGTGTTGTTAAATCTTGAGGATGGCAAGTTACACCATGTTCAAAGATGGAATAACAACGAGAGAACAACTGTTGGACGAGTTAATGACGGGATGTTAGTGTCGACTTATTACTGTAGAGGAGTCGCAGCGGTGAGAGGGTCGGATCTGAACAGTTCATTCATGACCAAATAATCCAACTTTTTTCTTCAAATCACAATAAAATAAACTTGTTCATGAGTTTTTTCAGGAACAACCTGCTCATTAAAGGAAGCTTGGATATGCATCATGTCATTTGTATGATTCATGTTTAGGGTTCTAGAGGCGTGGTCAGGGCAGGATGGAGATCAAGTTGGTTTCCCAGCAGTGATTTAAAAGGAGCATTACGGGGGTTTTGCCCGGCGTTAGCACCGTCATGATGCCGAGCAAAAACACCTGCTCAACCAAAGATCTACACATTCTTTGTAAACAAGACTCTTGTTTTTTTTTTAGCGGAAATAATCTGCAGTCATTTTTCTGTAATGTGTTCAATTCTATTTGTTTAATTTTTTAGCCGAATATCACAACACAACTGTCTCAACAGGATTCAGTTAAAGACGTGGAACAATGAGCCTCCACCTGCCCTTTACCACAAACTCTATTAATAATAAATGTTTGAGGTCTGTGTGATAGAAAGATTAAAGTATAATTCAATGGAAAGTTTTCACATTTTGTGACCTCAACGTTTGGTCACATCCCTCGTAAGTTAATCGATAGTCAGTACTGAGTAACAAGGCAATTTTAATACTGAAGTGGTTCAGGAAATGATGTGTTGACAAGAATTTGGGACCTCATAATTCAAGCATTGGCTTGAAGTCAAGTTGCCGTTTGCGTAAAATATGTGAGAATCTTTAAACTTTAAGCTTTAAGTTTCTGACCACCAAGCCGTTTTGTTGCTGTCGCCGCCCTGGTGTGTGACTTCCTCATGGCTGCAGGTGTGTTGTGTAGACGGTGTGAACGTGCAGCATTGTGGGGGGCGTGCCGCCGTGAGAGACAGAATGCAGCCACTGTGCTTTTTTCTTTTCTCAGACAGAAATGTGAAAGTCTGACGCCCATTTCGTTACATTTTTGTCTCGTCAACAGAAACTTGCAAACGTCTCGTCACATTTTTGTCACCAAAATGTCGCATTTATTTTGTTATCATTACGTCATCATCATAAAAAAAGGCCTTGTCACGAAGTCATTTTGTGGTCGTCATCGTTGACAAAAACAACACTGGCCGATAGTTGGTACTAGCTGTTCACAATGTCTTTACAATCCCTTCAGTGGTTTGGGTAATATAGCGTGTTATTGAAACACAATAAAGTGTTACGGACGCACAACCCGAGTGTGTATTTGGAGTATTTTTTGGTCATATCCGGTACTCACTGTTCTGTGAGCAGCCATGATAAAAAAGACCCATTTATGCACCTTTATTGTATTTTTATCGCCTGAATATTCCTTTTAAATACCATGCTTTCAAGTCCTCACTCTGAGCTTCATATAAATGAAGAAGCTGATGGAGGGTTAAAAGTCTTTACATCCATCTGTGTAGCTAAATATATCCGCCTGCATGACTTCATCACCGTCTTTATGACACCTGCAGCTTATTGGTAATTCCAATTAAAAAGAGGTGCAAGTTCATTGAAAATGGCTCCTGATGCTTTTATTTCTCCGTCCATTATTTAAACAAATCAATTCCTCTTTTACAATGCTCATTAAGTTCTATATCGGGGTTCCTATTTCATTGTGTATTGTGTCCGGTCCTTTTAGTGGACGTTAGCCAGTCGGCCGTCAGTGAGTGATTCACTGTCTGCTTTTTTATGTCACGGAATGTCGAGGAGCCAATAAGCACACGGGCTGTCCGTACATACGTGATCTGTAATGCTTCTTGTTTATGCTGGATATCTCAAACCACTGCTTGGATTAACTCGGAATACAAACTATAGATGAACTGATTCAAACCGATATGCACACTAGTTTGAGGGGATATTTATTTCATGAGGCTGTTAATGAAACTACTCACAGTTAGAACCAACCATCAATTCAAGACCCTGTTTCCAGCTGCTCTACGCAGTCCAAGAGTTTCAAACAGCTTCTGAACGCTGCTAGATCAGGCACAGGCAAGCTACGGCTCGCGGGCCACATGTAGCCCATTAAACGTTTTAATCAGGCCCGCCGAACTTAAAAAAATGAAATAAATAAACCTTGTTTATTCATTATTTCCACTGCATTCTGATGTTTCTTCACTAGATGGCGCACTGTTGATTATGGAAAGCCATTGGGGTCACTACACGCACGTAAACAAGCATGTTAGATGTTAAAACCAGCAAAATGTTACATCAAGCGCTTAGATTTCAAACCTAGCGCCATTAAATGCATGTTTGTAAGCGCTATCGCACTAGATTTCAGACGTATTGCACCATTCTATCGATCTAATCTAATCGGTTACCAACCCGTGCCATCCATCTGCTCCTGTTTCGGCCCCCTGGTCAAATATTAGAACTCAGTGTGACCATTCATAGTTTTCCCACCCCTGTGCTAAATCGTGTCGAGCTGGTCGGTCACTTGGTGGAACAGCTGCCTGTTGAAAACGAGGTGGAACACTCGTGGCGTGGGCGTCACACATGACTGTGATTTTTGTATGAGTGTAAATATTAAAAACATTCATTCGTCTTCTGAACCGTCCATCGCTATCAGGGAGCCTATCCCGGTGGTTTCAAGTCGAGAGGCAGGATACACACCAAACAGGTCACTGATGTGTTGGGGCCGCACACACAGACAACCATCCACACACACACCTATTATATTAAAAACAAATAAAGGAAATAAACACCAATCACATAGATTTTTATTATAACCTTATTATTATTATAAAATATCACTGTGATAAAATTGTGTTTTACAACGTGCATGACACAGTGTAAAAACATGATCTCACGGCTCTGTTTGTTTCGTAGAATGTTTATTTTGATCCACGACTTGAGGAACGTCTTTTTATAGCATGTTTAAAAATTTAAAACAAGCATAAAAACGTTCTTTTAAATGGAAATGCGTCTGTTTCTTATATATTTACCGTAATTTCACGACCATTAGGCGCACCGTACGAAAAGGCGCAGTCTCAGTCACACACCGCCTTACAACAACACACACGCAAGCATGCAAATGTGTGTATTAAAAAATAGATTGGGAGCAAAACTGAGTTTGGTTGTGTTTTATTTAAGTAGTAACGATACTAAACAAACACATTACCGGTAATAGTCTTTATTCAAATCCGTCAAGGTCCTCATCCTCTGTTTCGGAATCGAACAGCTGCGCAAAATCCAACAGAGCAGGTCCACTTCGCTCCTCGCTGTCAAAGTCACTGTCTGTACTGTGCGGCTCCTCAGAAAGGATACCAGCTTTTGAGAAAGCTCGGATAACAGTACCAGCAGACACGTTAGTCCAAGCATCTACAATCCATTGGCAAACTGTAGCGTAACTCGCCCGGCGCTGCCTTCCACCCTTCGTGAAACTGTGGTCTCCTTCGGTCATCCATCGCTCCCACGCCGCTCACACTTCACTCTTTAACGTTCTCATGCCTTTTCTTTCAGGTCTGCCTCGCGGGCACCGCGTTTTCTTTTAGGTCCGCCTTTTCTCACACACAAGGCGCACCGCACGAAAGGGCGCACCGCTCATTTTGAAGAAAATCTAAGACTTTCATATGCGCCTTATAGCCGTGAAATTACGGTATATTTGTTTATAAAATGTTACTCAGTCAGTCACCTTCTTAACCGTCTACCGCTCATGGGGCTCCAGGGGGTGCTGGAGCCCATCCCGGCTGATTCGAGTCGAGGGGCAGGATACACCCCTAACAGGTCGCCAGTTGGTTATGGGGCCACACACATACAACCATACACACACACACACTCATTCTTAGGAGCGATCATGTAGTGGCCAATCAACCTAACATGCATATTTTTGGAGGGTGGGTGGAAACCAGAGGAAACCCACACCTACACAGGGAGAACATGCAAAATCCACACAGAAAGGACAGGCCTTGACCCTGCCTGGGACTTGAACTCACAACTTTCTTGCTGTGCACTGCACCACTGTGCCACCCGCGTTAAGATGTAACGCGCTTAAAAATATTTCCATAAACAACGGGGCTGAATGTTCCTGGTAACGTAACGATTTGTAACTAAAGGAAAAGTAAGTAATGAGATTACGTCGTTTATCACAAAATTAACCCGTTTGTAACTTCGTTATCCCGACATTGATTATTGATATAGTTTGTGAGACGGCCCAACACCGTGGCAGATACCTAATCTTGTTTTCTTACGTTCGTGCTTGACTCTTTACTGATGCTCGAGTTGGAAAAACAAACCCTCGAACCGTCAGCAGGTCAGAAAATAACCCTGTGTTTAACAAAGAGCTCTGAAGCTTCATTTAATTGCAGTTGTGTTACGGTGGATTGCATGAGATTGCTCAGGTGAAACTCGGCTTATACCCCTGAGCTGACCCTCGAAATGCACAGCCTCGGTGGACGTGTCTGACCGGAGCAGCTAAAATAATGGAATTAGTCAGGCTTTCTTTGGGGAGTTTCACTGCTTTAATGCTGTTTAAGAGGTTTTAACGGCTTGACAAGACACAAACTGGATCTAAGATTTCTGCTTCTACGAGGCAAGCCAGCGTTAGGGGTTCAAATGAACGTGAGAGGAAGGGGAGACGGGTCTGAATGATGACACGTCTCTGGAATTAAGAACTTAAAACTATAAATTTTTTTATTTGTGACATAACGCTGCCATTTATGAGTGGAAAATGTAGTTTTCTGTATGTGTATATTTATCTATCCGTGTGTGTGTGTGTGTCTCTGCAGGGTCTCTCTGAGGAGTGCCAGTACCTCTTCCAGCCCCAGCTCATCGTTCAGAGGCTGGTTGGGATTTCAGCGCTGTACCCCGGTTACTTCATCGACCAGATGATCCCGCTTCACAACAGATCTGCACTTTACAAGTAAAGCAAAAAACTAAACAAACGTTTTTACTCAAAACGATGTATTTTTTTTTAGATAAAAAACTACAGCATTGTGTTTTATTTATAAGAAGTGAGGTACTTGTTCGATGAAGGCGAATGGATGCAAAGCATCATCTCAATAAATCAAATGGCTGAAAAAAAAAAACATGATTATAATGAGCACTACTTATATTCAGATCCAAGCTCAGTCACACTGTTATTTTACAACATAAATGGAAAGAAAACAGAAAACAAGTAAAGTTTTACTCAAATATGTCACACGTTTACAGATTGATCAATTTACCAATTGAATATCAAAAGATTTGGTTTTAAAGATGGTGGACGGCTAAAACAATGCACTCATCTGGATTGATCAGTTAGAGACGGTGTCGTGACAACAAGTGATTTACTGCGAGCTATGCAGATGTGGGAGACACGTAGCCTGGTCTTACACACTGAAACTTGCATGAACTGTGACGAGAATTAATTCAAAACAGATAATAATAATCAATGCTTTATGTATTTATAGTAAATTCATCAGCAGATTTTTTTTCATTATGTACAGTATGTTATGAGAAAAACATGTTGCAGATTTTCTGAAAATTTCAAAGATAATTGAAATGTAACGAATGTGCATCTTTTCCATGAATCATTTGTTCGTCATCCAATAGTGTTGTGTTTTTGGAAAAATCCCATCTGGAATAAAACTTATTCTACAACAAAACAAGTGTAAAAGAGCGTAAAATATGTACACCTTGTATTGGAATATGTAACTAGCATGTAAGACGATACGATGCTGATACGATGACCAATCAGCTCCTAAGTTTTTTAACCTAGTCTATGATTGGTGCTTTGACCGCTTCTTTGACCCAAAACAGCAAATACCGTAAACATGGTGTCACTATTTTACAGATTTTCAGCTATTATTACAGCCGGTTTTGGACCCTCATCTATCAAACGTGATAAATGAGGGTTCATTGTATTTATGTTATGAATTACTTCTCTCAAAAAGTAACTGAGTTAAAGTATTTTAAAGTAATTAGTTACAAGCAAAAGTAACGAATTCTAAAACCTTCCCTATATTTAAAAACAACATGTTAGACACATGGTTCACATTAAAATGGGAAAAAAATAATAATAATGAATGTATGTTTGTCCGCTCTGAGCTTCCGTACGTTATTGTAAAATTAGGAAAATTTTAAACATTTACTGAGAACAGCTTTATAAGTTAAAAATAAAATCTTCTCTTTTCATCCAGTAAAACTGGTTTTATTAAAAAGGAGAAACTTTTCAAACCTGTTGTTGGTAAATCTGCAGCATGGGAGAACAGGGTGGCTTTAAACCCATCGTAGCAACACCATGCTATGTTCTTAGTAACTTAATACTAATGTAACTGTAAGAAAAGTAATCAGATTACTTCTTTTTAAAAAAGTAACAGTTTGTGATTCCAATTTATTCAAACAGCATTATTCTTAACTCTGAGCAGGTCATCTTTCATTAGAAAAATATTCTACTAAAAATCTACTTGAATTATTTTAACATTGATGAAAAACTAAATTAATCGACATGTGGTTGCAGATTAATCACTTTTTGGCAGTTTTGGTAAAGATTTGCCAAAACTGCCAAAAGAGATCATTCTGCAAACACATGGCACCATTTAGTCTTTCATCTATCGACGTTGTCAAATAAGGGTGCAGTTTAGCATGGATCTGAATATTTGTTATTCACTAATAACGCTCTTTTTCTGCCGCCACATTTATCAAGATCCCTTTTTACAAACGTCTAAAGGCGACAGGTGCACTCCTCTTCATAAGTACCTCGTGACCTGTGGCGAATTTTATGTGTAATTTTGATAAATAAATACCATTCTGCAGATAAATAAATAAATACCATTTTGATAAATAAATACCATTCTTCTTTAATGTTCATGGTTTTCATTCTATTTTTGCTCAAAGCAAGAAAAAAACAGATTATTACATGAATGCATTAGAGAAGTGTGAATCGGTTGCCATGGGAATATATATTTATACACTAGGTCTTTTTACAGGTCTGTATTAAAGCTTAACTGTCAGGATGTGGAAGGAAGGAGCGCCCAAAAGCAGGCCAACAAAACAGAATTTATTAACCAAAAATCAGAGATTCCGAACCCTAAATATTAAACTTATGGTCGGGCAGCCAGGAAGCCCTGGCTGGCAGAGATGGTGGCGATGATGACGACCCGACCAAGAATTCTGGAGGATTGCCTTTAAATAGACTGCAGGATCCACAGGTGTATGTTATCAAACCAATCATCCTCAGGTGTCCCTAGTCAGGGTGACGACAGAAAGTCCAGCGCTCCCTCTAGTGGCAGGGGAAGGGATCGTGACAGCAAAAAGCACCACAGCTTCTCGCTTATATGAATTACAGGTATTTTCTGAACTTTATTATCTTACCTTCAAAGGGTCAGAAGAAGAAGAGTTCTAAGAAGTACCGGCTTATCATGAGTTCTGTTTAAATGTGAACAGATTAGCTCTTCTTTCTTCGAGTAAACCCCCTGAAACCTTATTTCTGTTGCGTTTCTGCAGAGTTTTCATCCCTAACTACATCTCCAAGATCAAAGTTCAGCTGGTAAACTGCAGCACCAGGAACAAAAGCAGCGATTCATGTCCTGTGGTGCTGAAGATCAGGGCGCGGGCGCCACCCGTACATAACTCCAGTGCGCTTGACTGCCGGGAATGGAACCCGTGTGAACTGGTGAGCCTGGTTCCTGCCTGGGAGCAGTGGTACTACATCCTGGTGGAGAGATACCTCAGCAGCTCTGACGTTTACTTTCGCATCGGGGTGCAAGTCACCGGTAAGTGGACCGGCATTCACAGGTCAGCTCAAACATTACATGGCTCATGTTTTTAGATTGAAACCAATAGGTTTTATGTAGTTAGTAGTGGGTGAGGTACGATGTTTGATCAGGACGGAAGTACAAATTAGATCAAACACCAGGAGCATCTGTAACAGTCTCACTAGCCAAATTTGTAAATTTCATTGATTGAATCCAAAAAGTGGACAGATTATACAAAATCCTCTTCATGTCCGTTTTTACCAGGGATGAACATTATTTCCACATTTAAAACGTTCTTACGTCATTTGCAAAAATTCGGGCACCATTTTAACACCAGGTTGTTCTTGGCCAGGGATTTCGGTCTCCATCATGCAGAAATTTATCCATGTTTGCGTATTTAAACAAATTGAAAAAAGTCTGTTTCTGCTTTCTTCCACCACGTTGCCTGTTCTGTGTAAGTGTTGCCATGGAGTGGTGGGATTACCGAACATTTTGCAGATCAATGTCTCACGAGAATGAGACAAATCGATCAAACACCAGCTTCGATCATGTTTGAACTTTATTTTCAAATCATAAAAACAGGCGAAGTGGTTTTCTATTTCATTCAAGCACGTTTGTGTGGGTAGCACGGTGGCACAGTGGGTGGCACAGTGGCCTCACAGCAAGAAGGTCGTGGGTTCAAGTCCCGGATGGGACGAGGCTTGGAACACTGTCCTTTCTGTGTGGAGTTTGCATGTTCTCCTCGTGTTTGCGTGGGTTTCCTCCAGGTACTCCGGTTTCCTTCCACCCTCCTTCCACCCACCCTAGGTTAATTGGCCGGTGACAAAATTGCCGCTAGGAATGAGTGTGTGTGTGTGTGTATGGTTGTATGTACAGTATGTGGCCCTGCAACAGCATGTTCTCAGACTGGCGACCTGTTCGGGGTGTACCCTGCCCTTTGCCTTAAATCAGCTGGGATGGGCTCCAGCACCCCCCGCAATCCCGAAAGGGACTGACGGACAAGAAGATGACTGACTGACTGACTGACTGACTGACTGAAATGATGCATCATTAGGGCGACTTTAAAATGAGACAAGTGAAGACGCAGGAAGAAAAAAAAACTGTAATCATAATGAAACCAGTACATTCTGGACCAAAAACCACTGGTACAAACAGGCTGATGCTGAGATGATGCAGCTTATTATAAAATAAAATAAAACTTGTAAACCCTGCAGGTTTCGATCAGATCACACGTCCTGGTACAAAAAACTATGAATGTTTGGCTTTTTTTTTGTGATTTTAATGAATTGTTCTTCTTATAAAACAAACACATACATTCTTAATAAATAATAAAAACACCTGAAAAACAACCTCATTAATCTAAGATTCATAATTACTAAAACTTGTTCAATATTTATGAGATTTAATTAAAAACACAAGAATTCAAACAAAGAATATTTTCTAATTAGATTCAGTCTCATTAATCAAAAACACACTAAACCTGTTTGTTGGAAAAAAATAATTTTAAAGACATTTTTTTTGGTTAGTTTGTGTTAAAAATATTTAAAAACATTATTTAATCATAGAAAAGTTTTATTAACATTTGATTAAAAGACAAACAAAAACAAGCTGTTAAACTCAAACTTTAAAATAGAAAAGAGTTTGCAACCTTGACTTTTGGTCACACGACTCCTAAAACTACATCAGTTCATATATAGTTGGTAATGAGTAACTGTGGGTGGTTTCATAACAATCCTTTCAATGCTTTGGGAGATATTGAAGAGTAACTGATGGCCTCACAGCAAAAACATCCGGGTTCAAATCCCAGAATGGAGACGACACTTGAAACACTGTCCTTTCTGTGTGTAGTTTGCATGTTCTCCCTTTGTATGTTTGGATTTTTCTGGTTTCTTCCGACCCTCCAAAAACATGCATGTTAGTTTAATTGACCGCTATGATATTGTTCCTGGCAGCACGGTGGTGCAGTGGGTAGCACGGTGGCCTCACAGCAAGAAAGTCGTGGGTTTGAGTACCGGGTTGGGACGAGGCTTGGAACACTGTCCTTTCTTTGTGGAGTTTGCATGTTCTCCCCGTGTTTACGTGGGTTTCCTCTGGGTACTCCGGTTTCCTCCCACCCTCTAAAGACATGCATGCTAGGTTAATTGGCCGGTGCCAAAATTGCCCCTAGGAGTGAGTGTGTGTGTGGATGGTTGTATGTGTGTGGCCCCGCGACAGACTGGCGACCTGTTCGGGGTGTACCCTGCCCTTCGCCTTAAATCAGCCGGCATGGGCTCCAGCACCCCCCGCAATCTCGAAAGGGATAGACGGATAAGAAGATGACTGACTGATATTCTTCCTAAGGATGGTTGTGTGTGTGTGGATGGTTGTGTGTCTGTATGGCCCTGCGACAGACTGACGATTACTCAGTACACCCTATAGATGAACTGACTTGGGTATCAGGGTAATCTCACCAAAGATCAAGGTACAGCTCTGCATGCTTGTTGTTCAGCAGAAAGAGCAGAGACACATCATGGTTTCTGTTAAATCGTTGGTAAAGTCAGAGCTCGAAGTGAGTTAAATCCTGAGGGAAGGGTTGCTGGTTCAACGCCAGTGCTGAGATGTTCCTCATGCTCTTCCTGCAGAGATGGTTCTTTAACCTGCAGGAAGTCCACCTCCTCTCTCTGTGCCCCGCACTGTATGCCGCCGCACTCCGTCACCATGGCAACGCAGGCACTAATTATTCTCACGCCGGGTCTCCTCTCGCCTGCCGGGAAGATCTTTGCTGACCTTTTGTGGATTTGAATGGAAGCTTGAGGAGGAGGACCATCTGGTTTTCTCACCTCCTGGTGTTTGCTGGATGATTCTGGTTGTTATGAAGAGAATCATAATTCAGACAGTAATTTATCTCCTGGTTTTTGCTCTGAGTCTCAGACTCCATCGATGGAACTCAGACGGTAGTTCTGATGTTTGCAAAGCAAACTGAATCCCATAGTTTGGATTTTAATTTTTCTTTAAAACATACATAGCGATGCTTTTAATGTGATGGGAAAACAGACGTCGGAAGGTAAATGGGGAAGTGTGAGCGTCAAAGAAGACACACCTCTAAGTAGTAAAGTCTAGGTGTGTGCGTCATGCACAACAGCATCGTTTTGGCAAAGTAAATAAAGATTTAACCCATCCGAGGAGGTCCGTCTTGGTGCTTTCGTCTCATGAAATGATGCCATCTTTCCATCCGGCCAACCAACCAATTGGATATCAAAACTACGCGGTGTATTCGTCACTAGAACCATTATCAAAACATAGAGGATTTGGCCAGTTATTTCTCTTTCTGTCCTGTAGTTTGGGGGCGGTGTGAAGTACTTCCTGTGCACCAATAAAGCGAATGAAGTTACATGATGATTGAATAGCTGTGTTACTACCTCTCTCTCTCCTCCTCAGACTGCTCCAGGTCCAGCTCCTCCAAGGACCGAATCCAGCCCGGTTCCTCCATGAACATGCCCCAGTCCTTTGGGACGGCAATGGGCTTCTCTCTATCGGATACGCTGCTGATGGCGACGCTGCCCGGCCCTCCACAGAACACCAGCCACACCTCAGAGGACAGCATCATCTACCTCGCCCCAACATCCGACTCCAAGAAGTGTTGGCCCATCCGCCCCACCCTCCGAAATGAGCTGGACACCTTCTCCGTGCACTTTTATGTCTTTTTTGGTCCGAACATTTCCATCCCACCGGACAGGGCCGCCGTGTTCGCCATCAACCTCATCCCGGTTCTGGACAGTGGGGGCGTCCTCAACATGGAGCTGAAACTCAACACGGTAAGTTTCATCCCTTATATCACCGGTGTCAGACTCCAGTCCTAGAGGGCCATGAGGGTTATCCATGTGTTTTTGCATCTACACACCTGATCCAGGTCATTGAGTCAACGTACCAAATCTGATTGACTGTTGATTTCACATCAAGTGCATCAGCTGTATTGAACCAGGAACACATACGTGATCCAGAGGCCTTATTTACAAAGCACTGGTGTTGAAATCTGACCTTCAGCCTGCGGAGCGTTACCAAATGAGTATTGGAGCTAATTTGCTGGAATAACGACATATTGCACGTAGCACCAATCCCACAAATCCCACAGTGCTAGTTATTGTTTCACGGACCAGTTGGCAGGACCATCAATGATCTCTCAGTTGTTGACAGTTGTCATAGCGACCTCATTCTATTGAAGTAAAATTTTGTCTGCAGTGGTAATTATCTTTAGTGTTGGTAATCTTCTCCAAGATGGCAGCGCGGCCAAAAGCTCCCGGCTTTGCGTGTCTTTACTTGCATTTTTACTTTATTCTTGATGCTTCTTTTATTATTATTTTTTGCTATGTGTCTGTTTTTTAAACTGAAAACTAAGATTCTGTCAGAATTTCACCACATTGTGACAATGAATATTCTTGAATTAAGTGACTAGGACGCTGCATCGATCCGTCCTGGTAAAACAAAGGAGCAGAGCCGAAAAACAAAGCTCTCGATTTACAAGTCGATCTATGTTCTCACCGTCACCATGGTAACCAGTATCTACGTTCCTACCCTCATCATGGTAACCATGATCTACGTTCCTACCCTCGCCATGGTAACCAGGATCTACGTTCCTACCCTCACCATGGTAACCAGGATCTAGATTCCAACCCTCACCATGGTAACCAAGATCTACGTTCCTACCCTCACCATGGTAACCAGGATCTACGTTCCTACCCTCACCATGGTAACCAGGATCTAGATTCCTACCCTCACCATGGTAACCAGGATCTACGTTCCTACCCTGGCCATGGTAACCAGGATCTACGTTCCTACCCTCACCATGGTAACCAGGATCTATGTTCCTACCCTCACCATGGTAACCAGGATCTATGTTCCTACCCTCACCATGGTAACCAGGATCTACGTTCCTACCCTCACCATGGTAACCAGGATCTAGATTCCTACCCTCACCATGGTAACCAGGATCTACGTTCCTACCCTGGCCATGGTAACCAGGATCTAGATTCCTACCCTCACCATGGTAACCAGGATCTACGTTCCTACCCTGGCCATGGTAACCAGGATCTACGTTCCTACCCTCACCATGGTAACCAGGATCTATGTTCCTACCCTCACCATGGTAACCAGGATCTATGTTCCTACCCTCACCAGCTGTAGGTGGTGACTGAAAGAATGAAATTGCGGATACCTGTAGCTGAAATTAGCTTCCTCTGCAGGGTGGCTGGGCTCTCACTAAGGGATTGGTTGAGGAGTTCTGCCATCCAGGAGGAGCTCAGTGTCGAGCCGCTCCTCCTCTGGGTCGAGAGAAGCCAGATGGGGTGGTTCGGGCAAGTGGTCAGGATGCCTCACGAGTGCCTCAGTGGCGAGGTTTTTCGAGTATGTCCCAATGGAGGAGATCAAGAGGCAGACCCTGGACCCTCTGGAGAGACGATGTCTCACAGCTGGACAGGGAACACCCCGGGATTCTTCCGGGTGAGTTGGAGATGGCAGTCGGGGTGAGAGAAGCCCGGGCTTCCTATCTAAGGCTGTTGCCTTGTAAACTGGCCCTGGATAAGCGGAAGACGATGGAATGGAATTAAGTGACTGTATACAGTATATTGTTTATGGTATTATTAAACTTTTCTTGTTTCATCGACATTTTTTTTGGCAAAACTTTATCAAGGTATGTCTGAAGAGTGTTATTGTTGTTGTGTACGCCGAGTTCTACGCCAGTTGGGTGATCTATTAAGGAAGGGCATTGCATGGATTTCCAGTGCATGTAAATAATAAAAGATAAAAGCTGTCTTATGCAAACGGTAAGACTTGGGTACAAGAGGAGACTTGTGGACAGAAGAGGAAGTGAACTGTGGATAGTGAAATGAAGCCTTTGAAGCAGTGAAGAAACAATTAGAAAACACACATACATACCTGGCAGTGTCACACATCTGGGTTTGGTGGTTAGTGTGTTGTAGAAAACCAATATTTACAAAACCCCATCACCTGATGTTTAGCTGAACCTTCCTGAATGCTAAGCTCTGCTCACACCGCATGAGAGTGTCTGCCAAACTCTGATAAGCTGTAGCAAATCTCTCAAACATGGACTCTTACGAACCGTCTTTGTACATCTCGCATGAGCAGGTCTCACCAACGACGTGTTGATGTACACATGCTTACCCACAGAGATGATGTTCAATCCACAAACAGTACACGTTCTAAGCAGGAAACATTTAGAAAACACATATTAATGCCTGTCATGGAATAATAACAACAACAAAAAAAAAAGTCAATTAAGATTTATTTACACAATATTTCACATTCTACGTAAAAAGACAATAATCACTAATACTTGTAAAAATAACACCAACAAAACCTATGCAGCCGAGGATCTGACCGCCAGGGTCCCCGCCGTTGGCTGCCACGCATCTCCTCCTTCACCCGACCGCTATGGCCCCTCCTGCAGGTGGTGAGTCCACTGGAAGGGTAGCCCATGTCCCCTGTTCAGGCTGAGCCTGGCCGGGCCCCATGTGTAAAAGCCCGGCCACCAGGCACTCGCACACGTGCCCCACCCTCGGGCCTGGCTCCAAGGGGGGGCCCCGGTGACCCGCGTCCGGGCAAGGGCAACTTGGCCACGTTTGCTCGTTTCATAGGGGTATTTTCGAGCCACGCTTTGTCTGGCCCCTCACCTAGGACTTGTTTGCCTTGGGTGACCCTACCAGGGGCATTAAGCCCCGGACAACATAGCTCCTAGGATCATTGGGGCACGCAAACCCCTCCACCTTGTTAAGGTGGCGGCTCAAGGAGGAGCCAGGGAGAGAGAGGCCTGGGTTGCCCGCTTGAGGCTGTTGCCCCCGCCACCCGACCTCGGAACAAGCCGTAGATGACGGAACAGAACCAACAAAATCAATAATAATAAAAATGCAGATGGTTGTTTGTAGAAGCACCTCTGGATAAAAACATGTAACCTTAAGAAGGACGACAATTCAGTCCGGGAAGATGCCACCATCTGCCATATTGCGTTTCCCAACCCACACCTCTCACTTTCAAAGCAGCAAAATGTGGAATGAGGACTTGGGAGTCCATCTTAAAACAGCCAAACAACACCACCTTGGGACTTACACCCAAAGTTTTAAGAATTAAAGGTTACATAGGTTCAATCACTGAGGTCTGAGACATGGTTCCACAAAATCCTGGGCGGGATGGAGATCAAGTAGCCTGAGATTTGAAGCTAGTTTTTCTAAATCCTGAGTTCGCATGGTTTAAGCAGGGTCCGTTTGCTCTGTTTAAGCATTTTTTTATTTAATTTTTTTTACAAATGTGGTCTTAAGTGAACAGATTGTAATCAACGAAGTAAATATGCAGCAGTAACAGAGCTAGCAAGGCTAAATAATCGCTCCCACAAGTGGTCCGGCCTGCTAAATATGGATGCACGTCTGGTCAGAGAGTCGTGGAGTTTACTTCAAACAGATGCCTTTGCTTGGGCTGGCGACGTGTGTCTCCAATCAGGAGGGAGCAAAATATTATAAACTGATCCGGATGGATCGTATTGGATTCACCTGGAAGGTTCATGTAGAAAGCAGAGAGGTATTTAAATATGGTAAGGGTGTGGTTACCAAACCAGACCACCATCACTACACTGCGTTCCAAATTATTATGCAAATGATGTTTTTGTTTGATTTTCCAAAATACTTGATGCAAATGACGATCAGCATCATTTTCAAGTCATTAGCTGTCAAATTGTATTTCAAATATTATTGAACAAACCTCCTAATGAAAACAGTATTTAAAAAATAAATGAAAAACTTAAAATGCACTGTTCCAAATTATTATGCATAACATAGTTTCAAGACTTTTTCTAGTTTATAAAGAACTGAAAATAGTAATTTGTTGAATTTACAGCAATATGAGGTCATATTCACTGAAATAAAAAGCCATTTCAATCCAAAACATCTTAACAGGTCAAGTTACATGTTAACATAGGACCCCTTGTTTGATAGCAGCTTCACAATTCTTGCATCCATAGAACTTGTGAGTTTATGGAGAGTTTCTGCTTGAATGTCTTTGCAGGATGTCAGAACAGCCTCCCAAAGTTGCTGTTTGGATGTGAACTGCCTCCCACCTGCATAGATCTTTTGCTTGATGATGCTCCAGAGATTCTCAATAGGGTTGAGGTCAGGGGAGGATGGGGGCCACACCATGAGTTTCTCCCCTTTTACGCCCATAGCAGCCAATGAAGCAGATGTGTTCCTTGCAGCATGAGATGGTGCATTGTCGTGCATGAAGATGATTTTGTTTCGGGAAGCAGGATTCTTCTTTTTGTACCACGGAAGGAAGTGGTCAGTCAGAAACTCAACATACTTTGCAGAAGTCATTTTCACACCGTCAGGGACCCTAAAGGGGCCAAGCAGATCTTTCCCTAGGATTCCGGCCCAAAACATGACTCCGCCACCTCCTTGCTGACGTCGCAGCCTTGTTGGGACATGGTGGCCATACACCAACCATCCACTACTCCATCCATCTGGACCATCCAGACTTGCACGGCACTCATCAGTGAACAAGACTGTTTGAAAATCGGTCTTCATGTATTTCTGGGCCCACTGCAGCCGTTTCTGCTTGTGAGCATTGTTTAGGGGTGGTCGAATAGAAGGTTTATGCATAACTGCAAGCCTCTGGAGGATCCTACACCTTGATGTTCGTGGGACTCCAGGGACATCAGCAGCTTCAAATACCTGTTTGCTGCTTTGTAATGACACTTTAGCAGCTGCTCTCTTTATCCGATGTATTTGTCTAGCAGAAACCTTCCTCATTTTGCCTTTATCTGCACGAACCCGTGTGTGCTCTGAATCAGCCACAAATCTCTTAATGGTACGATGATCACGCTTAAGTTTTCGTGAAATATCTAAAGTTCTCATACCTTGTCCAAGGCATTCAACTATTTCACGCTTTTCAGCAGCAGAGAGATCCTTTTTCTTTCCCATATTGCTTGAAAATGGTGGTCTGCTTAATAATGTGGAACATCCTTCTTAAGCAGTTTTTCCCTTAATTGGACTCACCTCGCCAACTAAATATCATGGGTGTATGTAATTGATTTCAGTGATCCACAGAGCCCTGAGACACAATACCATCCATGAGTTTAACTGAAAAACACTCAATTTAATCTTTATGACACTTAAATACAATTTGCATAATAATTTGGAACGCAGTGTAATGGTAGAACCGGCTCGATACATTTTTCATTTATTATTTTGGTGTCAACTATTCAAAGTTTAAGCATTTGGAGCAAAACAGTGTCTAATGGCTCTTTTTTTAAACACACAGCCGCATAATTCTTCTTAAAGTTTAACTTTGAGTTGATTATTTTGTCTCATGGTGATACGGGGATCCTCTGAGGAACCCACACTGTCGGTTAAGCGTTAGCTAATCTAACACTACAGCTATATATTTGAATAGATCAGCAGATGGGCTTCATGCTGATGGAAATGGACAGTAGCTCAGGGCACAAAAGAGAAGAACCAGAGATGAGATGAGGCCCACAGGACAGGAAAGCCAGGAATTAACCAGGGGGATTGTGGGTACATAAAGCACTAATGTCTCCTTGGTGTGGCGACGCTCAGGAAAAGGAAACTGTCAGGAATCTGGAAAACTAGGGGACAACGTGTGAAATCTACAGTACCAAATAGAAGTGTAGCTAGGTGAAAAAAAATCTTATAGAGAAGTGGAGAGAAGTAGAAGAAATTAGGAAGTTTTGAAGCCAACTATTGTGATTTTATAACATGTCAAAACATGTTTGTATTGTTCGTAATCTTTGTGACATAATTTTTTTGCTCCTAATTTCTCATATTTATGTGATCTTTTCACCAAGTACTACAAAACCACACCTTGTTTTGTGCTGCTCCCTTTGAACGCATATGAGATACTTCACACCCCTCCCCCACCCCTGTGTGCGTTACCGGGGCAACCATACACATAAACACACTAAACATTGAAGCTTTGTAAACAATTCTTCACTCAGAAGTCGTGTGTTAAAGTCAGTAATCCCTGAGTCCTGCTTTCAATCGTCCACTAATCCTCTGATTAGAACCAGAATCCACCACACAGTGCTCACACATCGTATCTACTACCACAGGTAGGACTACCGATCCAAGATGGTGGCTGCAGCAGCCAATGAGGGGTCTACTCTTTATGTCTATGTGTGCCACACCCATGTCGGCCATTGTTTCTCCTTACATGGTGATCTCATATGGATCACCATATGAAGTGGTATGGTGATCCTTAGACGCCTCACACCCAAACAAGGTATCTGAGGAGGAAGTGTAGTGGGTGTGGAGGGGGTGGTAGGTTCAGTTGGTAGCTAACCATGGCAGAATTATGGGCAGGCGGACGACCAGACCTGGGAGAAACAGACAGGGTCAAGACACCATAAATACAGATGACCTGACATGAGAGTGAAGAGCACCAGGGTTTGTGGACCAAAGACGGAAGATGAGACACAGGTGCACACTTTAGTTTGACTGCAGGAAGGACTACTGATCCAAGATGGAGGCTGCAGCAGCCAATGAGGGGTCTACTCTTTATGTCTATGTGTGCCACACCAAAGTCAGACATTGTTTCTCCTTATATGGTCATTTCCTCTGAAAACATCTTACATTTGAAAGAACGTAACAGATGGTTTTCTGTCAAGATCTACGACCGGTCGCATGCATTAAATTCAGATTTTTATAATAACTACAGACCTCATAGACTCACTGAAACGATTCAAGAGATAAAAAGTAGCATTTACGTTCGTGTTAACATTTAGAGAGATTTACCTTTCCCGTCTCTTTGCATTCAGCAGACGTATCGGCGAAGGACAAATTTAGCAGCAGCTCCAAAAGTCCTGCATTAAAATTTAATAGAGCAGACGATCCATTAATAAGCTGCGAAATCAATCTAAGATTAGTCATTAATGGAAATCAGGTTTGGATGCTTTGCCTCCTGACTTTGTGATAAGCGAGGCTAAACGCATCCTTCATCTGCACCAACACAAAGAGATGAAATTGATAATCAATCTTCTCATCTAACCTCCGGCATGAAAGCAAACCGCCTCGCTTCCCAAATGTCAGACAGAGAGAAATATAATTATATGCTCATAAGGAAATGAAAATGATTTCCTGTAATTAATTTCTCTTTTCTTTAGTGAGTGTCTGGTTGTGGGGCTCTGATTGGCAGCTTTGATCTTTTCTCGGGGTGCTGATGTGAGCGTGTTTCATCCTGCTCCTCACCGTGTCGTCCTGCACGGAGACAGACCTCCTCACAGCTGATATTTGGATCTGAGGAGGTCACAGGGAAGCTACGGCTTGAGTCATGCTGTAATATGAACAAACGGGCAGATTTACAGACTGTTGGAGTTCACTGTGTTCCTCGTGCAATAAAACCGCAGCGTGAAAGGATGCATGGTTTTTATCCCCCCACTCAAACTGCATGTGTGGAGTAACCATGGAGACAAGTGGAGAAAAAAAAGGACTTTGAGTTCATAAGTTCATCTTTTTGTTTGTTTGAAGATTTTATTTTAATAATAACTTTACATACTTAATATTATTGAATATATTATTATTAAATATGTCATTATTAATATATTTAATATATATAAATATATAATATATTTCATAATAATACATAGTATTGATAATCAATACATTTTATTAATTATTAATATTAGTTTTTTAAATGAATTATTTTCAAACGTCTGCTTTAATTTAAAAAAAATGAGACCAACTACAAAAATTCATGCTTTATCAAACATTCCCAGAAAATAAGTAAAGTAAACGTAACGTTATTGGTTCCTTAAAAGTAAACGTTACAGTTACGTTCCCATGACGTTCCAGTGACGTCACATCTATATCATAACATAAAAAATGTCTGCCTGTGATTCCACTGACTTTCACGTGTTGGAGACGCACACGTCTTCAGTGAAATCATGTTTACTCACCATGATGTTTGAGTAACGACCGGCGGCACTGAATAGAGCCATTGCTCCTCTGAGTCGAGAGAAGCCAGATGGGGTGGTTCGGGCATCTGGTCTGGATGCCTCCCGAACGCCTTGGTGGGGTGTTTCAGGCACGTCACACCAGGAGGAGACCCAGAAGCAGACCCTGGACCTGCTGGTGAGACTATGGCCCTGTCCACATGTAGCCGGGTATCTGATAAAACCAATATATTTTTATCTGTTTCATCGGTTTTATTGAAAACGGTTCCGTGTGGACGCGAGAGTTTTTCTAAAACGCAGGACAGCAGATATGTATTTTCAAAAATACCCAGCTACATGTGGACATGGTCTATGTCTCACAGCTGGATAGAGAAAACCAGGGGGTCATCCCGGCTGAGCTGTAGGATGCAACTTGGGGGGTGAAAGAAGCCTGGGCTTGCGGTCTGAGACTGTTGCCCTACAACCCGGCTCCAGATACAAAGTGGAAGACAAGTGAATGAAAAAAGGCAGCACTGACATATTTGACTATCATTACATTTGCATCCTGTCATTTTTTTATCCACATGTGGTGTCTTAGAGGCGGAGTTGGGGCGGGATGGAGATCAATTTGGCTTGTACCTGTGATTTGTTGCTGGTGGGTTTTTATAACAGTTGGGTTAACGTGCGGTAAACAAAGTGAGCGAACAGGTACGGATGATGTGTTCTTTCTGTTCGGTGCGGCTGAAGAAGTGTGTCCTTCTTTACCAAGGTCATAGTGTGTCGGTCCTCCCTACCTCAGCATCCATGTGTTTGATTCACTCAGATACATCCATATGTATCTGAATACAAAAGCAGACACGCTGCATCAATCGTTTTCTTTAGGATTTGATTTATTCTAAACTGAGAACACGACAAAGAAAAGTTGAACGTTTTCTTTCCTTCATTTTAAAAACATCCATCTAATATTTTTATTCTATAAAAACACCACCTGTTCTCACACATCGAGTCTAAAAATCCTCACTTTATTTATGAATCTATAAATACAAATATGTAAAAATATTGTTTTGTGAAAAAAAAAGGTGAATCAGAGCCAGAAAGATTTTTATTGTTGCTAAGCAACACATTCATATGTTCACGGAAGATGATGTTTATCATCAACGTGAACGTGTTTAACAGCCTTAAAAACAGAAATCTGCAGCAATAAAAAGATACATTTTAAAAATGTTACTTAAATGTATTTTAATAGCTTTATTAGAAAAAAAAATCTTCACACAATGTCTTTAGATCCTCCTTCTTGAGGATCAAAAAATCCCAAAACTTAAATTTACAAAATACAGACTCTTGATGAGGGAACATTTCTTAGATACATGTTTAAAATAAAACTAAAATCATTAAATTCTCAGATTTAATGTTTTCACTCTTAAAATTAGGAAAATGTATTTTAAGTTTTTTTTTATTTGTCTGCAGAAATGAAATGTTTTGTTCTGCACTCGGAAAAAAGACAAGAATTCCTCAAATAAAAAAACCAATGGGTCGGTGAAGATTAGTGTTAGCCCTAAATTAGTAAAAACGAGCACAGCTCGGGTGTCGAGCATCACCCTCGCCCATCGAGCATCGATCACCTTCATTTTTTACCTTTTGCGACGAATCAAATAATTTTCGCTCTGACTTAAAATTTTGCAACCAATCGCTACTATTTTCTGGAATTTACTCCGAGTCGGAAAAGTCGTGCGTTTATCGACTGATTACCTACAGATCAGCACTGGATGAATGATCGACCATCAGTCGATTCAATAACAGGTAATTGGTGGCGTTTCTCGGAAGCACGTTGTGAAATAATCTGTAGATATTTGGTAGAAAATGTGACGTTAATCAACTGATTTTGAATCACAGACACGTCATCGTCTGGTCGGCGATGTGTCTCTGAACACCTGGCAATAAAATGCAGATGAGTATAAAAGTCGCACGATTGTCTCCCGTCAATCGACCTCATTTCAAGTGCTTATAAAAAGTAGCTGCATGTATGAAAATCCAAATTCTTTTGTGTATAGATCTGCTGTGCCATGCCGTTAAGTTCAGGATGCCAACAAGAAGACGTCCTATTACATGCATCTTCAGCTCGGCCGCTTCTATTTACAGTCTAACATTGTGATTCTTTTTTATGCATTTGCTTCTTTGTGTCATCTTGTTTGACTGTGGAGTCTTGAGAACGGGAGGTGAACTATCAACAACTTGCGAAGTAACCACTATTTATAATAAAGATACAGACCTTCCCATGTCATACGCATGGGCTTCAGGTCACCAATGCCTGATGATGCATCTTCTAACAGTCAGCAAGAGGCTTTCATCGAGCGCTTCATGGTCAATTGTTGCCGTACAGACAAGACATGCAGTTTGTGACGTGGGTAGTTGGTTTATAAATCCAGGTAAGTCGTGCTTTGGTTGACTTGGTGTTTATTGTTGATATTCTGGGTTTAGATCACTCCATCTTCCAATTCAAACGCAGACATGACGCTAATGAGTCGCTTTAATGTGAGCAACGCCTCTTTTATTGCACGTGATTCACACACCCAAAAATCCCAGTGATTTTCTTGGACGCAGACACACCTCGTTTTTACGTGAGCAGGACTTTATCAGATCCAGAGATGTTATGACCCCCAACATCTTTATCCAAAATTTCAATAAATAGCAGCGTTTTAAATAATAATTAACAGAAATTTTATGAACCAGCAAAAAAATGTTTTCAGTCATTTTTACTTGTTTTAAATAAACTTTAACAGTGTTTTTACATCAATTAATATTTGAATTTTTATATTGAAACAAGAATGAGTCGGCACCATCGCTAGTGCCAGCCCTAGCGCCAGCGCCTGGCCTGAATGACATACTATAACATGTTGTGTTTATGTTCTGTATTAATAGTTGAAGTCAGGAGTCAAATCTTCAACGTTTCTATATGTTGTGACATCGACCTATACGACCTTCTCCTTTGGTCGCATGACCCTGAAAACGTAATCAGTTTATCTACGGTTGGTACTGAGTGAATGTTGGCAGTTTTGTTAAAATTCTTTTAGCGATTCAGGAAATAACATGTTCACAAAACTCTAAGTAGAGACATAAAAAAATCAAATGAAGTGTTTTCATGACATCGTCGTAGAAAAGCTGTAAAAATATCTGCAGGAGTTTTTTCTGGTTAAGTTGTTGAAGATAAACCTGGAAGACGGATGACACCTCGAAATTTATCTGTCAAATCTTCACTCCGCTCTTTGATACGTTGAGAGGAGGAAAAAGGAATTTCCTGCTTTCTACCGTCAATGCTCGTTCAGAGGAAACATTTTAAGAAACGATGCGTCATTTATTGAAAAATAATCTGAATATCTTGAGATGATCTTGCTGCTGTAATCCCTCGTGTTTCCTGGTGATCGAGGATGTTTTATTGAGCATCATCTCTGATAAAAAATCTTTCCCTGAAATGTTATTCAAGCATGACGTTCATCTCGTGCTGCAGAGCGTCAACGTTTGACTTGCTTTGATTAAGAGGACTTAACGATCATGGTTTTTGATAAAAAAACTATTTTAATTTAACAGGTCCAAGAAAAGTCCATTTTTAATAATGGATCAATTCTAAAAATGTTTTGCCTCATTTTTATGAACAATAAGAAAAAAATGTTTTTTTTAAAAAATAATTATCTGTGCAATTTTTTTGTTTTTTTTTTTCAAAATCAGTGTTCAGATAATATCAATATCAAATTAAAAAATTCAGCTGTGAAAATCTGTCATAATTTTTCTATATTCAGGTGTGAATTTAATATTTTTTAAACAAATTATATCAATTTAGAAGAGTCACTTGCCAGGTCGGCTCACCTGTTTTTTCTTCTCAATTTAATTTCCTCCAGCAACTAGGTCAGGCATTACAGGCATTAGCTTACCATTGCAGTAATTGGAAAACTTCCTACCCAATCAGAGAACAGAGATGACGGTGTGACATGAACACAAGCCTCTGTCCTCCATGTTTGTAGTTCTTTAGATCCACCATGCTCTACGGTCTGTCCTCCATGTTTGTAGTTCTTTAGATCCACCATGCTCTACAGTCTGTCCTCCATGTTTGTAGTTCTTTAGATCCACCATGCTCTACGGTCTGTCCTCCATGTTTGTAGTTCTTTAGATCCACCATGCTCTCCGGTCTGTCCTCCATGTTTGTAGTTCTTTAGATCCACCACGCTATACGGTCCATGTTGGTAACGATTCCTCAGATTGAGAATTTAAAGACAGTGTTTAGAAAGTTTATTCAGGAGAAGTTCGTTTTTATGCTCTGTTTTCTGAATGAAACTGACTGCCTGGTTACGTCTTGTTTTGTCCTCATCAGAAAGGAATTTAAAAGTACCCGCCCACCATGAAGCGATTGAGGTCAGACTTGTTTTTGTTACGTAGTGATAATAATGACGTATCGGGCTGCATCTACATGCTTTAATCCTGCACTGAGGTTGTTTATCGCATTTTTTTTTCACACAGAAAAAAAATCTTGTTATTAAACTTTGTTTACTTAAATTGTGGAACCAAATGAGAATAAAGTTGTTAGCATAAGCAGATGTACATGATGGAGCAGGCTTTGGCTCAGTGGTAGAATATCTGACTGCCCTGGGACCGGAAGAAGCTGGCTCGATTCCCACTGCGCCTTTGCCCACGTATCCCTGGGGAAGACACCTAACCCCCGTTTCTCCCACCATTGGCAGAGTCATGGCTGCCTGCTGCAGTGCAATGCAGCACAGAAATTTTCCCATTTGAGGGATGAATCCAGTATGTTTAAAAAAAATTGTAGTGATAGTTCCTCTTCTTAAAACACATACATTCATATGAATTGTTTCAAGGGTTCAAATTCTGCAGAATAACTTAGTAATTTATTGATATAATTTTGCAGAACATTGAACGAGATAAAAAAAAAGGTCTGTTTCTGCTTTCTTCCTTCATGTTGGAGCAGAGGCTGAAGTTGTAGTTACGGTTCATTACAAAAATAAATGAAGAAAAAAAATTAAAAGTAGATCGAAAGTATGATGTTTTTGATTTAGAAAGTTTAAATTAAGACTTGTGTTTTTTACACGTGTTTGTGGTTTTTTTTTTTTGGTATTTGGTCAAAAGATGCTGATTGGTCTAGAGCAGAGGTGTTTGACCTGGGTTTGATCAAACCCTAGGGGTTCAGTGAGTCGGTCTCAGGGGTTCAGTGGAGCCTCCGCCGTGGAGATCTGCCCCTCAGTCTAGTCTGCAGTCAGTAATCACAGTCATATAAAGCTTCCTGCTCTGGGATTTCCTACCGGTCACTATGAGGTCGCTGGTTTATGCAGCAGAGTGAGACCTCCCTTTTAGACCGCTTAGAGAGGGCTGGATAAGCAGCAGAGTGAGACCTCCCTTTCAGACCGCTTAGAGAGGGCTGGATAAGCAGCAGAGTGAGACCTCCCTATCAGACAGCTTAGGGAGGGCTGTATAAGCAGCAGAATGAGACCACCCTATCAGACCGCTTAGAGAGGGCTGTATAAGCAGCAGAGTGAGACCTCCCTAGCAGACTGCTTAGAGAGGGCTGGATAAGCAGCAGAGTGAGACCTCCCTATCAGACAGCTTAGAGAGGGCTGTATAAGCAGCAGAATGAGACCTCCCCATCAGACTGCTTAGAGAGGGCTGTATAAGCAGCAGAGTGAGACCTCCCTATCAGACCGCTTAGAGAGGGCTGTATATGTGTCTGAGTGAGACTCTCTATCGGTCCGCTTTGAGAGCGATGGTAAGCAGCAGAGTGAGACCTCCTTCTTAGTCGGGTTTAAAAACACCTTCTTCAATAACCCTCTGTCTGAGAGTGTCAGTGACGTTGGTGTTAGCGTTAGTGACGCTACTAAAGGACGGTTCGTTGAATGAACATATGAAACTGGTGGGGTTCGGTGCCTCCAACAAGGTTAAGAACCACTGGTCTAGAGACAGTGCCACTGAGGAAAAGACAGGAAACAGAGATGTTTGTAGCAGAGATGAAGATGCTGAGGATCTCTCTGGGAGTGACCAGGATGGACAGGATCAGAGGAACAGCACATGTTAGAGGTTTTAAAGTCAGAGAGGCCAGACTGAGATGGTTTGGACATGTCCTCCTTCACACCCATCACTGTCTGCACAGTGAGGCCCCCACTTACCTCTCAGAACTACTCACACTCAATACCTCAACCAGGACCCGGTCAGGCCAACAGCATCGTCTGAACCCACCCAGGACACGGCTGAAAACAATGGGCGACAGGGCCTTCAAGGCTGCTGCTACCCATCTGTGGAATGCCCTCCCAGACTACCTCAGGGCCCCACAGACGGAGGATGGCTTTAAAAAAGGACTAAAAATCCACCTTTTTACAAAAGCTTATCATTTTTAAATTTTGTTTGCATTGTATGTTTGTTTTTATTGTGCTGTACTGTTTTAATTGTTTTAAGTTTTAACCTTGTAGCACTCTGAGGCTTGATTTCAGGTGTAGAGTGCATTAGAAATAAAATTTATTATTATTATTATGTGCAGAGGAGAGAGAGAGAGTACATCAGAAGAAGGATGCTGGATTTGGAACCACCAGGAAAGAGGACTAGAGGAAGACCAAAGAGGAGGTTCATGGATACAGTGAAGGAAGACATGAAGATAGTTGGTGTGAACGAAGAGGATGCAGCAGATGGGGTTAGATGGAAGAAACTGAGTTGATGTGGTGACCCCTAAAGGGAAATGATGGAAGGAGAAGAAGAGATTGTTTTGTTTTTTTTGTGGATCTGCTGAAAGTTCTGCTCGTTTTTCCACCAAAATATTGAGACCAAACATTCTCCTCTCCCTGATTTAACAGATAGATATTTATGTCCATTAACGTGTTGGACTGAGATACATGTTTGTAAAAGGTTTTGATTTGGATTAATTAGCCATAATTAAATCTAATTTCTCTAAGTTTGTTGAGTTCCGTGCTTGACGATCGTCCCTCGTTTCTGAGTGGAGTTAAAGATTCCCAGAAGTGAGTTTTACACCATTTAATCTGTAAATTGTTGCAAAGCGTTGCCTCTAAGTTGTTGAAAAGGGACGGATTCTCAGGAGCTCAATAATCCACTGCAGAAATAATCCGTCACGAGACACGATCCTAAACATTTACCGAATAAAAGGAAAACAGTTGATCCGCTCGTGATGTAAAAAAAACCAGTGTAAATATCATTCCTATTTTTTAAATTTGTAATGTCTAAACTCTTGTGATAGTTGTTGACATTTAACTGTAAATGTCAGGCCGTTGGCGGCACTAGAGAGAAACCAGTAAGCATGTTACCATCCTCTGTGGACCACCATGTCCTCAGCTGTCACATGGGATGATTTTAAAGGTCTCTGCTCCTCGTTGGTAGTTTTTCTATTATCCTCCAATATTCATTACATGCCATACGTGTCAAATTCCTGCTCTTCAGTTTGGATGAAACTCCTGAAAGTTCACGTCCCGTCCTCAGTGGGATGAGCTGTTTGGTCTGGATCACTTAGGAGAGACGTAGATAACTAAAAGCTATTAAATACATTGATTGAATACAATGAGAATGGAAGTGTTCTGGTTTGGAGATGCTCAGGAAGAGAGGTGATGAACTTAAGAACGTCCAGATCTGAAGGTGGCAGTGTACGTAGAAACTCAACGGAGAAGTTCCACGAGGTTCTCACAATTACATCAAAATCACTTTATTGATCCCACATGTGGGGTATTTGTGTGTTACAGCAGCACAGTAACCATGAAAGAAATAGAGTACGGATACAAAAAAACAACCGAAAAAAAACCTATGAATAAAGATAGTAAAATAAGAAGTAAGAAGACTAAAAGCTCCGCCCACTCGATACCACTAGACCAAGGGTGGGCAAACTTTTTGATTCATGGGCCACATTGGGTTCTAACATTTGACCGGGGCCGGAAAAGGAGCAGATTGATGGCAGGTAATTTTATTGCAGCCATTCAACCTGACATGCGTGTTCATGGAGGGTGGGAGGAAACCAGAGAAAACCCACAGGAGAACATGCAAACTCCACACAGTAAAACCTGTGTTTTAAGCCCCGCACCCCTCTGGGAAACGAACCCCATACCTTCTTGCTGTGATGCCACCATGCTAACTACTGCACTACTTCTTCTACTGCATTACATTTAACTAGTGAACACATGGCAACCATGCACGATGCTCTGTAAGCATGATTTTGCCAGCTTTGCCACATAGGTTTGGTTGCGTTGGACGCATGGGAAGTCAAATCTTGCTGATTGTGTCAAAAGTAATTCCAGAATCCTGCTTTCAATCGCTTTCAATCTGTTTAGAACCAGAATCCACCACACAGTGCTCACACATCGTATCTACTACCACAGGTAGGACTACCGATCCAAGATGGTGGCTGCAGCAGCCAATGAGGGGTCTACTCTTTATGTGTATGTGAGCCACACCCAAGTCAGACATTGTTTCCCTTTACACAGTGATATCAGATGGACTTAAATCAAAACGAGGCGTCTGAGGAGGAAGTGTGGTGAGTGTAGAGGGGTTGGTAGGTTTAGTTGGTAGTCCTCTTGGCAGACTGGAATCGTGGGCAGGCGGACGACCAGACGTAGGAGAAACAGACAGGGACAAGACACCATAACTAGAAATGACCTGACATTAGAGTGAAGAGCACCAGGGCTTATGGACGAAGGGAGGAAGACGAGACACAGGTGCACACTTTAGGAAAATTAAATTAGGACCAATTGTGAAATTTTTTTGCTCAAATGGCAGAAAAAAGGGGAAAAAGAAAGTGTCAAGAAAAGGATTTAGATAGAGGGTGAGAAGGAAAGCCGAGACTTGGAATGAACTAATGGTTAAAAAAAAAGAGCTAAGAATGCAACTTGAATAAAACCAGTCCTCCTAATTAAACTCACACTAATGCTTCCATTTTATGATTTAATTTTTTTTCTGACCCAATCTGTCAAACTTAAAAAAATAAAAGAGTAGGAACTGATTGTACGAAGATGCCAGTAGGCATGAATTAATCTTACTACCCAGAGACTAACGAGCCAGATGGAAGTTTGAGGGGTCTGAAATCTCAGCACCTGCCAACCTGTTTGTTAGTCGACGCATTAATCGACAACTTTGCCAACTTCTTGCAGAAACATTATGCTCATTTTTTCTGCTTTGGGGTGTTAGAAGTTTTATTTACTCCAGAAATAATTGCCCAAAACGATCTCCACCAATCCTCTCTGGACACAAAACAAAGTGCTGATAAGTTTTTATCTGATAGAAGAAAACTTTCACTGAGTTTTTGGACCATCTGTAATTGAGTTAAGTAGTTGGATTCATTCAAAGTTTGTTATAATAAACTTTATTGCTACGATGCAAATTGTTGCCAAAAGTAATTGCTTTCTTGCCTTGCATTTGAACTGAAATGACTTCCCATCCACAATCCATAAAGTTTTAAACAATATTTGTCCTTCATTTTCAGTGTAAGAAATTATACTGTTTTGGGAATGTTGAGGTTTAGGACAGGCACGGGCAAACTACGGCCCAAAGGCCACATGTGGCCCAAAAACTGTTTTGATCCGGCCCGCTGAACTTGAAAAACTTAAGAAATAAACCTTGTTAGTGTTTTATTTTCCTGCAATTCTAATGTTTCCTCACTAGATGGCAGCACACTGTATGATATGGAAAGCTATTGGACTCAATACACACACGTAAACAAGCGTGTTAGATGTAAAAACAAGCAAAATGTTACATCAAGCGCTTAAATTTCAGACCTAGCACCGCTAGATTTAAAATTTAACGCTCTTGATGTAACATTTAGCGCTTGTTTAAAATTTAGCGTCATTCTATCGGTCTAATCTAGCGGTTACCAAAGCATGCCATCCATCTTCTCCTGTTTCTGCCCCCTGGTCAAATGTTACAACTCAATGTGGCCCACGAACCAAAAAGTTTGCTCCCCCCTGGGTTTAGGAGGACAAATGTGGGCCCCACTAGACAACGTCCATTTGGGGGCCTCATCTACAAGGAATTGCGGTGAATGAGATAAGATACGTTAGAAGGCGCTGCCCCGGGCGGCAACCTGCTGCCCTGGGCGGCTGCCTGCTGCCCGGGTGACTACCTAATGCAGTGTCTTATGTTATTTTAGCGTCTGGTCGTCTACTTTCGCATTTTTCCACTCAGTTTTAATCCCTTCTTTTGCCCGTGTTTGGTCCCGTTCTGGAGATGTGACTTTGTGCCCTCTTTGGAAGTCGTTTCGGACTGCACTGTTTTACTTCGGACGGCTGTTTTTAAGCTAGCTTTTTTTTTTTTCAACGGCTAGTTCCCCGTCGGCTTGTTTTGCCGGTCATAGAGTAATTCCGTTTTGTTTGCATGCACGACCAGCAGCTAGCTCTCAGAACCAGATCCACCGTGGCTGGAGGAGTCTTTGCAGTCCTGACCAAACTGAGAAGGACACAATCTGACAGGAGGCGCTTTGAGCCCAGTGTAACTGCGGTTGTCCTGGGTAACATCTGGTCGCTCGCTGGCAAGACGGAGAAACAGGGACGCTCGTTCTGACACAGCAGAAATGTGGAGGGGCTACTATGGTGTGCTTTATTGAAGCCCGACTCCGTGGACTCATTATGGACTGTTTTTTCAAATGTTCAGATGCCAGCTTTCACACCGTGTAAGTGGACCGGGAAGGCATCGAGGTGTTAGCACCGCAGCATCAAATTTACCTTCAAGGATCAATAAAGTATTTTCAATTCAATTTCAATTTGATTTCAAATTGCAAATTACAGGTATAAGCAAACTTGATCTCCATTCTGCCTTAACCACGCCTCTAGAACCAAAGAAATGTATTATCCAATGAGTTGATGCATAAGCAGTGGTCCTCAAATGAGCCAGTGGCACCTGTCATTGCCATGTGTAATCTGATGGAAGAAAAATTATGTCTTGAAGCTCAACAGCGTGTTAGCACGAAGCTTGGTGCGCTTGCTTAACATGAAAAAAAAAAACCTTAACAAAAGACAACAACACAGCAGTAGATTTATGAAACTAGCATAGTGTGTATTTAATATTAAAATGTAGATCCAAATGCAGGTGGATGAAAAGAAAACAGTTAATTTGAACTATAACATCCATCTACATTCAAGTGGAGACGATCAAGTTGGAACGCTGTGGCAAAGAGAAGCCAGGTGTACGAGGAGGACCAGGGCTCGTTTTGGTTCGGGTCCATTTGCTACGTTTTAGCAACAGTTTAGCATCACAGTTTCACCATAAAATACACTGAGCTAAGCTGTTCCAAATGTTTCAAAAAGAGTCTGATAGTCTTCTTCTTCTCCTTTTGGCATCTCCCTTCAGGGGGCGCCACATCAAGTCAGTTTCTTCCATCTAACCCTATCTCCTGCATCCTCTTCACTCACACCAACTATCTTCATGTCTTCCTTCACTGTATCCATGAACCTCCTCTTTGGTCTTCCTCTAGTCCTCTTTCCTGGTGGTTCCAAACCCAGCATCCTTCTTCTGATGTACTCTCTCTCTCTCCTCTGCACATGTCCAAACCATATCAGTCTGGTCTCTCTGACTTCATCTCAGACTCTAAAACAGTCTGATAATGATTTGCTGAAAAATGCAGTGCAATCCTTTTTTTCACCGCCGTCATTTTCACATTAAGTTTTAAAAACTCATCATTTTTCATCTCTAATTTTTAAACTCTACTTGCCCTTTTGCTGTGAAACCCAAAGGAACTCTCCGGCTCTGCAAAACCCAAAGCTTTATATTAGCTCCTTCTGCTCCCTCTGCTTGAATAATTCTCCTGGATTCCTCGTCTTCATGCATGAGTGTTTATGTATAATTGATGCTTTAAGGAGATAAACTGCCAACATCTTCATTTAGGTGCCTGGCAGAAGGAGAGGGTTTCACTTGATTTGTTAAAGTTTCCTGTCGGATGAGTCCTGAGGTGATCATGAACTGGTCTGATGCACCAGATGCTTCATACGTGTTCAGATGATCGACGTTTGCTTGTGTTTTTCTTGCAGTCGACGGTAAAAGGAGCCAATCTGACAGTGTTTGGTTGCCTGAACCACGGGATGCCTCTGTTTCTGCAGGAAAACTCTTCTCTGAATTGTGAATCAGGTTTGTCATGAATACAAAATAATCACATCTGGATTTTCTGTTTCTTGCAAAACATGTTGCAATATTTGTATTGTTTTTATTCAGAATCAACGTCTGGATTTTTTCTTTCTGTGAATGTATCGACTAACATAACCAAGCTGAGAATTCCCTACCCCCACACGGGCACCTGGTACCTCAGCCTGCGCTCCCTGTGCGCCACAGATCACGGGTAAGAGTTCCATTTTATTTAAATATTTCTAAAAAAGGAATCATTTCTCACATTTAAACAAATATTTTATAATGAAACAAAAAAAAAAGTCTGTCTTGAGATAAAATAAACACGTAATCATTGAGTAAATTTTTCTTCAGAATCTCATGTTTTATGTGCAGAGGGGCTCATGCACGAAGAGCTGTCAAGTACAAAAAAAAAAAATGTGTTCAAGTGGGGGCAGAATAATCAAATATGGGACTTTTGACCAAGAAAATGTATGTAAAAATCCCCCCAAAGTGAAGAAAAAACTCAGAACGTAGATCCTGGTTACCACGGTGAGGGTCAGAACGTAGATCCTGGTTACCACGGTGAGGGTCAGAACGTAGATCCTGGTTACCATGGTGAGGGTAGGAACGTAGATCCTGGTTACCACGGTGAGGGTCAGAACGTAGATCCTGGTTACCACGGTGAGGGTCAGAACGTAGATCCTGGTTACCATGGTGAGGATAGGAACATAGATCCTGATTACCATGGTGAGGGTAGGAACATAGATCCTGATTACCATGGTGAGGATAGGAACATAGATCCTGGTTACCATGGTGAGAGTAGTAATGTAGATCCTGGTTACCATGGGGAGGATAGGAACATAGATCCTGATTACCATGGTGAGGGTAAGAACATAGATCCTGGTTACCATGGTGAGGGTAGGAACGTAGATCCTGGTTACCACGGTAAGGGTAGGAACATAGATCGTGGTTACCATGGTGAGGGTAGGAACATAGATCCTGGTTACCATGGTGAGGATAGGAACATAGATCCTGGTTACCATGGTGAGGGTAGGAACGTAGATCCTGGTTACCATGGTGAGGGTGGGAACGTAGATCCTGGTTACCATGGTGAGGGTAGGAATGTAGATCCTGGTTACCATGGTGAGGGTAGGAACGTAGATCGACTTGTAAATCCAGAGCTTTGTTTTTTCAGCTCAGCTCTTTCTTTACCACGATGCATTGTCCTAGTTATTGTTGACACTGCACCGATCCATCTGTCATTCATTAGTTCATTTACATAAACGTTTGGAGGCTCGAATTAAAAGGTTTGTCAAGTCGCATGTGGTCTTGGGGCAGTAGTTTGCCCTCCTCTGGCTTAAAACCTCTATCACCCTCTGTGAGCGGAGGCATGACGTTAAAAGCACAACCTACGTATTCATTCATATTATTCACACAAAACAATGAATAAGATGGAAAAAGTCTGTTTCTGCTTTCTTCCTCTGTGTTGCTTGAACTGTGCAGTGATGTCACATTATGGTTTCGTCTTCTGAACTGCTTATGCTGGATAGGATAGTGGGGGATCCTGGTGCCTATCCCGGCTGATTCAATGCGCCAGTCTGTTGCGGGGCAACACCCACACAACCATCCACACACAATCATTCATTCCCAGGGGCATTTTTGTAGCAGCCAATCAACTTACATGCATGTTAGGGGGAGGTAGTGGCTCAGTGGTAGAGTGTCCGCCCTCAGACCAGAAGTTGGCTGGAAATTCATGGGTTCGATTCCCACTGAGTTCACGTCTAGGGTCTTTGGAGAAGACACCTAACCCCCCTTCCTCCCACCGTTGGTGCCGTCGTGGCAGCCTGCTGCGGTGTAATGTAGCACACAAATTTCCCCAGTGAGGGATCAATAAAGTATGCATTATTATTACGTTTTTGGAGAATGGAAGGAAACCAGAGAAAGCCAACACATACACGGGGTGAACATGCAAACTTCACACAGAAAGACCAGCTTTCCCCAAGCCTTTTCCCACTCCAGAACTCATACCCTGACCTTCTTGCTGTGAGGCCAATGTGCTAACAACTACACCACCGTGCCGCCCAAAATCTGAATGTTTGAAATCCATCAGCACCAATCAACAACATCTTTGCAGATTACAGATGTTTTATGAAAGGGCAATATTGGCTCGTCTGATTGGTCGACCAATAAATCGGTCAAGCCCAGGTTTCGGGGGAGTTTTCTTTTTTTTAACAAACATTCCAGACTCATAGGGGATAAAAAGTTCTAAACGACACCATTGATTCTTACAAATAACCAGAGGTAAAACTAATCCCGTGTGAATAAGATTCAGGAATGGGAATAATGTGCTAAGTGTCTCTGAGGTGCAAAACGTCTGAATACGATGACTTTACTCGTTGGATTTCACAAGGCTGACTGCTGCTCATAAATGTTTGACACTCTGATAATAACTTCTTAAATTTGGTCCCAAACTACCAGCACACTGCCATTCCTTTCTTACTGCTTATAGTTACTATAAAACGAAATGCTCGATGGAATGTTTCACATTAGAAAATATTTCTAACAACAGGCAGGTTTTTTTATGGAGATCAGAAAAGAAAATGCCATGTCCTTGTGACTCTGCCAACAGATTTACAAACAGACTCTTTACCTTCATCTAAACACATTTTATCCATCAATCCATCCAATAAGTTATACATCCAATCATTAAATCATCCAACAGTGTTTTTCATTCAACTAAAGCCAATCTGGCGGCGCCATGTTGAATTTTCGGAGCCAATTTTTGTGTCCCGTCTGCGTTTGCAAAGCAACAACCTGAAGTGAGCTTTTTGAAGGTACACATCCTGTCACTTGAAACTTTAACTGCAACCATTATGCATCACTGACGGTTTGTAAAATTTATGAATCAAACGTGTCAAACGTCCCATACGCTACATCGTTTAAACAGAGCGTCTGATTGGCTGGTTAACTACTTGAACAGCCTGTACAACGAAAAAAATAAGGACAAAGACATCAAGACTGCCAAATGTACATTCTAACTAAGATAGAGCCAGATTGGTTAATATAACAGCAATAGCAACTGAGCAATGGTTGATAGCCTCGTTCATATTACACACGTCAAAACACGCCTGCCTTCATTTGGACACATTCTGGGTCTACGGCTGGCATGTGGTTTTGGGCAGCTGCACATCTTCCTGAATCTGAGGTGCATACAGAAGCTCCTGGACCTACGCTATGTTTACCTCTTGTTGATCTCGCTCCGAGCCACAGAGCCTTAATTTGGCAGCTGCTACCAGTGTTTTCTGCGAGCGATGACAGATGTGGCAGACCATCAAATTTTGCACAGATTCACTGGATAAAAATATAAACTTGTCACACACACACACACACACACACACACACACACACACACACACACACACACACACATTTACCAATCAGACGGTAGCATCAGGTGTTTCTACTAATGATCAGATACTTGGATTTCCTCGCTTATGTTTGGACTGTTCTGTTCCTTTTTAGACTCACTGGGTCATGTTGGTAATGAATTCAGGCTTATTGTCACGATGTGGATGCAGGTGGAAGGAGTAGGAGGACTCAACTCGAGACAAGAAACAGGATTTATTGAATAAAGGAGTCAGTATTTCTGTAAAGAAAAACATATAGATCAGTGGAAATGTCATGAAGTTATTGTTCTGAATGTATTTCATGGTCAGGCAGCCAGGAAGGCCTGGCTGGGATTGAATCTAATGACCTGACACCTGAAGGTAAGACAGGCTGTCTTTTTAAAAGAGCTGCACAAAGATCCTCAGGTGTCTAAAATCAGGCAAATGAGGGAAAGCCCGGGTTCCCTCTGGTGGTGAGTGAGGGAACCTTGACACTTTGTCCTCTATCTCCTAGTCTGTTTTGTTGTTTTCCTCTGCTGTTTCGGCATCGCTTGTATTTTCTTGGCTGTATTTGTATCTCAAGTGAAATTGAGAAAGTTGAGCTTTGTTTATTCGTCGGGGATCAGAAACATGCTCATACAGTTGGTGCGTTTGACATGTTTCAAATTCAATCTTGCAGTATGTCTAACTACGTGTAGCAAGATTGAACTTTCTACAGAATCATACAGAACCACATTAACGTTACCACATGAAGAGGTTTGTCTCCGTTGTTTTGATATGGAAACAAATGAAATGGACGTTTTAATGTTCGGTCTGAATGCAGTTTTTGGGACGTTTGAGACTTTTTGGAGCCAGAATTTACTTCCTAATTGACACACAGGCCGATGTGACTGCAATGTCGATTTCTATTTACATTGACTGTTTCGGACTTTCTGGATTCCTGGGGCTCCGTTTTATAAAGTGTATGTATGCGAACTGTCACACAAATGGAGCAATTTATGACAGTGATGGAGTGTGTGGACTGTTGTGTAACTTAAAAAGCAACCCAGGAGCTGCTGTAGGCACATCACGAGACATGGGGTTAAGATGAGACTTGTGGACAGAAGATGAAGTGAACTGAAGACAGTGAAATGAAGCATTTGAAGCAGTGGAGAACAATTAGAAAACACACATGATACGTATAATGAAAACAAATTTTGAAATTGGGATTTTTTATGCTCGCGTTTCTATCCATCTTACTCATAAAGATAATAATATTAATAAAGATATCATTGGAGGAAGGCAATAACTCAGTGGTAGAACGTTCGCCCTTGAACCGGTATTTCTCCGGAAGTTCTCCAGATCGAATCCCACTGAGCTCATGTCTAGGTGTCCTTGGGAAAGACACCCAAAGCCTCGTTTCTCCCACCATTGGCACCATCCTGGCAGCCAGCTGCGGTGTAATGCAGCACACAAATTTCCCCATTGAGGGATCAATACAGTATCATTCATTTTAAAAAATCAGCCTGTGAATTACTTGAACCATCTCCGGTGTCTGGCATGGCTTCCTGGTGTGCTTTCTGTCTTTGTCACCACTTAAAGTTCGGAATATTTTTTTTTTCACTGACAAATCAATGCATCAATCACATACTGTAGTTTCTATGGTGACCATCTGCCACCCTCATTTACTTGGTGACGTCACCACGGCCGTGCAGTGGCAACATCTTTCCATTGTTTATGAGTAATTTCTCGTCCACTAAGGCAGACCCCAGACCTGCTAGAGAGACTATGTCTCATAGCTGCCTGGGGATCGACTCGGGATCCATCTGGGTGAGCTGGAGGATACAGCTGGGGTGAGAGAAGCCTGGGCTTCCCGTCTGAGGCTGTTGCCCTGTGACCCGGCCCCGGATAAGCGGAAGACGATGGAACGGAACGACTTATTTGAGGCCAATTACATTGTTTGGATGATTCTTATCTAGAGTTCTAGAGGCGGAGTTGGGGCAAAATGGATTTCGGATTGGTTCACATCTGAGAATGGTTGCAGATGGGATTCATGAAGCTTGCGTTGTGTAACAATAAATGTCAAGTTTGCATGACGCCAGCACTGCCGTCAAGTCGGACCGCCTCTATTTTCTTCGCTGTAGAGTTTCTAAAGAAAACATGCTGTTTAGGCAAAACCTCTTAGAAAATGAGACACAAAATTTGATTTTTTTCTACCCTGGTCTCTGGAAGAGTTTTTGTTAATATAAATAAACATTATAAAGCTTTCCATGAACACGGCTCATGAACTGGATGGTTTCTTGAAACATGAAAGAGTTTCTTTTTTACAGATGAATGTTTCTTCCTTCTGAGACGTGTTTAAAATCACCACGGGACGTGTTGGCAGGAGAATTTTGGAGGAATATTTTAGTTCCTTTTCATGTGCTTTTAAATGTGAGCTGCTCAGCAGATTGAGCTGTTTTGTCAAACCTTTGATAGAGAATGAATGTGAACAGAATGAAATTAAGTAGGTTTTTTTTTTGGCCCTCTTGAGACTGAAGTGGTGTTTGAATCCCACATTATAACAGATGGTGTGATGCTGAACTCATCTTCACACATAAGCTGAGCAAAGAAAACCGTGTCCCATTGTTACGTGTTAGATTTCCCACTTACACATTTACTGCCAGTTCTTTGTGGTTTTCTACGGGCAGAACTGCATCCGTCCGTCCATTCATCCATCTACACAAACTGAATGAGCAACAGAGTAAAAAAAAAAAACAGACGGTGGGTGAGTGGGTGGGTTTAATAGTTATCATCAAATTACTTGCTTCTGTTAAATGAAAAAAAATTCATTTCTTTATTTGTTCAAACTGTTTCTAACAAAGAAAACTAAGTGGTTTTTTTTCTGTTTCTCTTTATTTTGGACAAATGAGTGTCGCAGTTTGAACAAAATCATCCAATCAAATATTTAATCAGCATGTGTGATGAAAACGTGGGAGAGACAGACCCGCAGAAACAATACGCTGCTTATAATCAGATTAAAATAATAACCAATCAAATCACCAGGATGACGCCGAGGAACAAAAACAGATGGATTGAATCCGCTCTTAGATTCTAGGCTACAAACATTCCTGATTAAACTTAGATCTGATCTGAATCAACAGGAACAGGCTGCTTGAATGCTGACCAGCTGAGTTTGAACAGTTTTTTGAAGCTCTCTTTATTACTTACTTGCATTGCTGTTTGGTGATTGTTGCCCCTTCAGACGGGGTTAGCTGTGGTCTATAGCTGCTTTTATTTCTATATAATTTTTTCTGTGCTGGACTGCAGCGGGCAGCTAAAGACAACGCCTGTGGTGGGAGGTGTCTTGTCCAGGGAGATTTTTACATGAGTTTGTGGCAGCGGGTCGACCATTCTGCCACTGAGCTGTGCCCCTTCATGTTTTACTTCCGTTTCTGTTAGCGCCCCCCTTTTTACTGGCGTTTCACTTTGAAATTTAGTGACAAAAATGTTAAACAAGCGAGCAATCTGGTAACTAGGCCTACATTTAAATCCAAACATTGGAACATTTAAAACATTGGATTGGATTCTGTCATCTTCCGCTTGTTCCGGGGTCGGGTCGCAGGGGCAACAGCCTCAAACGGGCAGCCCAGGCCTCTCTCACCCCGGCTGCATCCTCCAGCTCACTTGGAAGGATTCCAAGTCGTTCCCCAGCCAGCTGTGAGACATAGTGTCTCCAGCGGGTCCGGGGTCTACCCCTTGGTCTCCTCCCGGTGGGACGTGCCAGAAACACCTCGCCCGCGAGGCGCTTGGGGGGCATTCTGACCAAATGCCCGAACCACCCCATCTGGCTCCTCTCGACCTGGAGGAGGAGCGGCTCGACACCGAGCTCCTCACCCAATTTCTGAGTGAGAGCCCAACCACCCTGCGGAGGAAGCTAATCTCGGCCGCTTGTCCCCGCGATCTCATTCTTTCGGTCACCACCCACGTTTAGAAGCTAAATACTGCTAAAGCTAAACCTCACAGCAAGAGCTTCCAGCTAGTACCTGATGTTAACCCTAACCTCCCAGATTAGATCCTCTCAGCTCTCCGTCTGCGGCTGTCTGTTATAAAAATGGCTCTACGATTCATCAAAAGTATTCCACAATCATCTTCATGCGTGATGCTCCGTGCCTTTATACAGCGCATGGTAGTGAAAATAGACTCTGAGAACTCATCCATGATTGGTTCACGACGACTCTAGTCTTCTGCGTTGCAGTTCACGTGAAGTGGCATGCATTAAATTGAACTGAATTGAATCAAATATATTTTATTAATCCCCGAAGGGAAATTTGAGTTCTGCAGTGCAAACACCTCGATGTCCCCTCGCCCCTACACATCGGCGTCCTGGTCTGGTCGTACTATGTCCAACCTGGCAACCCAAAAGCTGGAGTATGGAATGGGTTACAAAGCCAGGCCACAGTGAAGAACACCAAACTGGCCTCTGTATTTCACCGGGTCCGAATGAGCACCTCCAGGTCCTCAATCTTGTTGTGAACAACCAAACGTTTCCATAGGAAACCGCAAAAACACAGAACCTGAAGCACCTCCTCTAGACCGTCTCCTACTCCTTAGCTCCCTCTGGGACCGAACCAACTCCTCTAGTCGACCACAAATTGTGCGTGACCCAGCCCTGTTTCGACCCATACGAAACGGTTTGGCACAAATTGTTGTGATGCGGAAGGCGGAGGACCCAAATGCAGGACAAAACAAGAATTTATTAAACCAAGGCTGTAAGCAGAGGAACAAGAATCAAAAAGGATCAATAAAGTTTACAAGGAGATAATCTCGGTTTTCAAAAGCATATCCGTTGGGTCGGAGTCAGCCAAGATAGGAAGGCATGAAGACCCGACAGGGAATGCTGGTGAGGCTGCATTTAAAGTCAGCAGAGGAATGAGGCGCAGGTGGTCCAGATTAGGTAGAATTGGGGGAAAGGTGAGATGGTCCCTGGCTCCCTTTGGTGGTGGGTGAGGGATTCACAACACAAATACATGTGATCTCACGTCTCTCTTGGAAAGTCAGAGCACCAAAAAAGCCAGCAAATGATCAAAAGGTTCCCTGTTAGGCGTAATATACCAACAATGGTATCTCGCGACATTCTACAAGCAAGCAAGCAAGCAAAACAAATACACCATGTTTTTTATTCTTAAAAACTCTGTATGAACTCTGTCACTTTTGTACTTTTTATTTGTTTTTTCTACCTCTGTTTTAATTGTTTATCTGTCTTTGATCTCTTTTTATTCTTCCTGCATCAGCACTATCGTGTTCGGTGTGTGTGTGTTTTGTCAGGTGATTGTTTTGCCTTGAAGGTCCTTTAAAGGATTATTTTGATTCCCTTCCAAATATAAAACCAGCTGCTTGTTTGTGTCGTTCCAGGTTTGAGCCATGTCCCAACGTTACAGCAGAGGTTTACATGCGCTCCTACCTGACGCCGTGCATCAACGACTGTGGAACGTACGGCCAGTGCAAGCTCCTCCGCACCAACAACTACCTATATGCTGCATGTGAATGCAAAGCAGGTAATAATTGGTGTCCTTGTTCTTCTCACTTCGTCTCCGCTGTGATATAAAGTTAGGAGCCTCATTTATAAAAACACACATAAATTTTAAGCTGAGTCGTGGTTTATAAAACCTCCGTAACTCTGTGAGCGTCATAAATCACACCTGCCATAAGTCTCAAGAGTAGGCCAACTTGATCACCTTCCAAACCACGCCTCTAGGACTCCATGGATCATGCAAATGAGGTGATGCATTAGAAATGGTCCTTCAAAAGCCCAAACACTGAAGAGGAAGCGTAATCTCACCGAAGAACAGGTGGTGATGCCTTCTCTCCCAAAGAGGAGGAGCTTAAAGCAGTGCTCTTTACAAGCCAAACGGGTCCCATAATTTACTGGATTTGAGCCCCAGATCAAATGGCTTTATATCTTAAAACCATTATAAAACCTATTTGTATGCAATTGAATAGTTTCTAAATCTCAAAAGAAGCTGCTCTCTGATGTACCATAATCATCACAGCAGATTGTCGGTACGTAGTGCTAGTGGCAATGGCGCCGCCAACTGAACGTTAGGCTGTTATACCGACTGCGGCACTATGATCCGATCAGATCCGATAAATTGCAAGACCCGATTCAAACACTACAAGATTGCATTAAGGCAGAAAACAGTGTGATATGGGTCTCTTTGGGTCTACCAACTTCATTTATACGCCATAAACAGGAACATAATAGTCAGATCTGGTAAACTGCAGAACTCAGCCAAACGTATGGTGTGTCTCAAAACTGGAAGACAGCAAAATGGGAGGCGGTCACCTAAACTGTAAATGTGTCATAAATGTGTGCAGGTGGAAGGAGGAGGACTCAATTGCAGGACAAAAAAACATGGTTTATTTGAGTAGGGCAGTCAAGTGATGCTGTGAAAGAAAAACTTAAAATTTTAGAAGCATTCTGAATGTGTTTCATGGTCAGGCAACCAGGGATATCTGGCGGGAAGGGATGGTATGACCCGACACCTGAAGGGAAGACAGGCTGCCTATTTAAAGGCAGCTGCACAAAGATCTTCAGGTGTCTAAAATCAGGCAAATGAGGGAAGGCCCCGGGTTCCCTCTGGTGGTAGGCGAGGGAACCATGATAAAATGCAGAACGAGATATTTTCTAGTTTAGTTTTATCAATCGTTTATGCCACCACCCACATAGTGTGGTGGAGGGTTGACAACATGCCAGCGGAGTTTCAAAACGAGGTGAAATGTGATAACTAACAGTGTGTACTTATTTTGTTTAATGTGGTTAATTCTTCTTCTGACAGTCATTAATGTGTACTTTCTAATTGTTTTCTCACTGCTTCAAATGCTTCATTTCACTGTCCTCTTCACTTCAGGTTTCTTCCGCTAGTCTTCTCTTTTCCCCACGTCTTAGAGTTTGTGAACGGCAGCCTCGGATTTAGGTTAGGTTTAAGCCCGGCAAGGGCAAACTACGGCCCGTGGGCTACATGTGGCCCATTAAACGTTTTAATCCAACCCATCTTGAAAAAATTAATAAATAAACCTTGTTAGTTTTATTCCCTGCAATTCTGATGTTTCCTCACTAGATGGCGCACTATGGACATATTGGCTTTGTTGAGAAAACAACAAAACTGCTCTCATTAAAATGTGTGTGTCTCCGTGATGCCATGCTGTCAAAATAAACAGTGTGCACAGATATGGAAAGCCATTGGGCCCAATACACACACGTAAACAAGCGTGTTAGATGTTAAAACAAACAAAATGTTACATCAAGTGCTTAGATTTCAAACCTAGCACCACTAAATGCACGTTTATAAGCGCCATCGCACAAGATTTCAGGCCTAGCACCGCTAGATTTTAAATTTAACCCTCTTGATGTAACATTCAGCGCACTTTTTTAAAATCTAGCGCACTATTCTATCGGTCTAATCTAGCGGTTACCTGGTAAAAGTCCTGGGTCTGGCTCTGTGTCGCTTTGTTGACACGCAAAGGGTTGCTTCAGCTTACGTAAAGTGAGTATCCAACCACAAGACGCGTACATGTCATGTTTTACGTGAGGTATTCTAGCAGGCCTTCCTGTCACTAACTGATGATCTGATTGGCTATCAGAAACTACACGTGGCCGTTCACTAGCATTATGCAGCGCCCGCACATCTGACTCTGAAGGCCTAGGAAGGGCAGATAGCTGAATTCTGATTGGCTAAAAACTTTAACCTAACACTACAACAGTGAAGCAATATAACCACATGGATTTAATATGACATGAAGAAAACACAATATGGAGAATAATTATATATATTTAGGAAAAATACATTTAAAATGAAATTGACTTTTATTATAATTATGATAATGATGTCTGGTTAAGTTAGGCCAGCAGAGAAGGCCTTGCTGGCTCTGACCACCCGCCACTGGGTTACCAAAGCATGCCATCCATCTGCTCCTGTTCTGGCCCTCTGGTCAAATGTTAAAACTCAATGTGGCCCAAGAACTAAAAAATGGGTTAAGTAAAAGTCCACAAACTCCGCCATCTTTACAAATTGTCTCATTTCTGTTGAATTTGAATTTGAAACCTGCGTACAGATTTTAGTTCTAGCCCTCATTGTTGCTGAGCCTCCAGATCAGGTCGTCTCTCTCTCCAAATAAACTGCGTTAAATTGCTAATTTGACAAAGCTGTTATTTATTAATTAGCTGTCATCGATGTGCAGAAAGTTTGGTGGTGAATTATTGACTGGAGCAGTGAAAATATTCCTGAGTGTGTGTAAAATGATGAGATGAAACTTTGTGTGAGCGAATGGGGTCATCAGCAGCAGCGCCATGAATTTCTAATTTGTTAGAAAATACATCACGCAGAGTGACAGGACGATGTGGAAGAGCCAGGTGCGCTGGCAGAAGTCATTTCCCAGAACCGGACTGACAAAACTCCAATTAAATCCAACACGGCCGCGTCTGACACGGCCTTGTTTTAATTTAATAAGAGATGTTTGGATAAGACGATAAAATATGTTCTCAATTAGGAACCGTTTTCTAATCATTGATGAGTTTATGACGCTAAACAAAACGTTTCACAGAGGATTCATTTTTAAAAAATCCTGACTGTGGTCATTTTAATCAGAGCTGTTTGTGTAGAATAGGGCGGCACGGTGGCGCATTGGGTAGCACAGTGGCCTCACAGCATGAAGGTGTGAGGCCACTGTGAGTACCTTTCTGTGTGGAGTTTGCATGTTCTCCCCGTGTTTGTGTGGGTTTTCTCTGGGTACTCCGTTTCCTCCCACCCTCCAAAGACATGCATGCTAGGTTGATTGGCCGGTGCCAAATTGCCCCTCGGAATGAGTGTGTGTGTGGATGGTTGTATGTGTGTGGCCCCGCGACAGACTGGCAACCTGTTCGGGGTGTACCGGGGTGTTTTATGGAATAAGCTCCCAGCTCAAGTGAGAGAGGCAGACAGTGTTCTTACATTTAAAGGGAGGCTTAAAGCATTCCTGTTTGAACAAGCTTATCAACAGGTCAGATAGAAACAGATTCAATTAGCTGATATAATTAATAGTTGGCTGCTAGATAGTAAAAGCTGGGGAAAGTATGGTACATTGGGGTTCTGTCCTCTAATTCTATCTACTATTCTCTGCCAGACTGTCTTGGCTCTTTCCCCCTACCCCCTACTCTAACCCTCTACCCTAAACCCCTGGCTTGCTATCTCATTCATTGTTCTCTATTGTCTGTTTATTTAGAATTACACTGCTAGTTGGTACAATACAATTCACATGTTGTCCACCTCTCTCCCTCCTCTCTGGGAGAGAGCCCCATCCAGGACTCTGCGTTCCTGTCCTGGGCTTGGCCACACCGAGGAGACCTCCGCGCTTCTTCATCCCCGCTCCATCAGGACAAAATCCATCTACTCATCCCCGCCATGGGCATCGCTGGGCTAAGGAGTCTCCCGTGTTTCCATCAGCATGAAGAACATCTACTCATCCCCGTACTGGACATCTCCGGGCTGAGGAGTCTCCCGTGTCTCCATCAGGATGAAGAACATCTACTCATCCCCGTACTTGACATCTCCGGGCTGAGGAGCCCCCCAGTGTTTCCATCAGGGTGAAGAACATCTACTCATCCTCGTACTGGACATCTCCAGGCTGAGGAGTCCCCCAGTGTTTCCTTCAGGATGAAGAACATCTACTCATCCCCGTACTGGACATCTCCGGGCTGAGGAGCCCCCCGTGTTTCCATCAGGATGAAGAACATTTATTGACTTCTTTAGATATTTAGCTGTAGATTAGAATAAGCTAATATTTAAACAATAATCTTTGACACATTGTTTGCTCGTCCCGGGGGAGGGATCTCTCTTTCACATGGATCCCCATGAGGTTTCTTATTTTTTCCCCACTGATGGGTTTTTTAGGAGTTTTTCCTCACCGAGAAGGAGAGTCTAAGTGCATTAATGTGCTAGTCTTGTTTAGTTAGCATTTGTTAGTTATTTTTCTTGCAGTGTATTTGTGTTAATACATTCCTCTTTTTCTTGTGAAGCCCATTGAGACGGACATTCTGTGATTTTGGGCTATACAAATAAAATTGAATTGAATTGAATTACCCTGCCCTTCGCCTTAAATCAGCCGGGATGGGCTCCGGCACCCCCTGTAACCGCTAAAGGGGTACATGAATACGAAGATGACTGACTTACTGTTTGTGTAGAGTAAACTCTGTGTGTGTGTGTGTGTGTGTGTGTGTGTGTGTGTGTGTGCGTCTCCCAACAGGTTATCAGTCAAATCTCAACACAAATATTTCACCCACTGTTTTTTGTTGGAAAATATTTTTGCAGAAAAGAAATTTTAGTATATTTTATTCTAACTTTTTTTCATTCTTTGATTTAATCGAGATCACTCTGTGTGTGTGTGTGTGTGTGTTAGGTTGGAACGGATGGGGATGTACAGACAACTCGGAGGCGTATTCTTACAGTTTCCAGCTGCTCTCCACCCTGCTGCTGTGCCTCAGTAACCTGATGTTTGTTCCTCCGGTGGCCATCGCCATCCGGAGCCACTACCTGCTGGAAGCTTCCGTTTACATCTTCACCATGTTTTTCTCCACGGTGAGTACCATGGCAACCGTCTGCCTGCACGTTGATACGACCCTCTGTGCATCTGGAACATGTTTCTGAACGTGATATCTCCTAAACCACTGGAATGACAGTAATGAAACCACCTGCTGTTCTTCAGTACCAACTATAGATGAACTCATTAGATTTTCAACACAATGCGACCAAATGAAGGCGACAAAGTTTGACGTCATAAACTCTAGAGAAAGAGAAATCTCTCAAAACAATGAGGTCATTTTAATCAACCTGTTACTCAGTACAAACTATAGATGAGAGTAAAGGACCACTTTTTGAGTCTTATCTTTTGAATTCTACAATAAAACTTGATGCTAAATCAGTTACGAATGTGTTTTTGGTAAATTTATATAATAAAATGAAACAATTTAGCAAAAACAATGGAAAGTTTTGGACTACACGGAGGTGCAGTGGTTAGCATGGTGGCCTCACAGCAAGGTCAGGGGTTCAAGTCCTGCAGTGGGGACGAGGCCTGGAATAATGGTCTTTCTGTGTGGAGTTTGCATGTTCTCCCTGTATACAGTTTGTGTTGGTTTTCTTCTACCCTCCAAAAACATACACGTTACATACATGCATACATACATGCAAAAGTTTTGTGAACATTTATCACGTGTTATGTTTTTTTTTGTTGTTGTTGTTGTCTTTGCCATCCTGTAGTCCCGGGACGGCTTGGACCCCATGGGATTCGAATCAGGTTCTGCCGGTCAAAAGCCCGTATCTCTACCACTAGGCCAACGCCCCTCGGACTATGAACATTTATCACAAATTATTAGAAAAGACAATCAAATTCTCCAGGCAGATTTTTTAGATATGGAATTGTTTCTAAGCAACAATGAAGCATAAAATACAATCGGTTTGATGCGGGATCGAGAAACTAATAGGAAAAAACGCAATATGAAGCAAAGAGACTATTTAGAATTTTTTAAAAATAAAATGAATGATTCAAATAATGATTTAGATATTTTTAGGGAGGCCTGATGATTCACCACCGAGATGATGTGCCTGTTTATAAATGTATACATCATTTTCTTTCTTTTCTTTGAATTATTTAACTTTTTTTCCACTGTTTTCAGCTCCTGTAAAGCAAAAAAAGTCCCATAGTGGGAGGATTTAAAGTTTCATCTTATTAAATGTGTATTTGTGAATAATATGAAAAGAAATTCAGATCTTATGACCGGATCAGACAAAAAAAAAAGGCTGAGGATAGAAAGAAAATGATAAAAAAAAAAAGAAAGAAAACTCTTTAAAGACAGAGAAGTGCTTCACAAATGTAACTGAGTTACACTTGTTTTCATTCACTTATTTTCTGAACCAACCACTACTCACGGGGTTCCCTATCCCGGCTAATTCACGGTGAGAGGCAGGGTACACCCCAAACAAGTCGCCAGTGTGTCTCGGGGCAACATACACTCATTCCTAGGAGGCAATTTTATAGCAGTAAATCAACCTAATGTGCATGTTTTTGGAGGAAACCAGAGAAAACCCACACATACTGTATATGGGGAGAACATGCAACCTCCACACAGAAAGGACAGGTTTCCAAGCCTCGTCCTCACCTGGGACTCGAACCCCCAACTTTCTTGCTGTGGGGCCAACCATGCAGCCGACCATGCAGCCCACCGTTAAGTTACTTCAAGCTAATCAAACATATTGAACAATATTTATCCTATTATTTTATTGGGTTGAATGGCCAATAAAAGGGTGGAATACCCCCTGCGGGTCAGGGTCCTGCCCCAAGTGGAGGAGTTTAAGTATCTCGGGGTCTTGTTCACGAGTGGGGGAAGGATGGAGCGGGAGATCGACAGGCGGATCGGTGGAGCATCAGCAATAACTAGGACGCTGCATCGGTCCGTCGTGGTAAAGAGAGAGCTGAGCCGAAAAGCAAAGCTCTCGATTTACAAGTCGATCTACGTTCCTACCCTCACCATGGTAACCAGGATCTACGTTCCTACCCTCACCATGGTAACCAGCTGTGGGTGGTGACCGAAAGAATGAGATCGCGGGTACAAGCGGCTGAAATGAGCTTCCTCCGCAGGGTGGCTGGGCTCTCACTCAGAGATTGGGTGAAGAGCTCTGCCATCCGGGAGGAGCTCGGTGTCGAGCCGCTCCTCCTCCAGGTCGAGAGGAGCCAGATGGGGTGGTTCAAGCATCTGGTCAGGATGCCCCCCCGAGCGCCTCACGGGCGAGGTGTTTTGGGCACGTCCCACCGGGAGGAGACCAAGGGGCAGACCCCGGACCCGCTGGAGAGACTATGTCTCACAGCTGGCCGGGGAACGACTCGGGATCCTTCCAGGTGAGCTAGAGGATGCAGCCAAGGAGAGAGAGGCCTGGGCTGCCCGTTTGAGGCTGTTGCCCCCACGACCCGACCCCGGAGCAAGCGGAAGATGACAGAACGGAATTATTTTATTGATTCATCACAAATTAATTTATGCGAATTTGAAACCACATCTTTGAATCAAAGTCAATAAGACTTTCACATTTTTAACCATCATGTAAACAAATGCAGTACTTTAAAAAAATTGTATAAGAGTTTAAAACATAAACATAATCCAGTGAAGTGAAACTAAGAGAAACCGTCCTGAACCCGCCACATTAGACACTCAGGACACTGTTGAACACCATAAATTGTGACCTTTTTTTTTTACCAGTTTCAGAGTGATAAACTGAAACAAGTAGAAAACATGGACATTTGTTCCTTCCCCTAATTAAAGTGTAAACAAACGAAGTGCAGAAACAGAGGAGAGCGGGTTATCGATGTTTCACCAGGCTTTTTATAAGAAGATGTTTGCTGCATCAGGAAGAGAAATAGAGCTTTCAGAGGAGATCTATAACTCCTCCACACACTCGTGTTTGCATGTTCTAAACACTGCTCCGGGATGCTTTATCTTGTTATCTGGAAAGAACAAACTTCTCAAGATAACGTTTCATTTAAATTCAGGATGGTGAGGAGACACTGAACCATCAAGAAGATCACATTAAACCAGACTCACTATTATTTCTACGGAGAATTAGATGACATAAAACCGTCTTTAATCTGTAGGAAATGTTGACTGCATGTCGAACGGGTGTCGAACCCAGAGTGTGTGACATCACTTAGAATATTCAGAAACCAGGTTTAATAAAAGTCCAAACAATTTATTTTTCTGTTCCGTCGTCTTCCGCTTATCCGGGGACCGGTCGTCGGGGCAACAGCCTTAGACGAGAAGCCCAGGCTTCTCTCACCCGAGGGTAGGAACGTAGATCCTGGTTACCACGGTGAGGTTAGGAACGTAGATCCTGGTTACCATGGTGAGGGTAGGAACATAGATCCTGGTTACCACGGTGAGGTTAGGAACGTAGATCCTGGTTACCATGGTGAGGGTAGGAACATAGATCCTGGTTACCATGGTGAGGGCAAGAACGTAGATCCTGGTTACCATGGTGAGGGTAGGAACATAGATCCTGGTTACCATGATGAGGGTAGGAATGTAGATCCTGGTTACCATGGTGAGGGTAGGAACGTAGATCCTGGTTACCATGGTGAGGGTAGGAACATAGATCCTGGTTACCATGATGAGGGTAGGAATGTAGATCCTGGTTACCATGGTGAGGGTAGGAACGTAAAGCCTGGTTACCATTGTGAGGATAGAAACGTAGATCCTGGTTACCACGGTGAGGGTAGGAACATAGATCCTGGTTACCATGATGAGGGTAGGAACATAGATCCTGGTTACCATGGTGATGGTAGGAACATAGATCCTGGTTACCATGGTGAGGGTAGGAACATAGATCCTGGTTACCATGATGAGGGTAGGAACATAGATCCTGGTTACCATGGTGAGGGCAGGAAAGTATATCCTGGTTACCATGGTGAGAGTAGGAACGTAGATCCTGGTTACCATGATGAGGGTAGGAACATAGATCCTGGTTACCATGGTGAGGGTAGGAACGTAGATCCTGGTTACCACGGTGAGGGTAGGAACGTAGATCCTGGTTACCACGATGAGGGTAGGAACATAGATCCTGGCTACCACGGTGAGGGTAGGAACATAGATCCTGGTTACCATGATGAGGGTAGGAACATAGATCCTGGTTACCATGGTGAGGGCAGGAACGTAGATCCTGGTTACCATGGTGAGGGTAGGAACGTAGATCCTGGTTACCATGATGAGGGTAGGAACATAGATCCTGGTTACCATGGTGAGGGTAGGAACGTAGATCCTGGTAACCATGCTGAGGGTAGGAATGTAGAAACTGGTTACCATGGTGATGGTAGGAATGTAGATCCTGGTTACCATGGTGAGGGTAGGAACGTAGAGCCTGGTTACCATTGTGAGGATAGAAACGTAGATCCTGGTTACCACGGTGAGGGTAGGAATGTAGATCCTGGTTACCATGGTGAGGGTCGGAGTGTAGATCCTGGTTACCATGGTGAGGGTAGGAACGTAGATCCTGGTTACCATGGTGAGAGTAGGAACGTAGATCCTGGTTACCATGGTGAGGGTAGGAACGTAGATCCCGGTTACCATGGTAAGGGTAGGAACATAGATCCTGGTTACCATGGTGAGGGTAGGAACATAAATCCTGGTTACCATGGTGAGGGTAGGAACGTAGATCCCGGTTGCCATGGTGAGGGTAAGAACGTAGATCCTGGTTACCATGGTGAGGATAGCAACGTAGATCCCAGTTGCCATGGTGAGGGTAGGAATGTAGATCGACTTGTAAATCAAGAGCTTCGCTTTTTGGCTCAGCTCTTTCTTTACCACGACGGATCGATACAGCATCCTGAATATTGCTTCCTTTTAACAAAAACTTGAAATATATTTCATCAAAGATACTGTTTTATAATATTTTATTGGATCGTAATGCTCATTTAAACAAATGAGGAGCTGAAATTTTTATCAACTAATGCCTTGTGTTTTCATCTGAGCACCAAACCCCCAAAATGTCTGTGCACGTCACTGCGTCCTCACACGTTTTCCTCCTTTTCCTCCAACAGTTCTACCATGCATGTGACCAGCCGGGCATCGTGGTCTTCTGCATCATGGAATACGACGTCCTGCAGTTCTGTGATTTCCTTGGCTCGCTCATGTCCGTGTGGGTGACGGTCATCGCCATGGCGAGACTCAAGTCCATCATCAAACAGGTGGGGAAAATAAAATTCTGTGTTTCACTGTTTTCTGGCTTCGTTGCACAAAGAGACCCAAAGAGACACGACAGTTTAACGTTGCCTAATAAATATTATAAATTCAGCTTAAAAGATTAGGTTGATTGTTCTGCTAGGGTCTGTGTTGGTCCGTTCCATCTTGTTTTACGTTGTTAATAACGCTGTGGTCTGTCTGCATTAACAGCATGTTGCTGGTTTTACTGGTCACAAGGGCTGGATGATATTGACTAAATTTCCACCATAGATGAGATCATTTATAATTTATTTCTTGGTTCTCTTCGATTAAAAGGGAAACACAGTCTGTCAAATGCAGCTTTGTATTTCTTGAATATCTTTTCATGAGTCTATCAGGTTTGTAATTATTCAGAAAATCTAAATTTAATCAATTAGAAAGATGTTTTCATTTAATTTTTTGTTACTTTTCTGTTTCTGATCAGACGTCTCGTTTTGATTCAGATCCATCATTTATGTTTTTTCACTCTGTTACGTCACATGTTTTCAGAGGAAATGACCATATAAGGAGAAACAATGTCTGACTTGGGAGTAGCACACATAGACATAAAGAGTGGACCCCATATTGGCTGCTGCAGCCTCCATCTTGGATCGGTAGTCCTACCTGTGGTAGTAGATCCGATGTCTGAGCATTGTGTGGTGGATTCTGGTTCTAATCAGAGGACGATTGAAAACAGGACTCAGAGATTACTTTACATGTTTTTATGTGAATATAATTTTATTTTTCTGTATTTCTGTCCACTTGTTAAATCTTCTCCAGCTAATGTTAGCTCCACGTTTACTGACAGGGTTTTCACTGAGACTTTAGAAATCATAGAAACCATAAAACTGACTTAGATTAAAACAAGATTATTAGAATAAAACATCCTTCATGTCTCATACCGACAAAACTAACTTTAAAATACAAACAACATCTGACTGGAGAGTTGTTTACAAAGCTGCAAAGTCTAGTGTGTTTTTGTCTGTGGTTGCTCAGGTTAGAACCACAGGAGTGGGGGAAGGGTGTGAACTATCTCATTTATATTAAGGCCCTGTCCACACGCAGCCGTGTATTTTTGAAAACACATATATTTGTATCTGTCTTGCCGTCCACACAAAAACTGAGTTTTTTTCACTCAAAACCGGCGTTTTTTAAAACTCCGGCCAAAGTTGACATTTTGGAAAACTCCGTTTTTGCATTCGGTGTGGACGTGTAAAAATGGAGATTTGCATTTTTTTGCGTCACTACCTGCGACAAAAATGCACCTACGTCATTCGTGTGCATCCTTGTTTACAAAAGCAGACAGTGGGCAGCATGCATCCACGGACCCTGTTGCAGACCCTCTTTTCTTGCCTTTTTGTCCACTCTCAACTGCTCTTGCTTCTTGTTGAGGAGGTTCTTGTTGTTCACATCAATACTGCCAACTACTGGTCTGGCTCATAATCGCACTCAGAAGTGTATTTATACGGCTCCGTGTGGACGCGAGCGTTTTCCTAAAACGGAGGACAGCAGATATGCGTTTCCAAAAATACCCGGCTACGTGTGAACATGGCCATAAAGGGAGAAGCACAAAACAAGGCGTGGTTTTTCAGTATTTGGTGCAATGGTTACAGGAAATAACAAGATCACATACGTGAATATGCAAAATTAGAGCCAGAAGACACGATGTTACAAAAACAAATACAGTACAAACATATTTTAACATTTTATAAAACCATATTTTTAAAAACTACTTTGTAGTGAGGTTTACCAGCCAGCTGCGAACACCCTGACCAATCAGATGGCTCCTCAGAATCACACAAAGATGCTGTAAATTGTTAAAGATGGAACAAAAAAACGCCACTTTTTTGCGAATCTTCATCCACGGGTGTTCATTTCAGAATATTAATTTAATATTGAGACCGTATCGGTCACACTTTGGTCTGTGTTTATTATTAATTTGTTACTGGTTTTATTGGTCACCATGGAGTTTGATAACTGAAGACTAGAAGCTTCTGGAATTAAGTTTTTTCTGTGATGATAGAATCATTTTTCTGTGAGGTTTTTGTTATCACAGTTTGTAGTAAAATCCTTGTAAAAGCCAATAAGAGTTAATTTACGGCCGTGACTTTCCAGCAGTGTTTTTTATGGGCACCTATCTATCACGGCGTGTTTTACACCGCCGCACAGAGCTTGTCAGAGTAATATTGATCGTGACTTCAGTATGAAATGTTACAGTGTGACCTCATGCATCATCTTTTACGATCTGGTTTATCCAGTCCCGATTCTCTTACAAACATCGCCCCCTATTTGTTACACAACACAGCACGATGTTTTCATGGACTAAACCGTTCATGTTACAGATTGTTTGGATGAAAGACACATTGATTAAGTCTCATTCGAAGCACTTCCATACTTATCTATCCATCTGACCATCGTTTTAATTGGTTACAACCCATCGATCACATTTATGTATCCGTCCATTCATTCAGTCATTTCCATTGTTCATCCTTTCATCATTTAATTTAATTAACTCATACATTAACTCATCATTTCTTTCAACCAGCTGTCTTTTTAAATATTGATCATTTCATTCATTCATTCAAATTCTGAAATTGGCGCTGTGTAAGCGACCTCATTGATCCGAGTAAACCCACCTGCGGAGCCAAGGATCAACGCAATTCCTATTGGATGAGGCTTTAGATCTATTTGTACCGGCATACCAGCAGTGTGTGTACCCCACCGTGGCCTTTTGGTGTCCTTATGGTTTGTAGTTTATCTTAAAAGGCTTCCCAATATTTTGTAGCTCATCTGTTGGCAAATCAAGCCTGAAAAGACGCAGTTTAAATCTGTGAAGTTACATTTGCCTTCAACTTCTCATAAAATATTTATGTTGAAAGCGAGGCAGCTGATGAATTAGCAGCTCTCTGATATTTCTAAATAACAATCAGATCATTTTGTGATTCCATTTGCTGGAGAATTTTTTCGTAATGAGTTCATAAAGTATCTCAGACACTGAGTGTATTTCATGTTAGAGTAACTGATGTGATTGGTCACTTTAACACCAATCACACTATCATAACACTAAGCCTTCTTTATCGTGGCCTAAAAACATATGAATCACAACCTGGTGTTGAATATTTTTTTTTTTTTTTTTAGAAAATGTTTTCCAAAAAAAAATTGAATGTGATCAGATAAGACATCTGATCGGTCCAGTGACGTGCAGTGAGGTTCATGTCTGGGGAGGCACTGACTCCTCAAGAGTTAGATTTATAATTGTAAGAACTGAAAAATCCATCTCATTTCAGCATTCATCCAACAGCATCCAACTACTCATAATGCTTCATATCCAATCAGCATTCCTCTTTCAGTCACACTCACAAACATAAACACAGGAACAGATGTGTCTCTTTTATAGCTATGGATAGAGTTTTAAGAAATTCATATATACTGTACACAAATTAAAGTACAGAGCTTTCATTTTGACCAACAGTAAAAAAAAATCAGTTATTTTTCAAATTTAAATCCTGGTCTTTTAATAAACTTTAATAAAGTTTGCCTTTTAAACAAGAACAAACATGTAATTATATTATTTTATTTAAATACAAACAAACAGAATCAGTCATATTCTTACTTTTACTTATAAATAAAGTCCATTCGCCGAAAAGTTTAATGACTTAAATGTAGAAGTCGTGTTTATTTTTTCTCAGTTTAAAAGTTGCTCTGTTTTAATGGAGATTTTATCAACAGAAGAACTGACAGGTTCTTTCCTCGCTAAAAAAAAGGAGCTGCCAGTTTGCATGCGCCCTCTTGAGTGGAAGCAGAGAACCTATCTGCCTCCCCTGGCAATTTTTCAGTGAGCTTTTTTGTGCGATCGTCAGCAGTAGTTTTCTAACACACACATAAAATACATACATAGTCTGCAGACTTTTTTGTCATGATGACAGGGAAGGCTCTGCCGCTCCTGACCACACGTCACTGGATCAGTCACATTCCAGCCAGTATTTGTTACCAGGTAGACTAAAACAGTAGAACTTCTGGTTCTTTCTAGGCAGAGTCAACAGGAATTAAACGTTTGCTTCTCCATCTGTTCCGTCATCTTCCGTTTGTTCTGGGGTCAGGTAGCGGGGGCAACAGCCTCAAACGGGTAGCCCAGGCCTCTCTCTCCCCGGCTGCATCCTCCAGCTTACCTGGAAGGATCCCAAGTCGTTCCCCGGCCAGCTGTAAGACATAGTCTCTCCAGCAGGTCCAGGGTCTGCCCCTTGGTCTCCTCCCGGTGGGACGTGCCAGAAACACCTCGCCCGCGAGGCGCTCTGAGGCATCCGGGACCATGCCCGAACCACCCCATCTGGCTCCTCTCGACCTGGAGGAGGAGTGGCTCGACACCGAGCTCCTCCCGGATGGCAGAGCTCCTCACCCGATCTCTGAGTGAGAGCCCAGCCACCCTGAGGATGAAGCTCATTTCGGCCGCTTGTACCCGCGATCTTATTCTTTCGGTCACCACCCACAGCTGGTTACCATGGTGAGGGTTGGAACGTAGATCGACTTGTAAATCAAGAGCTTTGCTTTTCGGCTCAGCTCTCTCTTTACCACGACGGACCGATGCAGCGTCCTAGTTATTGCTGATGCCGCACCGATCCGCCTGTCGATCTCCCGCTCCATCCTTCCCCCACTCGTGAACAAGACCCCGAGATACTTAAACTCCTCCACTTGGGGCAGGACCCCGTCCTTGACCCGCAGGGGGCATTCCACCCTTTTCTGGGTTACAAGATCAAATCGGCCTCTTTAGGAATATTGTTTCCAGATTAGAACCAGCTTCAGAAAAAGACCCAACGTGCAGATTAGATATAGATAATAAAAAATTAGTTATTCACCTTTAATAGAATAAATTTGTTATGCGTTATTAGCGCGTGTATTTCTTGGTTAGCCATCATACAAGCTGAACACAGAGTAACATCTGGTGTTCTCTTGAGTACCGGACTAAAAACCGATGTGCAGCCTCGTATGTCAGTGATTGTTTGGCTGGAGTTATTGTTGTAAATAGAGATACGGCATCAGTCATGCGTGGATCTAAAATCTCTGCTTGTTGACTTATGGCTCTGCAGGATAAACACCAGCAGGTGCACCATCTCCCCAGGTCACCCTCCGGCTGCACAGCAGCGAGGAGGGAAGAGTGTGAAAGTCTGTGAGAGGAGAAGAGGTGGTGATGGGGAGAGAGGGAGAGCATGAACATCTGCTGTCCTCCAGGGTTTTCATTTTTGCTTAGTGCTGCAGTATGCAGCCACTAATCAAATCGCACATGTCAGGACAGGCGAGAGGACCTGTGGGTTGTGTGCGTCAGCCAGACAGCTTGTGTGTATATTTGTTAATGTCTGCGCCCGCTGAAGCAGCAGAGGGCAAAAGGAGCAGCAGCAACTGATAATGTGTGTTGCTGGGCAGCACATTGGTAAGTTCTGGACTTAGAAAGTCCTCACAAAGACACCAGCTGTGTCCTGTGAGGACAGGTTTTGGGTCATTTGTCGGCATCAGCTGCCACAGCTTCAGAATCAACCTCACCGATGACCTGATTACGTTTTTTCTTGAACACTTTGGTTCATTTCTCACAATATTTTTCACATTTGCATAATAATTTCTCTAAAACAGTTTGGCCTGACTGTAATTATAACGGACGACCCACAAAATTAAATAGCTTTCTTAAAATTGATAATTTATTTGATCAAATTGAGTCTTCAAGTTATTAAAGTGCCTTGAAATTAAAGTCATGTCATGATCACGACGCTATGAACAACATCAGGGACACATTTTATCTGACATTCCTTTAAATAATTCCTTGACATCCAGACGTTCCTCTCTAAATTGTTCCTGATTAAAGGGAACACAGATCAGGACAGGGGAGGTTTTTCTTGGCCATTTTTTCTTCTGCATTCTTCTTCATTTATCTTTTAACCGTCCGTCCCTAACGGGATTGCAGAGGGTGCCGGCGCCTATCCCGGCTGATTAAAGGCGGGAGGCAGGGTACACCTCGGACAGGTCGTGTTTTTTTGGAGGAAACCAGAGAAAATGCACACATACACAGGGAGAACATGCAAACTACACACAGAAAGACCATTGTTTTTGCATTCTGTTTTAAAGAGGAAATAATGTAGTGCTCTTCCCATGTTCAAAATTTTCTTTCTCTTCTTTTGGCATTCCCCTTCAGGGGTCTCCACAGCAAGTCAGTTTCTTCCATTTAACCCTATCTGCTGCATCTTCTTCGGTCATACCAACTATCTTCATGTCTTCCTTCACTGTATCCATGAACCTCCTCTTTGGTCTTCCTCTAGTCCTCTTTCCTGGTGGTTCCAAACCCAGCATCCTTCTTCTGATGTACTCTCTCTCTCTCCTCTGCACATGTCCAAACCATCTCAGTCTGACCTCTCTGACTTTAAAACCTCTAACATGTGCCGTTCCTCTGATCCTGTCCATCCTGGTCACTCCCAGAGAGATCCTCAGCATCTTCATCTCTGCTACAAACATCTCTGTTTCCTGTCTTTTCCTCAGTGCTACTGTCTCTAGACCAATCAGCATGGTCGGTCTCACCTCACTGTCTCTAGACCAATCAGCATGGCCGCTCTCACCACACTGTCTCTAGACCAATCAGCATGGCCGCACTCACCACACTGTCTCTAGACCAATCAACATGGCCGCTCTCACCACGGTTTTCTACACTTTCCCTTTCATTTTATCTGAAACTCTTCTGTCACACATCACACCTGATACTTTTATCCACCCATTCCAGGCTGCCTGCGCACGCTTCTTCACCTGTTTTCCACACTCTTCATTGCTCACTGGTCTGAACTCATGTTCAAAATCTAAAAACTAAAATTTAAATGTAAAAATCTCACACATGACTGTTTCAACATGGTTATCATGTCGACCTCAAACATTCAGTTTCAGTTTGAGCAGCTGGAGGCGTTTCGTTTGACAACTCGGCATTCACTTATTCCTGTTTTTTTTGTATTAGTTTTGCAGGCCTTATAAATATTTTATTTAATTTGCTCCAAATGATTTTTTTCAAACACTAAGGTTAGAATCTTTTCATCCTCCGAGTCGTTTCAGTGGGGACCACTTTACTCCAGAACACCGCTGAGTTATGCTGAGCTGCCGACGGCCGTGTGTAAATCACATGTGGAGTAATGTGTGTGAGACCCACATCCATCCCATAAATAACACCACTTATTTTTATTATTTTATGCTACGTTCACAATCGGACACGCGTTCAGAGAATGAAACAAAGAAAAGTTCAATCAATAATCTGCAAAAGCATAATTTGGGGAGACAGGCGAGTGAGGGGAGATGTTTGTGAGCAGGGAGGGGACGACCTGCCTGCAGAAGGAACATTACTAATTGGCACAGACCACAGAGGAGGAAAGTGTAGCAGCCCACAGTCATCAGTCAAACGGTGCTGCTGGATCATACAAACATGCATCACACACATACGTGCGCTCACACACACTCCTTCCTGCTCTAATGAATCATTACCTGTCCTCATGATGGACGAGCTGATAAAAATTCTGCAGCACCTATTTTTATCAGCCACATGGAGTTTAATGATAACCGGTATACACTGGAATAACGTGTGGTTTCTGTGACGGAAGCAACACAAATACAAAAATACAGACAATAAAAACATTGTAAATAAATGAGGTTGTTTACGTTTATGTTGATTAAAAAGAAACCCTCTCGTTTTTTTTCTGTCTATTGAGGTTTTAAGGTTTTAAAATTTTCTTAGCACCGAGTTCCAAATTACTACGCTGATGACAATCTTCTGTTTGTCTGGAGGATCCTTCTTATGTTCTGTTTGCTGCTTTGTAATGTCATTTTAGCAGCTGCATATTTAGGATGCTGGGTTTGGAACCACCAGGAAAGAGGCCTAGAGGAAGACCAAAGAGGAGGTTCATGGATACAGTGAAGGAAGACATGAAGATAGTTGGTGTGTCCGAAGAGGATGCAGGAGATAGGGTTAGATGGAGGAAACTGACTTGCTGTGGCGACCCCTGAAGGGAACTGATGAAAGAAAAAGCGGCATTTTTTTTTTTTTAACTCCTTCTAATTCACCCCTCACCGAGGAAATTTGTGTGCTGCACTCCTACACCGCAGCAGGCTGCCACGATGGCGCCAATGGTGGGAGAAACGGGGGGGTAGGTGTCTTCTCCAAGGACCCTAGACGTGCACTCAGTGGGATACAATCCCGCGAATTTCCGGTTGACTTCCGGTCCGCAGGCGAACGCTCTAACCACTGAGCCACCGTCTCCCCCATATTTGTCTGAAAGAATCCTTCCTCATCATGGTTTCATTGGCCCGGCAAAGTGTGGACTCTGAATCAGACACAAAACCCTCTAAACTGTGAAAAATGTAACATTTTTATACACCTACAGTATTTGTAGGTCCATAAAAACACCGGGTGCTTTGAGCTCAGTTTCCATGAAAATGTCCGGTTGCTCGCTTGAGGAACTGGAGGCGCTCACTCGGACCCAGTGAAATACAGAGAGGCCAGTTTGGTGTTCTTCACTGTGGCCTGGCTTTGTGGACCCATTCCAGACTCTGGCTTTTGGGTTGCCAGGTTGGACAATGTACGACTGGACTGGGACGCCTGCGGATAGGGGTAAAGGGGCGTCGAGGTGTTAAACACCTGGTGTTTACACTGCAGCACTCAAATTTTTCTTCAGGGATCAATGAAGTAAATTCAATTCTTTTTCCTCCTTTTCAGTAGCAGAGGTAATTTTTCTTTCACAGACTGATGGAAACTGATTCACACACAAATTTGATTTTAGGAATCTAAAAACTCTGATATTCAAAACAATCCAGATAAACCAAAGTAATCTTTTTGATGGCGTTTAAATTCCATTTGCATTTTACTTTGGAACACACTGCATGCCATGCCGCTGGTCACCAGCTGTGGGTGATGACCGAAAGAATGAGATTGCAGATGCAAGCGGTCGAAATGAGCTTCCTCCACAGGGTGGCTGGGCTCTGACTCAGAAATCGGGTGAGGAGCTCTGCCATCCGGGAGGAGTTCGGTGTCGAGCCGCTCCTCCTCCAGGTCGAGAGGAGCCAGATGGGGTGGTTCGGGCATCTGGTCAGGATGTCCCCCGAGCGCCTTGCTGGTGAGGTGTTTCGGGCACGTCCCACCAGGAGGAGACCAAGAGGCAGACCCCGGACCTGCTGGAGAGAATACGACTCAGGATCCTTCCGGGTGAGCTGGAGCATGCAGCTGGGCTGAGAGAAGCCTGGGCTTCCCATCTGAGGCTGTTGCCCCAGCGACTCAGCCCCGGATAAGCGGAAGACGATGGAACAAATGGAACAAAACACAAGTCTTAAATCCTTCACCGTTTCTAGACTATTCAATTAAATTCAGTTCAGAATGAGAATGTAGATAAAGCGGCCAAAATGAGCTTCCTCCGCAGGGTGGCTGGGCTCTCACTCAGAGATCGGGTGAGGAGCTCTGCCATCTGGGAGGAGCCATTCCTCCACCAGGTCGAGAGAAGCCAGATGGGGTTGTTCAGGCATCTGATCAGGATGCCTCCCAAGCGCCTCGCTGGTGAGGTGTTTCGGGCACGTCCCACCAGGAGGAGACCAAGAGGCAGACCCTGGACCCGCTGGAGAAACTATGTCTCACAGCTGGACAGGGAACACCTCAGGATCCTTCCGGGTGAGTTGGAGGATACAGCTGGGATGAGAGAAGCCTGGGCTTCCCGTCTGAAGCTGTTGCCCCAGCGACTCAGCCCCGGATAAGCGGAAGACGATGGAACAGAACCCACTGCATGCCCCGGTCATCAAACCAGAACAATGAGTAGGTTTCCTCTGACCTGAAGGCAGGGATGGAACTTGGTCCTGCAACGATCAGATCTTGTGTTGTTTTTATGTTTATGACATAAAACAGAAATTGATTTGGTGATGATGTGGTTGGTTAAGGGTTCACTTGTGATGGTGTTTTGTTTCTGAATGCAGGAGAAGGCTTTCTGGTGCGGGATGGTTCTAGTACTGACGTTTCTGCTTCTATCTAGGTCTTGTACCTGCTCGGAGCCATGTCTCTGTCCATGGCCTTGCAGCTGGATCGTCATGGCCTCTGGAACCTGCTGGGACCCAGTTTGTTTGCCCTGGGAATCATGGCCGTGGCTTGGGTAAGACAGAAAGTTACCACGGCACTGGTTTTACATGTGAGGGTGAAAACTTGGTTTCTGACCCATGAAGTGATTTCACATCAGCAGAGAGGAGCTTAAAAAGTTTTCCAGTTTCGGGGTATTAGTCACGCCTGCTAGTTTCATTATAACTCTGGAGGTTTTTTTCACCGACTCTCTGACTCATTATGTGCCTCCTCATGAGGAGGTAAAAAAAAAACAATCTTTCGGGCTTGAAGTGTTATTAAAAGTCTTCCGGTTAAATTTCTGACTTCGGTTGGAAATTTTAAATTTTGCTAAAAATCTTTCTTGATTTTCTTTCACTTTTATTAATTCTTTGTATCAAAATGAGCAAAAAAAAACCCCATCAAATTTAATCAATTTACATAAAGATTCCTCTTCTTGTTGAGAGAGGGACCAAGCATGAGCAGAGCTCATGTAATGAAACACTTCCTGTTTATATTAGAATGAGAGCTAGCCAGAGAACAAAACCTGTGACCAAGAACAACTCCAAATCCCGGATGGGGCGCTTGCCAAATACTCAAACATCCATGAATGACACCTAACCCCCCGTTTCTCCCACCATTGGCGCCGTCATAGGTGGCAGCCTGCTGCGGTGAAATACAGCACACAAATTTCTGGGTCAGGGATTAATAAAGTATATTAAAAACAAAATAGAAACGTCTGAATGAACAAATACATGTAACCACATTTTTACTAAACTTGAACTCAAAACTAAGGAAAACGATCCCAGCAACAAACTTAACCAGGTTTTACTAATCTAAACGTAAGAATTGTAACGTTCACATAGTTTTGTTTCGTCTTCTGAGCTGCTCATCTCTAATCAGGTCATGTGGGTACTGGAGCCTATCCCAGCTGATTTCAGACGAGAGACGAGGAAGATGAAAAAAATCTGTTTCTACTTTCTTCCTTCTTGTCGGAGTAAAGTCCTAACCTTACCCGCAGGAAGTGATGTCACATGTTGGAGTGTTTATGGGAGCTCTGGAAATCTAAGTGTTTGGGGGACAGAAGTTCATCAGCACCAACCGGCGCCAACAGTTTTGTTCGTTACCAATCATGAGAGTAAAACATCGGCCAACCACTGAATCGGTTGGCCGACAGTAGAGCTGAGCAATCTTCTTCTTCTTCTTCATCTTTTCATCATTTCCCTTCAGGGGGCGCCACAGCAAGTCAGTTTCTTCCATCTAACCCTATCTGCTGCATCCTCTTCAGTCACACCAACTATCTTCATGTCTTCCTTCACTGTATCCATGAACCTCCTCTTTGGTCTTCCTCTAGTCCTCTTTCCTGATGGTTCCAAATCCAGCATCCTTCTTCTGATGTACTCTCTCTCTCTCCTCTGCACATGTCCAAACCATCTCAGTCTGACCTCTCTGACTTTAAAACCTCTAACATGTGCTGTTCCTCTGATCCTGTCCATCCTGGTCACTCCCAGAGAGATCCTCAGCATCTTCATCTCTGCTACCTCCATCTCTGCTTCCTGTCTTTTCCTCAGTGACACTGTCTCTAGACCAATCAGCATGGCCGGTCTCACCACAGTTTTGTACACTTTCCCTTTCATTTTAGCTGAAACTCTTCTGTCACACATCACACCTGATACTTTCCTCCACCCGTTCCAGCCTGCTTGAACACGCTTCTTCACCTCTTTTCCACACTCTCCATTGCTCTGGACTGTTGATCCCAAGTACTTAAAATCTTCCACCTTCTTTATCTTTATCAGTAGAGCTGAGCAATGTCACCTGAAAATAAAATCTCCAATTTTTTATGTTACTTTTTTACACAAAACTGGATTTCAAATTTCAATAGATTTTTTTTCCATTCAACTTAAAAACAAAAGCAGATGATAAAAAATTATCTGAATAGACGGATCTTACTTATCATTAAGATTATTGTAATCTGACAAAAACGGGTTTTTAGCAGCAGCGTAGCATCAAAGGGAAGGAGGAACATTTGCATAACAATAAAAACAATTATCGACCATTAGCTGATGGCGAAAAAACTAAAGTAACTAAATGTCTGACGTAAAATCCAAACAATAATGAAAGACTATAACAAATAAATTTGGTTCTGTGAGGGGAAATGTTAGTTCAGTGGTAGAATGTCTGTCCTTGGACTGGGAGAAGCAGAGTTGATTCCTACTGGGCCCAAGCCGAAATATCCCTGGAGAAGATACCAAACACCCAGTTTCTCCCTCCATTGGCGCCGTCATAGCTGATGGCTGTGGTGCAATGCAGCAACAGTAATTTTTCCATTAGGGATGAATACAATAAAGATAAAAAATAATATACCAAAACATCTTTCTTTGGTACAAACACCAGCTTTCTGTCCCTCAGTCGCTCTCATGGATGTGAATCTACAATGTTTAGAAACATGGCGGCTCATTACCGCTGCTAGCATGGGAAACATTTAAAAATACATTTTTATTTTTAAAAAACCCATCATTTAAATTTTTAAATTAATCACTAGTAAATTGCTCCTAGGAACGAGTGTGTATATGTGGCCCTGCAACAGACTGGTGACCTGTTTGGCGTGTATCCTGCCTCTCGCCTAAAATCAGTCGAGATAGACTCTGGCACTATCTTTCAGCCAATCAGCTTGCAGCGCTGTGGCAGGCTTTTTTCTTTCTTTTTTTTTTCTTTTTGTTTACCAACAAAGCAATAAACTACTTCTTGTACAAAAGTAACAAACTCATTTATTTGAAGTATTTTACATAAGAAACCAGTAAACATGGACAACGCCACCCTGTTAGGGATGGACGGTTCAGAAGAGGAAACTTTAATCAATAAATTGGGCGCCTCTATTCTTTTTCAAACCTGATAGAAACCTTCAAAAAATGGCAAGACGCAGTTTGTGTGAAATTAAATAGTAATTACAAAGCAGAGCGGGAAATAAAGTTGATTGTTTTTCCAGACGGTGCGGACGATCCGGCGGCGGCGCTGCTACCCGCCCACCTGGAAACGCTGGGTCTTCTTCCTGTTCCCGGGCACCATGATCGCCACATCCGCCGTGGCCCTGTACGCCTTTGTAGAAACGGAGGAGAACTACTTCTACATCCACAGCATCTGGCACATGCTGATAGCGGGGAGCGTGGGCTTCCTGCTGCCCCCTCGGGCCAAACCCGACGCCAAGGTAACCCCGTTGAAACGCAAGCGGGGCTGCGGCTATCAGCTCTGCGTCAACGAACACGAGGAGCTGGGCCTGGTGGACCCCGCCATCATCTCCATCAACAGCATCTGCACGAGCTGATAAACTCCTCGGGTGATCTTTGACCTCACAGACCCTCCATTGCCTTGTTTACTGGGAGAATTCAAACACGGAAACTAAGCCAGAGAACTTCCAAACTACGGTGTAAATAATCTGTAACGGTGGTCTGTAATTATTATAATCTGGTTCTGATGAGTCGTGGGTGTTTGTGAATATGTATTTAAAGCTGAAACACTGCTGCTATCTGATGATGACTGTAAAAAAACTGCTTATGTGGGGTATTTATTGTTGGTCAAGGGTTACAGGGGTCACAGCTAGGCATCTACCAAGGGCACGGCTTTTTCTGAAGTTCTTTTAAGAAATCTCTTTTGCACTGAGACACATAAATAATGTTATTCTGTACATTTTTATAAGGACAGGAGTGTGTAAAGCTAGCCGTGGTGTGGAATGTTAGGCTGTCTTTTAAAATGTAACACGTTTACACGAATGTGCTCACGCGGAAGGACAAAGCCCACAGCTCCGAAAAGAGGAGAAACAGTTCCTCTATCCGTCTGGAAGGAGCTGTGTGACTCCACATTCATGAACAATAAATGTTTTCTTTCTTTGCCTGGGTGTTGCTTTTGCTGAGCCTCTCACACACACATCACAGTCCTAATGGAAGGTTCTCAGATGGCGAGATGAGACGCTGTCAACAGCATCCTCACAGGAATAGAGCAAGAAATAAATAATTCCAGCAGAGAAGGCTGTGGAGATGTGGCCTTTCTCTTCTCCTGGAAGAAAAAGCTTTATGACTCGCTGCTATTTTCCTTTTAGGTGTTATCCATCATCTCCTGTGCAAGCCAACGCCGTTCCAGATGAGATTATTTCAGAACAGATGAAAAAGGATTTTTTTTAAGGCGAATAGAGCAAAGGTCTGAGGAGACGTGAGACGTGTGCTTCCACATTTCAGGAAACAGGTTTATTCAGTTTTTGGTGACCCAGAAAATTTCTATCTATCCATCTAGCTACGTATGTTTGGAGGGGAGCGGGGTCTGCACTCCGTTGCTTAATCGTAACCGAAATCAGAAGCTGCCGATTGGCCAAGACATGAGGAAAAGAGCAACCACGGCAATAAAAGAAAAAAAAAATTCAACCTTAAAGCAGTGACAAAAAAACAAAGTAGCTGCACTCTGGAAATATAGGTCCATCACTGGAGACGTTCCAGTAATTCCCATCGTAGTTCTTACTGATGTTATGTTCCGTCATCTTCCGTTTATCCGGATCTGGGCCGCGGGGGCAACAGCCTCAGGTGGGAAGCCCAGGCTTCTCTCACCCTGCTGCATCCTCCAGCTCACCCTGAAGAATCCCGAGTCGTTCCCAGCCAGCTGTGAGACTTAGTCTCTCCAGCCGGTATGGGGTCTGCCTCTTGGTCTCCTGCCGGTGGGACGTGCCCCAAACACCTCACCATTCAGGCGCTCGGGGGGGCATCCTGACCAGATGCTTGAACCACCATATCTGGCTCCTCTCGACCTGGAGGAGGAGCGGCTCGACACCGAGCTCCTCTCGGATGGCAGAACTCCTCACCTGATCTCTGAATGAGAGCCCAGCCACCCTGTGGAGGAAGCTCATTTCAGCCGCTTGAATCCGCTATCTCATTCATTCAGTCACCACCCAAAGCTGGTTACCACGGGAGGTTAGGAACATAGATCCTCGTTACCATGGTGAGGGTAGGAACGTAGATCCTGGTTACCATGGTGAGGGTAGGAACATAGATCCTGGTTACCATGGTGAGGGTAGGAACGTAGATCCTGGTTACCATGGTGAGGGTAGGAACATAGATCCTGGTTACCCTGGTGAGGGTAGGAACGTAGATCCTGGTTACCACGGTGAGGGTAATAACGTAGATCCTGGTTACCATGGTGAGGGTAGGAACATAGATCCTGGTTACCATGGTGAGGGTAGGAACGTGGATCCTGGTTACCATGGTGAGGGTAGGAACATAGATCCTGGTTACCATGGTGAGGGTAGGAACGTAGATCCCGGTTACCATGGTGAGAGTAGGAACATAGATCCTGGTTACCATGGTGAGGGTAGGAACGTAGATCCCGGTTACCATGGTGAGGGTAGGAACGTAGATCCCGGTTACCATGGTGAGGGTAGGAACGTAGATCCTGGTTACCATGGTGAGGGTAGGAACGTAGATCCTGGTTACCATGGTGAGGGTAGGAACGTAGATCCTGGTTACCATGGTGAGTGTAGAAACGTAGATCCCGGTTACCATGGTGAGTGTAGGAACGTAGATCCTGGTTACCATGGTGAGGGTAGGAACGTAGATCCTGGTTACCATGGTGAGTGTGGGAACGTAGATCCCGGTTACCATAGTGAGGGTGGGAACGTAGATCCTGGTTACCATGGTGAGGGTAGGAACGTAGATCCTGGTTACCATGGTGAGGGTAGGAACGTAGATCCTGGTTACCATGGTGAGGGTAGGAACGTAGATCCTGGTTACCATGGTGAGGGTAGGAACATAGATCCTGGTTACCATGGTGAGGGTAGGAACGTAGATCCCGGTTACCCTGGTGAGGGTAGGAACGTAGATCCCGGTTACCATGGTGAGGGTAGGAACGTAGATCCTGGTTACCATGGTGAGTGTAGGAACGTAGATCCGGTTACCATGGTGAGGGTAGGAACATAGATCCTGGTTACCATGGTGAGGGTAGGAACGTAGATCCTGGTTACCATGGTGAGTGTAGGAACGTAGATCCGGTTACCATGGTGAGGGTAGGAACATAGATCCTGGTTACCATGGTGAGGGTAGGAATGTAGATTCTGGTTACCATGGTGAGTGTAGGAACGCAGATCCTGGTTACCATGGTGAGTGTAGAAACGTAGATCCTGGTTACCATGGTGAGGGTAGGAACGTAGATCCTGGTTACCATGGTGAGTGTAGGAATGTAGATCCCGGTAACCATAGTGAGGGTGGGAACGTAGATCCTGGTTACCATGGTGAGGGTAGGAACGTAGATCCCGGTTACCATGGTGAGGGTAGGAATGTAGATTCTGGTTACCATGGTGAGGGTAGGAACATAGATCCTGGTTACCATGGTGAGGGTAGGAACATAGATCCTGGTTACCATGGTGAGGGTAGGAATGTAGATCCCGGTTACCATGGTGAAGGTAGAAACGTAGATCCTGGTTACCACGGTGAAGGTAGAAACGTAGATCCTGGTTACCATGGTGAGGGTAGGAATGTAGATTCTGGTTACCATAATGAGGGTAGGAATGTAGATTCTGGTTACCATGGTGAGGGTAGGAATGTAGATCCTGGTTACCATGGTGAGGGTAGGAACGTAGATCCTGGTTACCATGGTGAGGGTAGGAACATAGATCCTGGTTACCATGGTGAGGGTAGGAACATAGATCCCGGTTACCCTGGTGAGGGTAGGAACGTAGATCCCGGTTACCATGGTGAGGGTAGGAACGTAGATCCTGGTTACCATGGTGAGTGTAGGAACGTAGATCCGGTTACCATGGTGAGGGTAGGAACATAGATCCTGGTTACCATGGTGAGGGTAGGAACGTAGATCCCGGTTACCATGGTGAGGGTAGGAACGTAGATCCTGGTTACCATGGTGAGGGTAGGAACGTAGATCCTGGTTACCATGGTGAGTGTAGGAACGTAGATCCTGGTTACCATGGTGAGGGTAGGAACGTAGATCCTGGTTACCATGGTGAGTGTAGGAATGTAGATCCCGGTTACCATAGTGAGGGTGGGAACGTAGATCCTGGTTACCATGGTGAGGGTAGGAACGTAGATCCTGGTTACCATGGTGAGGGTAGGAATGTAGATTCTGGTTACCATGGTGAGGGTAGGAACATAGATCCTGGTTACCATGGTGAGGGTAGGAACATAGATCCTGGTTACCATGGTGAGGGTAGGAACATAGATCCTGGTTACCATGGTGAGGGTAGGAATGTGGATCCCGGTTACCATGGTGAAGGTAGAAACGTAGATCCTGGTTACCACGGTGAAGGTAGAAACGTAGATCCTGGTTACCATGGTGAGGGTAGGAATGTAGATTCTGGTTACCATGGTGAGGGTAGGAATGTAGATTCTGGTTACCATGGTGAGGGTAGGAATGTAGATCCTGGTTACCATGGTGAGGGTAGGAACGTAGATCCTGGTTACCATGGTGAGGGTAGGAACATAGATCCTGGTTACCATGGTGAGGGTAGGAACGTAGATCCTGGTTACCATGGTGAGGGTAGGAACATAGATCCTGGTTACCATGGTGAGGGTAGGAACGTAGATCCCGGTTACCATGGTGAGGGTAGGAACGTAGATCCCGGTTACCATGGTGAGGGTAGGAACGTAGATCCTGGTTACCATGGTGAGGGTAGGAACGTAGATCCCGGTTACCATGGTGAGGGTAGGAACGTAGATCCTGGTTACCATGGTGAGTGTAGGAACGTAGATCCGGTTACCATGGTGAGGGTAGGAACATAGATCCTGGTTACCATGGTGAGGGTAGGAACGTAGATCCCGGTTACCATGGTGAGGGTAGGAACGTAGATCCTGGTTACCATGGTGAGGGTAGGAACGTAGATCCTGGTTACCATGGTGAGTGTAGGAACGTAGATCCTGGTTACCATGGTGAGGGTAGGAACGTAGATCCTGGTTACCATGGTGAGTGTAGGAATGTAGATCCCGGTTACCATAGTGAGGGTGGGAACGTAGATCCTGGTTACCATGGTGAGGGTAGGAACGTAGATCCTGGTTACCATGGTGAGGGTAGGAATGTAGATTCTGGTTACCATGGTGAGGGTAGGAACATAGATCCTGGTTACCATGGTGAGGGTAGGAACATAGATCCTGGTTACCATGGTGAGGGTAGGAACATAGATCCTGGTTACCATGGTGAGGGTAGGAATGTGGATCCCGGTTACCATGGTGAAGGTAGAAACGTAGATCCTGGTTACCACGGTGAAGGTAGAAACGTAGATCCTGGTTACCATGGTGAGGGTAGGAATGTAGATTCTGGTTACCATGGTGAGGGTAGGAATGTAGATTCTGGTTACCATGGTGAGGGTAGGAATGTAGATCCTGGTTACCATGGTGAGGGTAGGAACGTAGATCCTGGTTACCATGGTGAGGGTAGGAACATAGATCCTGGTTACCATGGTGAGGGTAGGAACGTAGATCCTGGTTACCATGGTGAGGGTAGGAACATAGATCCTGGTTACCATGGTGAGGGTAGGAACGTAGATCCCGGTTACCATGGTGAGGGTAGGAACGTAGATCCCGGTTACCATGGTGAGGGTAGGAACGTAGATCCTGGTTACCATGGTGAGGGTAGGAACGTAGATCCTGGTTACCATGGTGAAGGTAGGAACGTAGATCCTGGTTACCATGGTGAGGGTAGGAACGTAGATCCCGGTTACCATGGTGAGTGTAGGAATGTAGATCCCGGTTACCATAGTGAGGGTGGGAACGTAGATCCTGGTTACCATGGTGAGTGTAGGAACGTAGATCCGGTTACCATGGTGAGGGTAGGAACATAGATCCTGGTTACCATGGTGAGGGTAGGAACGTAGTTCCCGGTTACCATGGTGAGGGTAGGAACGTAGATCCCGGTTACCATGGTGAGGGTAGGAACGTAGATCCTGGTTACCATGGTGAGTGTAGGAACGTAGATCCTGGTTACCATGGTGAGTGTAGAAACGTAGATCCTGGTTACCATGGTGAGGGTAGGAACGTAGATCCTGGTTACCATGGTGAGTGTAGGAATGTAGATCCCGGTTACCATAGTGAGGGTGGGAACGTAGATCCTGGTTACCATGGTGAGGGTAGGAACGTAGATCCTGGTTACCATGGTGAGGGTAGGAATGTAGATTCTGGTTACCATGGTGAGGGTAGGAACATAGATCCTGGTAACCATGGTGAGGGTAGGAACACAGATCCTGGTTACCATGGTGAGGGTAGGAAGATAGATCCTGGTTACCATGGTGAGGGTAGGAATGTAGATCCCGGTTACCATGGTGAAGGTAGAAACGTAGATCCTGGTTACCACGGTGAAGATAGAAACGTAGATCCTGGTTACCATGGTGAGGGTAGGAATGTAGATTCTGGTTACCATAATGAGGGTAGGAATGTAGATTCTGGTTACCATGGTGAGGGTAGGAATGTAGATCCTGGTTACCATGGTGAGGGTAGGAACGTAGATCCTGGTTACCATGGTGAGGGTAGGAACATAGATCCTGGTTACCATGGTGAGGGTAGGAACGTAGATCCCGGTTACCCTGGTGAGGGTAGGAACGTAGATCCCGGTTACCATGGTGAGGGTAGGAACGTAGATCCTGGTTACCATGGTGAGTGTAGGAACGTAGATCCGGTTACCATGGTGAGGGTAGGAACATAGATCCTGGTTACCATGGTGAGGGTAGGAACGTAGATCCCGGTTACCATGGTGAGGGTAGGAACGTAGATCCTGGTTACCATGGTGAGGGTAGGAACGTAGATCCTGGTTTCCATGGTGAGTGTAGGAACGTAGATCCTGGTTACCATGGTGAGTGTAGAAACGTAGATCCTGGTTACCATGGTGAGGGTAGGAACGTAGATCCTGGTTACCATGGTGAGTGTAGGAATGTAGATCCCGGTTACCATAGTGAGGGTGGGAACGTAGATCCTGGTTACCATGGTGAGGGTAGGAACGTAGATCCTGGTTACCATGGTGAGGGTAGGAATGTAGATTCTGGTTACCATGGTGAGGGTAGGAACATAGATCCTGGTTACCATGGTGAGGGTAGGAACATAGATCCTGGTTACCATGGTGAGGGTAGGAACATAGATCCTGGTTACCATGGTGAGGGTAGGAATGTAGATCCCGGTTACCATGGTGAAGGTAGAAACGTAGATCCTGGTTACCATGGTGAGGGTAGGAACGTAGATCCTGGTTACCATGGTGAGTGTAGGAATGTAGATCCCGGTTACCATAGTGAGGGTGGGAACGTAGATCCTGGTTACCATGGTGAGGGTAGGAACGTAGATCCTGGTTACCATGGTGAGGGTAGGAATGTAGATTCTGGTTACCATGGTGAGGGTAGGAACATAGATCCTGGTAACCATGGTGAGGGTAGGAACACAGATCCTGGTTACCATGGTGAGGGTAGGAACATAGATCCTGGTTACCATGGTGAGGGTAGGAATGTAGATCCCGGTTACCATGGTGAAGGTAGAAACGTAGATCCTGGTTACCACGGTGAAGATAGAAACGTAGATCCTGGTTACCATGGTGAGGGTAGGAATGTAGATTCTGGTTACCATAATGAGGGTAGGAATGTAGATTCTGGTTACCATGGTGAGGGTAGGAATGTAGATCCTGGTTACCATGGTGAGGGTAGGAACGTAGATCCTGGTTACCATGGTGAGGGTAGGAACATAGATCCTGGTTACCATGGTGAGGGTAGGAACGTAGATCCCGGTTACCCTGGTGAGGGTAGGAACGTAGATCCCGGTTACCATGGTGAGGGTAGGAACGTAGATCCTGGTTACCATGGTGAGTGTAGGAACGTAGATCCGGTTACCATGGTGAGGGTAGGAACATAGATCCTGGTTACCATGGTGAGGGTAGGAACGTAGATCCCGGTTACCATGGTGAGGGTAGGAACGTAGATCCTGGTTACCATGGCGAGGGTAGGAACGTAGATCCTGGTTTCCATGGTGAGTGTAGGAACGTAGATCCTGGTTACCATGGTGAGTGTAGAAACGTAGATCCTGGTTACCATGGTGAGGGTAGGAACGTAGATCCTGGTTACCATGGTGAGTGTAGGAATGTAGATCCCGGTTACCATAGTGAGGGTGGGAACGTAGATCCTGGTTACCATGGTGAGGGTAGGAACGTAGATCCTGGTTACCATGGTGAGGGTGGGAATGTAGATTCTGGTTACCATGGTGAGGGTAGGAACATAGATCCTGGTTACCATGGTGAGGGTAGGAACATAGATCCTGGTTACCATGGTGAGGGTAGGAACATAGATCCTGGTTACCATGGTGAGGGTAGGAATGTAGATCCCGGTTACCATGGTGAAGGTAGAAACGTAGATCCTGGTTACCACGGTGAAGGTAGAAACGTAGATCCTGGTTACCATGGTGAGGGTAGGAATGTAGATTCTGGTTACCATGGTGAGGGTAGGAATGTAGATTCTGGTTACCATGGTGAGGGTAGGAATGTAGATCCTGGTTACCATGGTGAGGGTAGGAACGTAGATCCTGGTTACCATGGTGAGGGTAGGAACATAGATCCTGGTTACCATGGTGAGGGTAGGAACGTAGATCCTGGTTACCATGGTGAGGGTAGGAACATAGATCCTGGTTACCATGGTGAGGGTAGGAACGTAGATCCCGGTTACCATGGTGAGGGTAGGAACGTAGATCCCGGTTACCATGGTGAGGGTAGGAACGTAGATCCTGGTTACCATGGTGAGGGTAGGAACGTAGATCCTGGTTACCATGGTGAAGGTAGGAACGTAGATCCTGGTTACCATGGTGAGGGTAGGAACGTAGATCCCGGTTACCATGGTGAGTGTAGGAATGTAGATCCCGGTTACCATAGTGAGGGTGGGAACGTAGATCCTGGTTACCATGGTGAGGGTAGGAACGTAGATCCTGGTTACCATGGTGAGGGTAGGAATGTAGATTCTCGTTACCATGGTGAGGGTAGGAACATAGATCCTGGTTACCATGGTGAGGGTAGGAACATAGATCCTGGTTACCATGGTGAGGGTAGGAACATAGATCCTGGTTACCATGGTGAGGGTAGGAATGTAGATCCCGGTTACCATGGTGAAGGTAGAAACGTAGATCCTGGTTACCACGGTGAAGGTAGAAACGTAGATCCTGGTTACCATGGTGAGGGTAGGAATGTAGATTCTGGTTACCATGGTGAGGGTAGGAATGTAGATTCTGGTTACCATGGTGAGGGTAGGAATGTAGATCCTGGTTACCATGGTGAGGGTAGGAACGTAGATCCTGGTTACCACGGTGAGGGTAGGAACATAGATCCTGGTTACCATGGTGAGGGTAGGAACGTAGATCCTGGTTACCATGGTGAGGGTAGGAACGTAGATCGACTTGTAAATTTTTGTTATTATTTTTCTTATTAATTATCTAGGTTGAGGATGTAAAATATTGTGTAGATGAAGGTGCACGACACCGCATTTTTAAAATGAGTTCAAATATTGTTAAAAACATCCGTGTGCTTATTTTACAATCTTTACTGAGATATTCTCTAATTTTCTTATGACGGGTATCTATATCATATGTGTTTTCTAAATGTTTCTTTGCTGCTTCAAAGGCTTCATTTCACGGTCTTCACTTCACTTCAGCTTCTGTCCACAAGTCTCGTCTCTTTCCTCACGTGTTAGGATTTGCGTGCAGCAGCTCCTGAGGTGTCTTAAAGCTACACGAAGGTCCACACACTCAGTCACATCATTAATCCCTCAATTTGGACAGATACAGACGTTTGCACTTATTTGGTAACACAAGCTTAATAAATGACATCCCAGGGACCTTTGTTACTTTCACCTTACGTCACACGACCCTAAAAAACTAAACACTCAGTCAAGAGGTACTGAGTATTTGTAAGCAGTTTAATTAAAAAATTTTCAGTAGTTTGGGAGATGTTGCATTCACAAAGTGAAAGGGCAATGTGAACAGATGGACGGATGCAAGGACAGCCCTAGTGCTTAACGCCACATCTACATCCTGTGAAATAAAAATACTCCACAAACCAAGCAGCTGATTTACTTCATTTGTGACCATGAAATTTATTAAAACATTTTTAGGAATCTCCCTCCTTGACCTGTTCTCTTTTTACACATCTTTCGTCTGGACTTTTTAGACGAAGACTGGGGCAGTTTTCTGCCCCAGTCTTGCACACGCTCCCACCCTCTCTGCATTGAACCCTTCAGGCCTCAGGATTCTAGATACCTTCAATGCCCCTTCTGGTCCTGTTCTGCCACCCTCATCTGATCCTATTCTGCCACTCAAGTCTGTTTTCCCTCCACAGCCTGCAGCCTCCCAAACACCTCTACCTAACGTACCTCCTAATGACCTCTTTGTGCATTTGGGTCGTCTTTCGGCTCCCATTGTGTCAAAAACCAAAATCCTACTAATGAGACTCATAGTGTGCAAACAGACATAAATTATAGCAACAAATTTACATCAACAAATATTTACGTTTTAATTTTGGCAAGATTTAAGATTCAATATCTTACTTTTATTTTTTTCAAGGAACGTCTTTATAAACAAGTATAAACAGAACTAAGAAAAATTTATAAAGATAACCAAAGCCACGGTTACGGTGGTGCTCGTTAAGTCACATCTTTCTGCAGCAGGACGTTTCAGGCGATTAGCAGCTCTGCTGCTTCCATGAAAATCCAAGTAATGGAAATTCATGTAATAAGAGAATCAATAGTCCGAGTGTGGAGCTCACACCTCAGAGGGAATGAAAAGGTCTCCGAGTCTTCCTAACGAGACAAATCGGAACAAAATGATGAGGTCTCAGAAATCAACATTTCAGAGCTTTTCTTTCATCCACACAAGAAATCAAAGGCGGCATCTTCTTTGTATTCATGGATTCCTGACAAACGTAACGAGATTATTACTCTGAAACAGCGTAACCTGCAGTAAGAGAGCTTCTCATGCTCACTTTATTCACAGAGATTTTTTCCTTGAGTCATTTCGGCCGTCTGAGAACACAAAGACTACAAAGACTGGTCTGAACTGAGAGCTAATGAGACGCATGTTGTTCACTTTTTATCTTATGGGTTGTTGTCTTATGGGTTATTCTGTAAGTACAGCAAGTACACACACACACACACACACAATACAGATTGTAGAAAAGTATCCTTACATCATAATAATTACGTAATTACGTTAAAATATTGGACTTTCATTGTTGTTTTCTCAAATATTTGCTGCGTTTTTTGAAAAATTCCGAGGCTGGAAACCCACTTTGAATTTTTTCCGTCTCAATTGGGACACATTTCTATTTTAATTCAATTGAATTCTGTCTCTATGGCCAAAACATAACAGCTTCCTTCGGACATGCAATTAAGGGTGGTGTTCATCGTAAATATGAGTCAAAGGAAAAAAGATAAATACGGATGAAAAATACTTAGTTTCTAAAAAAACAATCACGTCAAGTCTGTGTTTTGCATTTATTTGAGTTAAATCTGAGTTCTTTTACCATGTTTCTGCTCTTGGTTTGGCTCTTTAGTCACATGAAGAGACATGTGTGACCACGGTCACCAGAAAATATGAGCCAATTAGAGTCAACAAAACCCGACCAAGGGGGCTATCCAGACCCAACCAAGGTGGCAAACTAGCCCCAACAAAAGGTGCAAACAAGACCCAACCAAGGGTGCAAACCAGGCCCGACCAAGGGTGCAAACCAGACCCAACCAAGGGTGCAAACCAGGCCCAACCAAGGGTGCAAACCAGACCCAACTAGGGGTGCAAACCAGACCCAACCAAGGGTGCAAACCAGACTCGACCAAGGGTGCAAACCAGACCCAACTAGGGGTGCAAACCAGACCCAACCAAGGGTGCTAACCAGACCCGACCAAGGGTGCAAACCAGGCCCAACCAAGGGTGCAAACCAGGCCCGACCAAGGGTGCAAACCAGACCCAACTAGGGGTGCAAACCAGACCCAACCAAGGGTGCAAACCAGACTCGACCAAGGGTGCAAACCAGACCCAACTAGGGGTGCAAACCAGACCCAACCAAGGGTGCTAACCAGACCCGACCAAGGGTGCAAACCAGGCCCAACCAAGGGTGCAAACCAGGCCCGACCAAGGGTGCAAACCAGACCCAACTAGGGGTGCAAACCAGACCCAACCAAGGGTGCTAACCAGACCCGACCAAGGGTGCAAACCAGACTCGACCAAGGGTACAAATGTCATTGTGTAGTGATATAATGTTAGTCTGGATCTGGATCCATCTGGATTCACCAAAACAGTAAGAAAATATTGACTAACTTCTCATATTTCTATTTGTTTCCATAGAAACTTAATCATTGTTACTTTTTAACCAAACGTCACAAAACTAAACAGTGATTTTTATTCTCTTCATTCTAATTTTTCCTGCGAGGAGGAAATCCGTTGTTTAAGTGATAATGAAAGAACGGTTAATCTCCATCAGAGATGTTATGAGTCAGAAAAACAAACAAAAGAAAACGGTAATCATTCTCTTACGTGGTGAATATTTTTCTTCATCAACTGGAGGAGAAACACAAGCAGAAGAAAAAGAGATTTAAATCTCTCACCAGGACATTCTATATTTATTCTGTCCTAATAGCAGCTCATTTATTCTGTTTACAAGCTCCAAAACTCCTCATTTATTCTCAGTTTGCAGCCAGTCGATGGATAGATTGATCGATCGGTGTTTGCTCGGCACACTTTGAGTAAACGTGATGGTTTGTGGTTTCAGGGTACACATCGTCTGACGGCCACTACCAGGAGGTTAATACTGGATGTTTGAATGTTTACATCATATATTCTTAAATGTGTTTTTTTTAAGTTAATTCTTATCTCTTAACATATAAACATAAAAACATGGTACAGTTTGTTTGCTCAGAAATGCAATTTTTATAATATTTAATAACAAAAAATCTCATAAAATCTATCAATTTTTACATTAGTACTTCCTCTCTCCATGCTTCGTTCCACCTCTTGGATGTGTGCACGACACAGTGTAACATTGGTTTAAAATCACATGTACACTGCGGTGTCATAATGTGGAGCTGAGGCCAAAAATATACCCTTGACACAACATGATTTCAGATGAAGAAATCAAGCAGGTTTATTAGATTGATAAAAAGTCCAAATAAATAAAACAAAAACAGAGAAACTAGGCAGGTTCTGATGTAGGAGCTGGAGCCAAAAACTGGATAACACGTCAAGCATGATAAACAAACGATCTGGCCAAGAGTGTGTCAAAAACTGATGAGTGGATGAGTTTCAGGTGTGACTTGTTGCACACACAAACAAGAGGGAGGGGGAAAAGAGGACAGAAAGAGGGAACAGGCTACTCTTCTGACAGTACCCCCCAGTAATAGGCACCATCCGGCGCCTGACAGGCCGGCCAGGATGAAACCGGTGAAAGTCCCTCACCAGGGAAGCATCCAAAATGCGAGAGCGTGGAACCCACGACCGTTCTTCAGGACCATACCCCTCCCAATCAACCAAGTACTGAAGCCTCCACCGCGCCGACACACATCCAAAAGGCGGTGTACAGTATCGGCAGGAGAACCGCCCACGAGCTGGTTGGGAGCAAGAGGATCGGCAGGAGGGCAAAGGTCACTAGAGACAACAGGTTTAAGCAGTGAACCATGGAACGTGGGGTGGTAGAGACTACCCCTCCTGAAAAGCTGCTTCAAAAAGAAAATCCTGCTTCAACAGAATTTGGATGTGGAGAACAAAAAAAAGGTGGCGCAGTGGGTAGCACAGTGGCTTACAGCAAGAAGGTCATGGGTTCGAGTCCCAGGTAGGGACGAGGTTTGGAATACTGGTCTATTTGTGTGGAATTTGCATGTTCCCCCTGTGTATGCGTGGTTTTTTCTGGGTACTCTGGTTTCTTCCCGCCCTCCAAAAACATGCATGTTAAGTTGATTGGCCGCTACGTGATTGCCCCTAGGAATGATTATGGAAAGTTGTATGTGTGTGGCCCCGCAAGAGACTGGCAACCTGTTTGGGGCGTGCCCTGCCCCTCATCTTGAATCAGCCAGGACGAGCTCCAGCACCCCCCTGTCCTGGTTGAGAAGGACTACTTTTAAGAGCCGCTCCTCCTCCAGGTCGAGAGGAGCCAGATGAGGTGGTTCGGGCATCTGGTCAAAATGCCCCCGAGCACCTCGCGGGCGAGGTGTTTTGGGCACGTCCCACCGGGAGGAGACCAAGGGGCAGACCCCTGACCCGCTGGAGAGACTATGTCTCACAGCTGGCCGGGGAAAGACTTGGGATCCTTCCGGGTGAGCTGGAGGATACAGCCGGGGTGAGAGAAGCCTGGGCTGCCCGTTTGAGGCTGTTGCCCCGGCGACCCGACCCCGGAAAAAGCGGAAGATGACGGAACGGAACTTTTAAGACCGACTTTTTAAAATGCGTTGCACAAAGTAAAGAACACTGAGCAGCTTGGAACAGAACAGGTGTCCACATGTAAAAAACTCCATCAGAAACATTTCAGGACAGGCTGGACTTTTAGTGTTAATGAGGAGAGAGAAAGATGGATTTGATTCATAAATAAAACAGCTTTTTACGGGTTGAATGTGGCTTTTTTTAAAACTATTAAAGTTTATATTGTGTGGATCTATCCTGGGGCTGGAGCAGGAGGAGACACATCCATCCTGGTTTGTTTGGGTAAAGACATTTATTGTGAAAGAGCCGTTCAAACTGTCCGTTTACAGACTAAGGTTTACTTTTTTAGAGAGAAAATAGTCATTGAAGGATTGATTGATTTCGACGGAGCACTTCTGAAGGTCTGCGTGTGAGCTGCAGGTTTTCATCACCCATGTGTGATGTTGTCATGGAGACGTGGTGAGGAAGGTCAATACCGTAGAGAAATGAGGTTGTTCTAAACACAGTCATTTAAACAGTAATCTTGTCCGTGCGGTGTGTGTGTGCAGCACCAAAGAGTAAGAGTCCAATCCATTCTGGTTTAATGGTTTTAATGGTGTTTTTTTAAGAGAATAAAAACATTTAATAACTTCCGTTTATTCTTGTAAACTTATAGATGTAGAATAAACCATGCCAACGGGGTGAACACACATGGAGGCACATCCATGTGTGGCTGGAGGAGTTGGTTTGGTCCCGTAGGAGCTGAGGAGAAGAAGTCAATCTGGAGGAGGTGCGGAGAAGGAGACGATCTGGAGGAGGTGCGGAGAAGGAGACGATCTGGAGGAGGTGCAGAGAAGGAGAAGGTCTAGAGGAGGTGCGGAGAAGGAGACGATCTGGAGGAGGTGTGGAGAAGCAGACGATCTGGAGGAGGTGCGAAGAAGGAGAAGGTCTAGAGGAGGTGCTTCGGGCCGCATGTTTTTACGGTTTCCATGGAAACGTACGGTTGCTTGCTTGAGGAACTGGAGGCGCTCATCCTGACCCAGTGAAATACAGAGAGGCCAGTTTGGTGTTCTTCACTGCAGCCTGGCTTTGTTACCCACTCCAGACTCCAGCTTTTGGGTTGCCGGGTCGGACACGGTACGGGACCCTGGCACTGAACCAACTCTTCCAGCCAAGATGATCATGATGCCTCCATTAACGAACATTTGGGTAAATCTTTGGCTTTAAAACTGCTTTCATTCAAACGCTGTGGCTCACTTTATGCTATATAAGCTTTATAAATCACACCTGTGACAAAATCTTAGGTGTTAACCCAAGTTGATCTCCATCCCGCCCAGACACCGCCTATTGTACTCCATATGTGGATTATGCAAATGACGTGATGCACATCCAGTAAAATAAAAAAGAAACAACATGACCTTAAAGTAGTGTCAGGAGAGTGGTCTGTTCCCCCTCTGTGTCCTGTCTCGCCCTCCCTCTTGTCTCTGTGTGCAACTAGTCACACCTGAAACTCATCTACTCATCTGCTGGAGCATAAATGGAACAGTTTCTGACACACTCTTCGCCAGATCGTTGTTCACCATGCTTGACTTGTTATCCAGTTTTTGGCTCCAGCTCCTACATCAGAACCTGCCTAGTTTATCTGTTTTGTCTTCTTTATTTGGACTTTTCATCAATCTAATAAACCTGCTTGTGATTTTCCATCTGAACCTGTCTGTCGTGTCAAGAGTATATGTTGGGCCTCAGCTCCACATCATGACAAGTAGTAAAAACAATCTGTTTATAATCAGTGCCAGCCACTGAAGGCGGTTCAAATAATTCCCAACTTTATGTTTGTAGTTTTTATTAATATTATCCTCACCTCCTCCATCACCATGTGGTACGCTGGAGCCACAGCCAGGAACAAACATACAGGAGAAGGTGATTGGCTGCAGCCTTCCATCTCTCCATGACATCTACGTCTCCAAGACTCGGGGGCATGTAGGTCAGATGGCAGCTGACCCTGACCCTTCCCACCCTGGACATGGTCTCTCTGAGCCCCTTCCCTTGGGCAGGAGGCTCCGGTCCATTCGAACCAGAACGTTCTGCCACAAAACCAGCTTCTTCCCTTCTTCTGTTGGACTTATGAACACTTTATGACCTGGATCCCCTCATCACGTGGTCACTTTACTCTCTTCATCTTTATTATTTTTAATATTATGTTTATTCTTTGCACTTTAGTACCTCATCAAGTTCTGAATCTTGTTCACTGACCTTCAAAATAAAAGTCTCACTGATTCTGATCTTTATGTGTAGTCTGTGAAATATTAGGTAGAAGTGGTCGCATCACAGCGCACATCTTTTTCCCACATTTTCCCACTTATACACGGCGGCTTCTGACTTTGTGTAAAGTTGAGATAAAATCCATTCAATCCACCAAAAAATATCAATATGCTTGGACGTCCGAATCTGCTCGGCTTTGGCCACTAACACACTTCATAAATGTATCTCTGGTCCTTCTGAGTGTCCACATGTCAGGCGTCTCTGCATTTTAAAGCATCATTATCCTCTCCGTGTTTCCCAGGTCATCATTATGTGACAGATGTCTTTGTGTGGCTCGAACATGTACGCTCACCACAGGCTTTATTAAATCTCACAGGTCCCACATGCAGCATCTGAAATGTAGCATGACCTTTCTGGTCTCATCAGACACTCCAGCTGTCCGCTTGATGGCTTCTGCTCCACGATGTGCAGACGGCAATCAGACCAAACCAGATTCACAACTACCACATTTAGACTGTTTTATGTCTCTTCGAAACACCCTTGATTTAGAAATTGATATACACACCCCATCCACACCCAAACACCCAAACACACACATACATACGCATGCTCATGCACGCATGCACACTGTCTGTTTTTATAAGATGATTTTCGAGATTTTTGAGATTTTGATTTTGAGATTTTCGAGCTTCCTCTGCAGGGTGGCTGGGCTCTCACTCAGAGATCGGGTGAGGAGCTCTGCCATCCGGGAGGAGCTCGGTTTCGAGCCGCTCCTCCTCCAGGTCGAGAGGAGCCAGATGGGGTGGTTCGGGCATCTGGTCAGTATGCCCCCCGAGCGCCTCGCGGGCGAGGTGTTTCGGGCACGTCCCACCAGTAGGAGACCAAGGGGCAGACCCCAGACCCGCTGGAGAGACTATGTTCCACAGCTGGTCGGGGAACGACTTGGGATCCTTCCAGGTGAGCTAGAGGATGCAGCCGGGGAGAGAGAGGCCTGGGCTGCCCGTTTGAGGCTGTTGCCCCCGCGACCCGACCCCGGAACAAGCGGAAGATGACGGAACGGATTTTCGAGATGCTGAGGTGACACGTCTGGGTGTCTAACATCCTCCCACCAGGTAAACATAAACATTCTCGTGGAATTTTTTAATTATGAAATCAGACCTTTGAGAAGTTTAGAAATTAAAAAAATACTGTGTGTTTTAAGGCGGCACGGTGGCGCAGTGGGTAGAACAGTGGCCTCGCAGCAAGAAGGTCAGGGGTTCGAGTCCCAGGTGGGGACGAGGCTTGGAATACTGGCTTTTCTGTGTGGAGTTTGCATGTTCTCCCCGTGTTTACGTGGGGGTACTCCGGTTTCCTCCCACCCTCCAAAAACATGCATGCTAGGTTGATTGGCCACTATATGATTGCCCCTAGGAATGAGTGTGTGTGTGGGTGGTTTTATGTGTGTGGCCCGCGACAGACTGGCGACCTGTTCACGGTGTACCCTGCCTCTTGCCTTGAATCAGCCGGATTGGGCTCTGGCACCCCCCGGAACCCCGCACGGGATAGACGGATACGAAGATGACTGACTGACTGTGACTGTATGTTTTAATGTTGGATGTTTGATCAGCAGTCCAGGTAGTTCTTACATCACTTCCTGTTGGTTGGTGGGTTCCTGTCAGTGGTGGAACGAAGTACATTTACTTTGTTACTTTACTTCAGTAAAATTTAAGACCGGTACTTTTACTTTTACTTCACTACATTTTTAGAGCAAATATCTGTACTTTTACTTCGCTATTTTTTAAAAGTGTGTTTTACATTTTTTGTTACATTTTCGTTCAGGAATATGAAAAATACGCAGGTTTTTTTTGCGCATCTTGAAGCCGCATCGCCAAAATCAAAAGAAGCAGTTGATCGGGAGAAGAAGTCATGAATCGAGAAACATTTTCCACATTCATTCAAAAACCTAACATCAAATCTAGTACAAATTAAAAAGAGTCAGAAGATCGTTGTTTGTTGTGTTTACTTCTAAATAAAAAGTTGAGCCATCATTACACAGAGCAGGGGCGGATCTAGAATTTTCCAAAGGGGGGTGGGGCTTTGACAAAGCCAATGTATAGTGACTGGGGGGCCTCCCCCCCAAAACATTTAAAAAAATAAGTGTCATTTTCCTCCATTTTGGCGCCTATTCACTGGCCCTTTAAGAGGATAGCTTGACTTGTCCCCTTTCCTTTTATTTTATTTATTTTATTTTATTATTTTTGTGGACCAAAAGAGGTGGGAGAGGGGGGTCACACCTCTGCAGAGTATTTATCCTGGTTACCATGGTGACACCCTATAGCACAAAAAATAACATTTGAATTATGATCGAATACTTTTACTTTTTACTTAAAAAGTAAAATTTACACCAATTACTTTTGTACTTTTACTTAAGTAGATTTTTTTTTATTGGTACTTTTACTTTTACTTAAGTAAATTTTTTGCCTAATTATCTGTACTTTTACTTAAGTACAAAAAGTACTTCATCCACCACTGGTTCCTGTTGGGTTCATGGTTTATCTAGAGAAGAAAATTTCTCCACTGGGTTAAAAGTTCAACAGTTTATTCACACTTTTTTGTGATTTTATTTCACTTATAATGAGCCTGTTTTCAGAAACACGACTCTGGCATCAAACAAAAAAACAAACCTCAAACATCTTCGTTCATTTTCATTGTTTCAACAAAAACTTTGACGTTTTGTCTGAAAAACAAAAACTTTAGAAGAAAGACATCATTCACATTAAACTTAGATATTTTCAGAAACATTTTTTTCCATTTTATAAAGTCTGACAGAATAAAGAATAAAAACATTCTAGTTTTTAAAAAGTTTAAAGCCGGTTTGAGAACAAAGACAAAGTTTTTACAGACGGTTTTCTCCCAAACACGATCGATTCTGAAGCTTTTTTTTTTCACAGTCATTTATTTGCAACAAAAAGAAAACAAGTTTCATCTGATGCTGCTTTGAGTGTGTGTGTGTTGTGGCAAAGTGTATGAGTGGAAAAAATATCTAGTAAAGGAGAAAACTTTGTCTAAAAATAAAGTTAATTGTCCAAACTAAAGCAGAAAGCTTTAGAATCAAAATTGATCTAAAAAAATAGAATTATGATCAATTGTAAAAATTGTTTGAAAATTGAAATTTCAAATTTTTTCTTGTTTCTTTTTTACAGTTTTTGTCACAAAATTTACCCAAAAAACAGACTAAAACACTTTGAAGAATGGATAAAATCCTCAATTATTCCATAAACAGAAGAAGAACTGAAAATAAAAAGTGTTTATAAGCATTGTTTTTTATGAATGTCACATTTCTAGAAAATTTACCATTTTTTTTATTTAATCAGAGAAGAATTATTAAAGCACAAAAATTCATCTTTAAAATGAGACAATTAAACATTCAATTCAGTCTCTTGTGTCCATGTGTTTTTACTGGTTTTGCTGTAAACAGACCATAAAAACATACATGATTAAATCTACATAATTATATCGATGATAGAATGACGTTATTATGCCTCCACAGAATCAGGAGGAGGGGGTAAGTGATCAGGCGGTCTTGTTGTGGATCAGTGGAGGAAAGTTTATAAAATAATAAAAGTTGTCCACGTGGAAGTGGAGACGAATCAGGTAGGACTAGACGAATCAGGTAGGACTAGACGAATCAGGTAGGACTAGACGAACTCAGGAGCCCTGAAGCTGAAGGGTTCCAGAAAATAACAGACAATAGTTCGTTGGATTAATGATAGTGTCACCACAAAGATTGTTGCTGAAGAACTGACAAACTCTTGAAGAGCCGTGGTCTTAAATACTAAAGAGGTAAGTGGATGACCTCATCAGGCCAGTCCTCCAATCAGCAGCCACCAAAGTCCAGCACCTGAGATTAATTAAAGAAACTGAAAAACACAGGGTGTCACGCACATTTCTGAATGTAGAGTTTCCCAAACCACTGAAGGGATTTTAATTAAACTGCCCATAGTTACTCAGCAACAACTATAAATGGACTCAAGAAATAACGTTCAAGTTCCATTCCGTCATCTTCCGCTTGTTCCGGGGCCGGATCGCAGGGGCAACAGCCTCAAATGGGAAGCCCAGGTTTCTCTCACCCCAGATGCATCCTCCAGCTCACCCAAAAGGATCCCAAGTCGTTCCCCAGCCAACTGTGGGACACAGTCTATCCAGTGTGTCCGTGGTCTGCTCATTGGTCTCCTCCCGGTGGGACGTGCCTGAAACACCTCGCCAGCGACGAACTTGGGGGGGCATCTTGACCAGATGCCCGAACCACCCTATCTGGCTAATCTCGACCTGGAGGAGGAGCGGCTGGACACCGAGCTCCTCCCGGATGGCAGAGCTCCTCACCTGATCTCTGAGTGAGAGCCCAGCCACCCTGCGGAGGAAGCTCATTTCGGCCGCTTGTGATTGCGATCTCTTATTGCGATCTCATTCTTTCGGTCACCACCCACAGCTGATGACCATGGTGAGGGTAGGAACGTAGATCCTGATTACCATGGTGAAGGTAGGAACGTAGATCCTGGTTACCATGGTGAGGGTAGGAACGTAGATCCTGGTTACCATGGTGAGGGTAGGAACATAGATCCTGGTTACCATGGTGAGGATAGGAACATAGATCCTGGTTACCATGGTAAGGGTGGGAACATAGATCCTGGTTACCATGGTGAGGGTAGGAACATAGATCCTGGTTACCATGGTAAGGGTGGGAACATAGATCCTGGTTACCATGGTGAGGATAGGAACGTAGATCCTGGTTACCACGGTGAGGGTAGGAACGTAGATCCTGGTTACCACGGTGAGGGTAGGAACATAGATCCTGGTTACCATGGTGAGAGTGGGAACATAGATCCTGGTTACCATGGTGAGGATAGGAACGTAGATCCTGGTTACCACGGTGAGGGTAGGAACGTAGATCCTGGTTACCATGGTGAGAGTGGGAACATAGATCCTGGTTACCATGGTGACGGTAGGAACGTAGATCCTGGTTATCATGGTGAGGGTGGGAACATAGATCCTGGTTACCATGGTGACGGTAGGAATGTAGATCCTGGTTACCATGGTGACGGTAGGAATGTAGATCCTGGTTACCATGGTGACGGTAGGAATGTAGATCCTGGTTACCATGGTGAGGGTAGGAATGTAGATCCTGGTTACCATGGTGAGGGTAGGAACGTAGATCCTGGTTACCATGGTGAGGGTGGGAACATAGATCCTGGTTACCATGGTGAGGGTGGGAACGTAGATCCTGGTTACCATGGTGAGGGTAGGAACGTAGATCCTGGTTACCATGGTGAGGGTAGAAGCGTAGATCCTGGTTACCATGGTGAGGGTAGGAACGTAGATCCTGGTTACCATGGTGAGGGTAGGAACGTAGATCCTGGTTACCATGGTGAGGGTAGGAACATAGATCGACTTGTAAATCGTGCAAACTTTCCACCTGTGACTGATTTAACCTGACATAACCCTCAACGGGTCATTATTCATAGAGTTTGTGAAACGGTGCAGGTGGAGACATGTTGTTCACCACCTAGACATCGACTCATTAGTGGGTGTTGTGTATGCAGCGTCTCTAAAATAGAAAATCTACTGGTTAAATGTTGTGTTTTACACTATAATGTGTTTTTTTCCCTCAACATTCTGAATAAATTGCCCGGCTACGGCTGAAAGTTGTGTGCCTAATGTGTGTCTCTGTGTGCTGCTGCTCCAATGATGCCACCAGTAAGTTTGCTTTAACAAGCTGCACAACCAGCATGCAGTTCCACTCCTGTGGAGAGGAAGACATCCTGATTGGCTCACTCTTTGCTGCAAACCCACAGACTCCCCAATTAGGGGCTCAGGATATTGCTGTGGGAGTTGAGGGACAGGGAGTGCAGGAGTTTGGGTCAATCACCGAGCTGAAGCTGTTACGCTTGTGGCTGCTGGTTCATGGGGGAAAAAACTCCATTTTCTCTGAACAAATTTCTTCTTCTATTTCAGCATCTGAGAGCATAATTTGATCTTTTTAATAAACGGCTTCCCGTTTTGGAAACATTCCAAAGCTACACTGACAGCAAAGTTCTCTTTAAAAAGTGAATATTGGCTCCGTGCAGGCTGTGTGATGAGGATGCTTTGCAGCTCTAATGTTTGCTGGGGGTGTGACATCTGTTCAGGATGAGCAGGTGGATATTATGCTGGAACTAAGCCAAGAGTCAGAAAAGAGGATGTCCAACCCACCAGACTCTGATATTTAAGGGTCTTATTTATAAAGCATGCTTATGTAAAAATTTGAACACATTTCACATGAATCGAGTAATCTTGGAAGGAGGCTGAGTGTGTGGACTTTAGTGTAACCAAGCAAAGTCAGAAGCTGTCGTGGCTGTGGCTCTGGTGAAACAAAATGATGTTCAGTTGATGGGGATAACTCGCTATTTCAGAAGGCAGTCCATTTCGTTGTCTTCCGCTTATCCAGGGCCGGGTCACAGGGGAAATATCCTCAGACGGGAAGCCCAGGCCTCTCTCACCCCGGCTGCCTCCTCCAGCTCACCTGGAAGGATCCCAAGTCGTTCCCTGGCCAGCTGTAAGACATAGTCTCTCCAGCGGGTCCGGCGTCTGCCTTTTGGTCTCCTCCTGGTGGGGCGAGCCTGAAACACCTTACCAGCAAGACACCCGGGGAGGCAGTCAAATGTGAAAAAATTGGAACTGAATATTACCATAGTATCTCACTGGTCAGGAGGTTTGCTTGGTTAGAATCTTACTGGCTACTGCCACTTTAACCAGGAGAATCAAAACATGTTCTCGATCTGCTGGGAGATGTAGTCCTTCCTGGTGGGAGATGTAGTCCTTCCTGCTTGAAGATGTAGTTCTTCCTGCTTGGAGATGTAGTCCTTCCTCCTGGGAGATGTAGTCCTTCCTGTTGGGAGATGTAGTTCTTCTTTTTGGGAGATGTAGTCCTTCCTGATTGGAGATGTAGTCCTTCCTGCTGGGAGATATAGTTCTTCTTTTTGGGAGATGTAGTCCTTCCTGTTGGGAGATGTAGTCCTTCCTGCTGGGAGTTGTAGTTCCTTCCTGCTGGAGATGTAGTCCTTCCTGCCATGAGACGTAGTCCTTCCTACTGGGAGATGTAGTCCTTCCTGCTTGAAGATGTAGTCCTTCCTGCTAGGAGATGTAGTCCTTCCTGTTGGGAGATGTAGTCCTTCCTGATGGGAGATGTAGTCCTTCCTGTTGGGAGATGTAGTCCTTCCTCCTGGGAGATGTAGTTCCTTCCTGCTAGGAGATGTAGTCCTTCCTCCTGGGAGATGTAGTTCTTCCAGTAGGGAGATGTAGTCCTCCCTGCTGGGAGATGTAGTTCTTCCAGTAGGGAGATGTAGTCCTCCCTGCTGGGAGATGTAGTCCTTCCTGCTGGGAGATGTAGTTCTTCCAGTAGGGAGATGTAGTCCTCCCTGCTGGGAGATGTAGTCCTTCCTCCTGGGAGATGTAGTTCCTTCCTGCTGGGAGATGTAGTTCTTCCAGTAGGGAGATGTAGTCCTTCCTCCTGGGAGATGTAGTTCCTTCCTGCTGGGAGATGTAGTTCTTCCAGTAGGGAGATGTAGTCCTTCCTGATGGGAGATGTAGTCCTTCCTGTTGGGAGATGTAGTCCTTCCTGTTGGGAGATGTAGTTTTTCCTGTCTGCATAGATTTATATTTTTCAAACACATCATCAGACCTGCATGATTCTGTAAAGGGTTAAGTTTCCATTCATAAATAATTTTCTTCTAAAATCTCTGGAGAATTTAAGAGGTAAAAACGAATGGTTCCAACCATCTGTTAAAGTTTTCACTCTTTCAGAACATCATTCACTTTTATGTTCATCTTCCATCTGCTTAAGTGAGACGTGCCCCAGAAAAAACCTTCTGAGAACCTCTTCATCCGTCAACACAGACCAACTGACATGTTCCTGTAACAAAGAGTCGGAACTATTTAACGTTACCATAATAAAACCAGTTCATCCCTGTCTGCAGGCTTTTCATTTGAAGCTTTCTGCAGATTATTTCCTTCCATCAGCAGCAGAAACACATCAGAGGTGCATCCTCACCTCAATTTTCAACACCCACATTTCACTCATGACTGCTTTACAAAATATCATCTGGTCGCGTCATTAAACTTGCAAGCAGCCAAACTGATGGAAGGAATTCAGAATAATGGCGAGTGGAGTTTGTGTGGAGAGGAAATAAAACCGATGCAATGAAGCAGATAAAGTCTGCTTTAAAAGGGACCAGTAAAGAGGTGTTAAAACTCTTTTTTTCATTCTCTCTCATATTAAACGCCATCGCTCCACAGAGGAAACGTGACTTTGTAGATATGTGATGATGACTGATCACATAATACCATCATAGATACCAGCTGTTAACATCTGTAACCATTTCAGATCCCAGAACATCAAATCATCATCTGCTTTCTTTGCTGATATTATTTCCATCCTGCACCATCAGCTCCTCCACCTTAAAACCTCTGTTTGCTGGAACCAGATGGAACCAGGTGGAACAACACATTCATCTCAATAAAGAGCAGGAACGTCCAGGGATGACCGAACAGCTTCAGAGGTTAGAAGAAAGAGGAAAGTAATAAAATATCATTACACTGTGTTTTATTACAGTGATATTAATAAGAAGTCATTTTAACTGCGTTTTGACAGAACGGTTATAATCTGATCCAATCTGGACCGTTATGAGATGTTAAACATCTCTGTTTTAATAAAACAAACACATTAAATTCACTTTAATGGCTTTTTATTAGTTTGTTACTTATTTATATGTTTTTTTCTTTGTTTTATATAAAGACCATTTTTATGTCATTTTTAGATATATTTTTAAATATTTTTAGTAAATTTAATAGGACAATAAATTAATGTTTCGATAGGTAAATTTTAAGAAACATTCACATTTTAACACACACACACGACCTATGGTAACCAGCTGTGGGTGGTGACCGAAAGAACGAGATTACGGATACAAGTGACCAAAATGAGCTTCTCCGCAGGGTGGCTGGGCGCTCATTCAGGGATAGAGGGAGGAGCTCTGCCATCCGGGAGGAGCTTGGTGTGGAGCCGCTCCTCCTCCAGATCGAGAGAAGCCAGGTGGGGGGGTTTAGGCATCTGGTCAGGATGCCCCCGAGCGCCTCGCTGGTGAGGCGTTTCGGACACATCCGACCGGGAGAAGACCAAGAGGCAGACCCTGGAACTGCTGGAGTGACTATGTCTCAAAGCTGGCTGGGGAACGACTCGAGATTCTTCCGAGTGAGCTGGAGGATGCAGCTGGGGTAAGAGAAACCTGGTCTTCCCGTCTGAGGCTGTTGCCCCCGCGACCCAGACCCGGATAAGCGGAAGATGACGGAACAAATGGAACAAAACACAAGTCTTAGATCCTTCACCGTTTCTAGATTATTCAATTAAATTCAGTTCAATTTTTTTGTTTTGCCCAATTTCACAAAATGATCTCATCAGGCTTCAGATTGTAGATTAAAAAGGATACAAAAACAAAGAATAGATTATGAAAAATCACATACTTAAAAGCTAACTAAACAAAAGCAAGCAAAGCATAATCCTGTCTTTAGACCCTCCTTCACAGTGAGAAAAAACTAAAACAAAAAAACAAAAACCCAGGAGATGGGAAAAAAGCAGAAACCTGATGGAGACCCACATGAAGGAGCTATCCCTCCAACTGTTCATTTTGTTGGCATCTGTTTGTCTCTAGAGACGATGGAATCTACACCTGGATGCTTATCTGATTGTGCAGCTTCGGCTGTGGCTAAATAAATTGATGCAGGAGCTGCAGCTCCTACCACACCTACTGCAAATGTGATCGGTTGGTATGAGTCATGGGGGGAGCAGTGGCAGACTGACTTTTTCCATTTCCAGATTTTTGTTGCCTCGTGCTGGATCTCTCTGTTCTCCTCGGCCTGCTTGATACAGATTTTGACAGTTTCACACCACCTGTAGCAGTCATAGGGCACCGACTCAAGATCTGCTGCGTTAATGTTGCACAACTTAAGATTCCTTTTGAAGGCATCTTCGTACCCCAGGGCAGGTCGTCCAGTTGGCCGCGTTCTTGGTGCGACCTCTCCATAGAAGATGTCTTTTGGAATGTGGTCATTGTTGATTAGATATGATCTTATTCTGAAGAAATCAGCAGATGTTCTTCATCCTGATGGAAACAAGATGGTAGATCAAACACAGGGGCTTCCTCTGTCTGATGACGCAGAGGATCCATCAGGAATCTGAAACAGAGGAGGAAGAAGAGGGAAGTGGACAACATGTGAATCATTCTGTACCAACTAAGTGAAAACATCACGCGACCAAATCTCAAGGTAACAAATTCAAGCGAACACAACAGTTTTTTGTGAAACTGCTAAAAGTTACTCAGTACCAACTATGTATGAACTGAAATAGTTTCTCCAGGCAAAGGCACATTGTTTGACGTCTTTAATAATGAGCAGATTAAAATTCTCAACCATCTCCCACCAAATATGAAGTCATCAGGAGAATCTGAGGCGCTGCTGCTGAGATGAGGCTTCTTTACTCTGTGTAAATATTTCTTTATTATCTGTTAGATTAACAAATAAAATGTGTGCTGAACACATTAAGCTGTTATGAAATGAGGAGAGGAGTGTATGAGGAGAGGAGTGTGTGAGGAGATGAGTGTGTGAGGAGAGGAGTGTGTGCCAGCAGCATTAGATCAGCCTGATTGGGTTTAATCATGTTGCAGTGGATCTGTGGCTGAACCACACTTTAAAATCTCCCAAAAGGGAAACCGAATTTTTCTGATGACATAATGAAAACATCTATTTTTTTAATTTAATCTGAAGGATTTTTGGTTCAATTAAAGCGTCAGGGATTTTTTAATCTGTGGTTGTTTTTTTTTTTTTAAAGAAGAAATAATGCATAAAAACTGTTAAACTTTTATTTCTGCTAAACGCTTGGAGCTAAAAGCATGTCGATGTGAGGAAACGACAGGTGTTCATGCCCAGAAAAAAAATCATCTGGAACATTCTGAGGTTTTAGAATCCACGGGGGTCCCCGCAGAGTTTCTACACCAATTAGGATCTAAAAAATTAATCTGAAAACACCACCATCTCCATCCAGCAGTGGAACGTTTTACTCTGCATTCAGGTGATGGTACAGAAACCAGTGAGGAAGATTTCTAACAAAAATAAAAAAACTGAAATTCTATCTCATTTATTTTCCAAATCACTGAGAGTAATTTAATAAAACTTTTCATAGGTATTCAGTACCGGCTATAAATGAAATGATTTGTTTCATTTATAAAATAATAACAAAGCTTTCTTATTTATGGCATAACTCAAAAAGTAATTTGATTTATTACCCAGTCCAGAGGTGGGCCGAATTTAGTCTGCCAAAACCGTTTAGCCCGGCCCCCCAATTACTGTAATGTTTCCCAATACACAGCCAATAGAAATATTCCAGCTTGATTTGACCACATTTTGTTTTTACTTTTTTTTTTCTGTTTTGTTCTGTCATCTTCCGCTTATCCGGGACCGGGTCACGGGGGCGACATCCTCAGACGGGAAGCCCAGGCTTCTCTCACCCCGGGTGCATCCTCCAGCTCACCGAGGAGGATCCCGATTTGGTCCCTGTTCAGCTGTGAGACATAGTCTCTCCAGTAGATCTGGGGTCTGCCTCTTGGTCTCCTCCCGGTGGGACGTGTCCAAAACACCTCACCAACGAAGCGCTCAGGAGGCATCCTGACAAGATGCCCGAACCACCCCATCTGGCTTCTCTCGACCTGGAGGAGGAGCAGATCTACTCCAAGCTCCTCCCGGATGGCAGAACTCCTCACCCGATCTCTGACTGAGAGACCAGCCACTCTGGAGAAGAATCTTCAAACCTGATGGGCTTCATCCAGACAAGTTAATTGTAGAGACGATTAAAGACAAAACGCAGACAAATGGATGAAAATGAACTTCCGTTCCATCATCTTCCGCTTGTTCCGGGGTCGGGTCACGGGGGCAACAGCCTCAAACGGGCAGCCCAGGCCTCTCTCTCCCCGGCTGCATCCTCCAGCTCACCCGGAAGGATCCCAAGTCGTTCCCCGGCCAGCTGTGAGACATAGTCTCTCCAGCAGGTCCGGGGTCTGCCCCTTGGTCTCCTCCCGGTGGGACATGCCCAAAACACCCCGCCCGCGAGGCGCTCGGGGGGCATCCTGACCAGATGGCCGAACCACCCCATCTGGCTCCTCTCGACCTGGAGGAGGAGCGGCTCGACACCGAGCTCCTCCCGGATGGCAGAGCTCCTCACCCGATCTCTGATTGAGAGGCCTCCACTCTGCGGAGGAATCTTCAAACCAGATGGGCTTCATCCAGACAGGTTCATTATAGAGACGATTAAAGACAAAACGCAGACAAATGGATAAAAAATAACTTTTTAATTTAATATAATTAAATCAAAAGCTGTTTTTTAAAGAGGTTTTATGCCATCTTTTTGTTTCATACAACAGAGAACAGAACAGATGAGCACACCAGCCATGACGCACACGTTTCTCCTCGTTCTTAGAACTACTTCTTTCTTTCAGATAATTTGATCATCAATTGTTTGTTCCTTTTTTTAAAGACTAATTTGTCCCGCTGGCTCAGAAGCTCTACCGTTGAAGTGATTTCTCTACGTCTTCAGGACTCATTCAGAAGATATTATATGGAGTTTCCATGGCAACAATGGCATTGTTTAGCCATGCCATTAGCTGATTAGGTGCTCCAAAATCAGGATAATTCACTAAATAACACACTGAAGAGGAAACATGAGACGCTGGACACCGAGACTTCAAAAGAGTCCCAACGTGATCTTAATGCAGATTCAAACGGTTCATATTTAAGAACAGAAATACGTTGAATCAGCTGTCAGGAAAGATTTTTTTTTGCCCTCATTTAAAGCTATACAACATACCAATCTATCATTTTTTTAACTACAATCTGAAGTTTAATTTAATATAATTTTTTTTACCAATGTCTTATTTCTGAAATGAAGCAACATCAACGCAGCAGATCTCGAGTCAGTGACCTAGAAACACTGGAAATGACTTCAAATCGCTATCAAGCCGGCCGAGGAGAGCAGAGAGATGGGGCCACAACGATCTGTTCTGTTCCGTCATCTTCTGCTTGTTCCGGGGCCGGGTCGCGGGGACAACAACCTCAGACAGGTACCCCAGGCCTCTCTCACTCCGGATGATCTTCGAGCTCACCCCGAAGGATTCCAAGACATAGATCCTAAGAGAGACATAGTCTCTCCAGCGGATCGGGGGTCTGCCCCTTGGTCTCCTCCCGGTGGGACATGCCCGAAACATCCCGCCCGCGAGGCACTCGGGCATCCTGAACCACCCCCTCTGGCTCCTCTCTACCTGGAGGAGGAGCGGCTCGACACCGAGCTCCTCCCGGATGGCAGAGTTCCTCACCCGATCTCTGAGTGAGAGCCCAGCCACCCTGAGGAGGAAGCTCATTTCGGCCGCTTGTATCTGCGATCTCATTCTTTCGGTCACCACCCAGAGCTGGTTACCATGGTGAGGATAGGAACATAGATCCTGGTTACCATGGTGAGGGTAGGAACATAGATCCTGGTTACCATGGTGAGGGTAGGATCGTAGATCGACTTGTAAATCGAGAGCTTTGCTTTTCGGCTCAGCTCTCTCTTTACCACGACGGACTGATGCAGCATCCTAGTTATTGCTGACACCACACCGATCCACCTGTCGATCTCCCGCTCCATCCTTCCCCCACTCATGAACAAGACCCAGAGATACTTAAACTCCTCCACTTGGGCCCCTGTCCCTGACCCGCAGGAGGCATTCCACCCTTTTCTGGGCAAGGACCATGGTCTCGGATTTGGAGGCGCTAATTCCCATCTCGCCCACAATGATCTGGAAATTGCAATTAAGTCAGTCTGTCACTGCTCCCCCGATGACTCATACCACAATATAAGTTTGCAGTAAGTACGGTCGGAGCTGCAGCTCCTGCATCAATTTATTTAACCACAGCTGGCGCTGCACAAACAGTTAGGTATCCAGGTGCCAGTTATGGCCATGGTCACCTTTGAAATGACACGTAAACTCTGTTCTCATGTGAAAACTGTTCCAAAAAGATGCTTCTACAGCAAACAGGCTGCATTTTTGCAGCTGTTTTTTTTCTTAAAACGGGAATATTTTTTATTTAACCAGAATTCAGATAAAAAATAAATGTAGTTTTTAGTTGATTTAAACACAAGTTTGACTTTTAAAAATGTGGACGCTATTTAAAATGGAAGTCCATTGAAAAGAACTTTTTAAGTGTCATTTTTCGGGCACGTTTAGGAGGTGGCTCGGTGGTAGAGCGTTCGCCCACGGACCGGAAGTTTGTGGGTTTGATTCCCGTGAGCTCACGTCTAGGGTCCTTGGAGAAGACACCTAAACCCCCGTTTCTCCCATCACTGGAGCTGTTGTGGCAGCCTGCTGCGGTGTAATGCAGCACACAAATTTCTCCGGTGAGGGTTAATAGAGTATGTAAAAAAATAATAAATTAATTTTTAAAAATTCCAATTTTTAATGTGTCAAAATGTGATGAAATGACAACATTCTTTAAGTGGACACCACTTTGATATGAGTCATCATTTTTCCAGCTTTCACAACATTTTTATTGATTGCTAATGTGGATTAATTCAGTCTAATAATCAAAATGTATTTGTAACTCTCCTCCACAAGCAGTGTGGTGTATCTGACTTGTTCTTCTTCTAAACCGCTTAAACAAGTGTGGCCCCTCAAACACGTGTACATTCCAGGAGGCAGTTTTCCTACAGCCAGGGTTTTAGAAGAAACTGAAGTACCTGGAAAAAATGGGGAGAACATGCAAACTCCACACAGAAAGACCAGTGTTTCAAGCCTAATCCCCACTACAGGGCTTATACCCTAATCTTTGTGTTGTGAGGACACTGTGCTAACCACTGCACTACCTAGCTGCTTGTATCTGACTGAAGAAACGTAATTAATTGCGTTACTAATGACTTCTCTCAAAAAGTAATGAATATTTTACTCTTTTGGTATTTTATATATGTATATATATATATATATATATATATATAATAGTGTGAAATGATAAGTGTCATGGTTCCCTCGCCCACCACCAGAGGGAGCCCAGGACCGCCTTTCATCTTCCTGATTAGGAACACCTGATGGTGATTGAGCAGCTGCATATTCAAAGGCAGCCTGCCTTACCTTTGCAGTCGGATCATCATTCCTTCCAGCGATCTATACCTGGCTGCCCAACCAAGAGATCGTTTAAACATCTACCATGAGACATTCCTTTTTCAACCTTGTGTTTTTCTTTTCACCTTTACTCGACTCTTTCATTAAATTAATCATGTTTGTTGTCCTGCACTTGGGTCCTCCTCCTCCTTCTGCACCCTCTTTGTGACAATAGGATTTAAAAAGAAAACTTTGGGCTGGGGCAGCTCTCAGCTTCCGTACCTTTAACAAAAGTTCACCAATTTTTGCACAATTGATGAACTTTTAAACATTTACTAAAAACAACTTTACAAGTAAAAGAAAAATAACTTCTCTTTTCTTCTTCTTTCGTCATTTTCTTTCAGGGGTCACCACAGCAAGTCAGTTTCTTCCATCTAACCCTATCTCCTGCATCCTCTTTGGTCACACCAACTATCTTCATGTCTTCCTTCACTGTATCCATTTTCTCTCCAGTGAAGCTGGTTTTAGTGAAGAAGGAGAAACTTTTTAAAATTTTTGTTGGTAAATCTGCAGCATGAGAGAACAGAGCGGTTAGAGCCCCTCCTACTCCTCTCCTGAGTCAATCAGTGTGTTACGACTGAAAATAACAGACCTCATAGGAAATTAAATTAGGTGAATCAGTGTTTACCTCAGGAATGAAATAGAAAGTGAATATTTTAAATCTGCACTGGACATCAGACCAAACAGACCGATCTACAAGACCAGATAAAGCTTAATAAAAGACAGATTATTTCATTCCTTCACTAAGTTCTTTCATATGTTTCAGTAGTCTGTTGGGAAGTAGAACCAGCTTTCCAACCATCTGCTGGATCAGTGGCATCATAACCAAAACCAAACAGACTGACTCCACATGCTCAGGAGAACGCTGGAGATGATTGTTCAGGATTTTTGCACAAACAAAACATGTAAATATGTTTGTGGGGAAGAAAAAACAGAAAGTGAGTTTTGTGTTAGTCGTCATGGAGACTCACAAGGGCCGGGAAGAGTGACCAAAATGATCCATCACAGTGTTACTCAAAATGATAATGTAATTATCTTGGTATTTGTTTTGGTCATTTGATTGTAGAAAAGGTTTCAAAGTTGTCTGGACAGTGATGTCTTGATGAGGTCTCGATTGAAACCTTTTCTATGATGGATCCCTTCTCAACGGATAACGGATTACACAGACTTGTTACCAAAAACAATTTGACCCACGTCTGAATCTGAAATACCTTCAGACAGCAGACACGCCTTCTTTTTTTTTTTTAGAAAACAGTTATTCTGGGTCATCGTCTGCCCAGAATGATGGACGGACATGAAGAAATGACCAAAGAGAAATGTTAGAGAAACGAAAAATGAAAACCTCAAAGTAGGAACTAGCCCAGGGGTGGGCAAACTTTTCAATTCACGGGCCACATTGGGTTCTAATATTTGACAAAGGGGCCGGAACAGGACCAGATGGACTGAGTGCTTTGGTGACCTCACCTCATTGGAGAAAAAATACACATCTCAGGATCTGGTGGATATCTTGAGTTTGTGGAGCTTGTTACATTTGATCCAAGTATGGAAAGCCATTGTGGTCACTACACGCACGCTAACAAGTGAGCTAGATGTTACATCAAGCGAGTTGAATTTCAAATTTTGCCATCTAGTGAGGAAACATCAGAATTGCGGAAGAAATAAACCATTAACAAGATTTATTTATAAAAAAAAATTCAATTTCGGGGGCCGGATTAAAACGTCCAATGGGCCGCATGTTGCCCACTGGCCGTAGTTTGCCCATGCCTGAACTGGCCGCACAGCAAGGAATCCATGTCAGACACAGAAGGTGGATCAAATACTTCCAGCTTGATGTTTTAATAACATTATTATTATTAATAATTCTCTTCAGGTGTGGGATGGGAAAGATTTACACAGCAGCTCACGGTTTCAAAGTTTCTTGAAATATGATTATCTCAGTGTAGCTACATCTTAATTGGTAAAATGTCCTGTGATTTTGTTTTTCTTTGACAGGTATTTATGTTCCGTTCCGTCATCTTCCACTTGTTCCGGGGTCGGGTCGCGGGGGCAACAGCCACAAACGGGTAGCCCAGGCCTCTCTCTCCCCGGCTGCATCCTCTAGCTCACCTGGAAGGATCCCAAGTCTTTCCCCGGCCAGCTGTGAGACATAGTCTCTCCAGTGGATCCAGGGTCTGGCCCTTGGTCTTCTCCCGGTGGGACGTGCCCAAAACTCCCATTCACACACACACTCATTTCTAGGGGTAATTTCCTAGCAGCCAATCAACCTAACGGCGCTCGGGGGGCATCTTGACCAGATGCCCGAACCCCCCATCTGGCTCCTCTCGACCTGGAAGAGGAGCGGCTCGATACCGAGCTCCTCCCAGATGGCAGAGCTCCTCACCTAGTCTCTGAGTGAGAGCCCAGCCACCCTGCGGAGGAAGCTCACTTCGGCCGCTTGTACCCACATGAAAAGTGCCTAAAAACTTATTTAATTTGATTAAACCAAGAGTCTGCTTTAAGGGCTTCACAGTGTTCTCACAGCAAGAAGGTTGGAGTGGGGCGAAACATGAAATACTGGCCTTTCTGTGTGGAGTTTGCATGTTCTCCCTGTGCATGTGTGAGTTTTTCCGATTACAATTGATAACAATAAAACTTTTCATATGACTCTAGACAAACAAATCTTAATAATACTGGATACAAGCTGACTAGATGCCCGAACCACCCCATCTGGCTCCTCTCAACCTGGAGGAGGAGCGGCTCGACACCGAGCTCCTCCCGGATGGCAGAGCTCTTCACCCGATCTCTGAGTGAGAGCCCAGCCACCCTGCTGAGGAAGCTCATTTCAGCCGCTTGTACCCGCGATCTCATTCTTTCGGTCACCACCCACAGCTGGTGACAATAGGTGAGGGTAGGAACGTAGATCCTGGTTACCATGGTGAGGGTTGGAACGTAGATCGACTTGTAAATCGAGAGTTTTGCTTTTCGGCTCAGCTCTCTCTTTACCACGACGGACCGATGCAGCGTCCTAGTTATTGCTGATGCTGCACCGTTTTGCCTGTCGATCTCCCGCTCCATCTTTCTCCCACTTGTGAACAAGACCCCAAGATACTTAAACTCCTTCACTTGGGGCAGGACCCTGTCCCTGACCCGCAGGGGGCATTCCACCCTTTTCCGGGCGAGGACCATGGGCTTGGATTTGGAGGCACTAATTCCCATCCCGGCCGCTTCACACTCGGCAGCAAATCGATCCAGTGAGAGCTGGAGATCACGGTCCGATGAAGCCAACAGAACCACATCATCCGCAAAAAGCAGAGATCCGATCCTGTGGTCACCAAACCGTATTTATGTGTGCTTCCTAATTGTTTCCTGCCGGGTCACCGCCCACAGCTGGAAGATGGAAGCTGAGCAGAGCTTGCAGGTAAAATGTAGAATGAATGCTAAGGTGATCTCTGGGGAAATGCTCGGCATGCTTGAGGACAGTCTGTAGCAACTCAAACATCTTAGAGGGAAAGAAAGTGTGCGGTTATGTGGAAGTGACGGTAGTTTCTAGGTCAAGGAAAGTGAGTGTAAAAGCTTACACAGAGGCTTATCTTCTGTTGCCAAAGCAGTAATCACTCACTGCATGGATGCAGAACTCACAGAAAAACACGAATCACAGCTGCTCCTTTTTCATCCGACACATTTTTATTTGATTTTTAGTCCAAATAAAAGATATTTGTGAAGTTTAAGTGGACGGGAGGAGAATCCATTTTATTCCTCAGATGTAAAAGTAATATGTAAATAATGTAAAGATGTAAATTGGGGGAGACGGTGGCTCAGTGGTTGGAGTGTTCACCCGCTGACTGGAAGTCAACCGGAAGTTTGCGGGTTTGCATCCTACTGAGTACACATCTAGGGTCCTTGGCAAAGATACCTAACCCCCTGTTTCTCCCACCATTGGTGCTGCTGTCGGCAGCCTGCTGCGATGTTTGGAGTGCAGCACACAAATTTCCCCGGTGAGGGATGAATAGAGGGATTTAAAAAAAAATTATAAAACGATTGTTTCTGTTTATGAAGTTTCTGCCAGGTGTGAGATTACTTGAAGTCCTGGTTAAATTTCTGCAGACAAACAGATTAACCTCTGTGAGACCACCAGACCTAGCCTGCAGGATTTAATCCACTTCTCATCCACTTATCATGTCCTCATAACTCCTAAACATCTCAGGCCTCGGTGCTTGAACAGCAAACATATGATTTGTTAAGAGCAACATCTGCCTGGTCAAAATTATCCTGATCAGTAAAACAAAAAGTGAACGTCAAGCTTCAAAAAATCTGTCCATAGATTCATCTTCTGAATCCCAGTCGAGTCCAATCCCAGTTCAGGTTAGGGGGGTTCAGAAGCGTATCTGGTACGTTAGCAATTCAAGCTCCAAATTCATGAAAAATAAATTTTTCTCATTGTATCTTAAGCTGGCAGCATGGGTGGCGCAGTAGGTAGCACAGTGGCCTCACACCAAGAAGGTCGTGGGGACGAGGCTTGGAACACTGTCCTTTCTGTGTGGAGTTTGCATGTTCTCCCCGTGTTTGCGTGAGTTTCCTCCGGGTGCTCCGTTTCCTCCCACCCTCCAAACGCATCCAGGTTAGGTTGATTGGTCGGTGCCAAATTGCCCCTAGGAATGAGTGTGTGTGTGTGTGTGTGTATGGTTGTATGTGTGTGGCCCCGCGACAGACTGGCGACCTGTTCGGGGTGTACTCTGCCCTTCGCCTTAAATTGGCTGGGCTCCGGCACAGACTGATAAGAAGATGACTGACTGTATCTTAAGCTCATAAACAACCACAATTTGGGTTGGAAATGATCAAACAAATGATCTTTTTCTGTAAGCGGTTTGCTGAACTGTAAAACTCTGGAGAATCCTTATTTTTGACTTTGGAAGTGCTTCCTATTTGCTGCTTTGTAATGTCCTTTTAGCAGCTGCATATTTGTCTGGTAGAATCCTTCCTTTACCACGTCTTTATCTGTACAGCTCAGTGTGAGCTCTGAAACAGAAACAAATCTCTTTAAATGCTCATGTTTCTGTGAAAAAGGGAACGTTTTCATCCACCTATCGTCTGATTTCAGGCAGCAGAGATGATTTGATGGAAATATTGATCTTTTTAAAAAAAAGTGATACAGCTTTTATTCTTTTTCTTGAGGTTTTTTTTTTTTTTTAATTGAGGTGAACTAACCGACCAATCATCTTAAAAACTGATTTCAGGAATTCAGAAACCCAGACATAAAAAACAGTCAGATGATGGTGATGGTGTTTAAATTTCATTCTGTTCCATCGTCTTCCACTCGTCCGGGCCCTGGTTGCAGGGGCAACAGCCTCTGACGGTTAAGCCCAGGCTTCACTCAGCCCAGCTGCATCCTCCAGCTCACCCGGAAGGATCCCGAGCCGGCTGTGAGACATAGTCTCTTGAGAAGGTCTGAGATCTGCCTCTTGGTCTCCTCCCGGTGGGACATACCCAAAACACCTCACCAGTGCTGACCAGATGCCCGAACCACCCCACCTGGCAACTCTCGACCTGGAGGAGGAGCGGCTGTACCCTGAGCTTCTCCCGGGTGGCAGAACTCCTCACCCGATCTCAGAGAGACCAGAATGCTTAAATTCCATTTGCATTGTAATTAGGAGATTATTGTAATTAGAAGATTAGTCAGAGTAAAACAGAGTACATGTGTGTGAATGAGAGGGATCCAAATGGAAAAGTGAGGTTACAGGGAGAAGAGATAAAGAAGGTGGAAGATTTTAAGTATCTAGGATCAACAGCCCAGAGCAATGGAGAGTGTGGAAAAGAGGTGAAGAAGCGTTTGCAGGCAGACTGGAACGGGTGGAGGAAAGTATCAGGTGTGATGTGTGATAGAAGAGTTTCAGCTAAAATGAAAGGAAAAGTGTAGAAAACTGTGGTGAGAGCGGCCATGCTGATTGGTCTGGAGACAGTGTGGTGAGAGCGGCCATGCTGATTGGTCTAGAGACAGTGTGGTGAGAGCGGCCATGCTGATTGGTCTAGAGACAGTAGCACTAAAGAAAAGACAGGAAACAGAGATGTTTGTAGCAGAGATGAAGATGCTGAGGAGCTCTCTGGGAGTGACCAGGATGGACAGGATCAGAGGAACAGCACATGTTAGAGGTTTTAAAGTCAGAGAGACCAGACTGAGATGGTTTGGACATGTGCAGAGGAGAGAGAGAGGGTACATCAGAAGAAGGATGCTGGGTTTGGAACCACCAGGAAAGAGGACTAGAGGAAGACCAAAGAGGAGGTTCATGGATACAGTGAAGGAAGACATGAAGATAGTTGGTGTGACCAAAGAGGATGCAGGAGATAGGGTTAGATGGAAGAAACTGACTTGATGTGGCGCCCCTTGAAGGGGAATTGCCGAAAGACGAAGAAGAAGATTGTAATTAGGAACGCTCTGTAAATATTAAATTTAAAACATCAAATATCATAGAGCAGAGAAGTTGCGTGTGTGTGTGTGTGTGTGTGTGTGTCTTCAAACTGCAGGAAAAATAACTTTGATTTTTTTCTAACTTATTTTTCCTTCATTGAAACACCCTCCATTTTTGTGGCTCTAGTTTTTTTTTTGCTCCAGTGTAACTCCTTGAACATTTCGGGTTTCAGAGAAAATAAAAACTTCTTCTCACGTTCAGGTTGGGTTCAGTTCGGTAGACAAATAGCACGTAGAAAGTGAGCCCAGAGCTAAATGGATACCAACTTTCTTTTTATTGGATCGTGAGAGTCTGAGGCAGACATTAGACTAAATAACTTCTATTTCTCCCCAAATGGTGTTCAGAGACCCCTGTCTGCCAGAGGTTAGAGCCTGTCGGAGACAATAGCTGCTAAATTACAAATATGTCATTCTTTTATTCGCCTGAGCGCGTGCTGCTGCTCCCATCAGGTGTAATAACTGAAGAGCAGGGACGGCACGTGTCCCTCACACACCAGTAATAGCATCCCGCTCTGCCGTGGACACACACTGACCTTGGAGTCCAAGGAAGCTCGACATATAAAGGTAATTTATATCAGGAAAGTTTGGGTGTTGTCAGCGTTGGCTAGAGCAGGTGGGAAATGTAATTTTTCATCCTTAGTGTCTGACGGTGAAGGTCTAAAGAGCAGGGCACTCCACACTTTATCTATACACAGAAATACTGAGAGACGCAGGCTGAAATTTTCTTTCATTGTGAGTAATAATGGCGTTCAGGGAAACGGAAAGGCTCATTTAAAGCAGCAGGTTTACAGGATGGTGGTTAGAAAGAGGTGATTTGAACATTAAAGAGGCTTTCTAACATCATTACCAAACCACAGGTGGTACAAAGAAGCTGTTAAATCTACAGACGTGTACAGCACAGAAGGTTTTATCTGAATTATTGTCATTTTTAGGTTGGTTCAGATTATAAATGTGAGTTTTTTTCCAGGTTTAACAGTGAAAGGTTCTGAAGCAGCTGGTGTAACAGATGAAAGGGTGTCTGCACCAGCATCGCAGCATCCTCAGGAACAACTCTCTTCCTGCATGTAACTACTTCAAAAAGAAGTTTCAGAAGCCTTCAAACACAAACCAGCAAGTTTCTTTTTTTTTATTACTGAACTCTGTTTGACCCGATGATGGTTAACAAGTGGACATGTCAGAAACTTCTGTTGAAAAATCAGCAGTTACTACCCAGTCACCATGGTAACCATCCTGGCTTTGTTACTTTGGTTATAAGTCGGGCAGGAAATTGATTACCGTAATTTCACAACCATTAGGCGCACCGTACGAAAAGGCGCAGTCTCAGTCACACACCGCCTTACAACAACACACACGCAAGCATGCAAATGTGCGTATTAAAAAACAGATCAGGAGCAAAACTGAATTTGGTTGTGCTTTATTTAAGTAGTAACGATACTAAACAAGCACATTACCGGTAATAGTCTTTATTCAAATCCGTCAAAGTCCTCATCCTCTGTTTCAGAATCGAACAAGGCAAGGCAAGGCAAGTTTATTTGTAGCACAATTCATACAAAATGTAATTCAAAGTGCTTCACAAGAAAGAAAAGAAAAAGAATGCATTAAAATCACAAAACATAGAATCAAAAAGTTTAAAAATTAAATAAATAGAATCATTAAAATAGATAAAAAAAAGAGCAATTAATCAAAAGCACAGTTAAACAGAAGTGTTTTCAGCCTAGATTTAAACATTGTCACAGTAGAGGCCTGTCTCACGGCTTCAGGAAGTTTGTTCCAGACTTTTGCAGCATAAAATTGAAATGCAGCTTCTCCATGTTTAGTCCTGACTCTAGCCACCAGCAGGAGGCCGGTCCCAGAGCTGCGCAAAATCCAACAGAGCAGGTCCACTTCGCTCCTCGCTGTCAAAGTCACTGTCTGTACTGTCCGGCTCCTCAGAAAGGATACCAGCTTTTGAGAAAGCTCGGATAACAGTACCAGCAGACACGTTAGTCCAAGCATCTACAATCCATTGGCAAACTGTAGCGTAACTCGCCCGGCGCTGCCTTCCACCCTTCGTGAAACTGTGGTCTCTTTCGGTCATCCATCACTCCCACGCCGCTCACACTTCACTCTTTAACGTTCTCATGCCTTTTCTTTCAGGTCCGCCTCGCGGGCACCGCGTTTTCTTTTAGGTCCGCCTTTTCTCACACACAAGGCGCACCGCACGAAAAGGCACGCCGCTCATTTTGAAGAAAATCTAAGACTTTTATATGCGCCATAAAGCCGTGAAATTACGGTAATTGAAATTCACATAAAACCACAAAATTATGAATGTGGAAAATTTATTTTGTCCTGACAAAACATTGTAAAAAACCAAACAGAATTAAACTGTTGTGGTTCAGAACAGTGTTACAAGCCATGAAATATTTCATATTTGTCGCAATGTGGGTGCAGGAGGATGAGAAGAACCCTATTGCAGGACGACAAACTTTATTTATTTAGTAAGGTGTACGGTAAAGCTGTAAAGTAGTACACATATGGATCAAATAGGAACGTCTTGGTCAGGCAGCCAGGAAGACCTCGCTGGAATGGATGTTGACCCGACCCTGAAGGCAAGGCAGACTGTCTTTAAATATGCAGCTGGTCAATCACCAACAGGTGTCCCAAGTCAGGGAGATGAAGAAATGTCCCAGGCCCCCTTTGGTGGTGGGTGGGGGAATCATGACAATATTTAAAATACGTTTTTAAATATTTCACAGTCATTTTCCTGGAATATGATCCAAACGGACATAATCAGAATCAGAATCAGAATGCTTTTATTGCCATGTCAGTGAAAAACATCAGAGACCAGGAACTTGTTCTGGTACTGGTGTGCAAACATATAAAATAAAAATAATAAAAATAAAATAAATAAAAATAATAATAATTTTTACAAAACTAAGAGTGCTCAGAAGAAAAAGAAAAGTAGTGCAATGTCATAGAAAATAATAGAAAATAATAAAGATAGTGAAGTGACAAGAGGGAAGTGACTAAGAGATGTGGGGATCCAGGTTATAAAGAGTTCATAAGTCCAACGGCAGAAGGGAAGAAGCTGTTTTTGTGGCGGGACGTTCTGGTCCGAATGGACCGGAGCCTCCTGCCCGAGGGGAGTCGCTCAAAAAGTCCATGTCCAGGGTGGGAAGGGTCAGCTACTATCCGACCTGCACGCCCCCGAGTCCTGGAGACGTACAGGTCTTCGAGAGATGGAAGGCTGCAGCCAATCACCTTCTCTGCGAAGCGCACAATGCGCTGCAGTCTGTGTTTGTCCCTGGCTGTGGCTCCAGCGTACCACACGGTGATGGAGGAGGTGAGGACAGACTCGATAATGGCTGTGTAAAACTGCACCAACATCTGGGCGGGCAGCTTGGCTTTCTTCAACTGCCGCAGAAAGTACATCCTCTGCTGGGCCTTTTTGATCAGGGAGGTGATGGAAGGCTCCCACTTTAGGTCCTGTGTGATGGTAGTGCCGAGGAAGCGGAAAGAGTCTACAGTGGTGATGGAGAAGTCTGTCAGTGCAAGGGGGGTAATGGGAGCTGTGACTTTCCTAAAGTCCACGATCATCTCCACTGTCTTCTGAGCGTTGAGCTCCAGGCTGTTGTTGCTGCACCAGGACACCAGCCGGTCTACCTCCATCCTGTAGGCCGACTCATCGCCATCAGAGATGAGCCCAATGAGTGTGGTGTCATCTGCAAACTTGATCAGTTTGACAGAGTCATGGCTGGAAGTGCAGGAGTTGGTGTACAGGGAGAAGAGCAGGGGAGAGAGGACACAGCCCTGTGGAGATCCTGTGTTGATAGTCCGAGAGGTGGAGACATTCTTCCCCAGCCGCACGCACTGCCTCCGGTCTGTTAGGAAGTCAGTAATCCACCTGCAAGTGGAGTCAGGCACGTTGAGCTGAGAGAGCTTGTCCTGAAGCAGGGTAGGGAGGATGGTGTTGAATGCAGAGCTGAAGACCACAAACAGGATCCTGGCATAGGTTCCCGGGGAGTCCAGGTGCTGCAGGGTGAAGTGGAGGGCAAGGTTGATAGCGTCGTCTACAGACCTGTTGGCTCTGTAGGCAAACTGCAGAGGGTCCAGAGAGGGAGAGGTGAAGTGCTTGAGATGAGGGAGGACCAGGCGTTCGAATGACTTCATGACTACAGACGTAAGCGCCACAGGCCTGTAGTCATTAAGTCCAGTGATACGGGGCTTCTTGGGAACAGGAACGATGGTGGACAGCTTGAAGCAGGCTGGAACGTGGCATGTCTTCAGCGAGGTGTTGAAAATGTCTGTGAAAACTGGAGACAGTTCCTCAGCACAGTGTTTCAGGGTGGCCGGGGAGACACCATCTGGGCCCGAAGCTTTCCGAGGGTTTTGCTTGCGGAAGAGCTTGAGCACATCCTGTTTTGTCACCAAGAAAGCAGTGGAGGGGGAGGGCTGGTCAGCTGGAGTGACCTCTGTTGTTAATTGGGTGGGGGATGGGAGTGGCTTCAAAGTGTCTGAAGGTTGTTGATCAGTGAGGGGGGAGGAGAGTGAGACATCAAACCTGGCATAGAAGGTGTTGAGTTTCTCTCTAAACAGTGTTCATATTTAAAAAATAACCCACAGAAATTAGTTTTTTTTTTTTTTGTGGTGTTTTTTTTCTTTCTCATCTCCAGTAGTCCCAGGGACATCTTGGGCCCAGTGGTAATCGAACCAGGTTCTCACGGTCAAAAGACAATATCTGTACCACTAGGCCAATGCCCATGGGACCTAAAATCAGTCTTTTTTTAAACGCACATTTTCTCTCTTTTTTTCTGCCGCAAGATCTTTATGAACAAACTTGGATGATAGAATCCATGTTCATACCCAGTTTACTGAAGTCAATCAGGGCTTAGGGAGGAGGTGTGGCATGTGCAGGCTGAGGGCAGGCTTTGGTCTTTAGGAGGCTTGGCGGAACATCTCTATTTCCTTGAGTTCTGCTTCACTTCAGCATGGCATCAGCGAAAATGCTCCCCGAGCTCAGGTGGGATCAGAAAGACGACCCCACTCGGCATTTCTTACAGCTGAAGTAGCTCATACCTTGATACGTTGATTTGCACAATTGGGGCAAATTCTCAATCTTGGGAATCATTCCCATCATGGACCGTGTGGTTGATCTAAGTTTTTTAGCAACAGAACTTCAAACATGGAGGACGAATGGTTGTGTTTACGTCCCACCATCATCTCTGTTCTCTGATTGGATAGGATGTTTTCCCTTTGCTGCCATCATAAGAGCATGCCTGCAATCCCTAACCTAGTTGCTGGGGAGAAATGAGAGTGAGCAAAGGCACGAGGTGGTGCAAGCTTGGTTAAAAACTTCTTTTATATCGCGTAAACGCTGCAGTCCGAGGCTGTGCCCACAGATTCCCACAAACAAGCCGTTTGGTCCCAGGATGAAAATCAATAGATTACTCAGTGTAACATGAAGGTTAACAGCTGATGGACCGTGTTAAAAACCAGAAGAGCAGCTTTTCTTTTAGCAGCCCAGCTGAGATCTTTTTTTTCTTTTCACACAAATCGCTGTGAGCTGTTAATTCAATTCAATTCAATTCAATTTTATTTGTATAGCCCAAAATCACAGAATGTCCGTCTCAATGGGCTTCATAAGAAAAAGAGGAATGTACTAACACAAATACACAACAAGAAAAATAACTAACAAATGCTAACTAAACAAGACTAGCACATTAATGCACTTAGACTCTCCTTCTCGGTGAGGAAAAACTCCTAAAAAACCCATGAGTGGGGAAAAAATAAGAAACCTCATGGGGATCCACGTGAAAGAGAGATCCCTCCCCCGGGACGAGCAAACAATGTGTCAAAGATTATTGTTTAAATATTAGCTTATTCTAATCTACAGCTAAATATCTAAAGAAGTCAATAAATGTTCTTCATCCTGATGGAAACACGGGGGGCTCCTCAGCCCGGAGATGTCCAGAACGGGGATGAGTAGATGTTCTTCATCCTGATGGAGACACGGGAGACTCCTCAGCCCAGCGATGCCCACGGCAGAGATGAGTAGATGGATTTCGTCCTGATGGAGCGGGGATGAAGAAGCGCGGAGGTCTCCTCGGTGTGGCCATGCCCAGGACAGGAACGCAGAGTCCTGGATGGGGCTCTCTCCCAGAGAGGAGGGAGAGAGGTGGACAACATGTGAATTGTATTGTACCAACTAGCAATGTGATTCTAAATAAACAGACAATTTAGAACAATGAATGAGATAGCAAGCCAGGGGTTTAGGGTAGAGGGTTAGAGTAGTGGGTAGGGGGAAAGAGCCAAGGCAGTCTGGCAGAGAATAGTAGATAGAATTAGAGGACAGAACCCCAATGTACCATACTTTCCCCAGCTTTTACTATCTAGCAGCCAACTATTAATTATATCAGCTAATTGAAACTGTTTCTATCTGACCTGTTGATAAGCTTGTTCAAACAGGAATGCTTTAAGCCTCCCTTTAAATGTAAGAACACTGTCTGCCTCTCTCACTTGAGCTGGGAGCTTATTCCATAAAACTGGAGCTTGGTAGCTAAAGGCTCTACCTCCAACTGTACTTTTTGAAATCCTAGGAACCACCAACAGCCCTGCATTTTGTGAGCGGAGTGTTCTGCTTGGTTGATAAGGTACTATAAGTTCACTAATGTAAGATGGAGCCATGCCGTTTAGGGCCTTGTAGGTTAGTAAGATGATTTTAAACTTGATCCTAAACTCAATAGGAAGCCAATGGAGAGATGCTAGCACGGGAGTAATATGATCTCTTCTATGAGTTCCTGCTAATAGTCGTGCTGCTGCATTTTGAACCAGCTGAAGACTTTTTAGGGAAGACTTAAGGCATGCTACGAGCAGAGCGTTACAATAATCCAATCTCGATGTAACAAATGCATGGATGAGTTTTTCAGCATCACTTTTACATAAGATATTTCGGATTCTAGAAATGTTGCGAAGGTGAAAGAATGCAGTTTTACAAGTCTGTGCTATGTGAGCTTTAAATGATAAATCTGGATCAAATAAAACTCCTAGGTTTCTACACCAGGCAGACTCTCCACCTGATCCGAGCAGCCGCCATCCTTTCATCTGGAGAGGTTCTTTGTCTGACAACGCAGTGACAAGAGCGGAAAGCTCCCAGGTAATCTTTATTATTCTGCTGGAAGAACTTCTGCCTACAGGGAGAAGATTTCCAGACTGTTTAATCAGCCATATTAATCATACATTATTTATAACAACTACAAAAGCTGCTCGTTGAGGCAGGAGACATGCAGCATGAAAAAGAGTTCGTAAATAGATTAAACTCAGCTTTGGGCTCTGGTGGAGGGAACATTACGTGTTAGATGGAGCTAAAGACGAAGACATCTCATCATCAGGACATTATGTTTGTCATGATGTGAGGGTGAGAGGTGGGACTCACATGTATCAGCCGTTTTAGGTAGTTTATTGAAGAAAAGGAAGATTAGGGAAGAATTTCTGTAAAATACTTTGCACGTAGGAATTCAAATCTGTATGGTGGTCGGTCTAGTCAGGCATGGATCCAAGGTAAGTTCAACCAAAATCGAAATAGAAGGGAGCTCTGGTGCTTCATTCTTCTTCTTCTTCTTTCAGCATTTCCCTTCAGGGGTCGCCACAGCAAGTCAGTTTCTTCCATCTAACCCTATTTGCTGCATCCTCTTCATTCACACCAACTATCTTCATGTCTTCCTTCACTGTATCCATGAACCTCCTCTTTGGTCTTCTTCTAGTCCTCTTTCCTGGTGGTTCCAAACCCAGCATCCTTCTTCTGATGTACTCTCTCTCTCTCCTCTGCACATGTCCAAACCATCTCAGTCTGACCTCTCTGACTTTAAAACCTCTAACATGTGCTGTTCCTCTGATCCTGTCCATCCTGGTCACTCCCAGAGAGATCCTCAGCATCTTCATCTCTGCTACAAACATCTCTGTTTCCTGTCTTTTCTTCAGTGACACTGTCTCTAGACCAATCAGCATGGCCGCTCTCACCACACTGTCTCTAGACCAATCAGCATGGCCGCTCTCACCACACTGTCTCCAGACCAATCAGCACGGCCGCTCTCACCACGGTTTTGTAAACTTTCCCTTTCATTGGTGCTTCTTTATTAGAAAAAAAATATTTTCCCCCAAATGTACAATACCCCTTCTTTAAAATAGCACACAGTCTCAAACTGAGGTTCACACCTGGTGATTAACAATGACGATATGGAGTATCTCAAATGACAATCCTTTCCATGATGTGCTCCATTTTTCTCATCTATAGTCCGACACTGACAGGTATTTATGTGTGTTTTCTAATTGTTTCTTCTCTGCTTCAAATGCTTCATTTCACTGTCCTCCGTTCACTTCCGTTTCTGTCTACAAGGCTTGTCTTACTTTTTTAATTAGAGTTAAACACACTCTGCTATCTTTTTAAATCAATCCATTTACACAGAGATCATTGTACACATGAGTTTAGCCAAAGGCACTTTTTTCAAGGAATCAAGAATAAAACGTTCAAATCTTTCTTTTAACCACACTCTGGTTGTTTTTAATCAGTTTCGTTCTTCTTTCTGAGCATCTTTACTCAGCAGAGAACTTGCCATGGTTTGTCCTGCAGGTCATCCATCATCGTGGCCCCAGCGTGCTGAGGTACGCTCAGGTGACTCTGATTAAAGCCAAGGATGCTTCCCGACCTGCTCGGGAGGGGGATGTGTGGAAAACCTGCTCCATCCATCTCCCTCCTGCTTTATTCATGTGCTATCTGCTTCACTGGCTTTTGGTTCGTGTTCTCTATCCATTACTCAGATTCTACAGCAGGTGCTAGAGAAGTGTGCATGTCTTATTATATGTTGCACAAAGATTCTCTTACTCTCCTTCTGTGTGTGGATAAACGTGTCGGGAGACGTTACACACACTCAGCAGTTCACAGCATCGACCTTTAAACACAATAAAACAGAATTTAAACTTAATTTTTGTTCCATTTTTATATATATTTTAAAAGAGAAAAATAATGATTTTATAACATGTTTTTATTGTATGTAATCATTGTCACCATATCCTGGCAGACAGGTCGCCAGACTGTTGTTCAGCCACACACACACACACACACACACACACACACACACACACACACACACACACACACACACACACACACATACACACAGAGACAACCATTCCGTTCCGTCATCTTCCGCTTGTTCCTGGGCTACCCGTATTAGGGTAGCCCAGGCCTCTCTCTCCCCGGCTGGATTCTCCAGCTCACCTGGAAGGATCCCAAGTCGTTCCCCGGCCAGCTGTGAGACATAGTCTCTCCAGCAGGTCCGGGGTCTGCTCCTTGGTCTCCTCCCAGTGGGACGTGCCCAAAACTCCCATTCACACACACACTCATTTCTAGGGGTAATTTCCTAGCAGCCAATCAACCTAACGTGCTTGTTTTTGGATGGTGAGAGAAAACCGGACAACTCCATGCATACATAGAGAGACTCCACACAGAAAGACCAACGTTTCAAGCCTTACTCCCATTCTGGGACTCAAACACCTGACCTTCTTGCTGTGATGCACCGTGATAACCAGTGCACCACCTTGCAGTTCTCTTATAGCAGTTTAAAACAAAAACCTTTCCTCTGCTCTTTGGTTGGTAGTGTTATCTAACCAGTGGTGGATGAAGTACTCACTTTTTGTACTTAAGTAAAAGTACAGATAATTAGGCAAAAAAATTACTTAAGTAAAAGTAAAAGTACCAATAAAAAAATCTACTTAAGTAAAAGTACAAAAGTAATTGGTGTAAATTTTACTTTTTAAGTAAAAAGTAAAAGTATTCGATCATAATTCAAATGTTGTTTTTTGTGCTATAGGGTGTCACCATGGTAACCAGGATAAATACTCTGTAGGGGTGTGACCCCCCCTTTCCCGCCTCTTTTGGTCCACAAAAAAAAATAAATAAATAAAATAAAAGGAAAAGGGACAAGTCAAGCTATCTCCTAGAAGGGCCAGTGAATGGGCTCCAAAATGGAGGAAAATGACACTTATTTTTTAAAATGTTTTGGAGAGGAGCCCCCCCCCGTCACTATGTATTGGCTTTGTCAAAGCCCCGCCCCCTTTGGAAAATTCTAGAACCACCCCTGCTCTGTGTAATGATGGCTCAACTTTTTATTTAGAAGTAAACACAATGAACAACGATCTTCTGACTCTTTTTAATTTGTACTATATTTGATGTTAGGTTTTTGGCGCTGAATGAATGAGGAAAATGTTTCTCGATTCATGACTTCTTCTCCCGATCTACTGCTTTTTTTTATTTTGGTGATGCGGCTTCAAGATGCGCTAAAAAAAAAAACCTGTGTATTTTTCAAATTCCTGAACGAAAATGTAACGAAAAATGTAAAACATACTTTTAAAAAGTAGCGAAGTAAAAGTACAGATATTTGCTCTAAAAATGTAGTGAAGTAAAAGTACAGGTCTCAAATTTTACTGAAGTAAAGTACAGATACACAATTTTTTTTACTTAAGTACAGTAACGAAGTACGTTCCACCACTGTATCTAACCTGGATTTAATTTACTAAGTAAAACTAGATTAGTAAGAAGTTTAAACCAGAGGAAAACATGTACATATGGGTTATTTCTTTATTTTTAATATGATGTGTGCCTGTTTGGATTATTATCCTTCTAACTGTCTTGAAAGAAGGGATTTGTCTGAAGGAAACTGCAGAAAGCGGCACCTGTAATGAGCTCTAAGATCAGATCTAACCATGCATGAACAGTAATCAGTAAACTTCCAAATCAATTCTAACTGCTTAATCCATCCTGAGACGTCTGAATCAGATGAAGGGATTTAGCCTCATGGATCAGAAAGCAGCATGTGTGGGGTTAGATATTTGGAAAGTTTAACATATTCAGCAAAACAATGACATTTAAGTCCAATTGAAACAAAAAAAAACTCACTTTATTGGAATATTGTAAAGAAAATGCTACAAAACTAGAAAAATTATGAATCTAATGGTACTATTTTGTCATGACGTTAAGCTCACATTTGATTATTTACTGTGATTTTCTCAAGAGGTTCACAGTATTTCACAAATTTACATGAAAGTCCGAAACAACAAGATGGAAATGTGTTATAATCTGAAGGGTCACGCATCTACGGAAGAAAAAAAGACGTAAACCAGTCCATCCAACAACTCTCACGAGGATTCAAAGAGGTCACTTAAACACCAAAATGTCCCAATGTGGGTGCAGAAGAAGGAGAACCCAATTGCAGGAAAACGAACAATATTTTTTTACAAAAAGGTCCATCAAGGCTGTAAGACAAAGGCACAGGTTTAGAACAAAGGAGGGTCTCTTGGTCGTGGTTCAAAAAGTTTCTCTTGGTCGGGCAGTCGGAAGGGATGAGGACCTGACCATGAAGTCAGGGCAGACTGCCTTCACATAGGCAGCAGGCAAATGATCCACAGGTGTTCAGCATGAGGTTTATATCCACAGGTGTTCAGCATCAGGTTGGAATCTTGGAGAGAAAGGAAGGTTCTGGGCTCCCTCTGGTGGCAGGTGGGAGACACAAAACTCCACATTCAATGAACGAGGTTCTAATTTGCCAAGAATTACAAAGATCTTTGGATGAGCTGCTGACACCATGCAAACTTGAGATTTATCAAACCCCCGTTACGTTTTGTGCACAACGTGAGCGTCAGAATTCACACCTGTAACAAATCAAAGGTGTAAACCAACTTGATCTCCGTCCCACCTCAAACACGCTTCTAGAGAACCGTAAATTGATCATGCAAATGCTGTTTTTTAAAAGAAGTGGTTGAATCTGAACTTACTTATGAACCATGACGTGGCAGATGTTTAATGACATTATTATGAATAATAATTATTATTGTATGTAGGATGTTATTGCATAGAAATGGGTAGGCAATTGGTTTAAAATTGGGCGGTGACGGTGGCTCAGTGGTTATAACGTTCGCCCGCGGACCAGAAGTCAACCGGAAGTTTACTGATTCACATTCCACTGAGTGCACGTCTAGGGTCCTTGGAGAAGACACTTCACCCCCCGTTTCTCCCACCATTGGCGCCGTTGTGGCAGCCTGCTGCGGTGGAGAGCAGCACACAAATTTCCCCAGTGAGGGATGATTAAAGTGAGTAAAAAATAAAAATCTAATTTGGTGATTAACAATGTGTGTAAGTTTAAATTAACCTACATATCCATGATGTCTTCATTTTTTCTAATGACAGGCATTCATGTGTTATTTCTATTTGTTTCCTCGCTGCTTCAAATGCTTCATTTCATTGTCCTGATTTCACTTCAGATTTTATCCACAAGTGTTTTCGTTTCCCCACTTCTTGGGATTTGCGTAACTCAGGTCCTGAGTTTGCGTAGAAGTCGACTTACACACAGATTTAGGCATACCTACACTTGATAAATGAGACCCTTAATGTGCCCAAAGAAAATCCTTTGTTTAGTCAAGAATGACATCTAGCAAAACACAACCAGTCAGAGATAGTGTGCAGATCTTTTGAGCCCATCTCTTGGGTGTGACTCGCTGGGGACTCACCCCAAAATCTGCATGCCAATTACACCAGATCTCCTGTTATAATTCTTTCTGTTATCATTTTTAAAAATGTCATTATGTGTTATTCTTTACATAAATAAGGACCTTTTTTTATAACTTTATTCTCTCTTCATTTTTTCCACTTGATCCTCTCCACCTGAAAAGCCGCTTAAGGACAAGAAAGAGGAAAGTCTGTTCAACCTCAAGTATCAGTGTGCTGGTCTTCTCCCTGCCTGAACTACTGGCCCCAATACTTCACCTAACTAACACACTGACACAAAACAGAGCTCTCAGTGGAGTGTTCATCATCCCTCAGAGGAAGAGTTGTAAGAATTGACATCTGCTCAAAAAAAGCCAGAGAAACACCAGAAGGAATGTCTTCCCGATATAAAAAAGGACTTCAGACTAAAAAAATGGAAGATTCGCTACATGAAACTTTTTTAGATGTTCTTTTTATGTAAGATTACCATCAAATGTCCACATAACTGGTGAGTAAAAACACACGTTATCAAAATGGCTCGTTAGCTCAGAAAGATTATGCCAGAAAAACATCTTGATGGAAGTCAAATTAACTTCGTCAAAAACATGCACCACCGTTGGCTGCCACCCATCTACTCCTTCACCTGATCCTTATGGCCCCTCCTGCAGGTCCTGCCCCATGTAGAGAAGTTTAAGTATCCCGGGGTCTTGTTCACGAGTGGGGGAAGGATGGAGCAGGAGATTGACAGGAGGATCAGCGCGGCATCAGCAATAACTAGAACGCTGCATCGGTCCGTCGTGGTAAAGAAAGAGCTGAGCCGAAAAGCAAAGCTCTCGATTTACAAGTCGATCTACGTTCCAACCCTCACCATGGTAACCAGGATCTATGTTCCTACCCTCACCATGGTAACCAGGATCTACGTTCCAACCCTTACCTATGGTCACCAGCTGTGGGTGGTGACCAAAAGAATGAGACCGCAGGTACAAGCGGCCGAAATGAGCTTCCTCCGCAGGGTGGCTGGGCTCTCACTCAGAGATCGGGTGAAGAGCTCTGCCATCCGGGAGGAGCTCGGTGTCGAGCCGCTCCTCCTCCAGGTCGAGAGGAGCCAGATGGGGTGGTTCGGTGATCTGGTCAGGATGCCCCCCCGAGCGCCTCGCAGGCGAGGTGTTTCGGGCACGTCCGACTGGGAGGAGACCAAGGGGCAGACCCCGGACCCGCTGGAGAGACTATGTCTCACAGCTGGCCGGGGAACGACTTGGGATCCTTCCGGGTGAGCTGGAGGATGCAGCCAGTGAGAGAGAGGCCGGGGATGCCCGTTTGGGGCTGTTGCCCCCGCGACCCGACCCCGGAACAAGCGGAAGATGACGGAACGGAACGGAAAAACATGCACAGAAAAAAATGTCATGCAGAGAGTTCTCAAGAGCTCTGAGCTCTAGTTAAGATGTAATAACTTTTTTTATTGAGGTACAAAACAGCTTCTGTACTTGGTTTTGTCATGATCCCCTCACTCTACCACCAGAGGGAGCCATGGACCTTTCTCCCTCTCCTGGACTCCAGTCTTGATCCCAAACACCTGGGTGACTGGCCTGATGCTGAGCAGCTGTGCGTCGTCAGCCTGGTGCCTATTTAGAGGCAATCACCCCAGACTTCCTTGGTGGGTCATACCTTCCATTCCTGCCATGCCTTCCTGGCTGCCTGACAATGATTCAAAATAACCTCAAGACATTATTCTGATTTTGATCCTGTGTTTTTTCCTGTACAACTTGGTTGTGGTTTCCCCCAAGGGTTCGTATTGGGGCCTATGCTATTTAATCTTTATGTAAATTATATACTTAACGTATCACACGAATTATAACTTATTCCATTTGCAGACGACCCAAACATTTTTTATAGTAGTTAAAATCATCACGAACTTGCAAATACTGTTTCTGTAGAGTTGAATAAAATTATTCAATAAATGAACACAAATCAATTATTTTCAGTACATAAACAAAAATCAGCCAAACCTCCTTAAAATGTACTGTTTAAGAAACATGCATGTAAAGCTATTCTACACATAAAACATGGCCTCCAGCCACCAGGAAGGATTTTGAGGCATTCCCCGGCCAGCTGCTAGTCTAGGTCAGGCAGCCAGGAATACCTGCCTGGATGGGATGATGGCCCGACCCTGAATGAAAGGAAGACTGCCTTTAAATAGCCAGCTGCACAATCACCATCAGGTGTCTCTATTCAGGGATATAAATGACAGTCTGGGGCTCCTTCTGGTGTTGGGCGAGGGAACCATGTCACCACCAATACAGACTAAGCTTTATGCCAAATCATTATGTTAACTGTTTATTAATATTTTGAAATAACTGGATAAAAAAATGTTCAAATAATCATTTAACATTCTATTTAAATTAATTTTACAAATAGAAACATTCAGGATGCAATTTGTGAGTATGAATAGAATTAATTATTTTTTAAAAATAAACATCTTTGAAAGTTTATGGTTAATTACTGTACTGTTACACATATATTTAAAAATAGCTTGTTGTGTTTACGTTTCTTTGTCACCTCCCGTTGGCCAGTGTCAGTTAGCCTGTTGGCCAGTGTCAGTTAGCCTGTTGGCCAGTGTCAGTTAGCCTGTTGGCCAGTGTCAGTTAGCCTGTTGGCCAGTGTCAGTTAGGTTTTTGTTTTCATTCTATTCTCATCTCCGTGAAGAGTAGCATGATGGCTTCGTTCTCTACAAAAAGACAGTCATTTAGCGTCGTGAAGCCTTGGGGTATCTTTGTCCGTAAGTAAATACCTGATAGAAGTTGTAACATCATTTCTAGTTACAGATTTGGCTTATGTTTGAGAGATTTGTGTTACATTTGGTCAGTGGTGGATGAAGTACTCACTTTTTGAACTTAAGTAAAAGTACAGATAATTAGGCCAAGAAAATACTTAAGTAAAGGTACCAATAAAAAAATCTACTTAAGTAAAAGTACAAAAGTAGTTGGTGTAAATTTTACTTTTTAAGTAAAAAGTAAAAGTATTAGACCGTACTGTAATTCAAATGTTATTTTTCGTGCTGTAAGGTCACAAGGAGCGTGACGCCCCCCCCCCCCCCCCCCTCTCCCGCGTCTTTTGGTCCAACAAAAAAAGAAGAAAGGAAAGGGGACAAGTCAAGCCATCCCCTAGCAGGGCCTGCAAATGGGCACCAAAATGCAGGCAAATAACACTTATTTTTTAAAATGTTCTGGAGGGGAGGCCCCCAGTAATCCTATATTGGCTTTGTCAATTACCTCATGCCCCCCTCTTTAGAAAATTCTAGATCCACCCCTGCTCTGTGTAACGATGGCTCAACTTTTTATTTAAAAGTAAACACAACCAACAACGATCTTCTGACTCATTTTAATTTGTGCTATGTTTGATGTTAGCTTTTTGGCGCTGAATGAATGCGGAAAATGTTTACTTTCGATTCTAATCAACTGCTCCTTTTAATTTTGGCGATGCGGCTTCAAGATGCGCTAAAAAGAAACGTGTATTTTTCAAATTCCTGAACGAAAATGTAACGAAAACTGTAAAACACACTTTTAAAAAATAATTCAATTCAATTTCATTTGTATAGCCCAAAATCTCAATGGGCTTCACAAGAAAAAGAGGAATGTATAAACACAAATACACAGCAAGAAAAATAACTAACAAATACTAACTAAACAAGACTAGCACATTTATGCCCTTAGACTCTCCTTCTCGGTGAGGAAAAACTCCTAAAAAACCCATCAGTGGGGGAAAAAATAAGAAACCTCATAGGGATCCACGTGAAAGAGAGATCCCTCCCCCGGGACGAGCAAACAATGTGTCAAAGATTATTGTTTAAATATTAGCTTATTCTAATCTACAGCTAAATATCTAAAAAAGTCAATAGATGTTCTTCATCCTGATGGAAACACGGGGGACTCCTCAGCCCGGAGATGTCCAGTACAGGGATGAGTAGATCAGAATCAGAATGCTTTTATTGCCATGTCAGTGAAAAATATCAGAGACTAGGAACTTGTTTTGATACAGGTGTGCAAAAATATAAAATAAATAAAAATAATAATAATAATTTTAACAAAACTAAGAGTGCTCAGAAGAAAAAGAAAAGTAGTGCAATGTCATAGAAAATAATAGAATATAATAAAGATAGTAAAGTGACAAGAGGGAAGTGACTAAGAGATGTGGGGATCCAGGTTATAAAGTGACTAAGAGATGTGGGGATCCAGGTTATAAAGTGACTAAGAGATGTGGGGATCCAGGTTATAAAGTGACTAAGAGATGTGGGGATCCAGGTTATAAAGTGACTAAGAGATGTGGGGATCCAGGTTATAAAGTGATTAAGAGATGTGGGGATCCAGGTTATAAAGTTATTAAGAGATGTGGGGATCCAGGTTATAAAGTGACTAAGAGATGTGGGGATCCAGGTTATAAAGTGACTAAGAAATGTGGGGATCCAGGTTATAAAGTGACTAAGAGATGTGGGGATCCAGGTTATAAAGTGACTAAGAGATGTGGGGATCCAGGTTATAAAGTGACTAAGAGATGTGGGGATCCAGGTTATAAAGTGACTAAGAGATGTGGGGATCCAGGTTATAGTGACTAAGAGATGTGGGGATCCAGGTTATAAAGTGACTAAGAGATGTGGGGATCCAGGTTATAAAGTGACTAAGAGATGTGGGGATCCAGGTTATAAAGTGACTAAGAGATGTGGGGATCCAGGTTATAAAGTGATTAAGAGATGTGGGGATCCAGGTTATAAAGTGACTAAGAAATGTGGGGATCCAGGTTATAAAGTGACTAAGAGATGTGGGGATCCAGGTTATAAAGTGACTAAGAGATGTGGGGATCCAGGTTATAAAGTGACTAAGAGATGTGGGGATCCAGGTTATAAAGTGACTAAGAGATGTGGGGATCCAGGTTATAAAGTGACTAAGAGATGTGGGGATCCAGGTTATAAAGTGACTAAGAGATGTGGGGATCCAGGTTATAAAGTGACTAAGAGATGTGGGGATCCAGGTTATAAAGTGTCTAAGAGATGTGGGGATCCAGGTTATAAAGTGACTAAGAGATGTGGGGATCCAGGTTATAAAGTGACTAAGAGATGTGGGGATCCAGGTTATAAAGTGACTAAGAGATGTGGGGATCCAGGTTATAAAGTGACTAAGAGATGTGGGGATCCAGGTTATAAAGTGTCTAAGAGATGTGGGGATCCAGGTTATAAAGTGACTAAGAGATGTGGGGATCCAGGTTATAAAGTGACTAAGAGATGTGGGGATCCAGGTTATAAAGTGACTAAGAGATGTGGGGATCCAGGTTATAAAGTGACTAAGAGATGTGGGGATCCAGGTTATAAAGTGAATAAGAGATGTGGGGATCCAGGTTATAAAGTGACTAAGAGATGTGGGGATCCAGGTTATAAAGTGACGAAGAGATGTGGGGATCTAGGTTATAAAGTGACTAAGAGATGTGGGGATCCAGGTTATAAAGAGTTCATAAGTCCAACGGCAGAAGGGAAGAAGCTGGTTTTGTGGAGGTCCGAATGGACCGGAGCCTCCTGCCCGAGGGGAGTCGCTCAAAAAGACGTTGTTAGATGTTCTTCATCGTGATGGAAACACTGGGGGACTGCTCAGCCCAGAGATGTCCAGGACGGGGATGAGTAAAAGCGGGGTAAAAGTACAGATATTTGCTCTAAAAATGTAGTGAAGTATAAGTAAAAGTACAGGTCTCAAATTTTACTTAGGTAAAGTACAGATACACAAATTTTTTACTTAAGCACAGTAACGAAGTACATTTACTTCGTTACGTTCCACCACTGTATTTGCAACAATTTACGTAACGCGATGCTACTAAGTCAGCTAATGCTAACTGTGGCTAAGCTAACGTGATGTTTGTTAGTCATAATGCATTATTTGAATTACGTTATGTTTTGGTTTGAATAACATGAGAGAAGTTTATGTTTTTATTTGAATGTCTTTTGTCAGTTGTACAGATTTTTTATACATATTTTTTGTACGTTTTCTGTTTCAGTTTTACGGCAAACAAACCCCATCACATCTCACATACACAAAACGCAGATTAGAGTGACACTAAGGAAGACAAACTCTAAAGTCTGCAGTCTTTTTTGGGATTTTTGGGATTTTCACAAGTTCAATATCTGTCTGGCAGAGACAATTGCACGCCTGTGTGAGGACAGTTACACATCGGGCTAAGACCAGATCCACTGTCGGCTACAGTTAAAGGACAGTTACACATCGGGCTAAGACCAGATCCACTGTCGGCTACAGTTAAAGGACAGTTACACATCGGGCTAACACCAGATCCACTGTCGGCCGTACACTGTGAGCGAGAGAAGAACAGCATGGAGCAGCTAAAGGAAACCAGCCAAGCAGCTAGTGATTTCGTGGTCAGATCTGAAGTCTTAGGCTCCAGGTCATCTGCGAGATCAAGCAGATCTTCAGCCAGTGCAGCAGCTACCAAGGCAAAGGCTAAAGCCGAGACGGCTTTAGTAAAGGCCAAGTACGCAACACAAGAAGCAGAAATGATGAGAGAGAAGGCTCGGTTTGAGGCTGAAACGGCTCGGATTGAGGCTGAAGCGGCTCGGATTGAATCTCAACGTAAAGCAGAGTTGGAGGCAAATCTGTATGTCCTAAAAGTGTGGAGACGGTGGCCGCGTGGTTAGCGCGTTCGCCCGCGGACCGGAAGGTCGCGGGTTCGCGTCCCACGGAGAGTACGTCTAGGGTCCTTGGAGAAGACACCTAACCCCCGCTTCTCCCACCATTGGCGCCGTTGAAGGGCAGCCTGCTGCGGTGTAAGGAGTGCAGCAAACAAATTTCCCCGGTGAGGGATGAATAGAGTATTTCAAAATAAAAAAAATAAAAATAAAAGTACAAAAGAGTGCTACAGTGGCCTTAACAGAGGCAACAGTCTATGAAGCCGCAGCAGCAACGGAAACAGATCCTTTGGAAAACATAACCCAAATTTCTCCAGAAGAGCTCTCTCAACGCGTTAGTGAATATGTGCAGGCCCACTACGTGACACCAAAAACTCAGCAGCAAGCTCCGCTATCCTAGGAACCACCCGCTATATTCACAAATGCAGAACAAGCATGAGCAAGCCCTATCCCATCAGGCCCCTCTTCCTAACAGAGGAACCCGCCCGTCTTCACCCTTCATAAAAGATGAGGTAACATCCATCTCTCAAAATGGAGGTTATCCTCCTTATACTCCGCCTTTAATGTCGCACTCAACTGGTCTAAGAGACAACGCGTGTGAACCGGCACAAGTGACCGATCTTACTAAATATCTTGTCAGAAGGGAGATAGTAAGTTCTGGACTACTGAAATTTGATGACCATCCAGAAAATGAATGGGCATGGAAAATATCTTTCCAGGGCGCTACAAGGGAGCTCAACTTAACAGCTCAAGAAGAACTCGACCTGATAATAAAATGGCTCGGCACTGATTCATCTCCACGCGCCATGAGTATCAGGTCAGGTCATGTCCACAATCCTACAGCAGGTGTTGCTATGGTTTGGCAAAGTCTGGATGACACATATGGCTCTCCCGAGATTATTGAAAATACTTTACTGCTAAAGCTGGAGACTTTCCCAAAACTATCTAACAAAGACAATCAACGTCTTAAGCGCCTCTTAAAACGGTATTTCCCTCAATGACATTCTACTTAACGGACCTGACTACTCTGCTCGGCGTTCTCCTGCGCTTTAGGCGAGAACAAATTGCAGTTACTGTTGATATAGAGCAGATGTTTTACTACTTCAGAGTCAAAGAAAAACACAGAAACTACCTTTGTTTCCTGTGGTTTGAGGATAACGACCTGAGCAAAGAAATCATGGAGTTTCGCATAAAAGTGCCAGTTTTTGGAAACAGCCCTTTCCCAGCAATCGCTATCTACGGACTCAGACGAGCCGCAGAAATTGAAGGAGTACGGCTCGGCTGCAAAACAATTCGTCTTTCGCAATTTCTATGTGGATGATGGACTAGCATCTGTGACCAGTGAAAGAAAAGCCATTGAACTCTTAACATCTGCAAGACACATGATGGCAGAGTCCAATATTAGACCACACATCCACAGAAGAGAGAGCGACAGATCTCAAAGACTTAGATCTGGACATCAACCCACTGCCTCTTCAAAGAAGTCTCGGGCACACCACTTGGCTCACCGGCCCACAGTTCCATGACTCAGTCTGAAACTGACCAAAGAACCGAACATAGAGACTTTCGACCTTGTGGTTCAATCAGCAGACACAGAAATCCGACCCCAAGTGACTTCTCTTGCAACAAACATAGAGGAAAAGGAGCTTGGGACCCACAGGTTTAAGCATTTCTCAAGCTGGAAGTCTTTAATGTTGTTCTTGTACTTCCTGTTCCTGGTCGGGATAGGCGGGGGTCCTACTGACGATGAGATCACCTTCCTACCCGGTCTGGATAAGCAGCCGAGTTTCCGGCAGTTTTCCGGTTACCTGAATGTAGCAGATGGGTAATACCTGCACTACTGGTTCGTGGAGTCCCAGAACAACCCGACCACTGACCTGATGCACTGCCACTTAATTATGTTTAAATGTTTGTTTGAGAGAGAAACTGAATGTTAAAGAGGGTGACATTATTTTGTTAAAAGAGAGTCAAGTCAAGCGTAATGAATGGCCTATTGGTATTATAGTTAAAGCCATTCTCAGTGATGATAACAGAGTGAGAAAAGTTGAGGTTAAGATTGTTAAACAAGGCACTGCTAAATCTACCTCACTACCTCACATTGGGATTTTCACGAGTTCCCTATCTGTCTAACAGAGACAATTGCACGTCAGTGTGAGGACTGAATTATCCATACTAATTTTTTCTATATATCAGGAAACAATAGGATATTTTCCATACTAGAAAAATAATGATGTTTTTCAATCTTGTAAACTTTTTTGAGTCGATTCATTTTCAAAGATTGTAAATCTGCAATTATGTTTTTTTCGGCAAATAGCTCTTTCAAATATTGTTGGCTTTGATTTTAAATAATTTTTGATTATTTCAATAATGAACGTCATCTTGTAAACTCGTAGTGCCATTTGGTTAAACCAATGGAGTGGAAAGCATCCAAAGGTTTTTTAAAACACTTTCGTCCTTAAACCTGCGCCTGCTTCTGTTTAATTGACATTCCTCAGGACCGAACGACAGTTGGCAAAATAACTTGAGTGGAAAATTTTCTATACAGCACAGGTCCATGTCATGATTCAGCATAAACTTGCCTCAAATCTGCCACAGGAGGTGCTGGAGAGTTGGGTTGGACCAGTATGGTACATGATCTATCTCATTGCTGCTAATCCCCACTCTGTGACAACACTGGTTCAACTGGTCTGGAAGAGCGGCCAAAAGTTCCAGGGCCCGAACAATATTCTTATAAAGGGTCCAGATGTTCTTTATTCTATCTGTACCATCCTGCCACAGTTTCAGGAAGGCATCTTTGCCACTCTGAAACGTTAAAAACCTAATGGACTAATGTCCAATTCTGTCTGGCCTGAGGAATGAGAGGTGCATCTCCATTGTTTTCTTTGGCGAGACTCTGAGAGTGATGACATTGATGAGTCTACATATGCGATAAGCCTGCTGGCTGTATTCAAATTGAAAAATACTTATTAATCCCTGATTGGAAATCTGAATGTTGCAGTGCAAACAGAAAAATCAAGAAGAACCTGTAGCTAACACCAGACAAGTAGTTGCAGATTAGGAAATGATTGGTGTTTGAAATGTTCATCTTTAGTCAGAACTGTGTTCAGACAATGAGGGAGTTTCCATCCAAGCTCAAACACTTGGAACATGCTCAACATGTCCACTTCTTTTCCTTTTGGTATTCCCCTCAGAGGTCGCCACAGCAAGTCAGTTTCCCTCTATCCTGCATCATCTTCGGACACGCCAGCTATCTTCATGTCCTCCTTCAATGTATTCATTAACCTCTTCGTTGGTCTTCCTCTAGGCCTTTTTTCTGGAGGATTCTGGTGGTACTCACAGTATGTCTACTATCCTTCTCTGCATCATGCCAACGTACTCTCTACCTGTCACAGTCCCAACATTCAAAGTTCCTACTCTAAGTCCTAGACACTTGCTGGTTTTCATCTATGTCTTTTGACGTCCACGTCTTCCTCCTTTCCTTCTTTGACCAACATTAATCCAATTTCCACCAGCGCCCTGTTGGTCAACAGCACTGACGGCGGCCATTGTAAACCTGAGCTGCAACCGATATGGTATAGTAATTCTGTTACTGATTTTTTTTTTTGGCATAGTTTAACATCAGATGCTCTTTATTATCTGATCTGATTTGACACAACCTCTGTGTTTATCTGGGCTTGTGCCCAGTGCACAAACATTTGAATGTATGTTTGTATGTTTCATCGAAGAGTCCTAAACGATGCCTTTCATGTGTTCTAGTTTGGTCTTAGAAGTAGTGAGGTCTGTCACTACAAAAAAAAAGGCTGTTCCACTCATGCTCCCTCACCTGGTCGTGTCATTGTTTGCCTTCTTACCCGACCACATTGCTCCCTGGAAATATCCTTTCTTTGTTCTTCCAGATTTTTCATTGACTACGTCAGCTTTAGTGTACTACCCATGAGCCTTGTTTGGACACCGTTAGTTATTTTTTGTGATAATCCTTTTTAGTCCTCCGACTAAGTTTTCCTTCCTTGTCTGGTAACCTCATTACATAACGGTTACATTCGTGCTCATCAATAAATGCACCCCTTCATGTTTTGCATAACTGAGTAAATATCTTCAGAAATAAATGAAAATACACGAGATTTATGCCAGCAGGTCTTTTTATTGGAGGTCCAAAGTAATTTAACAAAGACTATTGTTTTTTCAAAACAGTAATTATAATTTCAAAGGGAAAACCAGCATGTGCACTGATATTGGCACCTCCTTAATACTTTGGTTACAAACCTTTTGGCAGTGATGGCAGCCTCCGAACTTTTCTGACTATCCATATTTAAGCTTCTTGCACTTCTCAGGTGGTATTTTCTTCCACACTTTATTTGCAATATACTCAAGCTCTTGAACATTTGAATGGTTTCTTTTTTTCAGTGCAGATTTAAGCTTCATCCAAAGATTTTTAATTGGATTAAGATCAGGACTCATTGCCGTCTGTTTTAAAACAGACCTTTTCAACCGATCCAGCGTGTTTGGAGGTGTACTTTGAATCTTTATCTCGCTGGAGGACCCATAATCTTTATCTCAAACCAAGTTTCCTTACACTAGGCAGGACATTTCACTGCAGAATAGTTTGATAGTCTTCTGGTTTTATGATGAGTGTCATGGCTTCTAGTACCAGATGCAGCAAAGCAGCCCCACAGCATTATGGATCCTCCACCATGCTTGACTGTAGGTATGGTGTTCTTCTCCTTAAAGTCTTCATTATGTCATCTGTAAACATATTGTTTGTGTGGAAACAAAAAGCTCTACTTTTGTTACATCTGTCCATAAAATATCATCCCAGAAGGGTTGAAGTTTGTCCAGGGACTCTTTTGCAAGATATTTAATGTCTTTTTTTTGTTCGTCTTTCCTTAGCCTCTGCCCTTAAAGTTCAAATTGGTTTTCTTTGTGGCACATGGTAGTTGTTGAAACAATTACACCAGACTGCTCCAGGTTCGTACCATCCTTGGAAGACTTCTGTCATCCACTTTCCTTTTCTTGTTCTTGACAGTGCCATGCTTCTCAGATGAATCTGGGATACAGTGTCGTTTTCGTCGAAAATACAAAAACAAAATAGTTTAGTTGAACTGGCTTTTTTCATCACGATGATCTAACAATAACCAAATGAATGCACGTTTCTATTGACGAGACGAAAATGTAAGGAAATAGGCGACAGAATTTCACATCTCTGTGCGTGATTCTGGCTGTGAGAAGAAACAGCACACCGACTGCATTCTCTCTCTCACGCCGGCACGCCACTAACAATGCTGCACGTTCACTCCGTCTACACACCACACCTGCAGCCAAGATGTTACGCCCCATGGCCAAAACAGCACCAAAGGGGCTTGGTGGTCAGAAACGAAAAGCTTAAAATTTTCTACATATTTTGCACAAACGGCATGCCGACTTCAAGCTAAAGCTGGCTTGTCGGCGCTGCTAACTTCCATCATAGTTAGTTTGGTTGTTCTAGCGACTGCTTTAAAGACACAATGCTATGTTTACTTTGGTTACTGTGGTTATTAGGGGGGAGGCGATAGCCCAATAGTGGAACGTTCGCCATTGGATCGGAAGTTCTCCGGAAGTTCGTGGGATCAAATCCCACTCAGCTCATGTCTAGGTGTCCTTGGGGAAGACACAGAACCCCCGTTTCTCCAACCATTGGTGCCGTCGTGGCAGCCTGCTGTGGTGTAATGCAGCACACAAATTTTCCCCATTGAGGGATGAATAAAGTATTCTTCTATATTAAGGTGTCATTTTTAATCATGCATAAATTACAACGTACCTCACTCACTGAAGAATTCGCATTTATTTAACTTTGCTTTACAATATTTGCTGTTTTGCATGTTAAAGCTCGGCAGGGTTGTCTTTTTTTATTTTACAAATAACTTGCTTCATTCTCAGTAATAAAGCCATGATTGTTAAAGTAAGAATATTTGTCATTCTTTGCTTTTTTTTTACACTAAAACTTTTGAGTTTTTGTCGATTAAAACTAAAATATATAGAGCTGACTCAAATGTGACAAAAACTTAAATTAATTTTTGTTCCAAAGACTAAGACTAAAACTACAACTCAGATGGCTGCCAAAAACAACATTGCAGGAATACCAAGGTCTTTGGAGACAACCTTAAGCGCTTTGGAGGTCTTATGCTTGGAAATAATCGCATTCCTGGTGTCGTCGGACAGAACCTTTCTTTTTACCATTGTCACACATGAAGAGGGAACAACAGATGCCATTTAAAACCCCCAAAAACCACTACCCACTATTGGTTATTTTAAACATCTTTTATAAACAAACCTTTTAGAACATTGTCAGTGTTTTTAAATTTTCTCTGTATATGTAAATTATTGCACATATTTCTTTGTTCCGTTCCGTCATCTTCCGCTTGTTCCGGGGTCGAGTCGCGGGGGCAACAGCCTCAAGCGGGCAGCCCAGGCCTCTCTCTCCCCGGCTGCATCCTCTAGCTCAGCTGGAAGGATCCCAAGTCGTTCCCCGGCCAGCTGTGAGACATAGTCTCTCCAGCGAGTCCGGGGTTTGCCCTATGGTCTCCTACCGGTGAGACGTGCCCGAAACACCTTGCCCGCGAGGCGCTCGGGGGGCATCCTGACCAGTTGCCCGAACCACCCCATCTGGCTCATCTCGACCTGGAGGAGGAGCGGCTCGAAACCGAGCTCCTTCTGGATGGCAGAGCTTCTCACCCAATCTCTGAGTGAGAGCCCAGCCACCCTGCGGAGGAAGCTCATTTTGGCCGCTTGTACCCGCGATCTCATTCTTTCGGTCACCACCCACAGCTGGTGACCATGGGTGAGGGTAGGAACGTATATCGACCTATAAATCGAGACCTTTGTTTTTCGGTTCAGCTCTCTCTTTACCACGACGGACCGATGCAGCGTCCTAGTTATTGCTGATGCCGCACCGATCCGCCTGTCGATCTCCCGCTCCATCCTTCCTCCACTCATGAACAAGACCCCGAGATACTTAAACTCCTCCACTTGGGGCAGTACCCTGCCCCTGACCCGCAGGGGGCATTCCACCCTTTTCCAGGCGAGGACCATAATCTCGGATTTGGAGGCGCTAATTCCCATCCCGGCCGCTTCACACTCTGCAGCAAATCGATCCAGCGAGAGCTGGAGATCATATTTCTCTGGCTTCATATTTCTTTGTCGGTGTTTTATTTGTTGTATAACCAGGAATCCCTGGAAGAAGAGATATTGTATCTCAATGGGACCTTCCTGGCTAAATAAAGAATAAATAAATAAAAAAGATCATTCATCAGCTAATTCATGTCATATGGGTGGAGGCACATCGTCACTAGTGATTTTCAATTGTGATTTGCAATGGAGGGGACAAATTGGGTTTCGATACTGATTTGCAGCAAAGGGCGCCAAAACTAATGACACAGCAAGCTTAAAGCTTTTTTATGTTTTCCTCACAATGTTTATCTTTTCAAAAGTTCTTTATTATTTGTTGTTTTGTATCAAACTTAAGCTATTTGTAGTAAAACGATTTTTCACTTGATTAATTGATTTTTTTTTTGATTAAGTTGATTTTCCACAATACGTGCATAAATTTGAAGGGTGCCAATACTGATGACTGTATGGTATTAAATATTAAGATCTGATTTAGTCAAAGTATTGACAAACATTTGAATTATTTTTTAAACATTCTTGATATTTTTCATATTTACTCCCATATTGGAGGCGATAGCTCAGTGGTAGAACGTTCGCCAGAAGACCAGAAGTTTTCCGGAAGTTCACGGAATCGATTACCACCGAGCTCATGCCTAGGTGTCCTTGGGAAAGCCATCTATCCCCTATCTCCCCCACCATTGGCACCGTCGTGGCAGCCTGCTGCGGTATAACACAGCACACAAATTTCCCCGTTGTGGGATGAATAAAGTATATATTTATTTTTTATATTGAAAATATAAGCCCTTGCTTCTGCCTATTCCTTTTCAGACTTTGTGTATTTTATCTGTAGTTATTTTTTGTTGGTTTTGTGTTCACAAATGTCTGAAGAAATTGAAATTTAGTTGAAAATGACAGTTTATATATTTTAAAGAACTGAAACATTCTAAACTACAGAATGCATAAATTTTTATTGTCAACCATTTTTCAGGTTTTAAATTTATATACCGTAATTTCACGGCTATAAGGCGCATATAAAAGTCTTAGATTTTCTTCAAAATGAGCGGTGCGCGTCTTTTCGTGCGGTGCGCCTTGTGTGTGAGAAAAGGCGGACCTAAAAGAAAACGCGGTGCCCGCGAGGCGGACCTGAAAGAAAAGGCATGAGAACGTTAAAGAGTGAAGTGTGAGCGGCGTGAGAGCGATGGATGACCGAAGGAGACCACAGTTTCACGAAGAGTGGAAGGCACCGCCGGGCGAGTTACGCTACAGTTTGCCAATGGATTGTAGATGCTTGGACTAACGTGTCTGCTGGTACTGTTATCCGAGCTTTCTCAAAAGCTTGTATCCTTTCTGAGGAGCCGCACAGTACAGACAGTGACTTTGACAGCGAGGAGTGAAGTGAACCTGCTCTGTTGGATTTTGCGCAGCTGTTCGATTCCAAAACAGAGGATGACGGATTTGAATAAAGACTATTACCAGTAATGTGCTTGTTTAGTATAGTTACTACTTAAATAAAGTACAACCAAACTCAGTTTTGCTCCCGATCTATTTTTTAATACGCACATTTGCATGCTTGTGTGTGTGTTGTTGTAAGGCGGTGTGTGACTGACACTGCGCCTTTTTGGACGGTGCAGTAAAGTATGGTCGTGAAATTACGGTATTGTCAAGTTTTCTAATGTTCATCCAGCTCCTGCCCAAACTTGAAAGGGCTAGCTCCATACAGAGAGACATTGGGACAACTCAATTCAGTTTCCATTGCTTTATTTTCTTTTCTTTTGTTTCTTATATGAACTTCAGTTCATTTTAGCAGCAGAATTACTGAATAGGTTACTGAATAGGTTACTGAATAGGTTACTGAATAGGTTGAAAACCTACAAACAACAAAGTGTATATTAGACATTGTCAAGTTGACAGTTGACAGTTAATTTATAAAATTAATTTATATAATTAATTAATTTAACTTAAATAATTATATTTTTAAACACCAGTTTTAACCACAGAATAAGTCTAAGAACAAAGAAATTCTGATATATACTGCATAAATGAATAATCAACTTAAACTTAAAGTTTCAAAGAACCAAAGATCAATAGAAAAGAAAAAGGGTACAGAAAATGCACTTGGTACTGTCCATTTGGAAATATATAGTTCCATCATACCAGTAGTGTCTTTGGTTGAAGCTTTGAGCTGAAGTCTGTGTCCGGAACAATGGGAATGCACAGGCGAGCAGATTACTGGAGAAGCAGAGTGGGTGCTGAGAGGAGCAGGGAGCGCTTGGCTTTCTGTCTGGTGCACTTCAGTTGGGGGCAGTTAGAGATTTGGTTTAAATTTACTGGTTTAACTTGACACCTCCCACTTGAGCTCCTGGTTTAACTTAACAGGTACTTTAGATTGTAACTAATAACTTTTATAATGTTACAACTGAGTTACTAATACGATTTTTAATTGTTACGTAACTACATTTCTTAAGTCAGACACACAGCGCTGGTTGGGTCAGTCTCAACATGAGGGTTTTTATGTAAGTTAAAATCTGTCTTCAAGACATTTTATCAGATGTTTCTATAAAACATGCTGAACAAGACATACCAATCAGAATCACTGTTCTATGCTGCTCGCTGAGGTGATGGACAGCGTTCCACATTGTTAGATCATCTGTTTTGCAGTTTAGCTGAGGTCTGCGGTGCTGAGCAATGCTTGTTTCTGCACCACGCTCTATAAATAGACCCTCTGGATGATTAGGACATTATTTCTTACTCTAAGCTTCACTCTCACCGAGCTAAATTAGCTTTTAAACTAAGAACCATTTGTTTGCTGAACCGCTCGCTCAACACGGGCCTAAAGTGGGGTACACCTTGCACAGGTCACCAGTCTCTCACAGAAATAGATAAAAAATCATTGGGAGACTTCAACCCGTTTATCTCAGCCGGCAATGTGTGCAGATTACCAACCTAAACAGGTCTCCAGTGTGTTTAAGGACCACATAGAGGGATCAACAACCCGTTGATCCCTCTATGGTGCCCTCTATTCTTAAGTTGAACTAATTAATCAGAACATTGTGAATATTTTCAGTCGTGGAAAAACGCACGTATGTGCAAAGAAAAAATAAACTCTCACCAGAAATGTAATCGGAAACGGTGTCTCACATCTCGATAGGCTTAGTTGTCGAGACGAGGCCACAAATCTCAACAGAACAATGGAATTAGGGGCGCAAAGTCATGGAATACACATCCAGTTGAAGTTAGAGACTAAGAATTATCTAACATTAAAGAAAACCTAAAAACACTGGTGTAAAACAAGACTGTCATGTAGTCATGTATAACCTACACTGTGTGTGTGTGTGTGTGTGTGTGTGTGTGTGTGTGTGTGTGTGTGTGTGTGTGTGTGTGTGTGTGTGTGTGTGTGTGTGTGAGTTGGATTTTATGGAGTTCATATAATTTAGCTACAGTGCTAATTCTGGCGTATTTACATTGATTATGTTGATGGTTCTGCCATCCGGGAGGAGCTGATGGTTTTGCCATCAGTGTAGAGACGCTCCTCCTCCAGGTCGAGAAGAGCCAGAAGGGGTGGTTCAGGCATCTGGTCAGGATACGCCCTGAGCGCCTTGCTGGTGTAGTGTTTCGGGCACGTTTCACCAGGAGGAGACCAAGAAGCACACCCCGGATCCGCTGAAGAGACTGTGTCTCACAGCTGTCCGGGGAACGATTCGGGGTTTTACATATTGTTGTTACATTCTGTGACATACACAGTAATGCCGTCATCACATTTTGTGGACTGAGAGATAAAAAGTTCGGGTGTATGATCCTATCAAACGCCGACACGTGAGGACTGGCAGAGAAGTGATGGATTGCTGCCATGTGCTAAATTTTCTGTTTTTTGTTTTATGATGTCTGAAGGTACAAAGTATCATGATCCCCCCTCTCATTTGGAACACTTCCTCCCTCCTATCCTGCCCTCAGAACTAATTTGATAAACCTGGTCACAATCCCAGGGTGTGTCTTGTTTCCCTTTGAACTGTTTAAGCCCTGGTGTACATCACTTCCTTGCCAGATCTCCTGAGCTCATACCCCTGGCTCCTGGTGCCCCCTGCCTTCCTGCTGAGCTCATACCTCTGGTCCTTCGTCCTGCTGAGCTCATACCCCTGGCTCCTGGTGCACCCTGCCTTCCTGCTGAGCTCATACCTCTGGTCTTTCATCCTGCTGAGCTCACACCTCTGGTCCTTCGTCCTGCTGAGCTCATACCCCTGGCTTCTGGTGCACCCTGCCTTCCTGCTGAGCGCCAACCTTGGTCACTCGTCTGGTTCTTCACTTCCACAATAAACTTGTTAAAACTGGCTGTAGATTTGGGTACTACTTACCACCTTCATCACCAACAAGACAGTTTTTTTTTAATTAACAGTAGCTTTTGTTTACTTTTAATTTGGAATAAAAGCAGAAAAAAAAACAATCTGCAGGTTCAATCATTTTTCCGCCTGCCCTACATCACAAACTTCTTCAGTTGAACTACATGTAGTGTGTAACTGTGAGCAGTTTCTTGTAAGAATACGGTTTAGAGATAAAAAGTTAAAACTTTGCTTTGAAAGTTTTAAATTAAAATCCTTTTCTTTTCAGGAGGAAAAAACACAATGTTTGTTTTTCAAATGAATGACGCTGCATCATGTTCCTGATATTCATGTCAAATCTTTCTGGATTTTATTAAAGCCTTTTCCATTTGTAGAATGAAATGAGAGCTGGTGAAATTAATTTATTTAATGTGTGGAAAACCAAAGTTTCTGCGGCACAAAAGAAGATTTTAGACTTTTAATGAGCTTCATTAAGAGAACTTAATCTGCTGCTGTGGAGAATCATTCTGATGGAAAATATGTTTTGAATTCAGAATGAGTTTGGCTTTTGCTTCCCATTGCGTTTCTCATTCTGTATAAAATGGAGGGCATGTGGTCAGCCAGTCATCTTCTTATCTGTTTATCCCTTACAGCGTTGCAGGGGGTGCCGGAGCCCATCCCAGCTGATTTTAGACATAGGGCAGGGTACACCCTGAACAGGGCGCCAGTCTGTCGCGGGGCCACACACATACAACCATCCACACACACTCATTCCTAGGGGCAATTTTGGCACCGGCCAATCAACCTAGCATTTATGTCTTTGGACGGTGGGAGGAAACCGGAGTACTCGGAGGAAACCCACGCAAACACAGAGAGAACATGCAAACTCCACACAGAAAGGCCAGTGTTCCAAGCCTCGTCCCCACCCGGGACTCAAACCCACGACCTTCTTGCTGTGAGGCCACTGTGGGGGCAGGGCATGTGGCATTCATAAAAATGGTTGCACTTGTATCGTTATGGTATGGTTTAATTCGGAGGTGCCCAACCAGTCGATCGCAGTCTACCGGTCGATTGCGGAATGATCTCGAGTCGATCATGAGACGTGTTGGTTAAAAAATTAAGATTTTTTTTTTTTTTTAATGATTGGCAATTTAGTGACTTTGACGCTAAATTTGGTGATCGTTCAGTCGTTTAAAAAGCGACTCGCGAAAATCTGGCACCTTTCTTGTGTCATAGAGCGCTCTCACCCACGTGACTAAAACCCGGAAGTCGGCCAGGACGAAACTATCAAAGCAGAATTTTTTTTTTTATCCTAACGGGCCATTGAGAGGTGCAATTAATTTTTTACGTTATTAGCATGACATGGCAAAAAAATTGGCTGGTTTTGGAGCGGAAAAAAGGAGACAATATTTAGAAAAACAACTGTTTTTTACTGGTTTGCAATGTTGCCACGGGACTGGTAGATCTTAAGAATTTTGCTACTTGAAATGGAGATCTTGGGACAAAAAAGATTAGGCTCCCTTGGTTTAAGGGGAGGCGTGATCTTGATAAAAGTGGCGGTAGAAAACAAGTGTAATCATAATGAACATGCCCACCCTTATTTTACAACATGAACAGTGTATGCATTTAAAGGGCTGTTCACTTTTTGGTAACAAGATATTTTCAAATTACTCGCAGCAGAAAATGATCAGCCTTTAAACATGTTCATTTTTCAACCCTCAGACATTTTCCCAAAAAAAAATACATATGTATCAAGTACGTTTTTGTGCTGCATACAGATTCGCTGTGGTCAGGACAGCATGGTGGTTCAGTGTATGAAGGGATGATTTAGATGGAAAGAAAAAAAATTTGGGATCTGAATGTTTTGTTTTGAATACTTTTATTGAGTTAATAATGAGTTTATTCACTCAGTTTCAATAAAATAAAATAAAAAGGGGAAACGGGCCTCTTCATTCTAACAAAACTGTGGACGGTAGTTTGAAGTATTTTAAAAAAGCCTCCACACCCTGTAAAATTCATGCTCAGATTTTCTCAACGTGTATCTTATCTTCTCTAATTTGAGATGGTGAAGCACATCTCTGATCCAATGGGATAAGATGGGTTGGGCAGCATCCCTCCACACAAGGAGGACGAGGCGTCGGGCTAGCGAAGTTATAAAGGTAATGATCCTCTGACCAGGGTTTGGCAATGACAGAACCTCACTATTGATTCTAAACAGAAACATGAGTGGATTTCAATTTAATTTGATTCCCAAAATGCAGCAAAGTGCACCACAGATATCTCCCCAATCTTTTATTTAAATATTACAAAACAATAATAAAAAAAAAGAAATCAAAACCATCCATTCTCTTAAACACAACCCAATGGCACACAACGGGACTGCCCATGTTAAAAATACAGAATACAGAATACCAAGATTTTCAAAGTTTCCCATATTGTTATTAATAAAATGCATTTTAGGAGGTATTTTTAAAGTTTTCCTTTCATTGATCCACAACGTCCCGGTCAGCAGCTCCCCATCCCTCTGTAAATATTGGTCATGGTGCGTTGATTCTTCCAAACCATCTAAAAGTCATTTTCCATGGTTTTGCCGAACGCCTCCCAAGCTCGGGTCTTTGACTCAGCGACCACTGAAGCTGTGTTTTCTTTTGCCCATCAATACCAGCAAAGGACATCAATGGCCACAGGCCTGAGGCAGCTCAGGCCTTCTCCATCCCTACGTAGAGGAAAATGAAGGTGGTGTGATGACAGAGTTCAGCTTGGGTCGGGTAGCTTTATGGCAGCACCTAAACATGCCAACTCATTTGAAACAGTACCAAACCAGAGTAAATACTACTCGTAATGAAACAAGAGAAAAACTTTCCAAACCTAACTGGTCAGCATTCAAGAAGCCTGTACCTGCCGGTTCAGATCAGACCAAACTTATAACAAAATCTCTGCAGTGTTTATAACGTAAAATCTAAGATCATATTTAATCCAACTGTTTGTGCTGCTGTTTTGTTTAGAAAAATGATAGATGCACGGCAACACACAAACGTGCACAGATAAAACACACACATATACTTACACAACAGTCAACATAAAAGCAGGGCAACACACACATAAATGCCAGGGAGCTCGCACACACCAATGAGAACATGTATACAGGTATAGAAGCAAACATGTCAAAATAATAATACACACATACTGTAAGTGCCGGGCAAAACACACACGCACGTAAACAGCAACATACACTTGCATTCAGCAGCACACACTCGTAAACGGCAGCAGGTGTGTTTCTGGGTCGTCTTGACTCTGCTGCTGCAGAGTTTCTAGTTCAAAGTTTTTCTCTTTAAGTTAGAACCGGATGCACATGAAACGCTGTGACAGGCAAATGAGGAAAGAAAAAAAGGGGTTTTTAAGACCATCGCTGACACATTTCATTCAATCCTGCAGAATATTTTTCTTCAACAGTCAGAAACACTGAGAATTCAACACTTTAAATCATAAAGAAAAAACTTTTCTGCAGAAATCTGCAAGTTTACCAGCAGCAGAAAATGATGAAAATCTATTAAACTGATTTTTGTTTTTTAAAAAAAGGATTAGTAAAACATGTAAAACTGCATCGGTCCGTCATGGTAAAGAGAGAGCTGAGCCGAAAAGCAAAGCTCTTGATTTACAAGTCGATCTACGTTCCTACCCTCACCATGGTAACCAGGATCTACGTTCCTACCCTCACCATGGTAACCAGGCTCTACGTTCCTACCCTCACCATGGTAACCAGGATCTACATTCCAACCTTCACCATGGTAACCAGGATCTACGTTCCTACCCTCACCATGGTAACCAGGATCTATTTTCCTACCCTCATCGTGGTAACCAGGATCTACGTTCCTACCCTCACCATGGTAACCAGGATCTACGTTCCTACCCTCACCATGGTAACCAGGATCTACGTTCCTACCCTCACCATGGTAACCGGGATCTACGTTCCTACCCTCACCATGGTAACCAGGATCTACGTTCCTACCCTCACCATGGTAACCAGCCGTGGGTGGTGACCGAAAGAATGAGATCGTGGCCGCTTGTACGCGCTCATTTCAGGTACAAGCGGCCGAAATGAGCTTCCTCCGCAGGGTGGCTGGGCTCTCACTCAGAGATCAGGCGAGGAGCTCTTCCATCCGGGAGGAGCTCGGTGTCGAGCCGCTCCTCCTCCAGGTCGAGAGGAGCCAGATGGGGTGGTTCGGGCATCTGGTCAGGATGCCCCCCGAGCGCCTCGTGGGCGAGGTGTTTCCGGCACGTCCCACCGGGAGGAGACCAACGGGCAGACCCTGGACCCGCTGGAGAGACTATGTCTCACAGCTGGCCAGGGAACGACTTGGGATCCTTCCGGGTGAGCTGGAGGATGCAGCCGGGGTGAGAGAGGCCTGGGCTACTCGTTTGAGGCTGTTGCCCCCGCGACCCGACCCCCGATCAAGCGGAAGATGACGGAACGGAACCAAGTACTTGCTGAATTTGAAGTTTAAACTCTCACTCAGAGATCGGGTGAGGAGCTCTGCCATCCGGGAGGAGCTCGGTGTCGAGCCGCTCCTCCTCCAGGTCGAGAGGAGCCAGATGAGGTGGTTCGGGCATCTGGTCAGGACGCCCCCCGAGCGCCTCGCGGGCGGGTTGTTTCGGGCACGTCCCACCGGGAGGAGACCAAGAGGCAGACCCTGGACCCGATGGAGAGACTATGTCTCACAGCTGGCCGGGGAACGACTCGGGATCCTTCCGTGTGAGCTGGAGAATGCAGCCGGGGTGAGAGAGGCCTGGGCTGCCCGTTTGAGGTTGTTGCCCCCGCGACTCGACCCCGGAACAAGCGGAAGATGATGGAACAGAAGTAAAACAAAAACTTTTGTAAGTAATTTTTTTGTCTAGAATTTGAGAAATGTTCAGATCGAGAATGAATGGAGCTGCTTCCAAATGAGACTGGACCAGCTCTCTCTCTCTCTCACACACACACACACACAGAAAATCCTGAACGTCTTTGTGTCCGTGTGTGTACTGCCAGCATGAACGATGAAACAGAGAAAAAAAGAAGCTGTTTTTAATGTTTCCATTCTGGTAGGAAATGAAAATCTGTTGATGTGGAAGACAAGAAAAAAAACATGACATTTGTTCCCTCCACCTCGCGGGCTGATGGTTTGCAAGGTGGTGGTGATGGTGGGGGGGCGGGCGGGCGGGCAGATAGAAGGATTAGGCCTGAATCTGGTCCCTTATCATTCAGTTCAGTCTGCTGGCTCAGCAGCGGTGAGCAAATTGAAGTTAACAGGATCTGCTGTAGTTACTTTCACATTGAGCCGAGCCAGTTCTGACTGTCATTAGAGAATTACACTCAATGTCTTATTTCTGCCAAAAAAAAAAGAGAAAAAAATACCTAACGGATGCAGAGACGCTGCTCCTGCTGGAACAAAAAATCTCATTATGTATTTGTTAATGTGAGGATGAGGCACACGTGTGTGGAAAAGTAAATATTCCCATCCCCCCGCCACCTTGGGCTCGGAGCTATATCACCTCACCAATAATTATGCTCATGTTGGACCTCATTAAAAAAATGGCAAACAAGAAAATTTCGGCATGCGACCAAAACAATGCTCTCATCCAGTTTTATTGAAATTATGTGTGTTTCAGTCTCCTCGAATCACTGCGCCAAATCAATATGTTATGTAAACATTAAGGGTGTAATGGTACACAAAATCCCAGTTCGGCTCATTTTTGGTGCAAATTTGGAACAAAATGCGAAATCATTTGCTTGTTGTTCATTTGTGTCTTTATGATCCAGCGTTATGGTCCTCACCTGTGGGACAGCCTGCCAGAGGACCTCAGGGCCGCAGAGTCTGTTCATGTTTTTGAGAAAAGGCTAAATAAAAAGGCTGAAAACCCACCTTTAACTTTGCTTTTACTTGATTTTATTGTCGTTTCAAAGAATTTTATGTGCCCCCGTGACAGACTGGTGAACTATTCGGGGTGTACTCTGCCTCTCGCCTTGAATCAGCCGGGGGAAGCTCCGGTAACTCCGTAACCCTGTTTGGAATGGACGGTTCAAAAGAAGAATGAATGAACGATTTTATGTATGTTTTATTCCTGTGTTTCCTCATGGGGATCCTCCATCCCACCAGCTCTGCCTGCTCAGTCTATGGGGTCATTGCTGTGGTGGTCAGACTGACCTGGGTGGTGCAGGTCTTTCACTTGAGCCATGTGGCTTTTTGTGGGTGACGGTGTTTCCTGGACCCAGGTGGATCCCTGTGGTTTTGGTCTCTACAGTAATAGTCGACCCTTGGTGTGGATCGATCCCTAGTTATTATTTCCTCACAGCAGCATCAGGCCACATGTTTGGTTTTTTTACTGTTACTTTTAACTCAGTTAAAGAGACAGTAACCAGCGGTTCAAGGGGAATGGGAGGTCTGGGAGGTGGTGGCGTTGGTAGAAGTGTGCGGCTGTGAAGATGTTGATACATGTGTGCAGTGTTTTGTGTAAGTGTGTAATTTTTAACGTTTGGTTTTAATTTATTATTTTTAATAACCTGGATTTCAGTTTTTCTTTTTCTGTTCAGCACTTTGTGTAACTTTGTTTGAAAAATGCCGTTCCGTTCATTCCGTCATCTTCCGCTTGTTCCGGGGTCGGGTCGCAGGGGCAACAGCCTCAGATGGGTAGCCCAGGCTTCTCTCTCCCCGGCTGCATCCTCTAGCTCACCTGGAAGGATCCCAAGTCGTTCCCCGGCCAGCTGTGAGACATACGTAGTCTCTCCAGCGGGTCCAGGGTCTGCCCCTTGGTCTCCTCCCGGTGAGATGTGCCTGAAATACCTCGCCCGCGAGGCGCTAGGGTCTGGCTCCTCTCGACCTGGAAGAGGAGCGGCTCGATACCGAGCTCCTCCCAGATGGCAGAGCTCCTCACCTAGTCTCTGAGTGAGAGCCCAGCCACCCTGCGGAGGAAGCTCATTTTGGCCGCTTGTACCCCCATGAAAAGTGCCTAAAAACGTATTTAATTTGATCAAACCAAGACTCTGCTTTAAGGGCTTCACAGTGTTCTCACAGCAAGAAGGTTGGAGTAGGGCGAGACATGAAATTCTGGCCTTTCTGTGTGGAGTTTGCATGTTCTCCCTGTGCATGTGTGAGTTTTTCCGATAACAATTGATAACAATAAAACTTTTCATATGACTCTAGACAAACAAATCTTAATAACACTGGATAAGAGCTTTCCTAAACTACATTGACGACATACTAAACTACATGAAGCTAGATATAGGTCACCATAGCAACTGTACACAAATGAGAGATCATTTATGTGTTTTTTTTTTTTTTTAATTGAACTCAATTGATTGGTTTTAAAAATCCAAAAACTCTGAAATATAAAACAATCCAGATAAACTACAGGAATGGCGGCCAAATTCTTTTGTAAATAATTTGGAACACTCTGTGTGGTGCAGTTGTGCATGTGTGCGTGTGTGTGTGTGTGTGTGTGTGTGTGTGTGTGTGTGTGTGTGTGTGTGTGTGTGTGTGTGTGTGTGTGTGTGTGTGTCAGCATGCAGAGGTAACAATATGCAGATCAGTATGTAAATGTTTTATCTGCTGTCATACGGCAGGAAAAGCTGCAGGGAGGTTTTTTTAATTATTATTTTACTGATGAAACTTTTAACTCGTCTCTGACAGAAAATCAACTTTTAAAAGAAATTCACATGAGATTAAATCAGAAAATTTCTGAATTCTTCACGTGGTGACTTTATGGTAAAGATTAAATAGGTTTCAACAAAATATAAACACAAGAACAAGAAGAGAAAAAATATGAGACTCAAGGGAAGAATATCGTAGAGCGTTAAAATAAGAAAACGGTTACGTTAGACTCACCGAACAGATTTTCAGGAACACCTTACTAATGCGGTAGTGGACCCCTTTTTCCTTGATTCCACATGGTATTGATCCAACAAGGTGCTGAAAGTGTTCTATGAAATGTTGGTCTATATTGATAAGATAACATCTTGCAGTTGATGGAGATTTATCGGATGCACATCCTGTTCTACGACATCACAAATAAGCTGGGTCTAGTTTAAATCTGGTGACTGGGTCATTGAAGTACAGTTAACTCATGTCATGGTCAAAAAACTAGTTTTGAATGATTGAGCTTCATGACATGGTTCATTATCCTGTTGAAAGTAGCCATCAGAGGATGAGTACACGGTGGTCATGAAGGGATGGACATGGTCAGAAACATTGTTCAAGTTGCCTGTGGCCTGTAAACGATGCCCAATTGGCTCTAAGGGACTTAAAGTGTGCAAAGAAAACATCCCTGTCACCACAACGCCTCCACCAGCCTGTATGATGGATCCATGTTCTCATCCTGTTTACACTAAATTCTGACTCTACCGTTTGAACATCTCAACAGAAATCCAGACTCATCAGACCAGGCAATCACCAACCGTCCAATTTTAGTGAGCTCGTGCACAATGTATCATCTTTTTTCTAATTGCAGTGGAGATGAGTGGTACCTGGTGGGGTCTTCATTCACCTGTTGTGGCTTTGCAGCATTCCTCGGTTGTAACGACTGGTTATTTCAGTAACCGTTGGTCTTTATCAGTAAAGGGTTGGAGACGGTGGCCGCATGGTTGGCGCGTTCGCCTGCAGACCGGAAGGTCGCGGGTTCGCGTCCCACGGAGAGCACGTCTAGGGTCCTTGGAGAAGACACCTAACCCCCGCTTCTCCCACCATTGGCGCCGTTGAAGGGCTGCCTGCTGCGGTGTAAGGAGTGCAGCAAACAAATTTCCCCGGTGAGGGATGAATAGAGTAATTCAAAATAAACAAAAATAAATAAAGAATCACTCGGCCCATTCTCCTCTGACCTCTGGCATCAACAAGACATTTTCCCCCACAGGACTGTCGAATACTGGATGTTTTTATTTTTACACACCATTCTTTGTAAAACCCTAGAAATGGATGTGTGTGAATGAATATCACAGTTAATGAGCAGATTGTGAAATACTCAGACCAACAACCATGCTAGAGAAAATGCAGCCCCTCATGGGACTGAACGCATGCACTAAAACACTTCCTGCTTACATTAGAATGTGGATGTGACAAAGAACAAAATCTGTGGCCAAGAACAATCAAATTTTCCAATAGAATCTAGATACTCGACAGTAGAGCTTACAAGTTACTCGATCCCTCATGTTTAACACAAACGTACTTCAGGCGGGGTTTTTATGTGGAACTAATCTTCAAACATGATAAAAAGTTCCAAAAAATTAATTTTTTATAACACACTGTTTTTAACTTCAACATAAATTAAAGCCAGAAGTGTATGTGCATGTATTTAGAGGATGGCCAAGTGTTACTGGACTTATTTCTCAGGAGAGTTAGGGTAACAGATGGCCGTCTGGATTATTAGGACACTCCACCCCTCTTTATGAACCCATGTCATCACTTCTCAGGCCAATATATTTTTATTCTGATGGTTGCCCTTGAAGGAGGGTAATAAAGAATTACCTCAATTATGAAAATATTCACTCCAAATAACTTTCATCATTAAAAACCTGGGATGTAATGTTCCTCTTTAAGTACTGAGCATGACTTCATGCTCTGTAACTCAGGATGCAAACTCAAGATTTCTAAAAATAATCTGACTTAAATCAAATATAACCTGTTACGTCTCTCAACAGATGAGTTTGTAGTAAATATTTTAAAAGTAATGCTTTAATACAAATTAAAGTACCGTATTTTCCGCACTATAAGGCGCACCGCATTATAAGGCGCTACAATAAAGGCTGTTCAACTTTATCCTCTAACTGTGGCCACCTCGCTTTGTTCCTGTGGAAACTCAGTTTAGTCTTGTTTACTTGGCGCAGCGCATCCTCTTGCTTCCTCCACTTCCTCACCATTGGTTCGTTAATGTTAAACTCTCTTGCTGCGGCTCTATTCCCGTGTTCTACTGCGTGACCGATCGCCTTGAGTTTAAACTCTGCGGTGTAACAGTGTCTCTTGGTAGGAGCCATTTCCGGGTCTTTACACAAACACACGAATGGAAATGAGACGCCCTTTCATATATCCCAGCATGCACCATGCACTACTTCTTCTACGGGGAAAATAGAGTCGCCGGCTGCTTACCGCAGTTGCGACACCTGTTGTAGCTCAATATTAATCCATACATAAGGCGCTCCGGATTAAAAGGCGCAACGTGGACTTTAGAGAAAGTTTAAGGTTTTGAGGTGTGCCTTATAATGCGGAAAATACGGTAACTATAATTCTCTGACATCATAAATATTTGACAGATGAAGAATAGATCCCAGGAGTACATTTCAAATATTAACATTAGATTTTCAAGATTCAACAACAGCACAAGTGAAAGAAACTTGAGTAGGAGGCGGTCACCACGGCAACTCTGCGAGTGACGCTCACCAATCTGTCACTGAAACAATAAAGAACTCTTTTGGGTTGAGAGAAGCCAGATGGGGTGGTTTGGGCATCTGTTTAGGATGCCTCTCGAACGTCTTGCTGGTGAGGTGTTTTAGGAACGTCCCACCAGGAGGAGACTCAGAGGCAAACCTAGACCTGCTGGAGAGATTATGTCTCCCAGCTGGACAGGGAACACCTCAAGGTCCACCCGGGTGAGCTGGAGGATGCAGCCGGGGTGAGAGAAGCCTTGGTTTCCCGTTTGAAGCTGTTGCCCCGCAACCCGGCCCGGATAAGCGAAAAACAACAGAACAGAACAAAGAACTTGCAGACGCTTGAAAGACTGGTCTTTCTGTGTGGAGTTTGCATGTTCTCCCCGGATATGTGTGGGTTTTCTCTGGTTTTCTCCCACCCTCCAAAAACATGTATTTTACATTAATGCCCCTAGATATAAATGTGTGTGTGGACGGTTGTTCGTGTGTAGCCCCACAACAGACTGGCAGGTGAGAGGGTGTACCTTGCCTCTCACCTGAAATCAGCCAGGATAGGCTCCGGCACCACCCAGGGTCCCTTTAGGAATAAATGGTTCAGAAGATGAATGAATGAATAAGTCGTCTTTTTTCCATGTTTTTTAATTTGTGTACAACAGCTCCTGACTTTCCGTAGAGTGACGCCAAAGTACACACACTCATACACTTTTATAGATGGCTCAATTTCTGTTTAAGTTAACATATGCCCCACAGGGCACTGTGCTCTCTCCATTCCTCTTCACATTGTACACCTCCGACTTCCAGCACAACTCGGAATCATGCCACCTACAGAAATTCTCTGATGACTCTTCAGTTATGGGGTGTATAAAAGTAGTGGGCAGGAGGAGGAGTACAGGAGGGTGGTGGACGGATTTGTGCTGTGAGCGTGAGAGAATCACCTACTGCTCAATGTAGACAACACCAGGGAGATGGTGACTGACTTCCGGAAGAAGGGGACTGCTTTGCAGTCGCTCTGCATTCTGGGTAGGGATGTGGAGGACAACCATGACCATCCTCTTTACCCACTCCTGGACGAACAGCGGAGCTCCTTCTCCAAGAGGCTCAGACAGCTCCGCTCGAGAACATCTCGTTACCGGTTACAATGACTCACTTAGCAGATTGGAAGTTGTTGCTGTGACACACAAATTTCCCATGTGTGGGATCAATAAAGTATATTCTGATTCTGATATGCGTGTATTTAAACTTTAGCCTGCTCTATAAATCAACACCAAACATTTTCTGTCTGAATGTTTCAATCCCGGCCTGCTTCGTAGATGCATTGCATTGTGCAGTGGAACAGAAAGATTGTTTTATTATGGGATGTTTATTGTTATTTGTGTTGCTTCAAATGATGAGTTTGTAGAAAAGAGTCGAATGAGGACGTAATAAAATATTTATATCACATTTGGAAAAAAGCGAATCATAATGCGCCTCTGTGATTTCATTTGACTCAGAGGAAAAATGTGAGAGGCAGATGAGAGATGGGAGAGGTCTCGCATTAGGTCCTATCAGAACACACACTCAAACAAATACACACACACTCATACAAACATACACATAACCATACACAAACAAAGACAGTCACAATTATATACATGGACACACATACAAACACTGACATGTACAAGCATGTGTGTGTGATATACACTGACATTCACACACACTCACAAATACGTCTAAATAGAATAGAATCAGTTCATGTATAGTATGTCTATGTGCGTGTGTGTTTTCTTTCGTGTCTGAGGTTTTCTGATTTCTCCACTGACACCTAGTGGGTGATTTTATTTGGATCATAAATCTGTGTTTCTCTCTAGTCCCCTCACACACACACACACACACACACACACACACACACACACACACACACACACACGTACAGGTCTCTCAGCCACCTCCTCCCTCCACTATGTGTCCCTGTTTTTCCATTTTCTAGCAGTAAATAAATCATTTTACTTTTTCTCACCTCCTGCTTTCTTTGTTCTACTTTATTTATAAAGTCCTATTTTACTGTTTTATCATATTTTATTGAGCAAAAAAAAAACTGACAAAGTTTCTTGTTTTTCTTGAGTTAACTTTGCTGCTGGAAAAGACTAGAAATCTTCAATCCCATTTTAATTTTAAGGGACTTTTTCAACAATAGGAAGTAAAAAATGATCCTGTCTGGATTGATAATGAGGTGAAAGGAGGGGTGCACACTGGACAGGTCACTAGTCAGAGAGGTAGTTAAATGATCCACAGATACACCTGGATTATGTGTAGATTCAGTTGTGAAATTCAAACTTAGCATCATCTATCCCAACAAAAATAACTTTTTACACATGTGCTCATAATAAGTCACTTGAGTTTTATACAAAATGCAAAAAAAAAAAAAAACTGAATTAAATCTTATATCTGAGGAAAAGACAGGAAACAGAGATGGAGGAAGCAGAGATGAAGATGCTGAGGATCTCTGTGGGAGTGACGAGGATGGACAGGATCAGAGGAACAGCACATGTTAGAGGTTTTAAAGTCAGAGAGACCAGACTGAGATGGTTTGAACATGTGCAGAGGAGAGAGAGAGAGTACATCAGAAGAAGGATGCTGGGTTTGGAACCACCAGGAAAGAGGACTAGAGGAAGTGAAGGAGGACATGAAGATAGTTGGTGTGACTGAAGAGAATGCAGCAGATAGGGTTAGATGGAAGAAACTGACTTGATGTGGCGCCCCCTGGAGGGAGATGATGAATGAAGAAGAATTTGATTCCAGGCAGCATGGTAGCACAGTGGATAGCACAGTGGCCTCACAGCAAGAAAGTCATGGGTTCACATCCCAGGTGGGGATGAGTTCATGCCCGTAGTGTCCATGAGCAAGACTCCGAACCCCCAAAGTCACCTGATGGTGGTTTCCAGCTTACATGTCAGCTTCCACCATCAAGTATGAATGTGTGTGCACTTTGAGAACCAATGCAGACAGAAAAGAGCTGAAGAAGTAGAGAATATTTACTATTTATTTTTTAATTAAAAAAAGATCACAGTAAGAAGGTCGGAGGTTTGAGTCCTGGGCGGGGACGAGGCTTGGAACACTGTCCTTTCTGTGTGGAGTTTGCATGTTCTCCCCGTGTCTACGTGGGTTTCCTCCCACCCTCCAAAGACATGCATGCTAGGTTGATTGACCGGTGCCAAAATTGCCCCTAGGCATGAGTATGTGTGTGGCCCGCGACAGACTGGCAACCCGTTCGGGGTGTACCCCACCCTTTGCCTTAAATCAGCCAGGATGGGCTCCAGCACCCCGTGTAACCCCATAAGGGATAGACGGATAAGAAGATGACTGACTGAATGTGAGTCCGCCCACAGAAAGTGGACTAGGTATTGAGCTACTTGGGCTCTCTGTACTTCTGTAACATTTATGTGAACAAGGTATCGACCAAACAAGTAAAACCTCCACAATTAATTTAATGCTGTATCTGATATTCAAGGTCATTCTTTTATAGGGAAAAGTGATCAAAAGATTTTTTGAACATTTGTGCAAAACAACACGATGCTAATTTAAATCATTTAATGTATTTAAGTAAAATCTCATCGTATTTTAATGTTTCCGTGTAATGAGAAACATTCATTCTTTTACACACTGAGGCATCAAACTTTTCTGACCATCGAGACTCTCTTTGTCGGCACTTGTGGGGATATAATCCAGAAAAAAAATGTACTTTACACATTATTTTTTCATCTTCTGAACCACTTATGCCTAATGGGATTATGGGTGGTGCCGGAACCCATCCCGGCTGATTTCAGGAAAGAGGCAGGATACACTCCAAACAGGTCACCAGTCTGTTGCAGGCCAAAGTCACAAACAACCATCCACACACACACACACACACTCACTCCTAGAGGCAATTTCATACCGGCCAATCAACCTAATGTATGTTTTTGGAGGAAACCAGAGAAAACCCTCACATACACGAGGAGAACATGCAAACTACACACAGAAAGACCAGTCTTTCAAGCCTCGCCCCCACTGCAGGACTCAAACCTTGACCTGCTGGCTGTGAGGACAGTGTGCTACCTACTGTGCCACTGTCCCACGACTTTATAATTTATTTAATTCTAATGTTTTTTGATGAAATTGAATTTTAGTAAGTTCGAGGGTTAAAATTTTGATAAACTGACTTGTGTTTACAGAATAATCACTTTTTGATGTTGTATAAAAATGATTTCATCAAACGACCTGATGATATTTTATGCTCAACTTTTGTAAAAGAAGGCCAAAGTGATTGTCTTTGATTCCAGCACAAGGTTCACTAAGATGAACATTCAAAGCCTGAAAAGCAGATAAAGGAACTGGAGCACAGCGCCTGACTTTTGAAGTGCTTGAAGGTTAATTATTCAAGACATCTTTCGTCTGAAAACAAGCCAGGAAAAGCGGGATAGCGTGGTGAGCTGCAGCTTCATTTTTTATTCCCTGAGAGAGAGTCACAAGTTTAAAACCCAGCGTTCTGCCATAATTGAGATGCGCATGTTGTCTGAAGTCTGGCGCCTTTGTGCACGGCACGAGCAAAAATGTAGGACAAGCAAGAGCAGAGCAATCAGCCGCACGATTCTAATCAGCAACAAGATTAATCTCTTCTTTGTTTTATTGATGCATTGTGAGTGTGAACTGTCTGAATAGATTTGCTGGTTCATTTGTTTAGAGGTCCGTACCTGTGCAGCACAATAAACATTCCAAACATGTAGAAAACACCTGCTAATGAAGGATTTTTTAATTAGCTGTTTGCAGTTTTCAAAGACAAATCAAAAACTTTGAAATGTTTTTGATTAATTCAAAGAAAGAACTTCATAAATAATGAATGGTTGAGGTCTACGTATGTGATAACCGCCCCTCACCGGTCACACAGTATGTCCAAGGTTTTTCATTTTTTTGCAATCATTTTATTACAAATTATGTCAACTTATTTGGATTTTTAAAAATAGTGTAGATTGTTACAGTTTGGTTCAAAAGACTGTCGTTCACTTCCTATACAAATAAAATATGACTTTAATGGGACTTGGATAGAAAATTGAGACCCCAATGTTTGTGAATTTTTTCCATTCCGTCGTCTTCCGCTTACCAGGGTCGTGGGGGCAACAGCCTCAGACGGGTAGCCCAGGCTTCTCTCACCAAAGCTGCACCCTCCAGCTCACCCGGAAGGATCCTGAGTGGTTCCTCAGCCAGCTGTAAGACATAGTCTTTTCAGCAAGTCTGGGGTCTGCATGTAGGGCTCCTCCCGGTGGGACGTGATCGAAACAGCTCACCCGTGAGGCGCTCGGGGGGCATCCTGACCAGATGCCCGAACCACCCCATCTGGCATCTTTCCACCTAGAGGAGAGCCGGCTTGATATCTTTCTTCTCCCAGATGGGGGAGCTCCTCACCCATTCTCTGAGTGAGAGCCCAGCCACCCTGCGGAGGAAGCTCATTTCGGCCGCCTATATCCGACACCACATTCTTTCGTTCACCACCCACAGCTGGAGACCATAGGTGAGGGTAGGAACGTAGATCGAATTGTAAATCCAGAGCTTTGCTTTTCGGCTCAATTCTTTATTTACCATGATGGACCGATGCAGCGTCCTAGTTATTGCTGATGCCGCACCGATCCGCCTGTCGATCTCCCGCTCCATCCTTCCCCCACTCGTGAACAAGACCCTGAGATACTTAAACTCCTCCACTTGGGGCAGGACCGTGACCCGCAGGGGGTATTCCACATTTTAAAATCACAAAATCCATTTGTGACTATGTCTTCTGTTCAATTAATCTATGGTCAGTACCGAGCAACTGTGGGCAGATTAATTAAAATCCCTTCATGTTTAGAAGATAGGGCATTCAGAAGAATTTCTGATCTCAACCTTGAAGACTTTGACCTTTGGTCGTATGACCCTGAAAACTGAATCAGTTTATGTATAGTTAGCGTTGAATCGTGGAGACTTTTAATAAAAATTTTAACTTGTTTGGGAGATTTTGTGTTTACTGAAGGATTACGGAAGCGCATACAAAAAGAGAGCTCTTGTACTTAAAAGGGATAAATTCTGTGAAATACAGCTCTTTATGTCTTGGATTCCTTTTAGTGACTCCATGAGGTCTGTAGTTACTCAGAAATCTGAATTTAACCCAAAAAGTAACATCAAAGATATCTTTATATAATCTTTCTGTTCCTGCTCAGACGCCTCGTTTTGGTTCAGGTTAATATGTTTGTAACGAGACCGCCGGTTCAGGATCGGGCGGGGAGCGCCAGGAAAGCAGAGGCACAGATCATAAAACCAGTTTTAACATGATTTATTAAACTTTTTAATAGCAGTTCTTTTTTTAAAAAAGAAAAAGATAGTCCATGTTTTTGGGTGCGGCCTGCAGGCACCTCCATGTCCCGGTCCACTGCTTACCGGCCCCCTCTTTGTCCCGACTGCCACCTGTGGGAACCGCCTCGCCTTAACCGCCATCTTTGCGTTAACGGCTCGACGTGATCAACCCTCATGTCTCTTGAGAGGAGTCTCGTTCCTGCTGCGAGGAACGACGCACCACCGTGCCGCCATCTGTGTACTAGTCCGTGGCGAGGGCTCCCTACCGTGTGTCTCTCGGCTGCTTCTTCTCTGCCTCCCCCAGCTGCCTCATATCAAGTCCTCAGGGACTGCATCACTAATTAGTATCAGGTGAAGAAGATCAAACAATTATAATAATTAAAACATGGTAAAAACACAAGACATTTAAAACGGAGAGCAGAATAAAACTGTAAAAACCATAAAATACTCCATCTGCTACATGTTACATTTTCTCACTCTGTTACGTCACATCTTCAGAGAAAATTGGCTGACTTGGGTGTGGCACACACAAAGAGTAGACTCCTCATTGGCTGCCATCTTGGATCGGTAGTCCTACCTGTGGTAGTAGATACGATGTCTGAGCACTGTGTGGTGGATTCTGGTTCTAATCAGAGGACGATTAAAAGCAGGACCTTCACCACACCTGCTACCAGCATCTGCTCCTTCTCAGCTATTCAATCGACCAGTTCCTGAACTCCCCACACCCCCACCCAACCATTGGCTGGCTCTGTCATTGGCAGCAAACAGAACTCACTTGAGGCAGTGGTAGAGAGGAGGTCACTGAACAAACTTTTGTCCATCATGGACAATCATGACCATCCTCTCTACCCACTCCTGGACGAACAGCGGAGCTCCTTCTCCAAGAGGCTCAGACAGCTCCGCTCGAGAACATCTCGATACCGGAGGTCTTTCTTTCCGTACGTGATCGGGTTCTACAACAACTCACTTAGCAGATAGGAAGTTGTTGCTGTGACACACAAATTTCCCATGTGTGGGATCATTAAAGTAGATTCTGATTCTAAATCATAGAAACCATAAAACTGACTTAGATTTAAACAAGATTATTAGAATAAAACATCTTTATGTCTCAGACCGACCACACTAACTTTAAAACACACACAACATCTGACTGGAGAAGCGTTTGAAAAGTCTAGTGTTTTATGTTTATGGTTGCTCAGGTTAGAAACAGGAGTGGGGGAGGGGTGTGAAGTATCCCATTTGCATTTGAAGGGTGCAGCAGAAAATAAGGCGTGGTTTTTCACTCAAATGTTACAGAAAATAACAAGATCATATAAATACTAGAAATTAGGACCAAAAGACATGATGTTACAATAATTAAATACAAAACAAGCATCTATTAACATGTTATAAAATCATAATGTTTCCCTCAAGAAATAGAGGCATAAAAATGGAACAAATCTGTAAAATTTGTGATTTTTTATTTTTTTTTATTATTCAGCATCATGTTTACCTCACTCCTTCTACCCCCCTCTGCATCAACTGTCAGTTAAAGCTGCAGGAAAAACAGAGTTTTTGACCCAAATCTGAACCTTTTTGGCTTCTGTACTTGGAAATGTTACTCGGAATGTCAATCATAAACACTTGATTATTTATTTTAGGGTAAATATAACAACAGCTCCACAGGCGGAGGTCCTGACACCCCTACAGCAGTAAAGTAGCATGTCAAAAAAAAGAAAAGAAAATCTGCTTAAAGTAGTTACAGTTTCACCAAAACTTCGAGTTGGATAAACTCGATTTTGGGTCATGCTGGTTTCACCTACTTATTGTTCCTGTTTGGAAATGAAACTAGAGCAAGAATTAATACTCATATCTCTAATGTTTCTATCCTAAAACACCAGAGAATTTATTGATGAGGGTCGGGCTTTAAAGGACTCTGTAATGTTACATAAACATATTATTTGCTGGTTAACATGGCAGAACCAAAATCTACCAACTAGCTATTTTCTGAAATCTTTTTTTTTTTTACGGTATTATCATTTGCCTATACCAAGGGCTCCGAGACTTCGTACTCCCGGAGGCGTCTCGTCGGGACACGGTTGAATATCTTCTCCAGATCCACAAAACACATGTAGACTGGTTGGGCAAACTCCCATCACCCCTCCAGGATCCTGAAGAGGGTATGGAGCTGGTCCGTAGTTCCACGTCTGGGACGGAAACCACACTGCTCCTCTTCAATCCGAGACTCAATCCGGCGGACCTTCCTCTCCAGTAACCCTGACTAGACCTTCCCAGGGAGGCTGCGGAGTGTGATCTCTTGGTAGTTGGAGCACATCCCCTTCTTAAAAAGAGGGACCACCACCCCGGTCTGCCAATCCAGAGGCACTGTCCGCAGGGTGGCAGGGCTCTCACTCAGAGATCGGGTGAGAAGCTCTGCCATCCAGGAGGAGCTCGGTGTCGAGCCTCTCCTCCTCCAGGTCAAGAGGAGCCAATGGGGTGGTTTGGGCATCTGGTCAGGATGCCCCTGAGCGCCTCACTGGTGAGGTGTTTCAGGCACGTCCCACTGGGAGGAGACCAAGAGGCAGATGCCGGACCCGCCGGAGAGATTATGTCTCACTGCTGGCTGGGGAATGACTCGGGATCCTTCCGGGTGAGCTGGAGGATGCAGCTGGGATGAGAGAAGCCAGGGTTTCCCGTTTGAGGGTGTTGCCCCCGCGAACCGGCCCCGGATTAGCGGAAGATGACGGACCGGACCGAACGATATTATCATTTGCGGTCAGTCAAGTAAAATAAATCTTACATGTGACCGCTGAATAGATATTTTGTATCAAACTAAAAGTTTCGATTGTGTCGTTTGTGCCACTACATGCGGAATTGTTGACTCATTTCTAGACATGGTAATTGGTCAGTTCAAATTGATCATTGGTATAAGTGAGCGTGTGATTGGTCGTCAGGCAGACGGGTGTTTTTTAAACTATTTTTTACCAAAAATATCACCCAAACTAAACAATATTACTGAGAATTAGAGAGGAAATGCCGAACGAAGAAGACCGGACATTATTAAGCTAGGCATGCTTAGGGGAGGGGTGGCTCAGAGGTAGAACGTTCGCCCTCGGACCAGAAGTTAACCGAAAGTTTGTGGGTTCAATTCCCACTGAGGTCACATCAAGGATCGTTGGGGAAGACATCCAACCCCTCGTTTCTCCCACCATTGGCACCGTCATAGGTGGCAGCCTGCTGCGGTGTAATAGTAGACAAATTTCCCTGGTGAGGGATCAATAAAGTATATATTTCATGCTGTTGTTTGGAAAAATGTGGATTTTCAACTCTCAGAATCAGCCAGGTAGAGAGGAACGTCTTAATGTCAAGGAACCACTAAGAGAGGAACATCTGTATGTGAAGGAATGAGTTAGAGAGGAACGTCTGGAACCACAGGCACGATCTAGAGAGGATGCCCTGCCTCTGTTATGTGCCCACTAAGAGAAAAAAACAAGATATTTAACCCAGTCACGATCAAAAGAGAGGGAATCCAAACATTTAATTAGTTTTGTTTTGAGAGCAGTTTGAGCTCTTTTTAACTGTCTGGAGTCTGTTCAGTGGTCTCTGTTCAATCAGCAGGGGCGACGAAGAGGAAGAGTGGAAGAGTCCCAGTTGACTAATTCCTCCCAACACTAGTGTTCATCTTTTCCATGTTCTAATTTATTTTAAGTTATAGTTCGTAAACCACAGTTTTCATTACAAAGAAGTCCAAATGTTCAATTATTTAGTTTCTGAAACAAAAAAATTGCTGCATTTTTAACATTTCATCAAATGTTAAAAAGTAAGTGGATACTTGATCTTAATCTCGTATTCTATCTGAGGCAGTAGTCTGAAGCATTCCGCGCTGCATTGTGTACTTCATAGATTTGTTGAGGTCAAACGAAACATTTGGTCGAGCTCATTGATCGGAGTGTGTTTGACAGTAAGATGGGATGTTCAATGAAAAGTGGTTCATACTTTGCTTCACTAACTCACAACGTAATAAACTCGCCCCCGGCAATTACTCTGTGCAGCAGGAGCATCACAAAACAAGAAATAAATCAGCATCCAGAGATCACCAATGTCCTCCTGCTGGTTTCCTTTCTCCCCATACAAAATCAATAAGAGTGAAATGAATGAATTGCAGAGAGGCAGCAGGATCTGCTCTAGCTTTCTGCAGACAGGTTGATGGCACAGACCTTGTGTGTGATATGCAGCTTTAATAAGAAACAGATCCATAAAATACATCAGCTTAGATATGAATGATCTGGAAAATGTGGAAAGTTTTAGATGGTGGTGTCACACTGGCTGAGTCATAAATGAAATATAAAAGTTTGTCATTATTGATCTTTATGCATACTTTACAACAAAGATTTCTAAAACAAAAGACTAAAATTGGCGATTTTTTTCTTGGATTGAAGAACTTACACGTATCTACTTGACGTCCTCTGACGTCTGAATGAAGGATTTTATGTAAACAGAAACACAATCAGGTGGTTGTTAAAAGTTCTTACAACAAAACCAAACATCCTAAACAACGCTGAGGGATGCTGGAGTGAAAACAGCATTTTTAAATAAACCTTTTTACCAACTGCAGGATTAGTGTGCAGCGCCAAACATGCTCCTCCGCCTGGTCAGTATCACAAGCTTTATGAGTTCATCTATGGTAGGTAGGGTTTAAAGAGTATACGACAGCGTGATAGTCTGTTGTCTATCGGTATCCTTCTGTCTCTTGAGACAATGGATTCAACACCTGGAAATGTATCTATTGGTGCAGCGTTGGCTGTGGCTGAATACCACACTTCAGCCACACTTGCTGCAAATGTGATAGGTGGTATGAGTCATGGGAGGAGCAGTGGCAGACTGACTTTTTTGCTGTTTCCTGGTCTTTGTGCAATAGATCTGTCTGCTCTCCTCTGCCTGATCAACACCAGTTTGACAGTTGCATGTTACCCATAGCGACCAGAGGTTACTGACTCGAGATCTGCTGCGTTGATGTTATATGGCTTCAGTCATCCATTTGGTTGGGTTCCTGTGGCAAGCTCGCCATAGAGAATGTCTTTTGGGATGTGACCATCGTCCATCCTGTATACATGACCTATTCAGCGCAGGCGCCACAATGAGAGGATGGTGATCATGCTGGGTCAGGACGTCCATGTTGGATACTCAATCTTGCCTAGGAGACATCTAAGGTTACGCAGGTGGAAAGCATTTAGTCTCCACTCTTGGTACATAAACAGTGTCTAAGCTTCTCTACAGTACAATAGGATGCTCAGCACACACACTTGGTAAACCTTCATCATTGTGTTGAGAGTCAACATGGGGTTGTCCCACACACACCTTTTTAAGCGGCTCATGGTGGTTGTTGATTTGACTATCCTGATGTTAAGCTCGATGTCCAGGGATAGGTTACTGGAGCTGAAATATGTGAACTAAGTATGAAAATAACACATTCATTCTGAACCGTCCATACTTATCGGGGTTGCAGACGGTGCCAGAAACTATCCCAGCTGATTCAAAGCAAGAGGCAGGATACACCACGAACAGGTCGCCAGTCTGTCACGGGGCAATTTCACCTGGGAGCAGTTTAATCGCAGCCATTCAATCTAACATGCATGTTTTTAGGTGGAAACTGGTGTACTCGTAGAAAACCTACACATACATGGGGAGAATATGCAAACTCCACACAGTAAGGCCAATGTTCCAAGTCTTGTCTCCATTATGTGACTTGAACTCCAGACCTTCTTAATGTGAGGCTAATGTATTAACCACTGTGCCACTGTGCAGCCCAAAATAACACATTCATAAATCAAAATCTACAAACCAAATTTCTCTTTTTGTTTCAGGTAAAAATTTTACATGAAAACAATCAAGACGCTCCAACAAAAAAAAGTCATTAAAACACTCAATATGTGCATTAAATTCAAAATCTAATCATAACTACAGGTAACTATATTTTATTTCAAGTTATTGCGTTGATTTTAGTGCTTATTGTGTTTATTATATTAAGTTTTAAATAGAAAAAACTACAAAAACCCATAAAAACTACAACCGGATGTAACACCTGGTAATATTGCATCAGAATATCCGTATACGTCATCAATCCGCGCCTGGTACTTCCCCGCCTACATTTCCCACAATTCTGTCTAATTTAACCTGCTCAGTGGAGTTTTATTTAAAGCTAAAAGAGGAGGTTTTTTTTTAACTTCTTATGGCTGAAGAAACTACTGCGAAGAAAATGAGTGAAATGTCTTTAAACGAAGATAAAAAGGTGAATTTTTATCTTTAGAAGAGTTATTTTTTAGGTTGCTAATCAACTAGCTTAGCTTGTAGTTCTTTAGGTTAAAACCGGGAAGCAAAAAAAAGTAACGAAATATTTCCATTATTTTTAAATAATTGATATAAATCAAATCTTTCTATTGATTTAAAAATATCTAAAAAGTTTGTTTGTATTTTTACCAACATGTCTGAACGTCACGTGTACACTTTAACCAAACTCCATTCATATTTTTTATAATTTACTAATTATTTCATAAAACTAAAAATATTTAAATACTTTGCGGCAGTAAATTATTAATATTGATGTTTTGATTAAATCGGCTTTAGTTCGGTTTTTAAATAAAGATGATTTCTGTTAAAAACCTACTAAAAATGTTCTGAAATGTCAAAAATGTTGAGTCTAAAATTAAAACCTTAAAGCAAATTAAAAGTACTGATTTAATTAAGCTATAAATGTTCCGGGGTCGGGTCGCGGGGGCAACAGCCCCAAACGGGCAGCCCAGGCCTCTCTCTCCCCGGCTGCATCCTCCAGCTCACCCGGAAGGATCCCAAGTCGTTCCCCGGCCAGCTGTGAGACATAGTCTCTCCAGCAGGTCCGGGGTCTGCCGCTTAGTCTCCTCCCGGTGGGACGTGCCCGAAACACCTCGCCTGCGAGGCGCTCGGGGGGCATCCTGACCAGATGCCTGAACCACCCCATCTGGCTCCTCTCGACCTGGAGGAGGAGCGGCTCTTCACCGAGCTACTCCCGGATGGCAGAGCTCCTCACCCGATCTCTGAGTGAGAGCCCAGCCACCCAGCGGAGGAAGCTCATTTCGGCCGCTTGTACCCGCGATCTCATTCTTTCGGTCACCATCCACAGTTGGTGACCATGGTATGGGTAGGAACGTAGATCCTGGTTACCATGGTGAGGGTAGGAACGTAGATCCTGGTTACCATGGTGAGGGTAGGAACATAGATCCTGGTTACCATGGTGAGGGTAGGAACGTAGATCCTGGTTACCATGGTGAGGGTAGGAACGTAGATCCTGGTTACCATGGTGAGGGTTGGAACGTAGATCCTGGTTACCATGGTGAGGGTAGGAACGTAGATCCTGGTTACTCTGGTGAGGGTAGGAACGTAGATCCTGGTTACCATGGTGAGGGTTGGAACGTAGATCCTGGTTACCATGGTGAGGGTTGGAACGTAGATCGACTTGTAAATCGAGAGCTTTGCTTTTCGACTCAGCTCTCTCTTTACCACGACGAACCGATGCAGCGTCCTAGTTATTGCTGATGCCGCACCGATCCGCCTGTCGATCTCCCGCTCCATCCTTCCCCCACTCGTGAACAAGACCCCGAGATACTTAAACTCCTACACTTGGGACAGGACATCGTCCCTGACCCGCAGGGGCATTCCACTCTTTTCCGGGCGAGGACCATGGTCTCGGATAGTGACAAGTGTGTATAAAATAAAAATAAAATGTCATCTTCGTATCTTTAAACAGCTTAAAGGTACAGATATCCGAACTCCTATGATGGTAGGTTATGGATATGAACAGATATGGATCTCCACATCTAGGACTCCTGAATTGTAAGGATAAGATAGGATTCTTTCACTTCTTGTGGAGCCTATACCATCTGATGTAAGGCGAGAGACAGGATACACCCTAAAAAGGTCACCTAATCACAATGTGCTACTGGTGATGGCAGCAGATCCGTGTAGTGCTCCACATTTTTTTTTGGATTTTCATGAGATGATTTACTTTTGGGCGCACATCAGCGGTCACCATGGCAGCCCTCAGGCCCCTAACAAAACCCAAGATCGCAAGAAGGGGACAAAGAAGTTTATTCGCTATCAATCTGATCGATACGTGAAAATTAGGAAAAACTGGCGCAAACCCAGAGGTATTGACAACAGAGTCCGCAGGAGATTTAAGGGTCAGATGTTTATGCCCAACATCGGTTATGGAAGCAACAAGAAAACTAAGTTCATACTGCCAACCGGCTTCAAGAAGTGCACAATGTCAAAGAGCTCTCTTGGACCCCGGAGCGCTGCCAAACACACAGATTTTCTCATTGGAGATAAATAAAAAGTCTGCATACTATGTGTAAAAGACTTGGCTCGAGCTACGGATGCCATAAGGATTGCAGACCAAAAACCCTGTCCATGTCTTTATTAAACTTGAGGTAACTGTAGCTAAAAAAATAGTTTAAAACTTTCTTCTTGATGTGTTTGACAGGGAGCAGGTGCAAAGGGCAAAGATCAAGGAAAGAAGAAAGATAAAAATGCTTCTGGGGAGTCTGCGGGTCGAGCTGAGGTGAGATGTTTGTCTTCATGTTGCTTGAATGTATTTATTTCAGAATATTTTTTAATCTCCAATCTTTATTAAAACTCATCTTTAAAAATCAAATCAAACTTGTAGGTTTCATCAAACTTGTAGAACAAGTTTAAAATGTTTACCAAAGTCATTCCTCCTTCCTTTGATAAATACGGATGCCGTTTGAAAATGGCGTCGATCCAACACCCTGCTTTCTGACGCCGTTGTTTGTGAAAATCCTGGAAGACAATTTGAAAGAGTTCAGACCATCTTATTTGATTTGACTTTATCCCAATCTTTGTAGGATTAAAGGGTCTTATTAAGTGTTCATAAACGCATCGCCATGTGACATCATGTAAAATTTATTATGGGTGTAACAGTTCACTAAAATCCAGATTTGGTACTTTTCTCGGTTTTAAGGTCACAATTCAGTACATTTTCAGAACAAAATGCATAACCATTCCATCGTCTTACGTATAACCGTGGCCGGGTTGCAGGAGCAACAGCCTCAGATGGGAAACCCAGACTTCTCTCACCCATTCTAAATATATTTAAAAGCCCTGAAACTTTGAGTACTTTCCTTCTGAGGGCCGAAAAGAATGTTATTATTTGAAGTTCCAAAGTAAGATGGCAGAGATGGGTGTGTATAGTGCCACTTTGTGAGGGTGCCCTGTCAATTCCGTTTCGTTTGTCTTCCACTTATCTGGGACTGGGTCGCAGGGACAACAGTCTCCGACATGAAACCAAGGCTGCTCTCACCCCTGCTCCAGCTCACCCAGGAAGATCCGGAGTCGTTCCCTGTCCAGCTGTGAGACAGTCTCTCCAACGGGCTCGGGGTCTGCCTCTGGCTCTCTTCCCGGTGGGTCGTGCCCGAAAGACCCCACCGGTGTGGCGTTTGGGAGGCATCTTAACCAGATGCCCAATCCACCCTATCTCGCTTTTCTCGACCTGGACGAGCAACGGCTCTAGTCCGAGCTCCTCCTAAATGGCAGACCTCCTTACTCTGAGTGGGAGCCCAGCCAACTAATTTCAGCTGATTTCTTCAACTTTAACACATAAAAATGAATCAGGGCTGGGCTTAAAAAAAAAAACAAAACATAGGAATAAATTGCTATTATTCTAATTAATATCATAACACCATTTTAAGATCAATTTAGAATTTTATGTCATTATCACTTCCATATAGTTTAATAGCCACCAAGAATTTTATTAAATGCACTTTCTGTTCCAAGACCATGGTCCTCGCCTGGAAAAGTGTGGAATGCCACCTACGGGTCAGGGTCCTGCCCCAAGAGGACTTTAAGTGTCTCGGGGTCTTGTTCACGAGTGGGGGAAGGATGGAGCGGGAGATCGACAGGCGGATCGGTGCGGCATCAGCAATAACTAGGACGTTGCATCGGTCCGTCGTGATAAAGAGAGAGCTGAGCTGAAAAGCAAAGCTCTCGATTTCCAAGTCGATCTGCGTTCCTACCCGCAGATCCTGGTCACCATGGTAACCAGGATCTACGTTCCTACCCTCACCGTGGTAACCAGCTGTGGGTGGTGACCGAAAGAATGAGATTGCGTATACAAGCGGCCAAAATGAGCTTCCTTCGCAGGGTGGCTGGGCTCTCACTCAAAGATCGGGTGAGGAGCTCTGCCATCCGGGAGGAGCTCGGTGTCGAGCCGCTCCTCCTCCAGGTCGAGTTGAGCCAGATGGGGTGGTTCGGGCATCTGGTCAAGATGCCTCGCGAGCGAGGTGTTTCCGGCACGTCCCGTCGGGAGGAGACCAAGGGGCAGACCCCGGACCCAGTGGAGAGACTATGTCTCACAGCTGGCCGGGGAATGACTTAGGAAGCAGCCTAGGGGAGAGAAGCTTGGGCTTCCCGTTTGAGGCTGTCACCCCCGCGACCCGGCTCCAGAACAAGCGGAAGATGATGGAACAGAACTTTATGTTCACCGCCATTCAATAAATATTTGATCAATTCATCATTAATGTTTTTTATTGTGTGAATAAATTCATTTTTAAGTAACAAGCTGAAAGTCGGCTTCTTGATTTATCAAACCCGTACCAAGATGCGTATCGCCAGCCCGGTGTCGAATTGTCCGAAATGTAACCCTAAGAATGAAAACATTTTTTTAATGATTTATGAACACTAAACAAAAAATTTGAAGAAAAGTGTCTGACTAAATCGGTTTGAATCAGTTACATAAACCATAAAAAAATCAGGCCTTAATTTTCACCTAACCCTCTCATGGCAGCAAAGATGAACACATCTCACGTCTGGTTCCTAAACGGAGCATTATCTACTTCCTGTCCATTACCTTCCAGCTGTCCCCACCGCCTCAGTACATCGATGAGCGCCTTAATCTGTATGCAAAGCTGAAAGCCGAGCACGACAGTCTGATGGCAGAGAGAGCTGCAAAGGAAAGCAAAGCCATCAAGGTGACCCTGCCTGACGGGAAGGTGGTGGAGGCGGAGTCCTGGAAAACCACCCCGTACCAAGTGGCATGTGGAATCAGGTTAGCTCCGATTATTAACATTAAAAATAAAGAGGGACGGGATTGGCTGTCAGGATTATTTATGCAGGACGTTATAATCCTGCTCTCTGGAAATGACGCCTGCTTGACTCAGACGGTTTGCTAAATCAACTTTTTTAGAGGTTTTTATTGTGTTTGAGTCGTTGTTCTTAAACTAGAAACATTCCCGAAGTGGTTTTCTGATTCAGTCATCCATGTTCGAGCAATTTACGAGCACATTATTTAGATATTGTTTAAAATAATGGTACAACAAATGAAAAAACTCACGGATTGGATCATTTTTGTGGGACAAGGATGGCTCAGTGGGTAGGGCAGCCCTCCTGCAAACGGAGGGTCACCAGTTTGATCCCCTGCCCTGAGTTCATGCCAAGGTGTCCATGAGTAAGACACCAAACCCCCAAAGTCTCCTGATGGGGGTTTCCAGCTTACATGTTAGCTTCCACCATCCGGTATGAATGTGTGTGTGAATGTAAAACACTTTGAGAACCAACGCAGACAGAAAAGAGCTGAAGAAGTAGAGAATATTTACTATTTATTTTTTGATTAAAAAAGATCACAGTAAGAAGGTCTGGGGTTTGTATCCTGCGTGGGGACGAGACTTGGATTACTGTCCTTTCTGTGTGGAGTTTACATGTTCTCCCCGTGTCTGTGTGGGTTTTCTCCGGTTTCTCCCACCCTCCAGAAACATGCATGCTTGGTTGATTGGTCAGTACCAAATTGTCCCTAGGAATGAGTGTGTGTATGGTTGTATGTGTGTGGCCCCGCAACAGACTGATGACCTGCTCAGGGTGTACCCAGCCAGGATGGGCTACTGCACCCCCTGTAACTCCGTAAGGGATGGACGTTTAAGAAGATGAATGAATAGTTACTCCACAGAAGCACAAGACTTCTTTAATAACAATCAAACGTATGATATGAGCTGTGAAGTGTTTGTGAAGTGTTTGTAAACGTTGTGACGTGGATATCTTTGTTCAACATGTAGACGTGTTATATTTTATGTCTGTGTTGCAGCCAAGGTCTCGCTGACAACACGGTGATAGCCAAAGTAAATAACGCTGTGTGGGACCTGGACAGACCTTTGGAAGAGGACTGTAACCTTCAGCTGCTCAAGTTTGATGATGAAGAGGCTCAAGCTGTAAGTTGTACTGAAGAAGAAATGCATCATTTTTAAGTTTTACAAACAAAAATATTGCATTGAACATTGATTCATACAATATTTCACATGTAAATATTAATTTTAAAATATTTAATTTTTCAAGAACATTAAAAAATAGTTTTTTGCCTTTTTTTGGTCCGGCCTTGTAAAGTGTTTGTCGTTGATATTTATTTTGCTTCTTTGATTAAATTTTCAGGATTTTTTTTTTTTTGTCTGTCTGACCGTGTTTGTAATTTAACCCTTCGCAGGTCTACTGGCACTCCAGCGCCCACATCCTGGGTGAAGCCATGGAGAAGGTGTATGGAGGCTGCCTCTGCTACGGACCTCCCATAGAGAACGGTTTCTACTACGACATGTTTTTGGAGAATGAGTGAGTTCCACAGTCTAGGCGGTAGGATTAGTTTTACTGTGAACTTCAGGGTGTAACCGCTGTCAGACAGGTTTTCTGCAATGGCATTAATACCTTCATGGGTGTTTCCTCTTCAACATAAGACTCTGTTCACAAAGATATGATTAAAATGGGGATGCACTCGTTGCACTCTTTCAAAATTAATAGGATTAACTTTATTTGAAACCTAATTGTTACTTAATACTTATACATTTCATTTTCTAACTTAAAACATAAGACTTTCATAACATTACTATTGTATTTTTTTCTTTCATAAGCAAATAAGAGTTTCTTAAGGGACCATACGAGGTGTCTACTATTTGAAATGAACATACATCTTGGTGGGTGGGGGGCTTTTCCTAAGTCCATTAATAATCGACACCTCGATTGGCATCGTTAATGATCACACAAATTAAATTCTTAGATCATTTTTTTTGTTTTGTCTTCTGAACCGCTTTTCCCTAATGAGGTTGTAGGGGGTGCCGGAGTTGATCCCAGCAAGAGGCTGACTTCAGGCAAGAGGCTGGGTACACCCTGATCAGGTTGCCAGTCTGTTGTGGGGCCACACACACAACCATACACGTACAGACACTCATACCCAGAGGTAATTTCATAGCAGCCAATCCACCTAATGTACATGTTTTTGGAGGAAAACGAAGAAAACTAACGTATACACGGGGAGAACATACAAACTACGCACAGAAAAGCCGGTGTTTCAAACCGCGCCTCCACTCCCGGACTCGCACCCCGACCTTCTTGCTGTAGGCCACTGTGCTACCCACTGTACCACCGTCTCGCCCGATCGTTTTCATTGCAAAAAAATTTCAAAACTGTAAAATGAACCCAAAAAAATGATTCATGTTTTTCTTTTATCTTCTTACCGTTTGGATAAAAAACAAAAATAACTTATAGGAAGGATTATTTGCAGCTGGTTTTGATTGCAAGCCGCAAAAATTATTAAGCGTTGAGATGGTTTAACTAAAATATTTTGTTTATCATCTAAAAATAATGGAGGCCATGCAGCCAATCAAAACCCTGATATTACATTTTAACAACTGGGTTTATGAAATTTAAGACATGCGCACGTGTTTTTGCATCCCTAAAGTCTAGAATAGCACGTGGGAACGTCTCCACCGGTGTTCTATTGAGATCTGCGGCCTCATTGTCGATGGTTAGGTCGCAGATCTCGATGGTTCAGATCCTCTGGAAGGGTGCTTCCTGGGCATGTGCAGAGGTGCAAAGTCGCAGATCTCGATGGTCGCAGATCTCGTCAGGACACCGGCATAAAACGACTGCTTTAAAAAAGTCTAACTGGTACACAGAAAATGGATTTACGAGGATTTACTACAGTATAGTATTGGCCTCTGCCTTTCAAATACAGGTCCAAGTACCAGTACAGTGCCTGAGTATCAGCCCGACACTCGATACTGGTACCGGTACATCCCTAGATTAATGTGGTCAGCCAAGCTTTGAGGTCTTTTAGAAACAACTTTTATTTCCGACCTCTGCTCACCGTGTGCTTTCTGCTGCACCACAGCTGTCTAATTAATTCTGAAACCCCACTAATGAAGCCATTTTATGCTAATGGCATTCAGATATTTTGACATTGTTAAAGCCCTTAAGCCAAAGACTTTTAAGTATTTCACTGTGTCTAAGTCAGGTTTCATTTTTCAAGACAGAGTACATGTGTGTGGATGAGAGGGACCCACGTGGAAGAGTGAGGTTACAGGGGGAGACTGAAGAAGACAGAACGAGTGATGGAGGTTCTAATATTCGTTTGGGACGTAGTTTCAGGCCAACGTTGATATTTGTAGAATAAGATTTCTTCCTGAATAACGATGAACCTTTTCATTTAAACCTGAAAAGCAAAGTTTAATAATAATGGAAACAACTTACATTGGGCGGCATGGTGGCGCAGTGGGTGGCGCAGTGGCCTCACAGCAAGATGGTCGTGGGTTCAAGTCCCGGGTGGGGATGAGGCTTGGAACACTGTCCTTTCTGTGTGGAGTTTGCATGTTCTCCCCGTCCCTGCTTGGGTTTCCTCTGGGTACTCCGGTTTCCTCCCACCCTCCAAAAACATGCGTGTTAGGTTGATTGGCCGGTGCCAAATTGCCCCGAGGAATGAGTGTGTGTGTGGATGGTTGTATGTGTGTGGCCCCGTGACAGACTGAAGACCTTGCCCCTTATCTTGAATCAGCCGGGACGGGCTCCGGCACCCCCGCAACCCCGAAAGGGATAGACGTATATGAAGGTGACTGTCTGTGACAACTTATATTAACAAACACTAGAGAAGGTAGTATGTGGTCGCCATAGCAACTGACAACAAATTAGAGTTTATGGATCTTTTCGCAGGGTGGCTGGGCTCTCACTCAGAGATCGGGTGAGGAGCTCTGCCATCCGGGAGGAGCTCGGTGTCGAGCCGCTCCTCCTCCAGGTCGAGAAGAGCCAAATGGGGTGGTTTGGGCATCTGGTCAGGATGCCCCCCGAGCGCCTCGCGGGCGAGGTGTTTTGGGCACGTCCCAACGGGAGGAGACCAAGGGGCAGACCCAGGACCCAGTGGAGAGACTATGTCTCACAGCTGGCTGGGGAACGACTTGGGATCCTTCCAGATGAGCTGGAGGATGCAGCCGGGGAGAGAGAGGCCTGGGCTGCCCGTTTGAGGCTGTTGCTCTGCGGCCCGACCCCGGAACAAGCGGAAGATGACGGAATGGAACGGATCTTTTCAAAACAACAGCAGAGCATTCTGGGATTTGTAGTATCAGTCTTACAGGCTGTAATACCAGTGTAACAGTTTCTATTGGTGTTCCACTGGTATACCTAAAAAGCACAGGAATAGCTTTATAGGTCAAATCCAGATTTTGACACTTATGCCATGGCTACAACTGCGTGCAAGGTAAAAGATTGGTTGTATGACACGTGTGTGACGGCTCGCCTCAGCAAGGAAACCCATCCCACGCGCAAATTAGTGTGCTTTGTATGCACGTGCAGTGGTGGATTGTAATTACTCTTGCACAGCCTGAACATCCAGCGATGTATCGTTTCACCCCTAATTCTTAATATTGAATGTCTTTGTTTAGAATATGACGACGTGCACAAATGCATACTTAAATCGACGAAGTTTTTTAAAAAAAATTTCTTGTATAGTTCCACACTGACAGACATTTAATAATAATAATAGTAATTCCTTTGATTTTAAAATGCCTTTTTGGGAACTCAAGGACATTTTACAACAAAATAAAAAGAACAATAGATAAAAATATAAAAGACATTATGTGAAGAGACAGGAGGAAGAAAGAAGAGCAGGAAAGAGAGGAGACAGATTTGAAGAGGTAAGTTCTGAGATGAGATTTGAACAAAGGGAAAGAGTCTAAGTTGCAGATGTCAGTCAGTCTATCCAGAGCTAAGGAGCAGAGCGGCTGAAGGCTCTGCCCCCATTATGCCCCCAGTACACCCCCTTGCATTATGAACAAGCTCAGACAGGAAGAAAGGAGCAGGAGAATGAATGGCTTTGAAATTGTATGCATTTTTTCTAATTGTTTGCTCTCTGCTTCAAACGCCTTATTTCACTGTCTTCAGTTTTCTGTTCACAAGTCAGTTCTGACTTGTGAAAAAAGAAGATTATGGATGTAGTGAAGGAAGACGTGAAGGTAGTTTGAGAGTCAGGACACTGGTTTAGTTGGAGGAAATAGTGGGAAAAGCTGGAAAAACAAAAAAAACCCCACTAAATAAGCTTGTCCGCGACTTACGTTGCTTTTAATTCTTGTGATTTCTGTTTAACCAGCGGCGTATCGAGCAATGACTTCCCGTGTCTGGAAACCTTGTGTAAGAAAATTATAAAAGAGAAGCAACCGTTTGAGAGACTGGAGATAAAGAAGGAAACTCTGCTGGAAATGTTTAAGGTAAAATACTCAGAAATAAATCCCAGTAAAGAAAGAGAAAACTCAAAAATAAAATAAATCTTTTTTAACAGTACAACAAGTTTAAATGTCGCATCCTGAACGAAAAGGTCACTACTCCCACCACCACCGTCTACAGGTGAGTCCATTCTGTCTGTAAATAAAAAAACAATGCTTTTAAAGCTCATTTTAGTAAAAAACACTCCAATGTATCAAAAACTAATCCTCTGACTTTATGTATAATTTTATTAAATTAAAACAGAGAAAAAGAATCAAAGTTAAGCTTGTATTTTTACTGCAGATGTGGCCCTCTAATCGACCTCTGTCGGGGGCCTCATGTGAGGCACACCGGGAAGATCAAGGCTCTTAAGATTCACAAGGTGAGTGTTTGTTGGGCTGTCGTGTGTGTTTGTCCTCGTTTCAGAGGAGCCTCGGGGGATTCGCTGGCTCGATACGAGCTTAAACGCTCCTGTTCTCTTTTTTTTTTTTTTTGTGCTGTCTGTAGAATTCTTCTACTTACTGGGAGGGAAAGGCGGACATGGAAACTCTCCAGAGGATCTACGGCATTTCCTTCCCCGACCCCAAAATGCTCAAAGAGTGGGAGAAGTTTCAGGAAGAGGCCAGGAACAGAGATCACCGCAAACTGGGACGGGTAGGAAGAGAAATGCAAATGAGTTTCTCACTAAGCAGCTCAGAACGCTCTCTGTGGACGAAGACGTTTAAATATTAAAGAAAAAAAATCACACAAAGTTAAACTTATTCTGCACATTGTTTATAAAAATGTATTGTTTTACTGGAACATTATAATCTTTTGAAGGAGTTACTGAAATATTCAAGTCTCAGAAAAGTGTTACCATTAAAAAAAAGGAGCGTCAATAAAACTGTATCGATATCCAGTTTGATCTACACTTGAATAAATTCCGTTTCGTTCCGTCATCTTCCACTTGTTCCAGGGTCGGGTCGCGGGGGCAACAGCCTCAAACAGGTAGCCCAGGCCTCTCTCACCCTGGCTGCATCCTCCAGCTCACCCGGATGTATCCTAAGTCGTTCCCCGGCCAGCTGTGAGACATAGTCTCTCCAGCAGGTCCGGGGTCTGGCCCTTGGTCTCCTCCCGGTGGGACGTGCCGGAAACACCTCGCCCGCGAGGCGCTCGGGGGCATCCTGACCAGATGCCCGAACCACCCCATCTGGCTCCTCTCGACCTGGAGGAGGAGCGGCTCGACACCGAGCTCCTCCCGGATGGCAGAGCTCCTCGCCCGATCTCTGAGTGAGAGCCCAGCCACCCTGCGGAGAAAGCTCATTTCGGCCGCTTGTATCCGTGATCTCATTCTTTTGGTCACCACAGCTGGTGATCATAGGTGAGGGTGGGAACGTAGATCCTGGTTACCATGGTGAGGGTAGGAACGTAGATCCTGGTTACCATGGTGAGGGTAGTAACGTAGATCCTGGTTACCATCGTGAGGGTAGGAACGTAGATCCTGGTTACCATGGTGAGGGTAGTAACGTAGATCCTGGTTACCATCGTGAGGGTAGGAACGTAGATCCTGGTTACCATGGTGAGGGTAGTAACGTAGATCCTGGTTACCATGGTGAGGGTAGGAACGTAGATCCTGGTTACCATGGTGAGGGTAGGAACGTAGATCCTGGTTACCATCGTGAGGGTAGGAACGTAGATCCTGGTTACCATCGTGAGGGTAGGAACGTAGATCCTGGTTACCATGGTGAGGGTAGTAACGTAGATCCTGGTTACCATGGTGAGGGTAGGAACGTAGATCCTGGTTACCATGGTGAGGGTAGGAACGTAGATCGACTTGTAAATCGAGAGCTTTGCTTTTCGGCTCAGCTCTCTCTTTACCACGACGGACCGATGCAGAACACTAAAATAAATTCTAGATAAATTCTTGTTTTTAATTTTCCGTTACTTGCATTAAGTTTTATTTTTGTGTTTTCTTTTATTTCCAGGAGCAGGACCTTTTCTTTTTCCATGAGCTGAGTCCAGGAAGCTGTTTCTTTCTTCCTAAAGGAGCCTTCATCTACAACACGCTGATAGAGTTCATCAGAGTGAGTACCAGACGTCTGAATCATTTCAATCTGATCCACGATGCTGCTTCAGTTTAGCAAATGTTTTTTTACTTCAATATTTAATGAAATAAAATCGTACGTCTTTTAGAGATTTGACCATAGTCTTAAAATTATACCAGGTATTTTTTTTGGTGGGAATTTAAAACAAATATAAAAGCAAAATACAAATGGGGACAAAAACTATTATAAAACAATAGGTCAACATTTAAACGGTGGAACATCCGGTTCCTTAATTCTAGATTTTAAACTGAGTTAATAAATAAAGAGACTTAAATCCGACACCTCAGCTCATCCGCGACAGACTAGTGACCTGTTCAGGGTGTACCCTGCCCTTCGCCTCGAATCAGCTGAGATGGGCTCCGGCACCCCTGTAAGGCATAGATGGTTAAGAAGGTCACTGACTGACTGACCGACCTATGCGATCCATGCAGGGTGTTACTCAATACCAATACCATAATTTTTCTGTTTGATTTTGCGATTTGATATTTATTGTTTTTTAAACAAACTGTTTTACAACAATAGTTAAAATGACAACCATGGAAATTGATTAAAAATAGGTTTTTCTGATTGGTTCTAATTGTTAAACCGTGAAGCTGGAATGAATAACTAGGTTCGTTCTAATATTATTCTATAAGAATAATATTAGAATGGATTTATTTAGGAGGAGAAATACTGTCCTCTTGTGGAATCTCAGAGGTATACCAGGTTTTAAGATCACGGATCCAGAACGTAAATCATCAAGTGTTTTATTTTTATAATCCTTCTATTTTATGATTACATTAAGTGAGAAAATTAGGAATTAAAAAGTCAAATTTCCATCTATTTATTGATATTTTAAAACCATATTTTACATGAACAAAGGGACACGAATCTCAGTGTTTTTGGAATATTTTAAACAAAAGACAAATTTCCTAATAAACTGAACAAATGTAAAGTTTTAACAATAAAAAATTTGGTCTGAAAAGCAGCAAAAATCAATAAATAAGAAACAAAGTTTCCAATAAACTGAAACATTCTTAATATTTATATTTCCCACACGTTCAGTAGAATTCAGTATTTTAAAGGAGAAAACAAAATGTTCCGTATAAAAAAAAGCTTAACAATTCTACACAACGTGTTTTTCTGGTTTACATCAATTTTGCTTCTAAATCCAAAATAGCTTCACAATGTTTTGTTTCCACCTTGAACTGTTTTTCTGACGTTTTCTAACCTTTTACGGTTTTAAAATCTCGTTTATCAAAGCCTGCAGAAGCTAGCTTTTACACAAAGTGTCAGAATGCATGGACTTAAGTGTAACTTTAACTCTAGAGCTGCTGAACGTAAATCATAAAAAAGATGGTAAATTTAAATGTTAGCACATTGTCAACATCCATGTTTGAACATGATTTGTTCACCCGCTTATTCACAATATTTTAAATCTTACACGTCAAGATAGTTAATTATTATATTGATGATAATAAACATCTAGCAGGGAATCTCTTCGACATCCTCCAATGACTGATATGGAGTCCCAGTGCGAGATTATATTATATTTTTTTTAATTCACCGTCATAACTCCGTGGTGATCCTGCCCCACTTTCTCTTTTGTTGGAGACCATCACACAGCTGTGCAACGGCCATGGAGTTTTCTCAGTCGCCACTTGGCGATAAATTGTTATTATGAACAGTGGCACGGTTAGGGCAGGATGGATTTTGAGTCGGTTTACACTTGAGTTTCGTCATAGGAGTGATTTATGAAGCTTGTGTAAGAAGAGTTACGATGTAAGCATAACTGAAGTACTGCCGTATTGCTGAGGAAAAGCGCTGGTGTTTACTAGCAGTACGAGTTACTTCCTAGTGGGTTCGCCTGATCCCGCCTCTTTAACCTTCTACAACCAACCTGATTGACCAGCTGCAAACAGCCTGACCAGTCAGGTGGCTGCTCAGTCACGAGCAAGACACATAAACCGGATGAGCAGTAAAAAAAATTGCGTCTCTTTACGACTACCTAGTTGCAGGTGTTGTTAAGTCGTGCAGCCCGACCGTACACTTAACATCTCTGATTTAATGTGTGCAGAGTGAGTACAGGAAGCGGGGTTTCCAGGAGGTGGTGACCCCAAACATCTACAACAGTAAACTCTGGATGACCTCCGGCCATTGGCAGCACTACAGTGAGAACATGTTCTCATTCGAAGTGGAGAAAGAAACCTTCGCTCTGAAACCGATGAACTGTCCGGGACATTGGTGAGATTTTTAATGAGGAGTTCAGACCAGCTGAGAGAAAACCCCAGATTTTCATCATGAATTCTGTTTTCCCTTTTATTAAGTAGGTTAAAGGTTTCTAACGTGTTTGAAGATTATTCACACCTGCCTGTTTTATTTACACCAGTCTCATGTTTGATCACCGTCCTCGCTCCTGGAGAGAACTGCCTCTCCGCATGGCCGACTTCGGAGTCCTGCACAGAAACGAGCTCTCCGGAGCGCTGACCGGCCTCACCAGAGTCCGTCGCTTCCAGCAGGATGACGCACATATTTTCTGCACCATGGACCAGGTGAGTCACCGTCTTACTGGTATGTTATACACCATCATAAAGTTACACAAAGTGCTGAAAAAAAACAATCCAGATCATTTAAAAAAATTAAGAAAAAAAAACAAGCATACATAAAAAATCACACACTCACACAAAACACTGCACACATGCATCGCCATTCACACACCCCTCCGAGCTCCCATTTCACCTAAACCGCTCGCTACTGTCTCTTTAACTGAAATAAAAACAAGCATCTGGTCTGATGATGCTGAGAGGAAACAATAACTGGGGATCGATCCACACCAGGAGTCGGCCTGCCCATGACTGCAGTGGCCAAAACCACAGGGGTCTATCCAGCTCCAGGAGACATGGACACCCACAGAAGCCATCTGGTTAAAGTGAGGGACCCATACCACACAGGCCAGTCAGACCCCCACAAAGAAGTGCCCACAGGCTGAGCAGGCAGAGCTTGTGGGATGGAGGATCCCCATGAGGAAACACTGAATGATATCGTGTAGATCATGGCGCAACCATATTGACCATATATTTAGTCATTATATTTCTGTCTGACGAGGCTGTTAATAATGGTCAGTGTTTCAAAATTTTATATCACACTATTTTTCAAAATGATAACAGTTTCATGGTGTTTAATGGTTTTGGTCCAACGTTTCAAATCATTGACATCGTGTAGAGAGAGACGTCGTAAACCGGTTCAGATAGAACAGAATATGACGGGAAAATCACAGATTTTTTGTGATTAGCCTCTAATACACACACATACACACACAGACTAATACTGTACCTCTAGTTCCCTGTGCAGCAGATAACTGTCTCTGCTGGACCATAAGAACCATCATACTGGGGTTTTTTTTTAATTCTTCTGTATGCTTTGCACACTTCTGTCCCCAATTGAACAGATGGAATTTATTTCTCACTAGTTTTATCTCTTATTTCTAATATTTATGACAGTATTTCTGTAAATGCTGCTTCTACAGCTAAATGTCCCAGAATGGGATCATTGAAGTCATTTTAATTCTAATTGCTTCAAGTGTTCATATTTTAATATCAATGTTAAATCGATCTATTGTTCTACCCATTTCTAGATGTTTCAGGGGGGTTTTTTGCACATGTTTGCTGAGTGGATGAATGATAGAGGAGCATGTAATCTAATCCAATGTTTTTTTTTTTTATTATTGCTCAGATTGGAGATGAGATTAAAGGCTGTCTGGACTTTCTGAGAACTGTTTACAACGTCTTCGGCTTCACGTTCAAACTGAACCTTTCCACACGGCCGGAGAAGTTTCTGGGAGAACCTCAGATCTGGGACCAGGCAGAAAAGGTAAAAAACAAAAAAAGCTCACATCATGTCTTGTAAGACGTGTGATGTGTGAGAGTGATCAGCTGAAAACATCAGATTAGTAACTCCATAGATCAAGAGAATCTATTCTTTTCAGTTCATCGTTCTCCATGAGAAGCACTCTGTTTATTTCAAGCTGCAAATAAAATGTTCTGTTTCTTCTCTGGAAGTAATTTAGTTTTTGTTTTTCTGCCTGAATGAGACCGATCATCAGGTTCAGAGTTACACTCAGAAAAATTGATGGTAGAAAGTGGAAAATTGCTGATTGGACTTCTGTTCTTTAATACCTCCGCTCACACAATGTGAAGGAAGGACTAAACCCTAAGGGCCGTCTGTCTTCAAGAACCAAAAAACAACTGTGGGTTTTATTTGGGCCGGTGTTCTGATGACATGTGAAGCCTCTGCACCGCCGCACATGTCCATGTGCAAACCAAAAAGTGCAAACCAAATTCCCATGAATCATCCAAAAGAACAAATTCATTGTAAATCTGAGAAAAATTACTTGCGATTAAATCTTTCTGTAATGAAATGCATGAGAGCAACTGAGAAAAAGAACGCTGGAGTTTGTACCAAAAAAAAAAAAAGTGGTAAATTTACTAGTTTTACTTTTAGGTTATTAAATCTTAAAAATAGAAATAACAAATTCTTGAGCTTGACATTTCCCAAATTATGGAAATTATTTTAATGAAACTGTTTTGTTAGTCAGTACCAACCATAGATGAACTTATAAAGTTACTGTTATAAGGCAGGCGGTGCATCGGCTGAAAAATCTTTTTTTTGTTTGTTGTTGTACTTCTCTTCAGTTCTCGTCAGTAGAATCCTGATTCCCAGTTAAAAGAACATTAACCATGGTACCAGTGTCAGTGTGACCAGTAAAACCAGAAACATGCTGATAATGCCGACAGAGCGCGGTGCCATTGACAAAAAAATATGAAACCAAATGGGCCCAACACAAAACTTTGTGGAACACCCACTTTAATTTTTAAGATAAATTCACATCATTCACCTTGTAGACCAGGGGTGGGCAATTAATTTTTATCAGGGGCCGCATGAGAAGCCTGAATTGTGTCAGAGGGCCACCAACTTTCTTTCATTGTAAAATACTTCAATATTTTGAATAGCTGGTACTGATCATCAGAAGAATAAAGCACTCTGTAAATATGTAGATTAGGTCATGTGAAACTGTGGTCTATTAGTTAAAGTTCCCCGCGATGTCCTCAATCCGCCTCGTTACAGTGCGTCGGGAGAGTGAAACGTTCTCAAATGCGCCTTTTTTTCTGGGCACATCAGTGCAGCAGAGAGATAAACACTCTTTAATAAACTCTCCGTTGGAAAACGCCTTACTTTTTCTTGCGATTTTGTGAGAAATGACATAACTTGTCCTGACGGCTGCATCTCTGGGAGTGTGAAGTTTAGTTTGTAGTTTTCATCAGACTCCCTTGCACGCTCTTCACCAAACAGACTTCATGCTTGGTGGTGTAGTGGTGAACACAGCAACCTGTGTACCACAGACTAAGCACACTGCTTTGCCTTTAATTTCTAGAAAGAAATATTTGGAAGTCCATGTTTTGTTGAAAATACGGCATTCGTTATCAACTTTTTTTTTCTTGGGGTGTGCCAACATCTTGGGGATAACCTGGCGAACAGTATCACCTTCACTCACACACGTGTATACACGAGTGAAGGTGCCACGTGTTTATGATTGGCCTCACGTGGGCCGGACAGGGAGGTACAAAGGGCCGGATGTGGCCCGCGGGCCTTAATTTGCCCAGGTCTGTTGTAGACAGTTGTGATTGGAAACAAAAGGAACCCTGACGTCTCTTTGGGTCACAGTGACATGTTGGTTATGAAGACGGACCACAGTTTCACCAGCAACATACTGGTAGCCAGTTTTAGGTGTAACGTTATCCTGTTTTGTTTCCATAGCAACTGGAGGAAAGCCTGAACGAGTTTGGAGAGAAATGGGTTCTTAATCCGGGTGACGGAGCTTTTTACGGGCCGAAGGTGAGTGGTACTGGTAATGCAGCTCACCTGGAACTAGCTGAACCCCTCTGCTTGGTTTCAGATCGACATCCAGATAAAGGACGCCATCGGTCGGTACCATCAGTGCGCCACCATCCAGCTGGACTTCCAGCTGCCGATTCGTTTCAACCTCTCCTTCGTCAGGTTGCTGTAACACCTCATAACGACGTCTGAGGTTTGAGGGGTTCAAATGTAAGGGTTGTTTTCTTTTTCAGCCACGACGGTGACGATAAAACCAGACCAGTCATCATCCACAGAGCCATCCTGGGATCAGTGGAGAGGATGATCGCAATCCTCACCGAAAACTACGGAGGAAAATGGTTTGTTGATTAGACTTTTAATCATCCGTTGGAGGGGGTTCCTGATGGCTCTGGGGCTTCCTGCTCCTCAAGCGAGGCGGAGGACACTACCTCGGTGGCTGTGTCCCGCACGGCTGACTCTTATTGGGGCGTGCTGTTTGGCTCGTGGCTGAGTCGGTGGGCCTCTGTGTCGGGCTGGTTGTGCCCATCCGCCTGCTCTCTCCCAGTTCCACACAGCCACATGCTCACTGTCACTTAGGGCACGGGGTCTGGATAGGTGGGGCACACTGATGAGGGTTGGGGCGGGTGACCCCTCTTCTGAGTCCCCGTCTGCACCACTCCTCCACTTTTATCTGCTTCTTAGTCATTTATATTCATATAGGGTATTGAGGGGTATTTCGGAGAGGGAGTGCCAAGTGGGGACACTTGCACTACACACAGAGAGGTCCTCAGGCTGGGGGGCAATGCCGCTTGGCAGCGACAGGGCCCGCCACCCCCAAGCGCTCTGTCACCCACTTCATTTGCAGCACATTCATACACAGGTGGGACCGGGGGAGGGCGGCCGGTCTTCACCCGTCTGTGTCCCTTCAGATCGGTCAGGATCATGGGGCTCTGCCGCCTGGAGAGGGGCTGGGTTTGCGGGACGGTGGAAGTAAGGAGTAACACTCGATGAGGTGTCGGCCAGTTCTGTTTGTCATTATTAATGTTCACCTTGAAAGGGTGCTACCCGCTTGTACCGTTTTAATTGGAGGGTTTTTATAAACGATTTGTTGACTGACGTCGTTTTTAAGATCGTTTTCACAGAAAGAAAATTTCAAAAGTGTTAAATTGAACAAACAAATTCCTCATGTTTTTGTGCTATTTTATTATTTTGATAAATAACTTACAGTAGCATCTGTCTTCAGGTTGTGTCGTCATGGTAACTTTCAGCATTTCGCCAATGTTTAGGTTGGAATCGAACGCAGAAGTTATTTAACCGTATCATCTTCCAGAGGTGTGCATTATCCCTTCAGCCAATCAGAACGGATGGTACAACCAGATGTTGGGGTAAACAATGAGGGTCAGGAATCAGTTTTGCCCAAAAAAAAAAAAAGGGGGCGTGTCTGCAGGAACTTTCAATTTAAAAGCTCCAGCGTGAAACAAAAACGGGAGGAAAAAAATAGTCAAATGCTGTGAAACTGTTATTATTTCTAAATATATCATGATACAGAACTTTGGTCACACCGTCCAGCACTGAGCAGGAATGGGAATCCACTGACTCAGCTCTTTTTCACCACAGCGTCCTCATTATTGTCCTTATTATTGTGGACGCTGCACCAATCCATTTCTCACTAGTGATATTTAAACTTGTCCTCTTCCAATGTTTCCTGAGTTTATTTCATCTGGTTGTTTTCCAGGCCGCTGTGGCTCTCCCCCCGTCAGGTGATGGTTGTACCTGTTGGTCCCACGTGTGAAGAGTACGCTGAGAAGGTGAGAAAAAAAAATCTATTAGTGAAAACGATTCCTGAAACATTTTATAAGCATCATTTAAAAGGAACCAAAAGTATTTGCTCAAGTTTGAACATTCTTAAACCATCAGTTCCAGATAGAACAATCCTGCAGACCCAGTGTTTACATTCTAACGTGCCGTGGAATCTAAATCTATTGTATTCAGTAGATCGATGCTGTGTAAAAAAAAAAAAATCTGTTCAGGTTCTTTCGTGTACATTTAAAGTACAAAATCCTTCTGTTTATACAGTAAATGTTTTGTTTTTTAAGATTAAATCTGCAACTTTAAATCCAAAATTTGATTTAATTCTAATATACTTAATTAATCCCTCACCGTCAAATTTGTGTGCTGCATTTCACCGCAGCAGGCTGCCACCTATGACGGCACCAATGGTGGGAGAAACGAGGGGTTAGGTGTCTTCTCCAAGGACCCTAGACGTGCTCTCTGTGGGATGCGAAGTTCTGGTTGACTTCCAGTTCGCGGGTGAATGCTCTAACCACTGCGCCACGGTCTCCCATCGTCCAGAAAATGAAATATTATCACGTTTGTCACCTCGTGTCGGCATTCAAAGTGCTTTAGAGCGCTCGTCCCGATCAAACACGCACACAGTCATTCATACCTGATGGTGGAAGCTGACATGCAAGCTGGAAACCACCATCAGGAGCACTCAGGCGGAGGTTTTGGGGGGGGGGTTTGGTGTCTCGCTCAGGGACACCTGGGCATGAACTCTGGTTACGGGACGCTGGCTCTACCCTCGGAGACATCCAGTTGTTACTGAGGTTAGCAACTGGATGCTAATGGATGCGAAACGTTCCGTTCCGTCATCTTCCGCTTGTTCCGGGGTCGGGTCGCGGGGGCAACAGCCTCAGGCGGGTAGCCCAGGCTTCTCTCACTATGAAGTCAAACTTCTGTTCTCGTCCGTTGTAATCTGCGGAAAGGGCAGGACGACCACGAAGCACTGACACAGTCAGCATCCTCCAGCTCACCCAGAAGGATCCCAAGTCGTTCCCTGGCCAGCTGTGAGACATAGTCTCTCCAGCGGGTCCGGGGTCTGCCCCTTGGTCTCCTCCCGGTAGGACGTGCCCGAAACACCTCACCAATGAGGCGCTTGGGAGGTGTCCTGAACAGATACCCGAATCACCCCAACTGGCTCCTCTCGACCTGGAGGAGGAGCGGCTCCACACCAAGCTCCTCCCGGATGGCAGAGCTCCTCACCCGGTCTCTGAGTGAGAGCCCAGCCACCCTGGGGAGAAAGCTCATTTCGGCCGCTTGTATCCACAATCTCATTCTTTCGGTCACCACCCACAGCTGGTGACCATAGGTGAGGGTAGGAACGTAGATCCTGGTTACCACGGTGAGGGTAGGAACGTAGAACCTGGTTACCATGGTGAGGGTAGGAACGTAGAACCTGGTTACCATGGTGAGGGTAGGAACGTAGATCCTGGTTACCATGGTGAGGGTAGGAACGTAGAACCTGGTTACCATGGTGAGGGTAGGAACGTAGAACCTGGTTACCATGGTGAGGGTAGGAACGTAGATCCTGGTGACCATGGTGAGGGTAGGAACGTAGATCCTGGTTACCATGGTGAGGGTAGGAACATAGATCCTGGTTACCATGGTGAGGGTAGGAACGTAGATCCTGGTTACCATGGTGAGGGTAGGAACGTAGATCGACTTGTAAATCAAGAGCTTTTCTTTTCGGCTCAGTTCTCTCTTTACCACGACGGACCGATGCAGCGTCCTAGTTATGGTACCACGTCGTGGTAAAGAGGATGCGAGACTGTTTGAAGATAAAGTGTTACAGAAGCACGGATGAACGGCTACTTTCTGCAGCCAGAGGAATAAAAATGAGTCTCTTTATCACTTTTCCTTGTTATGATCTGAAGTCCTTGTGAAGTTTGGAGTTCTGCTGAGTTCTGTATCCTCCGAACCTGTCAGGTTACCATGACGACCACATGGTGGCGTTGTTTTTGTTTATACCAAACATTTCTGTGTTTTTATCTCCAGGTTCGTCAGGATTTCCACCACGCCGGCTTCATGGCTGACGTGGACGTTGACCCCGGCTGCACCCTGAACAAGAAGATCCGGAACGCCCAGCTGTCCCAGTATAACTTCATCCTGGGTCAGTACTTCTCTCTCTCCACACGACTTCTCCTCCACTTCCTCAGATGACTCTTCTTCTTTCTTACAGTGGTGGGAGAGAAGGAGAAGACATGCAACACTGTCAACGTGCGCACTCGGGATAACAAAGTGCACGGTGAGCATGCGGTGGAGGCCTGCATCAGCAGACTGCAGCAGCTCAAGTCGACCAGAAGCCGCAATGCTGAGGAGGAGTTCTGAACCAAGTTTTTTTTGGTGTCCGTCCTGTCCTGCATTCTGATGAGGTCTGGAACCACATCAAAACTGTTTTTCAGAGATAATCTTTCTCTCCATCGTCTTCTCTCTGTCACTGATTAGAAATCAGACACAGTTTTGATAAATAAAACATTGACAAAATGCTTGTTTTTTTTTGTCTGGTAGTTTTTTTTTTCTTTTTATTCACAGATAATCTGTGGGATTAGACATGTATGAGGACTGTAAGACAGTGGTGAGGTGTGCTGTAGGTGTGACAGAGGAGTTCAGTGTGGGGGTGGGACTGCACCAAAGATCTGCTCTGAGTCCTTTGCTGTTTGCTATGGTGATGGACAGGCTGACAGACGAGGTCAGACAGGAATCCACATGGACGATGATGTTTGTAGATGACATTGTGATCTGTAGTGAGAGGAGGGAAGAGGTGGAGGAAAAGCTGGAGAGGTGGAGGTTTGAAGATTAGTCAGAGTAAAACAGAGTACATGTGTGTGAATCAGAGGGATCCAAATGGAAAAGTGAGGTTACAGGGAGAAGAGATAAAGAAGGTGGAAGATTTTAAGTATCTAGGATCAACAGTCCAGAGCAATGGAGAGTGTGGAAAAGAGGTGAAGAAGCATGTGCAGGCAGGCTGGAACGGGTGGAAGAAAGTATCAGGTGTGATGTGTGACAGAAGAGTTTCAGCTAAAATGAAAGGAAAAGTGTACAAAACCGTGGTGAGAGCGGCCATGCTGATTGGTCTAGAGACAGTGTGGTGAGAGTGGCCATGCTGATTGGTCTAGAGGCAGTGTGGTGAGAGCGGCCATGCTGATTGGTCTAGAGGCAGTGTGGTGAGAGCGGCCATGCTGATTGGTCTAGAGACAGTGTGGTGAGAGCGGCCATGCTGATTGGTCTAGAGACAGTGTGGTGAGAGCGGCAATGCTGATTGGTCTAGAGACAGCGTCACTGAGGAAAAGACAGGAAACAGAGATGTTTGTAGCAGAGATGAAGATGCTGAGGATCTCTCTGGGAGTGACCAGGATGGACAGGATCAGAGGAACAGCACATGTTAGAGGTTTTAAAGTCAGAGAGGTCAGACTGAGATGGTTTGGACATGTTTAGAGGAGAGAGAGTACATCAGAAGAAGGATGCTGGGTTTGGAACCACCAGGAAAGAGGACAAGAGGAAGAGCAAAGAGGAGGTTCATGGATACAGTGAAGGAAGTTGATAGTTGGTGTGACCGAAGAAGATGCAGCAGATAGGGTTAGATGGAAGAAACTGACTTGCTGTGGCGACCCCTAAAGGGAGATGATGGAAGGAGAAGAAGAAGACATGGTTTGTGAGCTTTAACACAGTCATATGATAACATTAATTCAATAAAACATGCAAAAATAAAAGATTTTAGCCAACAACAAAATGAGGAGGAATTAAGCACCAAGATTTAGAATACTTTATTAATCCTCACATGGGGAAATTTGTGTGTCTGGTAGCTCCAAAACATTGTCTGAATAGCTGCAACAAGGTGTGGAGTTTGGTGGTGCAGATCTGGAAAAGCAGCTTGGTAGAACAGCTGCTTGGTGGAACAGAGCTGGAACAGCATGACAGTTGGCTCTGCGATGGGTGGAATGTGTATTACCGTAGCAACGATGTTTGAAGCTCCAGTGAATCCTAATAAAATGTTAAACTGTCTCTAAAAGCTCCACATGTTGATCCTTCACTGTGGTGGAACAACACCAGCAGTCCACCATCTTTAGTTCCAGGTATGTTCAGACAGGAATCACTGTCTTCATTCCTTCACCTTCTGATTCACTCAAATCAAACTTTATTTATAAAGCGCCTTTCATACAAGTTAAAAAACCCCAGAACACAAAAGTAAAATAAGTCCCTCCACCCCCACAGATAAAAAACCCACTTACACACACACACATCCATACTTGTGAAAAATACAAATAGAGCACACACCCTCATATACTATGCACACATACACACTCACGTAAAAATGCAATAGGCTGAATGCAGATCGAACACCTGCGAAAACGGTATCTGAGGAGCCACCGCAGCAGGAGCCGAGGCACACCTGTGATCACCTGCCATGATCCAAGGCCCTGAATAAGAGATGAGGCCGGAGCCAGATCCCCACCAGGGCCCCGGAGCCAAGGACCAGCATAAAAACTCCCCTTGTTTTTATTTCAGTACATGGTTTTAGTTGGAGGTACACAGTGTACACCACCTAAACACAACTGATTTCATCTGAAGTAAGATTCTTTTTCAGAATTACCGTATTTTCACGACCATAGGGCGCACCGTATTAAAAGGCGCAGTCCAAATTTTGCGTGCTCTGTATTTAACACACACATAAGGCGGACCTGATGATAGGGCGCGGGTTTTATATACATATCCTCTACTACGTAAGTCCGCCTTACAACAACACACACACAAAGACGTGCGCGCATACGCACACACATGTATGTATTTAAAAATAGATCGGGAGTAAAACTGAGTTTGGTTGGTTTTATTTAAATATTATTTACAGTCGTCATAAAGTCATTTATCAAATCCATCCAAGTCCTCATCCTCTGTTTCTGAATCTAACAGCTGCTCTAAATCCAACCTCGCACGTTCACTTTCCTCGCTGTCAGAGTCACTTTCTGAACCGTGCAGCTCCTCGGAAATGATGCCTGCTTTTGTGAAAGCTCGGACAACAGTGCCAGCAGACATGTTAGCCCAAGCATCTACAATCCACTGGCAAACTGTGGCGTAACTCGCCCGGCGCTGCTGATTGCCATCAGTTTAAACTGAGCTTCATAAGCGTGTCTCTTTTCCATTTTCAGTGTTGTTAAAACACACCTGTTCTTTTAGACATAATCCACACACACACTTCCTCCTTTAACATTCTCATGTTTTCAACTGCGTCCGCCTGATGGTTCTCTAATACATCCGCAAATCACAAATCAGATAAGGCGCACCGCTCATTTTGAAGAAAATTTGAGACTTTTAGGTGCGCCTTATGGTCCTGAAATTACGGTAGTACCAAACTTGTTCCCATGTTTAGTTTCAGCAGTGGTGGATGAAGTACTCACTTTTTGTACTTAAGTAAAAGTACAGATAATTAGGCAAAAAAAATACTTCAGTAAAAGTAAAAGTACCAATAAAAAAAAATCTACTTACCGTATTTTCCGCCCTATAAGGCGCACTGCATTATAAGGCGCACCTTCAATAAATGACTATTTTTAAAACTTTTTTCCACATATAAGGCGCACCGTATTATAAGGCGCTACAGTAAAGTCTGTTCAACTTTGTCCTCTAACTGTGGCCATCTCGCTTTGTTCCGCGGAAACTCTGTTTAGTCTTGTTTACTTTGCGCAGCGCATCCTCTTGTTTCCTCCACTTCCTCATCATTGATTCATTGATGTTAAACTCTGTCGCTGCGGCCAGAGGTAAGATCTTAAGCCCGAGCCCGACCCAAAATTCGGGTCGGGCCTAAAAACGTCCATCATTACGTCGGGTCGGGCTTCTCTCTCGCTGACTTTTTTTTTTTTTAATAAATATATGTTTATAAAATGTAAACTAAAACAACGTGTGTGTACCAAACCAAGGAATACTTGTTAAAAAATTAATAATTTGGATAAAACAGAGAAGTAATGTTTTACTACTAAACAGGATCCTCAGAGCCAGCTCATGCTCTGCGCGCGTGAATGTCTCCTCTTATTTTGGTAATCCTCTCCTGCGCACGTCTTTATTTTATTTATTTTGAACTGATATCCCCGATATGAAGGAGTAAGAAGTTAAGGATAAACTAAATTGCTTTCATACGACACCAAAAAGACTGGCACCTCGACGCTGAGCAGGCATTTAAACAGCTGGACCGGCAAAAGGAATGATCGCTATTTTATCATTTGTTTTAAAGACCGTCCCTCCTCTTCGCGCTAAGCAGGCCATCACAGACAAGTGTGTTAGGGGTCCGATAGTGTGATTATTTTTTTTTTAATTAAAAAGGCGTGTTCTTGAAAATGTTCCAATTTATAATTTTTTATAAATAATATTTTTTTTTCACCGCGAGCCCGCGGTTTTAATATCCGGGGCTTGGGTCGGGCTGGATTTTTTAAGTCCGATCTCCCCACTGGCTGTGGCTATATTCCCGTGTTCTACTGCGTGACCGATCGCCTTGAGTTTAAATTCTGCGGTGTCTCTTGGTAGACGCCATTTCCGGGTCTTTACACAAACACACAAATGGAAATGAGACGCCCTTTCATATATCCCAGCATGCACCGCGCACTACTTCTTCTACGGGGGAAATGGAGTCGGCGGCTGCTTACCGCAGTTGCGACACCTGTTGTAGCTCAATATTAATCCATATATAAGGCGCTCCGGGTTATAAGGCGCACCGTGGACTTTAGAGAAAATTTAAGGTTTTTAGGTGCGCCTTATAGTGCGGAAAATACGGTAAGTAAAAGTACAAAAGTAATTGGTGTAAATTTTACTTTTTAAGTAAAAAGTAAAAGTATTCGACCATAATTCAAATGTTATTTTTTGTGCTGTAGGGTCACAAATAAATACTCTGCAGGGGTGTGACCCCCCTCTCCTGCCTCTATTGGTCCGCAAAAAAAAAGAAGAAAGGAAAGGGGACAAGTCAAGCTATCCCCTGCAGGGCCAGCAAATGGTCCACCAAAATGCAGGAAAATGACACTTATTTTTAAAATGTTCTGGGGAGGAGGAGAGGCCCCCAGTCACCCTATATTAGCTTTGTCAATGACCTCACGTCCCCCACCCCCAACACATCTTCAGAAAATCTTAGAACCGCCCCTGCTCTTCGCGCTGAATGAATGCGGAAAATATTTACTCTGGACTCTGATTTGAGCCTCGATTCATGACTTCTTCTCTCGATCAACTGCTCCTTTTGATTTTAGCGATGCGGCTTCAAGATGCGCCAAAAAAAAAAAAAACGTTATATTTTTTTAAATTCCTGAACAAAAATGTAACGAAAAATGTAAAACACACTTTTAAAAAGTAGCGAAGTAAAAGTACAGATATTTGCTCTAAAATTGTAGTGAAGTAAAAGTACCGGTCTTAAATTTTACTTAAGTAAAGTACAGATACACAATTTTTTACTTAATTACAGTAACGAAGTACATTTACTTCGTTACGTTCCACCACTGAGTTTCAGTGTTATTTTCTGATCAGCCCACTGGGTGGCGCACGTGTCTCAGGATGTTCTAGTGGGCATACTGGTGTTAATGGTGACAAAGTGTGAAGAAAAGAAACATTTAGATAAAGAGAGGAGAGGAGGAGGAGCACTCCAGGGATCCGGCCTCTTGGTGGATCCCTACTGGCTGGGATCCTCTGACCTCTCTGTTACAGGTCACAACGCTTCACTAAGCTGCTTTCCCAGACAACACACACACACACACACACACACACACACACACACACACACACACTGTGACAAACAGATTCACACACATCCCTCTGAACTGAAGAGTTTATAAACAGCAGATTGATCTGATAAATCGATAACCGTTAGATGAACTGTCGTTCGGTCGGTTTCGATCAGGGTGTAAAACTCTGTCAGTTGGACGTAAACACTTTCACACACTTTCTTTCTAAATGTGGGACTGCCATGATGCCGGAAACCTGATCAGTTCATCTATAGTGCGTCACTTCTATCTAAAGTCATTTCCCCATCGAGGGACTAATAAATACCTACTTCATCTATAGAAGGTACTGAGTAACTGTAGGCAGTTTCATTCAAATCTGAACTGATGCACAACTCAACCCTAATTTTTTGTTTACACACAATATTCAAACACACACTGAAATATACACAAAAAAGTACACACACACATTTTTACACATACATTGGACACACACACACACACACACACACACACACACACACACACACACACACACACACACACACACACACACACACAGTTTCATTCTCACACACACACTTTAACTCATACACACATATCCAACTCATACAAAACCATAATACACTCTCTGTACCTCTCTCTCTCTCTGCCTTTCTCTTACACACACACACACACACACACACACACACACACACACACACACACACACACACACACACTCACACACTTAAACTCATACACACACAAAACCATAACACATTCTCTGTACCTCTTTCTCTCTCTCTCTCTCTCTCCCTCTCTCTCTCTCTCTCTCTCTCCCTCTCTCTCTCTCTCTCTCTCTCCCTCTCTCTCTCTCTCTCTCTCTCCCTCTCTCTCTCACACACACACACACACACACACACACACACACACACACACACACACACACACACCCCTCTGTGCAGACTAAACCCTAAATTATGGTCTGCCGCTCATGAAGTCAGTTTTTCTTGTGAAAAACCAAAGCTGACCAATTTGATCAGTTTCTCTTCTCTAGCGCCACCTGGTGGCAGGTTTCTTTGGTTTTTCTTTTTCTAAAAAGTTTCTTTCTGAATGTTTTCTTAAAGGTCTCCTATTATGCTTTTTTTCCCTTATTTTATCCTGTGCTATGTATCTGATATGCATAATTTTACATTCCGCCACAATCTCAACACAATAGTTTTTAAATACTACCCTGTTTAGGAGCGCAGTTTCAGACCCGGAAGTCAAAACAGCTTGTTTCAGTCTTTTTTTATTTTTTTTTTCCCGGGACCCGCCCCGTTGGTTGCGATTGGTTGTCATTCATTGTGATTTCCCCACCCACCCAGCACAGCGTGGAGCGGGAGGGGCGAGGTGTGAGACGTATTGAGTAAACAAAGCGGTTCGGAGGAAGGAATAAACTTTGACTATGGCTGTCCCCGTTACTTTGCCTTACGTTTATGATCCAGAGTCTGATGAAGATTTTGAAGTCCATGCTGCACAAGTACCACGAAGACTTCATCAAGACGTAGCAGACTGGTAAACATGCTAACCCATATTCATTGTGAGATTACAGAGTAGCACATGCTAATTTTAGCTTTCATTGTAACTTAGGTGTAAGTGTGGTGTCTGTCAGACAATGCCAACTGAACAAGAAAATGTTTGCTGTCAGGAAAAACCAATGGTAAAAGTTTAGTATGTTTGTATCTTTGCATTCAAGTAAAAAAACAAAGTACCAACATCATTGTTGGATAACTGTCACATCTTTTGTGTATGTATTTTTGATTTACAAATGTTTTAAAGTAAAAAATGCATTAAAAATAAATTGGTAAAGGATAAAGTATTTGTGGATTTTCCATTTTGATCGCAGTGCAAAAAAAAGCTGACACGAACTTTTTATACTATAAAAACGCCAGAAAAACACCGATTAGCCTACTACTTCGTGTTTTGCTCTTCAAAAATATGATGCACATTAAAAGTAATGTACTACAGCAAAATTCTGGGACAAAACATGTCAGCTGTATTCCGTTTGTACACGTCTATCGTGCCAAATTTGATGCTAACATCTATAAATACATTCGGAATATAGCGTTAGCATGCTAGCGCCAGTGTTACTTACAGCTGCAGGTTCCTCTTCTCCTCTGTTTGTGGGAACAGCTCCAGTTTGTAAAACCAGCTTTTTGGCAAAACCACTTTTGAAAAGGCCAAAGTTTTGAAAGCAGGTTTCAGAAAAATGCCGTTGGCACACGAAGACATTTGAGCTGGTGGTGTAATGAGGGTCTCCAAAAATGAAAGCTAACCACTCTTTACGTAGGTCTTCTGTCTTCGGAATAGTAAACAAAGTTGAGACATCAGCACAACCAAATTCACATTTTCTCATTGTTGCCATGGTGTATACAGCTTTTGAGGAGAAAAAATACCGCCAAACAGATCCAAGTGAAACAGCAAAGGCAAGGTTTGCTTGCTCTTGTTTGGTGAAACACCAAACAAGAGCTTTTCACAGTAGAGTGAAGCACGGAAATGGGTGGATATCAGGGTGGAGAGCAGGTAGAAGTGGGGGAGGGTGTTTGAGCTGCAGGGGGCTGAACAAAAAACAGATGTACGTCACTATGTTACACCAGTCGTTAGAGGTTTGGAGAACACGCCCCTTACTTTGACTTTAAATATCTCAAAATAGCATGAATCACAATAAAACACACTTTGGGGGATTGTTTGGGGTAGTACTAAGTAAAATAAAAGGTTAAAACCTCATAAAAGTCAGTTTTGCATAATAGGGGACCTTTAACTGAAGAATCACAAGAGATGCTTATGAATATTTCTCAATAATTATTCCAAAAGTACACTTTTTTTCTCGCTCCAGTATTTTCTGTTTATACTGTACCTGCAGGGGGGTGCACCCCATCTCTCACCTGTAACCACCCAGGATTGGCTCTGGCACCTGCCGTGCCCCTGACAGCGGGTCAAGAGATGCATGAACCAACTTTCAATATTGTTAAAGTTGATCCTAATATCAATTTCCCCCTCCGTCAGAAACTCACTCTGTTATTTAAGGTGGAAAGAAGACCATCCGTCGTCTGCCGACCTGGTTCTATCAGACTGTTTCTTTCTCTCTATGGAAACAGTCTGACCTCACAGCTTTGGGGTTCACTCGCACCACAGTCCACGACAACTCCACTAAAACCTGTGTTCCGTTCCAGGGGTTTAGCGACACGGGCACTAAAATCAAAAACATGAGTGAGTTTGTGATCATGAATGTCAGTCAGCCATCTTCTTATCTGTCTATCCCTTACAGGGTCACGGGAGCCCATCCCAGCTGATTTAAGGCGAAGGGCAGGGTACACCCTGAACAGGTCAGCAGTCCATCGTGGGGCCACACACATACAACCATCCATACACACTCATTCCTAGGGGCAATTTTGGCACTGGCCAATCAACCTAGAATGCATGTCTTTGGAGGGTGGGAGGAAACCCACGCAAACACAGGGAGAACATGCAAACTCCACAAAGAAAGGACAGTGTTCTAAGCCTCGTCCCCACCCGAGACTCGAACCCACAACCTTCTTGCTGTGAGGCCACTGTGCTACCCACTGCACCACCGTGCCGCCCTGATCTGGAAGGTAAATTAGATAAAAAAATTAGTCGTCTGGTTTGTTTACTTTGATATTTAATTTATTAAGAATAATCAGATTTGAACAAATGACTCAGACTCGAGGACAAAAAAACTTAATCAAGAAGTGACTAAATACTATTTTTTCTAAACTTATTTTCTTGTTCTCTTGGTCCCAGAACTGGTTTGGATCAGAGGGTGAGAGGACCCGGCTATGCCAGCAGAGCTGACAGCTGCATAAATCAGCAGCTCCATGTGTTAATAGGTAGCAGTAGAAAATCAAACAGAGACCACCCATACTGTAGAACATCAACTCATATCTGTACAGTGCAGCATGTGAAGCCCCCCACCCTCTACCAACCAGACCTTTCCAAAGTAAGGAGCTCTCTTAGCAACACAGGAAGGCTCGTCTGGCATGCGCACTGATTCATATTTGGCACGTTCATAAAGGTTTCAAGCTGCTGGAGATTTTTTGGGGCCATTGTGGAGCGTTTCGCTCTCACTCGCCTCTTTGGAAAAACCTATAAACATTACAGGACCAATCACCAAACAGGAGCTGTTTCCTTTTTTTTTCCATGAGAAACTGAGTTATTCAACTTTTTTTTTCCTCAGTGAAGAAAACAAGCAGCAAACGCCCCGATACGGAGATATGTTTTTTACTCCTTCACCTATAGAACGTGTTGGATTTCTGAACTTATGGACTGAACGGTTCCGTCCTGATCTCTGTCTTCATCAATTCATGGTTCTAAAACCCTCTTGATACAAGTGACAGGGTGGTATTATAGGTCATGTTCAAGATGGACTATATCACCAGTAGGATGCTAAGTTTGGAACTACCAAACAGGAGACGTGTAGGAAGGAGGATGCAGTGAAGGAGGATGTAGAAGTAGGTGGTGTGAGAGAAGAGGGTAGGATGGAAAATGACTTGTTCTGGTGACCCTGAAAGAAAATGTCATGATTCCCTCGCCCACCACCAGAGGGAGCCAGAGACCGTCTTTCATCTCCCTGATTTGGGAAACCTGTTGGTGATTGACCAGCTACCTATTTAAAGGCAGTCTGCCTTGCCTTTCTGGTCGGGTCATCATCCCTTCAGGCTGCCCAACCAAGACATGCCTGTGAACATTTCCTGTTTGATCCATGTGTTTCATTTTACAGCTTTACTGGATTCATTACTAAATAAATCATATTTATTGTCCTGCACTTTGGGTCCTCTGCCTCCTTCTGCACCCACATTGTGACCGAAAAGGTTAGACTCTGCCTGGTAACAGATGATGACAGAAGTATGATGAGTTTAAAAAATGTCTGAAAACTACGAAGCCAATAGAAAGCTGTGGAATGATCGAACCCTTTGGAAATGATTAAAAAATATTTAAAACCAGGCTGGCACCACCTAGTGCCTTTGCTCAATTTGATCTCACTACAGCCACTAGGTCGTTGCTTAAAATTGAGAGCCCTCTGAAAACGGGCGGCAGATCCTCGAACAGAGACGACGTTGTGATGTCAACGTAAAAACGTCCCTTCGGATCTGTTTGTGGCTCGGTAACCAAACATGGAGTCTGTAGGCTTATAGCAGGCTCTACGGTTTGTTTTAAAAGTGATGCATGAAACAAACATTCAGAGAGTATTATTCAGGGGAAAGATGTGGTTATCCTGCTGCCGACGGGTTTGGGTAACGTTTTTAGCGCTTTGTATACATCAGGTCGAGTTGGACCAGCGAAAAAGTACCCGCCCTGGTAAAGCGATGGACACTATTGATGTGAGGTCAGACTGTTAGTAGGTAAACAAAACTGTATTTTGCCAGCTTCCAAAATACTACAATTTCTAAAAATAACACAAGGATCATCTTTAAATGCAGCTCACCTAGTCTATGGATTGGTTATCGCTGCCTGGCTAAGCTACGAAGTTGCACTATTTGATGGCCTATCAGTGAACATTACAGCCATGACAGTCGATGTCTCGTGAAGTGATTTCTACTCATACAAGTCTGTAGGCTGGAACGTTGGAAAGTAATACCAATCACTGTGGCCATACAGTCCTGTCAGTGCCTGATACCGTCAGACCTTAAAAGCTAAGCATGCTGGACCACCGGATTGGCAGGTGGCGATCCACAGTGGGACGGCCGTTGGGATTAAATTATTGTTGTATCCCTGGCAAGACACTTCACAAACGTTACCTAGTCTGAATGGTGTGTGTGATTGGTTGGTGCTGGTCAGAGGGGCCGATGGCACAAAATAGCAGCCTCACTTCTGTCAGTCTGCTCCAGGGCAGCTGTGGCTACAACAGTAGCTTACCAGTACCTGGTATGGAGGGAATGAATGATGTATATATGAACGACTTTCAGCGTCCTGGAAAAGTGTTTTAGAAGTACAATGAAAAATGATTATATTTGAATGTAAAAATGACACCACGAAGCGCGTTACTGTGATGTGTTTAAACAAAGCAGCTGCATCGTTCTTTCAGCTGAAACACTGACGCTTTATGCAGTGGGAGGAGGAGCTGGAAGGAGAGAGAATGAAGGCCGCTCCAACCACACTGTTCTCCCATGTTGCAGATTTACCAACAGATGTTTCGAAAAGTTTCACCTTCTTTGCTAAAACCAGCTTCACTGCATTAAATAGTGCTTTATTTTACTTTTACCGGTACGTTGTTTTATTTTCTACTTTCACATTCAAAATCACATTTTTTATGTTCAATACAAACACTATTTATCAATTTGTTAATCCCCAGAACTTTGACCCCAAAGTGATTCGCCCCAGGGAGCATGCTTATCAAGGACATGCAATCGGCCATGCCCCACAGCACGGAAACAGAACAGCTATGAGGGAATTCAATCATGGATCCTGGGCAAAGGTATCGGTATCGAGTATCACTCCAGCTTTCAGCAAAACGGGTATCATTATAAAACAGCCGAGTGCCAATAACAGCGCCGCTCTGATAGAGATCAAACAGATCCGGGAGGATTTAACTTTGAAACTCTTTAACTCGGACACTGAAGATGACGGGTTTGAGGAACTAAATCAAAAATCTGCAGGAATATTTTAATCAAGCAATGTTGGTATTGTTACAGACTTTAAATCTGAATTATTTAACTGTTTTATTTACCTTTTTTTTTTTTTTTACCAGAACCAACTGACTGATTTGCCTCAAAAACTCAGCATGGCTTTTGTATGAAAAGGCATGCCAAGACAAATCAATTGGTTAATGGACCGAAAAAACAATCTGTGAGTCAGATTTTATTTGGAAGAAGAAGACTTCGAAGGCCTTGACAGCTCTCCACAGTCAGAGAGGTGTAAAGGAGGACGTGTGAAAGGTCTCTCTCTTCTTAAAACAGGAGATAAAACTCACGAACGTCAAACCTGGTCAGACTGAAATAAAGCTGAGAATAGAGCTGAAGAACTCAACCTGGATCAAGTGAAAGTTTCGTCCTCCTGTTTTCTCTCCTATTGTGTGACTCCATTTCCCGGTTTGTGGGCTGATTTAATAAGAAACACGACTCCTCACATCTGGAATCAGGTTTCTGCAGAGTTCATCCTCTCGTGCAGCATGTTGGAGTATTTTTAGGCTCCACATCTGGAAATAAAACTGATTCCATCATGATGGTTTTTTGGGAGTGTTTACGAGTATTTAAAGCTAACATTGACAGATTCTTTGTGATGAGAACGACCTTTAGCTCCGACTGAACCCAAACCAGAAAAAACTCAAATGATTTTAAGTTAACGACAAGAGAAGTTGGCTCATTAGATTCACCAGGGTACCTGGTTCCATCTGGGTAGAAGTTTAATCTTACATCATGTTTCTCCATGTTTAACATGGATTCTGCTCTGATTGCTTGATATGTAGTTTGGGGTCTCATTTACACACGTCTATGCCTTCATTTAATTCTGTTGTCTTACTCTTGTCTGGGGCCTGGTCGCCGGGGCAACAGCCTCAGACGAGTAGTCGAGGCTTGTCTCAGCCCGACTGCATCCTCCAGCTCACCTGGAAGAAACCTGAGGGGTTCCCTGTCCATTTGTGAGACATAGTCTCTCTCCTCACCATGGTGAGGGTAGGAACTTAGACCCTGGTTACCATGGTGAGGGTAGGAACTTAGACCCTGGTTACCATGGTGAGGTAAGGAACTTAGACCCTGATTACCATGGTGAGGGTAGGAATGTACATCCTGGTTACCATGGTGAGGGTAGGAACTTAGACCCTGGTTACCATGGTGAGGGTAGGAATGTACATCCTGGTTACCATGGTGAGGATAGGAACGTAGATCCTGGTTACCATGGTGAGGGTAGGAACGTAGATCCTGGTTACCATGGTGAGGGTAGGAACGTAGATCCTGGTTACCATGGTGAGGCTTGGAACGTAGATCCTGGTTACCATGGTGAGGGTTGGAACGTAGATCCTGGTTACCATGGTGAGGGTTGGAACGTAGATCCTGGTTACCATGGTGAGGGTTGGAACGTAGATCCTGGTTACCATGGTGAGGGTAGGAACGTATGTCCTGGTTACCATGGTGAGGGTAGGAACGTATGTCCTGGTTACCATGGTGAGGGTAGGAACGTAGATCCTGGTTACCATGGTGAGGATAGGAACGTAGGATCCTGGTGACCATGGTGGTAGAGCTTTGCTTTCGGCTCAGCTTTCTTCCCCGCAACGGACGGATATTTGAGTGTGAGGATGCTTTATAAATGAAGCCCCTGGTCTTTGGTTCACTCCCTGGCCATCGTGTGATCTCTGGTCTCGGCCAGCTTTGCTCAGCATTACCATCAGCTCGCTCTGGTCTGTTGGATAATCCAATATTTTTTCCAGAGGAAGTTGGTGTCACCGCTCTGCCGAGGAACTGAGCAGCAGCCTGTCACCATCAGCTTAGCCTGAAAGATTTGTGCTGGTTTTTATTCTGAATTAAATCTCCTGACATTGAAACCAGTGCATGTTTTGCTGGCTGCTGATGAGCGGCTGAGGATAAGTAGCAGTTTGTGGTGTGTAGGTCAGAGCTGCCCAGTGACCACAGCCAAGTGGCCATACCAGTCATTACAGACTCTCAGTCTGTATCTGTTCTTAATGATCCATGAAAAGTTTGATCAGCAGGATTTACCATTTACGGTTTAAGTGAAATTAACGCTAACTCATTTAAGTTAGATCTTAAGGGCCTCGTTTATTAAGCAGGCTTATGTCTGAATCTGAGGGTGAGTATGAAGACCAACATATGAACAAAAAGAAAAAAAACCTCTTGATTTTCTCGTATCTGAAGCAGAAAAACTGAAACATTAAAAAGCTAATGTTAGACAAAAAGCTAGAAAAAAGTTTCCTTTTGTCTCGTTTCGTCTCGTTTCGTTTTGTCTCGTTTCGTTTCGTCTCGTTTCGTTTTGTCTCGTTTTGTCTCGTTTTGTCTCGTTTCGTTTTGTCTCGTTTTGTTTCGTCTCGTTTCGTCTCGTTTCGTTTTGTCTCGTTTCGTTTCGTCTCGTTTCGTTTTGTCTCGTTTTGTCTCGTTTTGTCTCGTTTCGTTTTGTCTCGTTTCGTTTCGTCTCGTTTCGTTTTGTCTCGTTTTGTCTCGTTTTGTCTCGTTTCGTTTTGTCTCGTTTCGTTTCGTCTCGTTTCGTCTCGTTTCGTTTTGTCTCGTTTCGTCTCGTTTTGTTTTGTCTCGTTTCGTCTCGTTTCGTTTTGTCTTCCAAACCCCTTCTCTCTTCTTTGGTCGCGGGAAGTGCTGGAACCTATCCTGGCTGATTTCAGTTGTGAAGAAGGGTACACCCTGAACAGGTCGCCAGTCTGTCGCCGGGCCACACACACACACACACACACACACACATACACATTTCTAGGCAATTTCATCGCAGCCAACCAAAGCCATTGTTTCAAGCCCCCACTGTGGCTTTCAAACTCCTGATCCGTTGTTGTTTTTGGCAGCCATCTAAGTTTTCGTTTTAGTCTTCGTCTTTGGACGAATATTAATTTAAGTTTTAGTGACGTTTTGGTCACGAAAACCCAAAAGAGTTTTCGTCTAGTTTTAGTGTAAAAAAAAAAAAAGAAAAAAAAAAAACTTTAACAATCGTGTCTTTATTACTGAGAATGAAGCAGGTTGTTTGTTTAAAAAAAAAAAAAAAAACTGGCAAACTGCCGAGCTTTAACTTGCGCGAAAACAGCAAACATAGTAAAACTACGTAAAATAAATACAAATTGTTCAGTGAGAGAGGAACGTTGTAACTTATGAATACTTAAAAATGACACCTCTTAAAGACCCTGTAAATAATGTACCGTAATTTCACGACCATTAGGCTCACTGTACGAAAAGGCGCAGTCTCAGTCACACACAACAACACACACACGCATGCAAACGTGCGTATTAAAAAAATAGATCGGGAGCAAAACTGAGTTTGGTTGTGTTTTATTTAAGTAGTAACGATACTAAACAAACACATTACCGGTAATAGTCTTTATTCAAATCCGTCAAAGTCCTCATCCTCTGTTTCGGAATCGAACAGCTGCGCAAAATCCAACAGAGCAGGTCCACTTCACTCCTCGCTGTCAAAGTCACTGTCTGTACTGTGCGGCTCCTCAGAAAGGATACCAACTTTTGAGAAAGCTCGGATAACAGTACCAGCAGACACGTTAGTCCAAGCATCTACAATCCATTGGCAAACTGTAGCGTAACTCGCCCGGCGCTGCCTTCCACCCTTCGTGAAACTGTGGTCTCCTTCGGTCATCCATCGCTCCCACGCCGCTCGCATCCTTAATTTGAACGGCCGGTTCACGACCGTTTTTTCAGGGTTAAAACAGCAGTGTTGTGCATACGGCACATACCTTTTTTATACACAATCCACGCCCACACTTCACTCTTTAACGTTCTCATGTCTTTTCTTTCAGGTCCGCCTTGCGGGCACCGCGTTTTCTTTTAGGTTCGTCTTTTCTCACACACAAGGCGCACCGCACGAAAAGGCGCACCGCTCATTTTGAAGAAAATCTAAGACTTTTATATGCGCCTTATGGCCGTGAAATTACAGTAAACACTGCATTGTGTCTTTAAATCTGTCGTTAGCGCAACCAAGCTAACTAAAGAAGTTAGCAGCGCCGACACGCTAGCATTAGCTTGAAGTTAGCATGCTGTTTGTGCAAAATATGTGGAAAACTTTAATTTTCTGACCACCAAGCTCCTTTCCTGCTGTTTTCAGCATGGTGTGTGACTTCCTCATGGCTGCAGGTGTGTTGTGTAGACGGTGTGAACGTTCAGCATTGTGGGGGGCGTGGCGCCGTGAGAGATTTTTGTCTCGTCAACAGAAACTTGCGAACGTCTCGTCACATTTTCGTCACCAAAATGTCGCATTTATTTTGTTATTGTTCCGTCATCGTCATAAAAAAATGCTTCGTCAACAAATTCATTTCGTTTTCGTCATTGTTGACGAAAACAACACTGTCCTTGATCGTCTTGCTGTGAGGCCGCCGTGCTAACCACCGCACCGCCGTGCCGCCAAAAGCTGAATCCAGTTATTAGAAGCCAATGTTGTCTATGACTGAATCTCAAGCAGATTTGATCCCAGATTAAATCCAGCTTCATGTTTGTAAATCTTTTCTTGCTGTGTAAACCGAGGGAAACGATCTTTACTCTGCCACAAACCAGACGTTTTACTCTAATGCCGCTCGACGTGGCGTCCCACCCTGGACTGACATCATACTCTGAGGAAATGTGACTTCACTTGGCAGGCCGGTCTCTAGTCTGATCCACGCACGGGGAAGGTGACTCCATCTGCAAACCAAACAAAAGCCTCCTTTGTCGCTCCGTCCACATCTGTCCGAAATCTCCTCCCTAATTACTGAGGTTGGTCTGTGGAAATGACAGCATAAATATTAAACTGTCAAACTGTGTCTGCAGGCAGCAGTTTGCAGACTGAGTCAAACTAAAAGAAAACAGAGGACGTAAAACTTTATTACCCAGCTGTTCCAGGTGAATCATTTACCAAATAACCACCTCAAGAAAACCTCTACATGTTCACAGGTGATGGTGAAGAAAGAGCTGAACAGAGAAGCAGCGCTGCACACGTTACTGTAAACTGGAAAACTTTGATTTGATTTGTGGCCAAACAAACATACTTTATGTTGAGATGTCACACGTTTCTAATCCAATCACCTTTATAGAGGACGTGGATTGTTGGTCGCGTTCAGGCAGGTGTACTGATGTGGTGAAGCAGACTGTTTAAATCTTGCATCTCTTTTTACACATCTTAATCGTGGACCAGATGAAATAAATCCAGTTTTCAAAGACCTTTGGTGGGTTACAATGAGGCGTTTTCATTGCTCATGTGGAGAAGGCGACGTTGATGTTGCGGTGTGGAAGGAGGAGGACCCAAATGCAGGACAACAAAACAGGATTTATTAACCAAAAGTCCAGTAGAGCTGTAGATGGCACAGGATTAACTCAGGATTAAAAGTCCTTGTGGTCCCTCATTCATCCAGGACTCAGCCATAGTAGAAAAAGTTTCAAAAAAGTCTTCTGGACAGTTTAGTTCTTGATCGAGACGTTTCGACTTCCATCCGGAAATCATTTTCAATCTGAATGAAATGGACTGAAAACTGGATCTATTTATACTAACCTGAGTAAAAATAAAAAAAAATAGTAAGGATGGGCTCGACCAATGAGCCTGTGTTACGTATGATGGCAGTGAATGGCTCCTATTGTAGCCACAGACCAGTAAACGAACCCTATTATAAAAATGCTAAAAGCCTAGTGAATAGAAAATCCTGCTAACAAGAGGCGTGAAACTGAGTCACGAGGTGTCATCTTTATATCAGGATTAAAAGTTTAAATAATATAACAGAGTTCAAATATGCAACTTAAGGTCAGACAGCCAGGAAGTCCTGCCAGGACATGATGATGGTGATGACGATTACATCTGGAGTAATTACCTTTAACTAGGCACCAGGATCCACAGGTGTGTGTCATCAGATGAATCACCCTCAGGTGTCCCTACTCAGAGTGATGAGGGAAGGTCCAGAGCTCCCTCTGATGGTGTTGAACTCCATTTATGTAGCTATGTATCTGAAAAAAAGAGATCAATCATGCTAAACGGTCCATGTTGGAAACGGTTCCCAAGGTTGAGATTTTAAAAACGGCATTTAGAAAGTTTATTTGTCTGTTGATGCTTCGTTTTCTGAACTACATCGACTGACTGTTAGGGTGCATTACATATGTAATGTCTGGTCCCAAATGGAAAAGGACAATTGGAATGATAGAATGATGTATCAGGTTCGGGTTATATTCTGTTGTTACATTAATGAGATACTTTTGTAACACATTAATCCTAACACTAACAAGTTTTTAATTGTTAATAAAATTACATCTACACCAGTAAAGATTGAATTTCCCATCAGAAAGGATTATGTCTCCGAGGGGGACGGAGTACATTTACCAACAGGAAGAACTACATCTCCCAACCGGAAGGACTACATCTCCCAACAGGAATGAACTACATCTCCCAACAGGAAGAGAACTACATCTCCCAAAAGGAAGAGAACTACATCTCCCAACAGGAAGAGAACTACATCTCCCAAAAGGAAGAGAACTACATCTCCCAACAGGAAGAGAACTACATCTCCCAACAGGAAGAGAACTACATCTCCCAGCAGGAAGAACTACATGTCCCAGCGGGAAGGACTACATCTCCAAACAGGAAGGACTACATCTCCCAACCGGAATACTACATCTACCAGTGGGAAGGACTACATCTCCCACAGTTGAATGGAACTACATCTCCCAACAGTAAGGAACTACATTTCCCAGCAGGAAGGACTACATCTCCCAACAGGAATGAACTACATCTCCCAGCAGGAAGGACTACATCTCCCACAGTTGGATGGAACTACATCTCCCATCAGGAAGGAACTACATCTTCCAAAAGGAAGAACTACATCTCCCAACAGGAAGAACTACATCTCCCAACCGGAATACTACATCTACCAGTGGGAAGGACTACATCTCCCACAGTTGGATGGAACTACATTTCCCAGCAGGAAGGACTACATCTCCCAACAGGAATGAACTACATCTCCCAGCAGGAAGGAACTACATCTCTCAACCGGAATACTACATCTACCAGTGGGAAGGACTACATCTCCCAACAGAAAGAACTACATCTCCCTCTTGGGGATTTTCTTTTTTAAAAAAACCCAATGAGATTTTCCATGAAACTTGTTTCGGAAACATTGTGATGTTTTAATGTTTCCTCTTGATGCTGCCATGTTTGATGAAGCCAGTTTAAAAAGAACAGAAAGTGTTCTCTAACTATGACAGTGATTCTGGTAAAACGGTCTGCTTTGAACACCCCCTCAGATTACCTGGTAAACCTGGTCTCTACTCTTAAGCTTAATCCACTTACTGTACGAGTATAAAAGAAACGTCCTTTAAAATTTGTTTCAGTCATAAAGATTAGTAAATGATGAGTGTGAAAGAGGAATTTAGGGGATTACACATGTGGTTTTCTTTTCCTGATCCCGAACATCTCCCTAATCCTTTGTGGTAAGTGAATTTGCAGACTTCCAGAAGCATTAGTTTGTTTATTTTTCTCTCATTTAGGATCAAACTGGAATCATTTCCTAAAGAAATCTATCAACAAAGATCTTTTCAGAAGTCTTCAGAGAGAAGAAGAATAAAACCTAAACAAACTGTGTCGACGTGATGAAGAGCTGAGCAAACAGGAGATTAGAGGCAGATGAAAGAAAAAGAAAGAAGTTTTTCAACAGCAGAGCGTTAAACACACACACGCACGAACACACACACACACGCACACCTCACCACCAAACCTGCTCCTACCGGCACATGAACCGTGACCCCATTCCTAATCCTCACCTTAGAATAAGACTTCGCTTGGAATCTTTTAGAATATTAAAGTTTCACTTTTATTATCTTGTTTCTGTGAAACCTTACTCTTCTTTTAGGGTTCCCCTCCTGAGCAGACATGTTCTCTATTTAAAAGCCCTGGAAGGAATGGTGAGGCTTGATTAAGGGCGAGGCGGTAGAGCACCCCAGATACTGTATGTGGGTTCCCTCCAGGTATTCCAGCTTTCTCTCATCCCTAAGAATGAATGTGTGTGAATCATATGAGAGGCCCTACAAACAGATTGGTGACCCGTATCGGGTGTATCTTGCCTCTCAACTGTCAGGATAGACCCTGCGCCACCCTGACTGACATAAGTGGTTGAAAAGCCCACAGTTACTCAGTACCTCCTACAGATTAACTGGTAAAGAAGCCCAGCAGTGAGAAGTTTGGGAGGCATTCCAAATAGATGCCCAAATCCCCTCATCTCGCTTCTCTAGACCGAGAAGGACAACGCTCCAATCAGAGCTGCCCCTCACTCTATCTCTGAGAAAGACCCCGCCCATCCTGCAGATGAAACTCATTTCAGCTGCTTGTATCTGTGATCCAGTTCTTTCAGTAACCACCCTCGGCTGGTCATCATAGTAAGGGTAGGAACGTAGATCCTGGTTACCATGGTGAGGGTAGGAATGTAGATCCTGGTTACCGTAGTAAGGGTGGGAACGTAGATCCTGGTTACCATGGTGAGGGTAGGAATGTAGATCCTGGTTACCATGGTGAGGGTAGGAACATAGATCCTGGTTACCATGGTGTGGGTAGGAACATAGATCCTGGTTACCATGGTGAGGGTAGGAATGTAGATCCTGGTTATCGTAGTGAGGGTAGGAACGTAGATCCTGGTTACCATGGTGAGGGTAGGAACATAGATCCTGGTTACCATGGTGAGGGTAGGAACATAGATCCTGGTTACCATGGTGAGGGTAGGAATGTAGATCCTGGTTATCGTAGTGAGGGTAGGAACGTAGATCCTAGTTACCATGGTGAGGGTAGGAACGTAGATCCTGGTTGCAGTGTTGAGGGTAGGAACATAGATCCTGGTTACCATGGTGAGGGTAGGAACGTAGATCCTGGTTACCATGGTGAGGGTAGGAACGTAGATCCTGGTTGCCATGGTGAGGGTAGGAACGTAGATCCTGGTTACCATGGTGAGGGTAGGAACGTAGATCCTGGTTACCATGGTGAGGGTAGGAACGTAGATCCTGGTTGCAGTGTTGAGGGTAGGAACGTAGATCAACTGATAAATTGAGAGCTTTGCTTTTTGGCTCAAGCTTTTTTTTTTATCATGATGGACCGATGTGGCGTCCTAATTATTGCAGATGCTGCACCAATTCGTCAGTCAATCTCCCACTTCATTTTTCTCCTACTATGAACAAGACCATGAGATACTTATACTCCTCCACTTGGACCTCCACTAGGACCCCGTTCCTGACCTGCGGAGAGCGTTCCAAACTTTTTTGGGAAAGGACCTCGGATTTAGAGGCGCTGATTTCTATCTTGCCCGCTACCCATCCTGGCTGCTTCCCACTTGGCTGCAAATTGGTTCAGTAAGAGTTGGATATTATGACTCGATGAAGCGAACAGAAAAACATCATCTGCAAAAAACAGGGACCAAATCCTGAGCAATTGGGTTCCCTCTCCGTCTCGGCAGCACCTGACATTTTTGTCCAGTGAAAGTTTGACTCTCACTGGAAATGGGATAGACCTACTACCGGCGATACAGACTAAGTCCTGGCACCGGTCTGTGTGTGTGCGTGTGTGTGTGTGTGTGTGTGTGTGTATGTATCTGAATATTCATGTGTCTGTCTATATGTATGTGTGTGTTTGTGTTTTTGAGCCAGCAAACCAAGCTTGTTCTGGGCTTGGTTGGGTTGTCTCTCCCCCACCCCAATCCTTCTTTCTTTTGCTATGGCTGGTTGCTAGACAACCAGTTTGGGCATCCTCAGAGATGAGCAACACCCCCCCGGGTGTTCAGGACCCCTGGCTGTGCCATGGGCTGGCCACATCCTGCCTGCAGAGAACTGTGACAGAGAGAGTTGACAGCTCTGCTGCCTTGCCCAAGGACACGCTGTCACTGCAGTATAAAGGAAGCGGACTGAGTGCCTCTCGGCCCTCACAAACACCACGGCCCCCGCTGGATGATTAGAAAGAAGTTCCAACAAAGAGGGGGCAACAAAAGGTCCATGTTAAATTAGGCATTTAATTCAACAATCGGTCAAGAGGGCAAAGTAATCAGAGGGGAGTCGTACCGACATCTTAAGAGATAGAAGAATGTTCAGAGACAGATGTTACAATCTTAAAAAAAAGTAAACTCCGATACAAGAAGCGTCAAATAAAATGGCTGCTCTATACATCGTACGGGCAGTGTCGTGTTTCTGAGAAATGTTTTTACTTCATTTCACCAACAAAGAGACACGTAATAAAAAAGTACCGTAATTTCACGGCTATAAGGCGCAAATAAAAGTCTTAGATTTTCTTCAAAATGAGCGGTGCGCCTTTTCGTGCGGTGCGCCTTGTGTGTGAGAAAAGGCGGACCTAAAAGAAAACGCGGTGCCCGCGAGGCGGACCTGAAAGAAAAGGCATGAGAACGTTAAAGAGGGAAGTGTGAGCGGTGTGGGCGCGATGGATGACCGAAGGAGACCACAGTTTCACGAAGGGTGGAAGGCAGCGCCGGGCGAGTTACGCTACAGTTTGCCAATGGATTGTAGATGCTTGGACTAACGTGTCTGCTGGTACTGTTATCCGAGCTTTCTCAAAAGCTGGTATCCTTTCTGAGGAGCCGCACAGTACAGACAGTGACTTTGACAGCGAGGAGCGAAGTGGACCTGCTCTGAAGGATTTTGCGCAGCTGTTCGATTCACAAACAGAGGATGAGGACTTTGACGGATTTGAATAAAGACTATTACCGGTAATGTGTTTGTTTAGTATCGTTACTACTTAAATAAAGCACAACCAAACTCAGTTTTGCTCCCGACCTATTTTTTAATACGCACATTTGCATGCTTGTGTGTGTGTTGTTGTAAGGCGGTGTGTGACTGAGACTGCGCCTTTTCGTACGGTGCGCCTAATGGTCGTGAAATTTTGGTAAACGGATTCTTTGATCAAAGTATCCCATCACATTTCTTTAAACAGGTGTCTTCCTGTACAAACTCTACCTGCTTTTGGGGAGGCGTTGCCTCAGTGGTGGAGTGTTTGTCCATGGACAGGGAGACGCTGGTTCGAATCGCACCGCGCCTCCTAGGTGTCCTGGAGCAGACACCTAACCCCTTAGTTGCTCCCACCATTGGTGCCGATGTGTGGCTGCCTGCTGCGGTGCAATGCAGCATAGTTATTTCCGCATTGTGGTACTAATAAAAGAAATATTCTTCTTCATGCTCACACCTGATGCATTTCCGTCAGGTGCGAGTACATGCCGGGCGCGCACGACCAAGACGTACAAACAGTGAGAAAACTACATTTCTGCTAAACTTCCACTGATAAGCATGACAGTACGTACATTTCAAAATGACCTACAACTGACCTCTATCAAGAAGTAACTGAGTAAGTTACTCAGTCATGATATCCCAAAAGTAATCAGTTACAAACTAAAGTACCTGTTATTCTAAAACCTTGAAGATATTTGACAAAATGTTTTTACATGTTAGATATTTGAGAAAGTTTGAATTTTTTAAATTTACAGACTACAATTCACCGAATTTTTTTTTTTTTTTACTCACTCTATTCATCCCTTGTCGGGGAAATTTGCATGCTGCACTCATAACACCGCAGCAGGCTGCCACAACGGCACCAATGGTGGGAGAAACAGGGGGTCGGGGGTCTGCTCCAAGGACCCTAGACGCACACTCAGTGGGATGCGAACCCGCAAACGTAAGGTTTTTTACATAAAATATCACATCATAATGAGAAACCTCAAAACATCACATATAATAGTTTACGTTCTCACACAAAACTGTTTACACGATTTGGAAGACGTTTTTTACAGCAAATTTATATTAAAAACAGGCATAAAAACATTCTTTTAAATATAAACGTGCTGTTTTAGAGCGATCTTTGACCCTATTGGCCTTCCATATGTCATGAAGCGGTGTGCAGGTGGAAGGAGGAGGACCTGATTGCAGGACAGAAAACATTGTTCATTTGAGAACAGGCAGTCCAGTAATGCTGTGAAAGAAAAGTAAGGTTTTAGAGGCACGGCAAGAGGGTATGGTTCAGAATGTTTCATGGTCAGGCAACCAGGGAGACCTGGATGGAAGGGATGATATGACCCGACCTGGAGGTCCAGGGTGATATCACTTAAATAGGCAGCAGGGTTCACAGATATGTGGCATCAGGACAATCATCCTCAGGTGTCTCAATCAGGGAGATGAGGGAAGGTCCAGAGCTCCCTGTGGTGGCAGTTGAGGGGGATCATGACATCATACAGTTTCATGTTGTAACGTCAGAAACTTAAAAAAACGTTTTATGTTTGTCCGCTCTGAGCTTCTGTACTTTTTCGCACGATTACCAGATTTTTAAACTTTACTAAGACCAGCTTTACAAGTAAAAGAATTTGTTTTCTATCCAGTAAATCTGGTTTTAGTGAAGAAGGAGAATTCTTTCAGCCCTTTATGCTGCTTGATTTGAACAAATGATAGTAATCCTTTCATCCTGAGTAACTGTGATGGTGTAACTGTGTGAAAAGTAACTAATTAGATTACTCATCAATAAAAAAATCAGTTGGTTATAATTCTAGTCCAAACTCTGCAAATAGAGGGAAGCAGAAGTGGACTGAAGCAGTCAAACATGATGCTGTAGTCTTGTAAACTAAATCAGTTCATATACAGTTGATATCGAGTTCATGTGGGCAGATCTTACATAAAGACCAGAACCATCCAGAACCCTGAGAGATGTTGTGATCACTAAAATCTGTCACCTAGACTTTAATGACCTTGATCTTTATTGGCATGATTCTGAAAACCTAATCAATTCATCTATAATTTGTACTGAATTAACTTGGGTTAATTCAGCTAGTGGTCAACCAGCTTTGGGTGGTGACCGAAGGAATTAGATCGTAGATACAAGTGGCCGAAATGATCCTACTCCGCAGGGTTGCTGGGCTCTCACTCAGACATAGAATCAGGAGCACTGTCATCTGGGAGGAGCTCAGAGTAGAATTTTTGTTCCTCCAGATCGAGAGAATCCAGATGGGGTGGTTCAGGCCTCTGGTGGTGTTTCATGAACGTCCGAGGGAGGAGACCGAGAGACAGATGCTGGATCTGCTCGAGAGACTATGTCTCAAGGCAGGACAGGGAACATCTGGGGATCCTTCCGGGTGAGCTGGAGGATGCAGCCGTGGTGACGGAAGCCTGGGTTTCTGTCTGAGGCTGTTGCCCCCGCGACCCCGCCCCAGATAAACAAAAGACAACAAAACGGAACTTTAAAATTCAGAAAAGTGTCACAGACGGTAATGCTGACCATGGTGACTTTACATCCAGCTTTTTAGCGTCTTAGCTCCTAAAAAAAGAGACAGCTTCAGTTTGTTTCTTATGTGTGTCGGTCTATTGGTAAACAAACTTAAACCGGGGTACGTTGTAATTTACAGAATATTCTTGTCGTGATATAAAACAATCAGTGTGTTTTTTTTCCGTATCGTCCAGCCCTGAAGAGACCTGTAGGATAAATTAGAACACTGAATTTGTCAGCATGTGTAAACCTGCTGAAACATGTAATCTCATGAAGTAATATCACACAGGACGTTAATACAGCTGCCAGGCTCAACATCTCCACCATAAAACCCTGATATACGACTCAAACTTAAAACCCTGACATGAGTCAAGTCATTTGGAATGCATCCAGATCCTATTCCTCAGTTTTATACGCCTCTCTTTTTGAAAACTGAATTTGCAGTTGTTGTTGTTTTATGATTTAATTACAAGCGGAAAGCTCTGAGGTATTATGGAGGTTTAAAGAGAGCTGCGACGGCAGTGTTTCTGGGGCGCAGGATAATTACAATGGAAGGAAAACCTCACCACAGTCAAAGCTCTGATTTATTCAAGAGTGAAAGGATTGCTTGTAAGCCTTAAATAAATTCTAATTGCAGTAAGATGTTTAACACAGACGTCCCCCTCCGTCCCTCCCTCTGCATCCCGGTGGGTTGGGGAATTTCGATTAGATTACAGAAAAAAAAGTGTATTGAAGGGATTATTAAGAAACCACAGGAGTGCTTCATTTATGTTTAAAAGTCAGATGTAAACACAGCGACGTCATGTAAATGAGTTTAAATGAATAAAGACACAAACCTGAAAACAGAAAAAACTTGTCAGTAATTGTAGTGGTTTGGAATGTCGACCAGCCTCCTGCCCTCATCGTTCACTTGTCAAGTCATGTTGTGGTATTTATAGATTTGATTTTTCAGCTTCGCTCCTGTATTTTGTTTTCAGGGAATCCCAAACATCCAAACGTGTGTGTGAAGGTCTCTTCTGATCACAGTTTGTATTTATAACTGGGCATTAGCGTCAGTCCTGAACCAGTGATTTTTGGGGACCCCCTAATGGTTCGACTGATCAGTCAGATTTGATCCTTAAAATAAAAAAAGGGATTATAAATGATGAGCTCTGATGATGCCACAGGTTATTCAGAATTAACGAGAATTTTTTTCTTTACTAATTTTACTAGGTTTTCAAACTTTGTTTTGAATTTCATTGACATTATTCTGGATTAAACTCATTTTATTAAAACTTTATTCTCACTAAACCAACTTTGAGATTTGACCAACTTTGTTCTACATTTTACTAACTGATTGTGATCAGGATTTTTCTCATTTTATTCTACTTTGTAGATAATTGTAACTTTATTTGAAATCAAACTGTTTTTCTCAATTAAACAAACCTGACTTTATTTCCATATGGGATCCACATGGAAAAGTGAGGTTACAGGTAGAAGAGATAAAGAAGGTGGAAGATTTTAAGTATCTAGGATCAACAGTCCAGAGCAATGGAGAGTGTGGAAAAGAGGTGAAGAAGCATGTGCAGGCAGGATGGAACGGGTGGAGGAAAGTATCAGGTGTGATGTGTGATAGAAGAGTTTCAGCTAGAATGAAAGGAAAAGTGTACAAAACCGTGGTGAGAGCGGCCATGCTGATTGGTCTAGAGAGAGTAGCACTGAAGAAAAGACAGGAAACAGAGATGGAGGTAGCAGAGATGAAGATGCTGAGGATCTCTCTGGGAGTGACCAGGATGGACAGGATCAGAGGAACAGCACATGTTAGAGGTTTTAAAGTCAGAGAGACCAGACTGAGATGGTTTGAACATGTGCAGAGGAGAGAGAGAGAGAGTACATCAGAAGAAGGATGCTGGGTTTGGAACCACCAGGAAAGAGGAGTAGAGGAAGACCAAAGAGGAGGTGCATGGATACAGTGAAGGAAGACATGAAGATAGTTGGTGTGATCGAAGAGGATGCAGCAAATAGGGTTAGATGGAAGAAACTGACTTGCTGTGGCGCCCCCTGGAGGGAAATGATGAAAGAAGAAGAAGAAGAAGACTTTATTTCAATCAAATATTAAACACTCTTCAGCAAATAAGAAGGAAGTTCTCTGATGGTATACGAGGTGTTATCTTGTGTGGTCTTACAGATGATCATCTAAAGGAGTGGTTTATACGTAATTTAAACCTTTGACAACGTCCCCCATTTATGAAGAAGACCCCGAGATACTTAAAATCATCCAGTTGGGGCAAGACCCTTTCTCTGAGCCATAGGAGGCACTCCACCCTTTCCTGGGCAAGGACCATAGTTTCGGATTTGGGGGCGATGTTTTCCATCCTGGTTCCTTCGCACTCGGGAGCAAATCAGTCCAGCCCATGATCCAACGAAGCCAACAGAACCACATCATCTGCGAAAAGCAGAGATTTGAGCTTCCTCCACAGGGTGGCTGGACTCTCACTCAGAGATAGAGGGAGGAGCTCTGACATCCAGAAGGAATTGGAGTAGAGCCGTTGCTCCTTCAGGTTAAGAGGAGACAGATAGGGTGTATTGGGCATCTGGTTAGGATGCCTCCTGAACGCCTCGCTGGTGAGGTGTTTTGGCACATTCCTCCGGAAGGAGACCAAGAGCCAGATCCCGGACCCGCTTGATGTTTCACAGATGGACAGAGAACGTCACAGGATCTTCCCGGGTGAGCTGGTAGATGCAGCCAGGGAGAGAAGCCTGGGCTTCCCGTCTGAGGAAGTTGCCCCCACGACTCGGCCCCGGAAAAGCAGAAGACAGCAGAACGGAACCTTTGACAACTTGGCCAAAAAATATTTTTTAGAATACTGACTCAAATTCGTTCTTAAATAAATGAACAGAGATCAGACATTTTTTCAGGTTTGACCAGTTAAACTTAAACTTAAAATGAAGACAAACCATCCTGTTTTTGACAAAACTAAATGGGCCCAACACAAAACCTTGTGGAACAACCCGATTTAAAATTTTAGGCTAAATTGACAGCAAATCATTTCAAAGCTGTGAATCCTAGCACTGGAATCAAACTGGATGTATTTAAAGAAGCAGATCTTCAGTCATCCTCCACAAGCTGCAGCGTGCTGCTGGTTCTCAGGCCCTGAAGGAGGGAAAGGGCAGTAATTAGTCTGGAAGGAATGAAGCGTGGGTGTGGTGAGAAAGCACAAAACAAAAAAAAAAACTTCTGCTAATTCTTCTCATTTTTCAATTTTTCCTTTTTGCTTCACTTTCCACTTCCGAGCTCCGCTCTTCAGGCATAAAACATGCTTGAGATTATTTCTTTACCACATCTTTTAAAATCTGTCCGAACACAAACTGAGTGATCCATAAAGATGTCGGAGTGCGTGGATTTTAACATAATTCTAAGCAAAGTCATAAAAGCTGCTTCAAATGCTTCATTTCACTGTCTGCTGTTCCCTTCAGATTCCGTCCACAAGGCGGATTCTAACCTCATCTTTAACTCCCACATTCATCATCTCTGCAAGGTTTCCTTCCTCCATCTTAAAAATATAGCCAGGCTACATCCATGTCTTTCCAAACCGGACGCTGAGAGGTTGATTCCCGCCTTCATCTCCTCCATGCTGGATTACTGCAATGCCATCCTTGTAGGGATCCCATGCAGGGGTTTACAAAAGCTCCAGCACATCCAGAACTGCGCTGCCCGGATCCTGAAAAGGAGGTGCAAATATGACCATATCACTCCCATCCTCAAATCCCTCCATTGGCTACCCGTTAAATACAGAATTCAGTACAAGCTCTGGATGGCAGAGCTCCTCACACGATCTCTGAGTGAGAGCCCAGTCACCATAAGGAAGAAGCTCATTTCGGCTGCTTGTACCCACGATCTCATTCTTTCAGTCACCACCCACAGCTGGTGACCATAGGTGAGGGTTGGAACGTAGATCGTCTTGTAAATCGAGAGCTTTGCTTTTCGGCTCTGCTCTCTCTTTACCACGACGGACCGATACAGTGTCCTAGAGGAGCTCGGTGTCGAGCCGCTCCTCCTCCAGGTCGAGAGGAGCCAGGTGGGGTGGTTTGAGCATCTGGTCAGGATGCCCCCCAAGTGCCTCGCGGGATAAGTGTTTCAGGCACGTCCCACCGGGAGGAGACCAAGAGGCAGACCCCAGACCCGCTGGCCAGCTACGTCACATAGCTGGCCAGGGATCAACTTGGGATCCTTCCGGGTGAGCTAGAGGATGCAGCCGGGGTGAGAGAAGCCTGAGCTACCCGTTTGACTGTTGTACCCGCGACCCAATCCCAGAACAAGCGAAAGATGACGGAACAGTCTAAGCTCTGCCTCCTCACCCATCAGTGCATACACAGCACTGCACCTGTTTATCTCCAAGAACTCCTAACCCTCCACACCACTGTCTGAAACCTGTGCTTCTCCTCCTACTCCTACTGTCTGCACCAACCAAGGACCAAACTCTCCACTATGGGGGACAGGGCCTTCCAGGCAGCTGCTCCACAGCTCTGGATCGATCTTCCCGAGAGCTTGAGGGCTTTGCAGAGCGTCGAAGTTTTGACGTTCTGTACTTGTTTTTAATCTTTGTAGCAATTGAGGTCTCCACTGGAAATGGAAAGTGTTTTATGAATAAAATTTATTATCATTATTATTGCAAGACTCCTCTTTTCCCCACGCCTTCGTATTCTCATACGGCAGCTCCTGAGTTGGCTCAACATAACACCAACCTCCACGGTTTCTGCCATCTTCATAAATGGCTCCATGTTCGGAGAAATCAAGGGATGGATAGTCGATAAATGAGGTTCCAGATCTTCACGGACCCCTCACCACCAGACTGCCCTCTACGTTTTTGTTGTTTGTTCTGAAAATCTAAATCCCTCTTTAAGTCTGGGGTTTCTCTGCTTGTTTGTTCTCAGTATGCGGGCGTAGACTTCCCTGCCTGGCCACGTCTTCCTCATCCAGGTGATCACAGGATTCCCAATGCTCTGATCGTCAGCTCCAATCAGCTCATTTTCTTTGTTTATAACTAAAACAGATAATTTATTGAGGAAAGATTGAGTTTAAATGGGAGCTTTGTTTCTGTTGGCGCTGATGGCGCTCTGTGACCGACCCATCTGAACCTGTCAAAGGTCCTGGAGAAGACTTTTAACGGTCATCAGCAGCTCTGATGAGTCAGCCATTTTTCTGAACAGACAGGCTGTTCAGAAGCAGCATGACCGAGCCTTCAGGGCCTGAAACGCACTGAGAAGCTTCTTTCTTGTAAAGATTCATCCTTCTTTTTGAAAAGCAACAAAAACGTCTGTGGAACATTTAGTGACGACCATCCTGTTCCACACTAGAATTCACTGAGTTCCTAAAGTAAATGTGCACTCTTCACTCATTTTAAAAAAAATATACTTTATTAATTCCTCACCAGGAAATTTGTGTGCTGCATCACACTTCAGCGGGCTGCCACCTAAGTCGGCACTAATGGTGGGAGAAACGGGGGGTTAGGTGTCTTTTCCGAGGACACTAGATGTGAACTCAGTGGGATGCAAACCCACGAACTTTCGCGGGTGAACACTCTAACCACTGAGCCATGTCTTCTTCCACGTCAAATTAGATCTACCGTAATTTCACGGCCATTAGGCGCACCGTACGAAAAGGCGCAGCCTCAGTTTTGTGCGCCATTGCTGTATTTAACACACACATAAGGCGCATCAAACTAAAAGGTGCAGTCTCAGTCACACACCGCCTTACAACAACACACACGCAAGCATGCAAATGTGTGTATTAAAAAATAGATCGGGAGCAAAACTGAGTTCGGTTGTACTTTATTTAAGTAGTAACGATACTAAACAAGCACATTACCGGTAATAGTCTTTATTCAAATCCATCAAAGTCCTCATCCTCTGTTTTGGAATCGAACAGCTGCGCAAAATCCAACAGAGCAAGACCACTTCGCTCCTCGCTGTCAAAGTCACTGTCTGTACTGTGCGGCTCCTCAGAAAGGATACCAGCTTTTGAGAAAGCTCGGATAACAGTACCAGCAGACACGTTAGTCCAAGCATCTACAATCCATTGGCAAACTGTAGCGTAACTCGCCCGGCGCTGCCTTCCACCCTTTGTGAAACTGTGGTCTCCTTCGGTCATCCATCGCTCCCACGCCGCTCACACTTCACTCTTTAACGTTCTCATGTGTTTTCTTTCAGGTCCGCCTCGCGGGCACCGCGTTTTCTTTTAGGTCCGCCTTTTCTCACACACAAGACGCACCGCTCATTTTGAAGAAAATCTAAGACTTTTATATGCGCATTATAGCCGTGAAATTGCGGTAATTTGATTTTAGCTCTAACATAGCTCAGTAGCTTCTGGGCCCAAAAAGAATCACAGAATTTCTAATCCTTTAATTTTGACCCTCTCGGTCCAACACGTTCATAGAAAACATCAAAACGTTCTTAAAAAGCCCACGTTGGACCAGAATGCTTAAGTTGATCATTTCCATGACGACGCTACCAGATTCATCTTTAACTCTGATTGGATTAAAGGTCACTTTAAGACATTTTTTTGTTCCCAAACAGACTGTTAAAATGTTCTTTTTATCACACTGGATCAATAGGAAAGTGTTTTTACACATTAAACCCTGTGGCAAGAAGAAGTGAACACCATGGCGTCGAAGAAAATATCCCTGCCTGTCCTAAAAACCAAACTTTATCAGTTCATCTTTAATTGCTATTGAGTAACTGTATGCAGTTTCAGTAAGAGCCTCCATTGTTTGGTAGTTTGGTATTTAGTAGATTTGTTACCTCCATTTGCAGAAATGTTTGTAGCAGAGATGAAGATGCTGAGGATCTCTCTGGGAGTGACCAGGATGGACAGGATCAGAGGAACAGCACATGTTAGAGGTTTTAAAGTCAGAGAGGTCAGACTGAGATGGTTTGGACATGTACAGAGGAGAGAGAGAGAGTACATCAGAAGAAGGATGCTGGGTTTGGAACCACCAGGAAAGAGGACTAGAGGAAGACCAAAGAGGAGGTTCATGGATACAGTGAAGGAAGACATGAAGATAGTTGGTGTGACTGAAGAGGATGCAGGAGATAGGGTTAGATGAAAGAAACTGACTTGCTGTGGCGCCCCCTGAAGGGAAACGACGGAAGGAGAAAAAGAAGACTGGGAGATTTCACATTCAAATTTGTGACCTTGACATGTGGTTGCATGACTCTGAAAACATAAATCAGTTCATTTATAGTTGGTACTGAGCAGTGTTGTTTACGTCAACAATGACGGAAACAAAATGATTTTGTTGACGAAGCATTTTTTTATGGCGATGACGTAACAATAAGAAAATAAATGCAAAATTTTGGTGACGAAAACGTGACGAGATGTTTGCAAATTTCTGCTGACGAGACGAAAACATAACGAAATGGGTGTCAGACTTTCACATTTCTGTCTGTGAAAAGAAAAAAAAACACAGCGGCTGCATTCTGTCTCTCACAGCGGCACGCCCCCCACAATGCTGCACGTTCACACCGTCTACACAACACACCTGCACCCATGAGGAGGTGACACACCATGGTGAAAACAGTAACAAAGAGGCTTGGTGGTCAGAAAATTAAAGTTTTACACATATTTTGCGCAAACAGCATGCTAACTTCAAGCTAATGCTAGATAGTCAGCGCTGCTAACTTCTGTTAGCTTGGTTGCGCTAACGACTGATTTAATTAATTACTCTATTGTGTACAGGAGTGCACTCAATAGAGTGTGTGTGTGTACACCGCAGCAGGCCAATGGTGGGAGAAGCGGGGGTTAGGTGTCTTCTCCAAGGACCCTAGACGTGCTCTCCGTGGGACGCGAACCCGCGACCCTCCGGTCCGCGGGCGAACGCTCTAACCACGCGGCCACCGTCTCCACCCACGATGCAGTGTTTACTTTGTTTACAGGGTTATTAAGAGGTGTCATTTTTAAGTATGAATAAGTTACAACGTTCCTCACTCACTGAAGAATTTATATTTATGTACGTTCTTTTACAATATTCGCTGTTTTGCGCAAGTTAAAGCTCGGCAGTCTTTTTTTTTTTTTAAACAAACAACCTGCATTATATTCAGTCATAAAGAAACGATTGTCAAAGGTTTTTTTTTTTTTTTACACTAAAATTAGACTAAAAACATTCAAAGTCTGACGAAAACTAGAAGAAAACTCTTTTGGGTTTTTGTGACTAAAACGTGACTGAAACTTAAATTAAAATTCGTCCAAAGACGAAGACCAAAACAAAAACTTAGATGGCTGCCAAAACCAACAATGGTACTGAGTGTCGAGGAGTAGTTTTAGTCAAATTCTTTCAGTCCTTCGGGAGATATCCCGTTCACAAAAGTGTTCTTGTCAAACTTTTTTTTCTTTCATTTTCAGTGAGAAGTCCCTGAGTTTTAATGTTGGAGTGAAAAAATTAATTTAAATTGGTTCAACGCAACAAGAAAACCTTCAAACTTTCCAAAAGAGTCCATGTTACTATTGTTTAAGCATTTTTCTGCCACCTGTTGGTGAGGACCGGTATCTGCTCATGCTCACTCTTCTTTTCTTTCGTTCCTCTGAGTTTTCAACACATCGCTCAATTGTTGTTAAAAGAAGAATCAGATTTGTTGAAACGATGAGACGTAATCAGGGCAGGTGCTGAATAACAACAGGTTGCTATGGCAACCAGCTCGTTAAATCCAAGTTGTCATGGACACTGTGATTATAAATGATGGGGTTAAAATTCAATCTGTAATTTAATCTGTAAAATCTGTTCGCAGAGCGGCGTTTATTTTGTGAGTCATCTAATAACAACACACACACTCACACACACACACACACACACACACACACACACACACACACACACACACACACACACACACACACACACACACGGATACACACACACACGGATACACACTTATAATAACATGCAATAAAACAAACACTCACAATACAAGGCACATATAAAGTCAAACACAAGACAATAAACACATACAAAATAAAAGACAATAATGTAAACACACACACTCGGAGAGCTCAGACCTCCGACCCTTTCTCTACCAGCCAATGTGTCCAGGTTACCAACCTGCCCAGGTCTCCAGTCAGTCTGTGGACCACATAGAGCAGGGGTGCCCAACCTTTTTTGTCCCAAGATCTATTTTTCAAATATTAAACTTGGGATCCTTCATCGCAAACCCCGGCGATCGTTTACGCCCTGCAGTGAAACTACTGGATACCACATCACAAACCCAGTCTCTCTGAAACACACACACACTTTTTTGTACTCTAGACTTGCGGACGCATGTCTTGGACACACGGTACGTACAGTACCAAGAAATTCCTCTCTGCAAAAGTGACTTCCCAGAGTTTTCTACCTTGTAAGAGTGATGTCCGGGCCTTGTGTGTGTGTGTATGTGTGTGTGTGTGTGTATGTGTGTGTGTGTGTATGTGTGTATGTGTGTGTGTGTGTATGTGTGTGTGTGTGTGTGTGTGTGTGTGTGTGTGTGTATGTGTGTATGTGTGTGTGTGTGTATGTGTGTGTGTGTGTGTGTGTGTGTGTGTGTGTGTGTGTGTGTGTGTGTATGTGTGTGTATGTGTGTGTGTGTGATGTCCGGGCCTTGTATATGTGTGTGTGTGTGTGTGTGTGTGTGTGTGTGTGTGTGTGTGTGTGTGTGTGTGAGTGTGTGTGTGTGTGTGTGTGTGTGTGTGTGTGTGTGTGTGTGTGTGTGTGTGTGTGTGTGTGTGATGTCCGGGCCTTGTATATGTGTGTGTGTGTGTGTGTGTGTGTGTGTGTGTGTGTGTATGTGTGTGTGTGTGTGTGTATGTGTGTGTGTGTGTGTGTGAGTGTGTGTGTGTGTGTGTGTGTGTGTATGTGTGTATGTGTGTGTGTGTGTGTGTGTGATGTCCGGGCCTTGTATATGTGTGTGTGTGTGTGTGTGTGGGTGTGTGTGTGTGTGTGTGTGTGAGTGTGTGTGTGATGTCCGGGCCTTGTATATGTGTGTGTGTGTGTGTGTGTGTGTGTATGTGTGTGTGTGTGTGTGTGTGTGTGTGTGTCTTTCTAGATTAATTTAGCCCGTTTTTCTGTGGATTTCTGGAACGCTCAGACAAAACAACCAATGAGCAGATGTCTAAAGTATGACGCATTTGACGTAGCCAGGACGGACTTCACACACGCCCCCCTCCCTCCTCACCACCCGCCCGCCCCCCTCACCCGCCTCCACTTCGGCCTTACGCCCTCACAAACTCGCTTTCAACGTCCGATATACAGGCTGGTTCACTGCTCTGCGTCTTTTTTATTTTCTTACTTGAAACACACTTTTTGTAGCTACGGACGGGTTTACGCCCGCCTTCCCCCTCCCGCTCAGAGATGGGCGGAGGAATAGCGTCTCAGTGAGAGCAAAGGGCGGAGCTTGTACTTTCTCAGGACGGGTGGGGGGATGAGCGATACCCGGCCTTTCATAGTTCCGGGTGTGTGACTGCGCTCCACCAAATCAATATATTTTCATAACTATGGTGTAATGCATGTTGTAAACGTGTGTGTGTGCAGAGGATACAATGTGAAAAGAGTTATTTTGCATGAGGTGGCACCTTTAACACACACACACCGACATTTCCGCGGGCATGCAGCGCTTTGCGAGGAAGAGCGGTCACAACAATAACAGGCTCTGCTTATTGATTTCAGGTTTAAGTGTGATTTCACGTCACAAACTCTAAAAATATTCAACAACACAAACACAAAAAAAAAAACACTAAAATGATGCTTTTTTTATGTAAAGAAAGAGTCGCTACAGTCGATCATCCTTCACACCTGGTGATCAACTTGGAATCAGTGTGTGGGCTTCTAGTCGACCGCTATCGACTGGTTGGGCATCCCAGCATAGTGCGTGAACCAGTCACATTTACACTCACACTTATTGTCAATGTGATCTAATTAATCAGTACATTTTTAATGTTTTTATTGGTGGAAAAATTCACATCTGCACAAAAAGAAAATATTTTTTTTTCTGGTAAAAGAGCTGAAAAAGATCAAGTTGGTTTAAAAAGATATATATACTGTATATAAAAAAAAAGATCTTAAAGCCAAAGTTTGCAAAAGTCTGTAAAAAATTAGTAAGTAAAAATTACTAAAATATCTAAAATATCTGAAAAGCTAAAGTTATCTAAAAAGTTTTTAAAAAATTAAAAGGTTTTAAAAAATAAAAAAGGTTAAAAAAAAAAAACCTAGTTGGCTGAAACTAAAAAAAAAATCACAGGTTGTTTTAACAACAAAAAAAATATACAGAAAAAGAAGCTAAAAAAAAAAAAAATCACTTGCAAAAAGCTTTTGAAAAAAAATTAAAAGAAGAAAAAAAATAACTTTTGAAAAATAAACTAACAAAAGACTCTTCAAAAAAGAACAAATGCAGAAAATAAAGAGAAGATTAGTTAAAAAGCTAAATAATAATAATAGTTAAGAAAAAAGAGTTAAAAAGTTGAAGAAAATATAAACAGAACCTTTAAAACTCAGAATCCCCAAAAATTAATCACTTTTTATCTTCACATCGTGGAAACATCCGAAAAATATCAGAAAATACTTCCAGAACTTTTGATCCATCTTGGTCTCACACACACACACATACACACACACACACACACACACACACACACACACACACACACACACACACACACACACACACACACACAGTTGTTTGATCTTATGCTTTTTTTCGTTCAGAATCCTTTTTTTTAACCACGTTAACGTTAATCTGTGAGAATCACAGATGAATAAATTACATCTGGATTATTATAAAGTTAATAAAGTTCAGATTAAAAGTGGTTTTCAGTAAAAAGCAGATTATTTTGGTAAAATTAAGTCATAACTTTAAAAAGTTCAACATCATGTTTGAAAGTTCAAAAGAAAAAAAAGATGGAATTTATTGATGGAGTCATAATTGGTGTAAAGCGTCTCACGTTTCACCGACCCAGCTTCAGATTATAGAAACCAGATGATGTGGATGGAGGAGGAGGGGGTCTGGACCCCAGCTTTCACTGCTCTCATACGGGTCCTCACGGGGTCAGAGGTTGAAAAACAACCTGTCACTTTCTCTGACATCAACACACGATCTTCATTTCTGAAAAAAAAAAAGCTGCTTTTTCATGATTTATTCCAACAAAGATTTTTGTAAATTTATTCCACATTCTGTTAAAACAGCATTTTATAAACTTTAATCTGGATTTTAAAACTTTTTCTTACATTAAGTAACTTTATTTTGATTTTTTTCAAACTTTATTCTGGAATAATTTATTAATTGTAAACTAGATTGAACTAAATTTAATCTGATTTTTAATATATTTTTTTGGATTTTATCAACTTTAATCATGATTTTTCAATGTTTTTTCCAAATACTGCTAAATTTAAATTTATTTGATTAAGTTTAATCTGGATTTTGTTTGTTTGTTTGTTTTACATTCAATAGCTTTTTTTTTCAAAATTATTCCAATTTTTACAAACTTTGTTCTTCAAATTTTTAACTTCAATTGAGATTTTGTTCAGTTTAATCTAAATTTTGTAACTTTATTCTGAAATTTATAACTTTGTTAAAATTTTTCAATTCTATCAAAAATTTTCATTAACTTTTAAGTTTATTCTTGTTTCAAACAAATTTGCTCTGAATTACATATAATTTTTTCCAGATTTCTGGACTTTTTTTTTATTTTATAAACTTTATTTTGAAATTTTACTGTCTTTTTTTTCTGGTTTAAACAAATTTTGTTCTGAATTTCAAACTCCAAACTTTCCAAAAGTCCATTTTGAACCAAAATGTTTACTTTATTTCCATGACGACGCTCCGAGTTACGCTTCAGAGTTTACGTTTGTTTTATTTTGGATTGAAAAAACTTTAATGACATTAAAGCAGAACATTTGGAGACATTTTGTGCACATTTATCTTCAGTAAACACATAAACACGACTCGCTCAATGCTCACGTGGGCAACGACAGTGAGACCTGGAGGGGAGTGATCGGGAGGAACGGCCCCCCTGATCTAAACCCGAGTGGTGTTCTGCTGCTTGACCTCTGTGCTCGTCACAGATTGTCGGTAGTGAACACCATGTTCAAGCATAAGAGTGCCCACATGCCCACGTGGCACCAGGACACTCTAGGCCGCAGTTCCATGATCGACTTCATTGACCGTACGGCCACATATTTTGGATGCCCGGGTGAAGAGAGGGGCGGAGCTGTCAACTGATCACCACCTGGTCGTGGGTTGGCTTCGATGGTGGGGGAGGAAACCGTTCAGACCTGGCAGGCCCAAACGATCTGTGAGGGTCTGCTGGGAACGTCTGGTTGATCCTTCCGTCAGAGAGAGTTTCAACTCACACCTCCGGCAGAGCTTCTCACAGGTACGGGAGGAGGTGGGGGACATCGAGTCAGAGTAGACTCTGTTCCGCACCTCTATTGTCGAGGCGGCAAGCCGGAGCTGGGGACGCAAGGTTATCAGTGCCTGTCGTGGCGGCAACGCCCGAACCCGCTGGTGGACACCAGTGGTGAGGGATGTCGTCAAGCTGAAGAAAGAGTCTTACCGGGCCTTTTTGGCCTGTGGGACTCCTGAGGCAGCTGACAGGTATTGGCGGGCAAAGCGGAAGCAGCTTCGGTGGTCGTTGAGGCAAAGGCCCGGCCACGGAGGAGTTCGGCGAGACCATGGAAAACGACTTCCGAATGGCTTCAAAGTAATTCTGGTCCACCATCCGGCGGCTCAGGAGAGGGAAGCAGTGCACCATCAACACCGTTTACGGTGGGGACGGGGAGCTGCTGACCTCGACTCGGGACATTTTGGTTCGGTGGAAAAAATGCTTTGAAGACCTCCTCAATTCCACCAACATGTCTTCAGATGAGGAAGTACAGTAGAGTCTTTGGAATCCGGGATGGGTCTTCCTATCTAAGGAGCCAAGGTTGCCAAGGTGGTCAAAAATCTCCGCAGTCAATGGACTTCGGGGGTGAAGGAGATCCACCCGGCAGCTCCTAAAGGCTCTAGATGATGACACGTCTTTGCACCTTCGCTTCGACATCAGGGACAGTGCCTTTGGATTGGCAACCTGGGGTGGTGGTACCTCTTTACAAGGCGGACTGGAGGATGTGCTCCAACTACCGAAGGATCCCACTCCTTAGGGTCCCTGGGAAGGTCTATTCAGAGGTACTGGAGAGGAGGGTTCGTCAGGTAGTTGAGTCTCGGATTGAAGGCGAGCAGTGTGGTTTCAAAAGTCCGTTTCGTCATCTTCCGCTTGTTCCGGGGTCAGGTCGCGGGGGCAACAGCCTCAAGCGGGCAGCCCAGGCCTTTCTCTCCCCGGCCGCATCCTCTAGCTCACCTGGAAGGATACCAAGTCGTTCCCCGGCCAGCTGTGAGACATAGTCTCTCCAGCGGGTCTGGGGTCTGCCTCTTGGTCTCCTCCCGGTAGGACATGCCCGAAACGGGGGGCATCCTGACCAGATGCCTGAACCACCCCATCTGGCTCCTCTCGACCTGGAGGAGGAGTGGCTCGACACCGAGCTCCTCCCAGATGGCAGAGCTCCTCACTGAGTGAGAGCCCAGCCATCCTGTGGAGGAAGCTCATTTCGGCTGCTTGTAACCGCGATCTCATTCTTTTGGTCACCACCCGCAGCTGGTTACCATGGTGAGGGTTGGAACGTAGATCCTGGTTACCATGGTGAGGGTTGGAACGTAGATACTGGTTACCATGGTGAGGGTAGGAACGTAGATCCTGGTTACCATGGTGAGGGTTGGAACGTAGATCGACTTGTAAATCGAGAGCTTTGCTTTTCGGCTCAGCTCTCTCTTTACCACGACGGACCGATGCAGTGTCCTAGTTATTGCTGATGCCGCACCGATCCGCCTGTCGATCTCCCGCTCCATCCTTTCCCCACTCGTGAACAAGACCCCGGGATACTTAAACTCCTCCACAAAAGTCATGGTCACAAATTTAAAGGGAAGGGGGAGGCATAGCTTTCATCAAGTTGTTCTTGTTTTTTGTGGTTAAAAAGTTAAGATAGCTCCACTTGATTTAAAACTTCTTTTTAATTTCATATCTGTAGTTAGTATCCCTCTCCACCGGCCCAGTTTGTCCATATTTCCATGTAAACACAGACGAGGGCGGTAGAACCTCCATCTCACCCTGCATATGCTAACAGGATTTCCACAAAGCAAACACTGGTTAGCCTCGCTATTTAGAGCCACCGCAGCCAAAAACTCTACTCCCCAAAAAAAAAAGCTCAGCCTGTCTCTGATAAGCTGTGTGTATGTGTGTGTGAGACATAGCTGAATAATTCTCTGGCTCAGGTCCAGGCTGGATGTGGTTAGACTGGAGAAAAGAAGGGGGATGGTGGTTACTATCAATTACAGTGGCTGGAGCCCTGCAATCTGAGCCCCGCTATGCTGCAATGCTTGGCTGGTATTTTTCTGGCCCGGGGGGAAAAGAAACCCAGTATTAAAATCTGCTGTCGTGTCTCAGCTTTTGTTTTATTTTATTACTGATGGCATCTGTGTGCAGCTGCAAAGTTTTGAGAAGTAGGGTTTTGAATTTTGAGCAGTTTTTCCAGCATGCTGGTTGCTCTGGTCTGGTCCTGTTTAAATCCAGCTGTTTGTAATGTTCTTTTTCATCTGACTGGTTTTCTCTCAGAAACCTCGAGTGAATGTTTTCCAGCATTTTATAACGAATTTACATGAGTTTAACTAATTAACAACAAAAATACTTTTAAAAGTAAAGGGATAGTTTTGTTTTATGATGAGAAGAGGCTTTTTTGGAGCTTTTTTAGAGCCAAAAGATGATTTAGGAGCAAATACTTGAACCTCTAGGATTAAAGATTTGACTTTTTTGTTTTAATCCCAAGAAACGCTTTTATAATTTTTGAGTTGAGGTTTTTATAAATCAGTGTTTAGATAATGAACAATGTTAAAATAAAAATTTGACCATAAAACTGTCATGGTGCGGAGATGAGGCCAAAAATATACCCTTGACACAACAGACAGGCTCAGATGAAGAAATCACAAGCAGGTTTATTAGATTGATCAAAAGTCCAAATAAAGAAGACAAAAACAGATAAACTAGGCAGATTCTGATGTAGGAGCCGAAGCCAAAAACTGGGTAACAAGTCAAGCATGGTGAACAACGATCTGGCGAAGAGTGTGTCAAAAACTGATCCAGCAGATAAGTAGATGAGTTTCAGGTGTGACTTGTTGCACACACACAGACAAGAGGGAGGGGGGAAACAGGACACAGAGGGGGAACAGACTACACTCCTGACAAAAACGTCATCAGTTTAATGAGTTGATTATGTTTACAAAGCTTTAAAAAACAACGAAAAAACTAAAGTGGGCTTAAAAGCATAAAATAATACAAAAACAAGGGAAAAAACTTAAAACAAAAAAACTAAAAAGCTAAAAAATGAATAAATAAATAAAAATGCTAAATTGAATAAATAAGACAAAAAAAAAACAGTAAATTTTTTTTTTTAACTTACTCAAGAAAAGTCTAAAAAAAAAAGTGCCCAAAAGCAAAAAAAAAATCCAAAGTCGTCTAAAAAGCTGATGATAATTTAACGTTTTATTGGTCTTTTTTTAGTTATTTTTTGAGACATTAAGACTTCTTAACCTTGTTTGGAGGAAAAAAGTTAAAAAAGCTGAAAAAGTGAAAAAATAGAAATCAGATGTCTTTTATTTTGTTAAAATAAGCTGTTTCTCAGAATGATTGATGATATTATTTTTTCATTTTTAATGGTCATGATGGTTTTCATGATGTACTTTTATTTTGCAAAATCATAATCCCAGAAAAGACTAAATGTTCTGTGTTTTTCTTTCCAATCTTTTTTTTCCAGAGTGATTTTAACAACATGAATCAGAGCAAAAACAAAAATATTGTATAATTAAATTCATTTCAGAGTTATTAAGTGTGAAGGCACAGTACCAGGACGAGGTTCCGCCCTTGGCACAACAAATCTTTCCAGAATGTTCTGGCTCAAAACCACGTTCAGCATGTCTCCATGATGTCTCCATGTTGGATGAAAAGAGACACAAGGTTGGATTTTTACCGGACGGTCCTGAACCGTTACCCTGCAGCTTATCAGCAGCAGCATTAGCAGCTCCCCAATTATATTTTATGTTTATAAAACCAGCTTCATTCTAAACTGAATTAATCTGGGAGAAATAACGTGGGCATAAAATCTACAGAAGACGTCTCCTGTTGCTCAAGCAGTCACACACACAGAATCTCTAATAAACTTGATTAATTCATAAGAATATAACAAAGATCTGTTCTGATGTCTTCAGGGCCAGATCCCGGGGGCAACAACCTCAGACGGTAAACCCAGGCTTCACTCACGCTTCCGTAGAAGTTCCCGAGGCGTTCCCTGTTCAGGTTTGACACGTAGACTCTCCAGCGAGTCAAGCGTCTGCCTCTAGGTCTCTTCCTGGTGGGAAGTGCCTAAAACACCTCGCCAGCAAGGCATTCAAACTAGATGCCCGAACCAGCCCATCTGGCTTCTCTCGACCCGGAGGGGCATCGGCTCTATTATGGTGGCAGAGCTCCTCCCACTATCTCTGAGTGAGAGCCCAGCCACCCTGCAGACAAAACTCATTTCACTTGCTTGTACCTGCGATCTCGTTCTTGTGGTCTCCACGCACAGCTAGTTACCATGGTGAGGATAGGAACGTAGATCCTGGTTACCATGGTGAGGATAGGAACGTAGATCCTGGTTACCATGGTGAGGATAGGAACGTAGATCCTGGTTACCATGGTGAGGATAGGAACGTAGATCCTGGTTACCATGGTGAGGATAGGAACGTAGATCCTGGTTACCATGGTGAGGGTAGGAACGTAGATCCTGGTTACCATGGTGAGGGTAGGAACATGGATCCTAGTTACCATGGTAGGGTAGGAACGTAGATCCTAGTTACCATGGTGAGGGTAGGAACATAGATCAACAGGTAAATTCTGAGCTTTGCTTTTTTTGGCTCAGCTCTTTCTTCACCACAAAAGACCAATGCAACATTCTAATTATTCCGGATGCCACACCCATTCGTCTGCCGATATCCCGCTCCATTCTTCCGCCACTGTGAATAAGACCCCAAGATACTTTACCAAGTGTAACAATTTAACAACAACATATGACAACATTTTACTTTTTAGAAACTTAAAATCCTTCTTTCTCTCTCCTCAGCATTGCTAAAAGTCCATTTTGTTCTTCATATTTGACGATGTTTTCTACCCATGTCTGTCCTGTTCTACTGTGATGACCATGTTAGACTGCCATCTCTTTATGAAAGGGCTCTAAAGGCCTGTTAACTCCGATGTATCGATGAGGTCGCAGATCTTCATAGGACACTGCAGCCTATCCCGGTAGGTTTCAGACGATAGGCAGGATACACACCAAGCAGGTCGCCAGTCTGTACAAGCCATGTGCATAAGCGCGCACACGCACGCACGTTATCACACACAAACACACACCGACTCAATCCTAGGGACAATTTCATAGCAGCCAACTAACCTAACATGCATGTTTTCGGAGGAAACCATAGAAAAGCCTCACATACACAGAGAGAACATGCAAACTACACACAGAAAGATCAGCGTTTCAAGCCTCGTCCCACCTGGGACTCAAACCCTGACCTTCTTGCTGTGAGGCCACTGTGCTAACGACGCCCCCATGCCGCCCCATTTGGGAATATTTTATAAATATTGGTGATAAAAAAAAATTTAGCATTAGTTTGGGAATCAGATGTTTTTGAGGCGAGAAGAGAAGCTTCGAAAGTGTTCAGGGTTCGGTTATTGATACATAAACATAAAAATGTTGTTATTTATATATAAATATAGATATGGTGAGGGGGACAGAAAGTTTTCCTTGTTTGATTAATATTCATTTCCCTGGGCAGCTCTAATCCTCCAGCTCATTAGAGAGCCAGGAGTGAGTAACCCCCATTATCTGCCCTGTGAAACAGTCAGTCACCACACATTCTCCCATTGCTCATTGGACAAACTGATAAACAGGAATAAAGCAGCTTCCCATCAGGCCTCTCATTGTGCAGCTCACCCATCTGTCTCTCAGCAGTAGGTCCTTGTTACCTGTTGTCCTCTTTCTTAGCCCCCTTATTCACCAATCTGCTCCCAGTGCCAGCGTTCCTATTCAGCAGCCCTCTCACTGAGAAGCTCTCAAACTAAATTCCTCCTTAAAAAAGCCTCTAAGACCTTCACAAAAGCTCAGAAATGAGACCTGTCGCTGCAACTTGTTGAACGTCTTTGAGGGGTTTTGATAAAAACGCCTGGTTCATTCTGAGGGTATGAGCCTAATGAGAAAACTCAGCTCGCTGAAATGCAGAACATTATGAGTACTTAGTAGAGCGAGTGAGGGCAAGGATAGATTATTTTAGAGGAGCTCAAAGTCAAAGAGAAGGGATTGTTCTTTCATTGGTTGAAATAATTCTCATCTAGTTGCATCTTTATTTATACAGGCTGAGTTTCTTCAGCTCAGAAATGTAGTGTTCCTTCAAAAAGCTGAGATCTACATGTATTCAGTTTCAATTGCATTTTAACTCCCAGCTTAGTCCAACCTCCTGGACACATGCACAACACGGCGTAAATCTTTTTTGAGGCCAAAACTACAGTGTAAAACACGCCAAGTTGGCAAAGCTAGCGCATATTCTTCCATTTTCTCTCTATAGTTTGTTTACATAAATCGTGATTGAAGTGAGAGCAGCACCTGAGCTGAGGGACTGAGCATGAGCAGAGCAAGTGCATTAAAGCAAAACCTGCTTACGTTAAATGTGGATGTGGTGGGGAATAGAATCCATGGCTGAGAACAACCTGGCTTAGTCACTTTGAGTATATTCACAACACATCGTGAATCTCTTAGGGCGCAAATATAAACACGAGTCGAGCGCATGCAGAGCTGCTGATTGTGAGTTTTCAATTTCCAATGTGATGCGGCACAGTGGCACAGTGGGCAGCCTCACAGAAAGAAGGTCGTGGGTTTGGTCCCCGAATAGGGACGAGGCTTGGAACACTGGCCTTTCTGTGCGGAGTTTGCATGTTCTCCTTATGTATGCGAGGTACTCCGGTCTCCTCCCACCCTCCAAAAACAAATATGTTCGATTGATTGGCCTTAGGAATGAGTGCGTGTGTATAGTTGTATGTGTGACAGACTGGTGACCTGTTTGGGGTGTACCCTTGCCTTGAATCAGCCAGGAGGGGCTCCGGCACCCCCGCGACGCTGTAAGGAATAGACGGTTAAGAAGGTGAATGGATAAATTTCCAATGTGCTAACGATCCTTTCTTCTACAGGTCCAGAACGATAGATAGAGAGAGGGGTGTAGATTGTGAGTAAAGGGGTTCAGATGCTTCTCCTTAGAGCATAGGAGGGGGTTGGTTTAGATGAGAAGCTGGGTTGAACTAGTCTGCAGTAGTCTCAGAAGTCAGCTGGATGTCCAGACCTGTAGCATATGGAGGTGGTTAGCGGCTCGCTGTGTCTCTGTATGAAACGCATCGCTTCAGGCGGCAAAAAGCTTCAAAGATTACAGTCAAAGTTGATGTTTTTAGACACGAGAACAAAAAACAGATTTTTAATAATGATAAGAGGGGTTTTTTGGCGGTGTTATAAGAACAGGGTGGGGATTAATATTCTGGTTTAATGTTTAAAAGTAAAAATTTTTATAGTTTATGTAAACAAAACCAAGTCGACGCCTTCGCCTGCGAGAGAGTAAGTAAATCCAGCTTATGTCAAAAATAATGATTGATGGCCTAGAGAGGTCACAGGTCAAAAAGTTTATGTCAAAATCATGATTGATGACATGAACTTGATATGAACTTAGGTGTAGATGAGCATTTAATGACCATAAGGGTCATAGGTCAAAAACTTAATGTCAATTTTGATGGATAACCCCAGGACTTTGTGTCAGAAGGAGCATATGATGGGGAATGAATGACCATAGCGGTCATAGGTCAAAAACTTTATGTCAAAAAATGAATTGATGACGGTCGAAAACTTTCAATGAACTAGGTTCTCTGAAACTTAATGTCAATTTTGATGGATAACCCCGGGACTAAACGTCAATCCTGATGGATGGGTCAGATTCTCTGAAACTAAGAAACTTTATGTCAATTTTGATTGAATAACCCTAAACTAAACGTCAAGCCAGATGGATTGATTCCAGATTCTCAAGGAAGCCTGTGTGAGGGGGGGGACAACGAATGAATCTACTAGCGATGTTATCCCACAATTTTAAATGATTCTTTTTTATTTTATTGTATTTGTTTGTATTTGATAGAATTGTATACAAAAATATTTTTATTTTTAAAAAATAAGAGTCGATCGTTACAACGGACAAGGATGTGTTTCAGCCAGGAATGTAAAACCTACTGCACGCATTCTCCTGCACAGTGAAGTGATAGTTACAGCAGACCCCCTCCCCGCTCCCCACCACCACCACAGTTTCACACACACACACACACAAACACACACATACATACACCCACACACCCACCCCACATCCACCCCACCACACAACCCCCCACACACACACAACCCCCTCCCCCTCCCCACACACCCACACACACACACACCCCTTCCACCCCTCTCTTACTGAAAAGTGAAAAGTGTTCAAACTGACTTTGATTAGGTTAAACTAACGTGTGCGTTTAGTTCAAAACAAGAAAATGAGTGTTTTGAAACTTTTTCAACCGATGAGATTTTTAAAAAGTGTTCTACTTTCCTAGAATTTAAATAAATTCTTGAATATAATAGTATTCGTAACAAAAGTAAAATAAGATTGTTTCTGAGTACAGACCGAACACCGAACGTTGTAAGCATTGTTTCAGTTAAAGGTAAATAGCCGTCGAACGATATAAGCTAGACTTCAGACCATTTTTATTTTTGGCATTTGCTTTTTACCTAACGATATCCTGTCTGAGATGGTGCAAATTTTTTAAAGACGGATTGTCAGGAGAATGGAGAGGGGGAATTGTACAACCAATAGGTCCGTCACTCGTATGACTATAGATGAGCCACTCGTTTTGAGCCACGTGTAGAAGGGGGGTGGCGCTAGCGTGTATATATTAATCGATAAAAGTTTTTGAAAATGACTTACAAATCTGAAGATAAATTTAAAAAAGGATTAAACCATGGCTCACGTACCCACTTCTTCGATCATATGCGAGACTCCCGTCGTCGTTTTTGAGCAGAACCGAACGCCGACTGCACCCCGGAAGGAGCAGATGTTTGTCTGCAGAACGCAGTGTCCTCCGAGCGAGGCTTTGCACGACGAGTGGTCTTTGGAGCCCTACGGATTTGAAGGGAGCTTCGGCTACTTTTTTAAGTACAAGGTGGGGGAACTTGTTCTGTACCAGAATGTGCCGCAGAATGCGCCGCAGAATGCACCGCAGAATGTGCCACAGAATGCGCCGGGGCTGACCCCCGAGCCCGTGCAGAATACGGCTTTCATGAGTTCGTCTGATTGGGGTATTATGAGACTGCTTCTACCTCGTACAGCGGAGGATGATGATGATGGAAAGCCCGAGATGGTGGAGAAAGAAGCCGAGGTGTGCGGTGATAGAAAGCTGAAACCCTGTCCTACCGACCGCGAGATGTCTACGCTGAGAACCGTTTTCAGCGCGGTGTGGGAGACGGAGAAAAGCGGGCCCAGCCGGTGGTTTTACAGAGCCAGTCGACGTAGAAACAAAGACGAGCGTGCGGAGGAAGATATGCTTGTATTGGAGAAATTCAGCGCAGAATGCGGGCTTTTCCAACGACAGCTGGCGTTACCGTTGAAAGCTTGGGACGAGAAAATGGAGGAGGCCGGCGTTAAGATTTCAAATCTTTTTCGCAGCTGCAGAAACTGGACCGATGTTGTTCAGACAAAGAGAGCTTTGATGTTCTAAGCCCCGCCAACTTTGCACCTCCCACTCGTCTATAAAATAAGACCCCAGCCGCTCTCCGAACCACGCCTTCATCCCGAAAGCATGTCTCCCAAAACAAGCAAGCAAAGAACTCTGACGAGCTACTGGGCCGGGCAATCTCCCTCTTCGGCTCCTTCACCACCACCGACATACCCCGGCAGTCCTCCTTCATCGCCCATGGTATCACCCTCGACGTCGGACGAGGATACGATCCCGCGGGGCCCTTCTACATCGCCCGATGTAACGGTCGAGGATACTCTACCCTACGATCGTCCATCATCAACCGGGATGGGGCTTACACTTACCTCCGCTACGCTATTGGCCCCGGAGATCTTGGCCGAGATCTTTGAAGAGCCCAAAGCAGCCTCTCTGCTACCGCCTTCAACGACGGATGATAGCGGCTATTCGAGCCCATCGACGGAGGATGACAACGGCGATTCATCCCTTTCGACGACGGATGATTGCGACGGGAAAAAAACCAGAGCGATTCCAACCATCGACGACGTTGGAAAAGATTTGATCAGAGCCGTTAAAACCGTTGTTTATTATCTCTTCAATAGAGCGGTCTCTAAGCTCAAGACGTCTAGCTGCTACGGTTGTGAGGTTGATCACCCCAGCCAGACTCAACACCCTTGTTTGGACCCGGACTTTTTTCGAATAAACTCTGAAACGTTCGAAGACCTGCTTCGCACACCCTCTTTTCTTCCCGCTGTAACGCAGTATTTGCTTAAAAACCATTTGGAGGACTACATAAACACGCTGATTAACCGTTGCGTCAGCTTTCAAGTTGTTGAAGGTCCCCTCCCGGAGTACGACGACGGTGACGACGAAGACGAGGTGATTAAGCTCCGTGATAAAAATTGGAGATCTCTGCGTGAAGCGGAGCGGATGTGGAATAATGAATATCTCTAAAATGCTGTACCCATGTTGTACCGACGACTGAATTCTACCTACTTATAATTTTGATACGTTTCCTGCGTGATGAAAACAAAATAAAAGAATAAAACGAATATATTTTTTGTGTTATCATTGTTTGACTTATTCACTCGAGCGTCATAGCAGTCATATGCATCATGACCGCCGACTTTCACAACGCATACTACACGGCTAGTCACGCGGGGAGCTACGGGGGTGTTAAAAGACTACACAGAGCATTAGAAAATGAAAGCGGCAAAAAAGTCAAATTAGAAAACTGAAAACATTTTTATCGAAACAGGATGCGTATACTTTACTTAAACCTGTGAAAATACGCCTTCCTAGAAACAGGGTTGTTGTAACCAGACCTTTGATGCAATTTCAAGCAGATCTTTGTGACATGCGCGCTCTTTCGAAACAGAACGACGGTTTTAATTATTTATTAACGTTTATAGATATCTTTTCTAAAACGGCGTACGTTCGTGTTTTAAAGACTAAATCGGTCTCCGAGGTGGTGAAGAACTTTGAATCCCTTCTCACCGAAAGCCAAATACCGAGAAAACTTCAAACGGACGACGGGAAAGAATTTTTTAAAAAGAGTTCACCTTTTTTTCTCATACTCAAATTGAATTTTATTCAATAATCAGTCTCCTGTGACATCCCACGATATACATAAACAAAGCGCACACCCAGCTAGTACGGGTGACCAAAAACAGGCTGAAGCAAGAACTGCTTGTGTGCCCGATAAAACTTATCTTTTACAACAAAGGTTGCCTTGAGAAAAAAAATAAATAAAAATACAAAACACAAAATTTAATAATCATCTAAATAAATTGTGACACTTTCTTTTTTTTTTTTTTTTTTTGTAGAGTAACACATTCTCAGACAGTCAGTCACCATTTAACCGTCTGTCCCTTACAACAAGCAACAAGACGATCTGTCCGGGGGGTGTCGGAGCCCATCCCGGCTGATTCAAGGCGAGGGGCAGGGTACAACCCGAACAGGTCGCAAGTCTGTTGCAGCGACACACACACACATTCCTAGGAGCAATTATTTAGAACAAGTGTGCTTTTAGAACAAGTGTGGCCAAAATGCATTCACAACTCTCATGGCTGTTTGTAAAGGATCGATGGTTATGTACCAAAGCTAACTTTTTAAGAAATATTATTACAACTGAGATACCATTGATGTTCTACCAGAAACTGCCTTTCAGTAAAAATACACATTCTTATTCCACAAGACATTCAGAAGGGCAGTGCTTCACTTTACCAAAGTGTAAAAAACTACACAGAGCCAACGCACAGTCATGTTTAGAGCTATGCAGGAGTGGAATCATTTACCACAGAATAGAAGAACTAAGCAGTGCTTATAGCTTCAAAAAACAACTTAAAAGGTACTATCATCAACCAAACTATGATCTCATGTGATATTGCTGTGTTGCTGTTGTTGTAAAGTGTTATGTTCTTTTTTGGATATTTGTGTTTTTATAAGAAATGTAAACTGTTTTTTAAGTAGGTTCATTGTGCTACATGAATGTGATTTAATTTGTTAATTGTAATATTTGAATTTTAACTTGACCCCAGGAAGAGTAGCTGACGCAGTTCGTTGCTGATGTTAATGGGGATCTAATAAATAAACAAATTATTTGGTGACACATTCTTTTATCTCAATATTTTTAATATTATTCCATATTCGAGGTCCAACAAAAGACAGACACCTCTGTATGAGTCCTTTTCTGGCTTTGAGGAAAATAAATTTACAGTCATATCTAAAAATTTTTGAAGTTTAAAATATTTTTGTATGAATCACTTGAAGCAACGCAGGGTTAAACTTCTCTAACAAAATTTAAATTGAAGAAAAGCAAAAATTTCAAAAGCTCATGATGAAGAAATGTTTAAGATATCGATGTTTAGACATTTAAAAATGTCAGTGGAAAGACGGATTATGATCAGAGAGAGAGAGAGAGAGAGGTGACATTCTTCCCAATAAGTTTCTTCATAAGGGAAACTTCATTCAAGCTTCTTTGAAACCAACTTGTGAAACAGCATTGAAAAACAGAAAAGTTTACCATCTCACACACACACACACACACACACACACACACACACACACACACACACACACACATCAACCCCCATCAGACACACACGCTGATGGGTAAGTTATTTTTAGTTTGTAGATGATCATTTCACCAGAACGGAAACAAATTCTTAACAATATGTCAAATGATGTTAGAAAGACCGGTGAATATCCGTATCAGTTTGATTCAGTTTAAGTCTAAGAGAAAGGTGGAGCTGGAAGGTTAGAGAGCTGCAGTGATTTTACTGATTCCTACTGTTTTTTTTGTTTTTTTTTTTTTACTTTTTTTACTGATTGACTTTTTTTTTTTAGAAGCACTTTATCATTTTTAGTCTTTTTACTTGTTTTATTCTTTCTTATCTGTTTTAATCTTTTATTTTGAACTGTTGTTGTGTGTCCTGATGTGTGAATGGGAGCAACAGATGCCAAGACAATTTCCCTCAGGATTAATAAAGTATTTGTCATTGTCAGGTTTTCGCTAAGAGGTCCAGGATTCAAGTCCCAGATGAAGCCCACTTGTTAAAACCCCTGGGAAGGCTCAGCCTTCAGCTACTGGCACCAGCCAAAGAATTTATTGTGATGACATAAACTTTGTAACTTTTCAGCAAAAGACTCGCTTGTAAAAACTGAAGTGATCAATAGTGAACATTTTCAAATTTGATGGTAATTTTTATTTTTGTCCGTCGAATTTTGATGGTCCGTCGAAATTTTACTAAACTCAGTGAGAGATGAGAGGGCCCTTATTATTATTTTTCTTTAGCAACTCAGAAAATTGGTTGAAATGAAAAAAACTTGCGCTTGTTTGTCCAAAGAAGAAAGTTGAGCTTATTTATCAATAAACTTTTTAACAGGTAATGTACCGACTAGAATTAATAACAATACGGTTTTTAAAAAAGAGGACTTACAAACTTGGCAAAAGAATAAAGACCGGTAATTGTGCTATGCTGAGGAAATTATTTTTATCTGATTTTATCTTTCATTCACAGTAAAATGTCATGTTTATACATTTATACAGTTTTAATTCCAGTTTTGAGATGGTGAATTTCCCCCTCCTATCGGTTTTTAATCAGTCACCAACCCATGAACACTTGCACGATACAGCGTAAATCTTGTTTAAGGCTGCAGTTCCAGAGTAAATTTCATCAGACGTCGGTATGCAAACATGACATGGAAAAACTATAGAACAGATCCAGGGCGCCTACGTATGTGTTTGTAGCATTTACCGCGAACGTAACAAAAGTTTCTGTAAATTGTCGACGTAAACTTAAAGTTTGTCTAGTTTTAAAAACAATGCGATTGATAATCAAGAAATGAAACCACTTGTAGATGATAATAATAAAAAAGCTTTAAATTGAAAAAAAAACTTAATCAATATAAATAAATTTTCAGACCAAACAAAAGGAAACTTTTTTTTTAGTTTAAACCAGCACTTTACTATAAAAACCATTATTGCAGACAGTTTATGGTTTTTTAAACATCTGGGAAGAAAACAGGTAAGAAAACTCTCTTCAACACTGCATTTTAAAACTTAAAGGTTTTGCCGTGAATTTGAATTTATCCGCTGACATAGAATTAATCTGTCTTAAAACATAACCGTGTAAAAAGCTAATTAATTTATGTCACTAAAATCGTTAGACTAACACATCAACAGCCAATCAAAGTAAAACTAGATCTCAGGTAGTTGTGTTCCTCTTTCTTCTTTTTCCATTTAGTTTCTCCCTCCATCAGGGAGCTTTATCACATCATCAAAGGCAATTTTCTCAGCTTATATTGTGTACATTTTTTATTGTAAACACTGTTAGGAGTAAAACAATTACTACCTGCATTCATCTCGAAAACATTTAAATATCGCATAACACTTGTATAAACTTCCTACCAATCATGATAAATGTTAAACAGCAATGCAGCAATCAAAACTCCGAAATGTGTGTTTTTAGAGCAGCAGGAGACAATTTATGGTACCCAGTGGTGCCATAAATTGTAGTGGAGGTGCAAACTTGTGGTCTATTGAGAGGTTTGTTTTTTTTTACAAGTTAAACAGCAGTTAGATGCCTTTTAAAAAGAATCATAAATGAGGTGTTTTCCCCACGCTTCTAGACATTGCAGATTTTGTCAGTTTTAGTTCAAGTGACATAACGAATGTGAAAAGCAGATAGTTTTAAGATTTATGATTGTAATGGAGACCAAATCATATTTTAGTGATGCTTCAGTTTTAATCCATCAACTTTTATACAAATACATCCAAAGGTAGATGTCATCATATAAAAGTAATGAGAACTGAGACAGGAAATAAAACTTGATCAGTCAATTTGTTTCTGTCTGTTTTAAAAGATGAAACTTGGCAGATGGCTGCATCTGTTAGATATTTTACCCACTTTTAAAAAGTAAGTTTTGTAGATAAGCTATCTTTACACTATAAAGACAACTCAACTTTCAAACTAAGTAATTAATCGTATGGTAAATTAATAGTATTTTTTATGAAACTAACATACTAAAATCTACATTTCGATAAACCTGACGAGCAGTAAAGTCCAAGATTCAGCAACTTTTTGTCAAAGGCTGAAATTATTATTAACGTCTCTTTTAAGAGCTGTTGTCACAACTTGTTTTTTAAACCGCAGTATTGATTCCTCTATGGGGAAATTAATTTTGCTGTGTCTCTTTCTGTACTTGTTCAAGTTGTTATTTATTATGCTCTAAGCACACTCTTTATTTTGTGGCACGATATAAGAAATTGTTTGTAGTTTGAGTAGTAAAGGATAGAGGGAAATGAGTTCTTTACTATGTAATGGAAGTTTTGTATTAACCGGTAGAATTTAGCAAAGATTATGAGTTGGGTATTAAAATCTGGATATTTTAGTTTCTCATGATGGTGTAACAATGATCCCGTGTCTTACTATGTTTCTTTGTTGTCTGGAATGCCAGGTGGTTTAAGGAGTGTCAAGAAACAGGCCACCAATCTCCCCATCCTCCACGATTTATCAGATACTGAGGTTGAGATTCCTCTGAACTTTAGTTGAACTGTTTAGGGGTAATAAACTGGTAAAGAAAGTAGCTTTGTTCCACCACAACTTATATTTACATTATTACATTAAAACCGTGTATAACATTTTCTGACAGCATTCTTAAGACGCTGTAGCTGCGCTAATGCCTGTGTGGGCAAGATATACTTTTTCTGTGTCCTGGTGTACCCTGCTCATGTGAATTGCCGAGGAACACAGTAATTGCACCCTCCTGCTCATGACTGCTGTCACATTAATCAACTGTTACCCCTGCCTGGAAGAGACATCGAAAGAAGAGAAAATTCCATGAAGGACTGCTGCAGTTGTGGACTTTTGAGGGGTGAGGGGCACTCTGATGACAAACTGATAACAGAATAAAAACCCTGTGTTACCGAGCCTCGATGCCTCTTCAACTCGGACGGGAAAAGGCACACATCATGTGCACCCTAAAGAGGTTGATAAGGCCCGGACGTCTGTATAATCTAATAAAATAGATTTAATGGTACCCTATTGAATCCTGGTCATCCCTCAATAGATGAATACGCTGTGTAGGACTAGAAAAAAGTAAAAAAGATTAAATCCTACAATTTGAACGATTTTAGTGACATAAATTAATTAGCTTTTTACACGGTTATGTTTTAAGACAGATTAATTCTATGTCAGCGGATAAATTCAAATTCACGGCAAAACCTTTAAGTTTTAAAATGCAGTGTTGAAGAGAGTTTTCTTACCTGTTTTCTTCCCAGATGTTTAAAAAACCATAAACTGTCTGCAATAATGGTTTTTATAGTAAAGTGCTGGTTTAAACTAAAAAAAAAGTTTCCTTTTGTTTGGTCTGAAAATTTATTTATATTGATTAAGTTTTTTTTTCAATTTAAAGCTTTTTTATTATTATCATCTACAAGTGGTTTCATTTCTTGATTATCAATCGCATTGTTTTTAAAACTAGACAAACTTTAAGTTTACGTCGACAATTTACAGAAACTTTTGTTACGTTCGCGGTAAATGCTACAAACACATACGTAGGCGCCCTGGATCTGTTCTATAGTTTTTCCATGTCATGTTTGCATACCGACGTCTGATGAAATTTACTCTGGAACTGCAGCCTTAAACAAGATTTACGCTGTATCGTGCAAGTGTTCATGGGTTGGTGACTGATTAAAAACCGATAGGAGGGGGAAATTCACCATCTCAAAACTGGAATTAAAACTGTATAAATGTATAAACATGACATTTTACTGTGAATGAAAGATAAAATCAGATAAAAATAATTTCCTCAGCATAGCACAATTACCGGTCTTTATTCTTTTGCCAAGTTTGTAAGTCCTCTTTTTTAAAAACCGTATTGTTATTAATTCTAGTCGGTACATTACCTGTTAAAAAGTTTATTGATAAATAAGCTCAACTTTCTTCTTTGGACAAACAAGCGCAAGTTTTTTTCATTTCAACCAATTTTCTGAGTTGCTAAAGAAAAATAATAATAAGGGCCCTCTCATCTCTCACTGAGTTTAGTAAAATTTCGACGGACCATCAAAATTCGACGGACAAAAATAAAAATTACCATCAAATTTGAAAATGTTCACTATTGATCACTTCAGTTTTTACAAGCGAGTCTTTTGCTGAAAAGTTACAAAGTTTATGTCATCACAATAAATTCTTTGGCTGGTGCCAGTAGCTGAAGGCTGAGCCTTCCCAGGGGTTTTAACAAGTGGGCTTCATCTGGGACTTGAATCCTGGACCTCTTAGCGAAAACCTGACAATGACAAATACTTTATTAATCCTGAGGGAAATTGTCTTGGCATCTGTTGCTCCCATTCACACATCAGGACACACAACAACAGTTCAAAATAAAAGATTAAAACAGATAAGAAAGAATAAAACAAGTAAAAAGACTAAAAATGATAAAGTGCTTCTAAAAAAAAAAAGTCAATCAGTAAAAAAAGTAAAAAAAAAAAAACAAAAAAAACAGTAGGAATCAGTAAAATCACTGCAGCTCTCTAACCTTCCAGCTCCACCTTTCTCTTAGACTTAAACTGAATCAAACTGATACGGATATTCACCGGTCTTTCTAACATCATTTGACATATTGTTAAGAATTTGTTTCCGTTCTGGTGAAATGATCATCTACAAACTAAAAATAACTTACCCATCAGCGTGTGTGTCTGATGGGGGTTGATGTGTGTGTGTGTGTGTGTGTGTGTGTGTGTGTGTGTGTGTGTGTGTGTGTGTGTGAGATGGTAAACTTTTCTGTTTTTCAATGCTGTTTCACAAGTTGGTTTCAAAGAAGCTTGAATGAAGTTTCCCTTATGAAGAAACTTATTGGGAAGAATGTCACCTCTCTCTCTCTCTCTCTCTGATCATAATCCGTCTTTCCACTGACATTTTTAAATGTCTAAACATCGATATCTTAAACATTTCTTCATCATGAGCTTTTGAAATTTTTGCTTTTCTTCAATTTAAATTTTGTTAGAGAAGTTTAACCCTGCGTTGCTTCAAGTGATTCATACAAAAATATTTTAAACTTCAAAAATTTTTAGATATGACTGTAAATTTATTTTCCTCAAAGCCAGAAAAGGACTCATACAGAGGTGTCTGTCTTTTGTTGGACCTCGAATATGGAATAATATTAAAAATATTGAGATAAAAGAATGTGTCACCAAATAATTTGTTTATTTATTAGATCCCCATTAACATCAGCAACGAACTGCGTCAGCTACTCTTCCTGGGGTCAAGTTAAAATTCAAATATTACAATTAACAAATTAAATCACATTCATGTAGCACAATGAACCTACTTAAAAAACAGTTTACATTTCTTATAAAAACACAAATATCCAAAAAAGAACATAACACTTTACAACAACAGCAACACAGCAATATCACATGAGATCATAGTTTGGTTGATGATAGTACCTTTTAAGTTGTTTTTTGAAGCTATAAGCACTGCTTAGTTCTTCTATTCTGTGGTAAATGATTCCACTCCTGCATAGCTCTAAACATGACTGTGCGTTGGCTCTGTGTAGTTTTTTACACTTTGGTAAAGTGAAGCACTGCCCTTCTGAATGTCTTGTGGAATAAGAATGTGTATTTTTACTGAAAGGCAGTTTCTGGTAGAACATCAATGGTATCTCAGTTGTAATAATATTTCTTAAAAAGTTAGCTTTGGTACATAACCATCGATCCTTTACAAACAGCCATGAGAGTTGTGAATGCATTTTGGCCACACTTGTTCTAAAAGCACACTTGTTCTAAATAATTGCTCCTAGGAATGTGTGTGTGTGTCGCTGCAACAGACTTGCGACCTGTTCGGGTTGTACCCTGCCCCTCGCCTTGAATCAGCCGGGATGGGCTCCGACACCCCCCGGACAGATCGTCTTGTTGCTTGTTGTAAGGGACAGACGGTTAAATGGTGACTGACTGTCTGAGAATGTGTTACTCTACAAAAAAAAAAAAAAAAAAGAAAGTGTCACAATTTATTTAGATGATTATTAAATTTTGTGTTTTGTATTTTTATTTATTTTTTTTCTCAAGGCAACCTTTGTTGTAAAAGATAAGTTTTATCGGGCACACAAGCAGTTCTTGCTTCAGCCTGTTTTTGGTCACCCGTACTAGCTGGGTGTGCGCTTTGTTTATGTATATCGTGGGATGTCACAGGAGACTGATTATTGAATAAAATTCAATTTGAGTATGAGAAAAAAAGGTGAACTCTTTTTAAAAAATTCTTTCCCGTCGTCCGTTTGAAGTTTTCTCGGTATTTGGCTTTCGGTGAGAAGGGATTCAAAGTTCTTCACCACCTCGGAGACCGATTTAGTCTTTAAAACACGAACGTACGCCGTTTTAGAAAAGATATCTATAAACGTTAATAAATAATTAAAACCGTCGTTCTGTTTCGAAAGAGCGCGCATGTCACAAAGATCTGCTTGAAATTGCATCAAAGGTCTGGTTACAACAACCCTGTTTCTAGGAAGGCGTATTTTCACAGGTTTAAGTAAAGTATACGCATCCTGTTTCGATAAAAATGTTTTCAGTTTTCTAATTTGACTTTTTTGCCGCTTTCATTTTCTAATGCTCTGTGTAGTCTTTTAACACCCCCGTAGCTCCCCGCGTGACTAGCCGTGTAGTATGCGTTGTGAAAGTCGGCGGTCATGATGCATATGACTGCTATGACGCTCGAGTGAATAAGTCAAACAATGATAACACAAAAAATATATTCGTTTTATTCTTTTATTTTGTTTTCATCACGCAGGAAACGTATCAAAATTATAAGTAGGTAGAATTCAGTCGTCGGTACAACATGGGTACAGCATTTTAGAGATATTCATTATTCCACATCCGCTCCGCTTCACGCAGAGATCTCCAATTTTTATCACGGAGCTTAATCACCTCGTCTTCGTCGTCACCGTCGTCGTACTCCGGGAGGGGACCTTCAACAACTTGAAAGCTGACGCAACGGTTAATCAGCGTGTTTATGTAGTCCTCCAAATGGTTTTTAAGCAAATACTGCGTTACAGCGGGAAGAAAAGAGGGTGTGCGAAGCAGGTCTTCGAACGTTTCAGAGTTTATTCGAAAAAAGTCCGGGTCCAAACAAGGGTGTTGAGTCTGGCTGGGGTGATCAACCTCACAACCGTAGCAGCTAGACGTCTTGAGCTTAGAGACCGCTCTATTGAAGAGATAATAAACAACGGTTTTAACGGCTCTGATCAAATCTTTTCCAACGTCGTCGATGGTTGGAATCGCTCTGGTTTTTTTCCCGTCGCAATCATCCGTCGTCGAAAGGGATGAATCGCCGTTGTCATCCTCCGTCGATGGGCTCGAATAGCCGCTATCATCCGTCGTTGAAGGCGGTAGCAGAGAGGCTGCTTTGGGCTCTTCAAAGATCTCGGCCAAGATCTCCGGGGCCAATAGCGTAGCGGAGGTAAGTGTAAGCCCCATCCCGGTTGATGATGGACGATCGTAGGGTAGAGTATCCTCGACCGTTACATCGGGCGATGTAGAAGGGCCCCGCGGGATCGTATCCTCGTCCGACGTCGAGGGTGATACCATGGGCGATGAAGGAGGACTGCCGGGGTATGTCGGTGGTGGTGAAGGAGCCGAAGAGGGAGATTGCCCGGCCCAGTAGCTCGTCAGAGTTCTTTGCTTGCTTGTTTTGGGAGACATGCTTTCGGGATGAAGGCGTGGTTCGGAGAGCGGCTGGGGTCTTATTTTATAGACGAGTGGGAGGTGCAAAGTTGGCGGGGCTTAGAACATCAAAGCTCTCTTTGTCTGAACAACATCGGTCCAGTTTCTGCAGCTGCGAAAAAGATTTGAAATCTTAACGCCGGCCTCCTCCATTTTCTCGTCCCAAGCTTTCAACGGTAACGCCAGCTGTCGTTGGAAAAGCCCGCATTCTGCGCTGAATTTCTCCAATACAAGCATATCTTCCTCCGCACGCTCGTCTTTGTTTCTACGTCGACTGGCTCTGTAAAACCACCGGCTGGGCCCGCTTTTCTCCGTCTCCCACACCGCGCTGAAAACGGTTCTCAGCGTAGACATCTCGCGGTCGGTAGGACAGGGTTTCAGCTTTCTATCACCGCACACCTCGGCTTCTTTCTCCACCATCTCGGGCTTTCCATCATCATCATCCTCCGCTGTACGAGGTAGAAGCAGTCTCATAATACCCCAATCAGACGAACTCATGAAAGCCGTATTCTGCACGGGCTCGGGGGTCAGCCCCGGCGCATTCTGTGGCACATTCTGCGGTGCATTCTGCGGCGCATTCTGCGGCACATTCTGGTACAGAACAAGTTCCCCCACCTTGTACTTAAAAAAGTAGCCGAAGCTCCCTTCAAATCCGTAGGGCTCCAAAGACCACTCGTCGTGCAAAGCCTCGCTCGGAGGACACTGCGTTCTGCAGACAAACATCTGCTCCTTCCGGGGTGCAGTCGGCGTTCGGTTCTGCTCAAAAACGACGACGGGAGTCTCGCATATGATCGAAGAAGTGGGTACGTGAGCCATGGTTTAATCCTTTTTTAAATTTATCTTCAGATTTGTAAGTCATTTTCAAAAACTTTTATCGATTAATATATACACGCTAGCGCCACCCCCCTTCTACACGTGGCTCAAAACGAGTGGCTCATCTATAGTCATACGAGTGACGGACCTATTGGTTGTACAATTCCCCCTCTCCATTCTCCTGACAATCCGTCTTTAAAAAATTTGCACCATCTCAGACAGGATATCGTTAGGTAAAAAGCAAATGCCAAAAATAAAAATGGTCTGAAGTCTAGCTTATATCGTTCGACGGCTATTTACCTTTAACTGAAACAATGCTTACAACGTTCGGTGTTCGGTCTGTACTCAGAAACAATCTTATTTTACTTTTGTTACGAATACTATTATATTCAAGAATTTATTTAAATTCTAGGAAAGTAGAACACTTTTTAAAAATCTCATCGGTTGAAAAAGTTTCAAAACACTCATTTTCTTGTTTTGAACTAAACGCACACGTTAGTTTAACCTAATCAAAGTCAGTTTGAACACTTTTCACTTTTCAGTAAGAGAGGGGTGGAAGGGGTGTGTGTGTGTGTGGGTGTGTGGGGAGGGGGAGGGGGTTGTGTGTGTGTGGGGGGTTGTGTGGTGGGGTGGATGTGGGGTGGGTGTGTGGGTGTATGTATGTGTGTGTTTGTGTGTGTGTGTGTGTGAAACTGTGGTGGTGGTGGGGAGCGGGGAGGGGGTCTGCTGTAACTATCACTTCACTGTGCAGGAGAATGCGTGCAGTAGGTTTTACATTCCTGGCTGAAACACATCCTTGTCCGTTGTAACGATCGACTCTTATTTTTTAAAAATAAAAATATTTTTGTATACAATTCTATCAAATACAAACAAATACAATAAAATAAAAAAGAATCATTTAAAATTGTGGGATAACATCGCTAGTAGATTCATTCGTTGTCCCCCCCCTCACACAGGCTTCCTTGAGAATCTGGAATCAATCCATCTGGCTTGACGTTTAGTTTAGGGTTATTCAATCAAAATTGACATAAAGTTTCTTAGTTTCAGAGAATCTGACCCATCCATCAGGATTGACGTTTAGTCCCGGGGTTATCCATCAAAATTGACATTAAGTTTCAGAGAACCTAGTTCATTGAAAGTTTTCGACCGTCATCAATTCATTTTTTGACATAAAGTTTTTGACCTATGACCGCTATGGTCATTCATTCCCCATCATATGCTCCTTCTGACACAAAGTCCTGGGGTTATCCATCAAAATTGACATTAAGTTTTTGACCTATGACCCTTATGGTCATTAAATGCTCATCTACACCTAAGTTCATATCAAGTTCATGTCATCAATCATGATTTTGACATAAACTTTTTGACCTGTGACCTCTCTAGGCCATCAATCATTATTTTTGACATAAGCTGGATTTACTTACTCTCTCCTGCGTTATGATCACACACTGTGAATTATGAATGGTTATATCTGAGTCATAACGATAGGGAAACACTCGTGTGTGTGTAAGGCTTTTAAATTTTGTGGCCTTGACCTTTGGTTGCATGATCCTGAAATCAGATCAGTTCAACTATAGCCAGTACTGAGTAACAATAAACAGTTTTATGAACAGACGTCGGAGTAGCCTGATTGTTTAATGCTGACTCGACATTGAAATTTGTATGGGTATTTTTTTTATGGTGAAATTTAACCATAAACTAAAGTAAAAGCAGAAAATCATCTGCTTGTAATTATTTAGACGCCTGTGAATTCTGACTCAACTTTATTTTTAATTGGAAATGACAGAGACTTTTTTCTGAAAATTAAAAATAAGATTTTTAAAGACATTCTTTTGTAGAACAAAGTCTTTTATTGTGGAATTTTCCATTTAAACAAAAAGTTGCATCTTCAAAGTTTTTCTT